>OY759243.1:25302012-25928967 GCA_963662185.1 Eilema griseolum
TGGTCAGAGCAGATCGCGGATTCGAATCCCGCCTAGACCGTTTTTGTGTTGCATGTAGTGAGTGAGCTCTTGTTTGATAGAATATAATTAGATCTGTCGTTAGGTCTGCTAGGGGAGTCTTAACCTATTTTCTTGTAATATCGACTATATTGAAAAATTGTGTCTGGTAGATGTTGCAGCCTGTGAAAAGCGATGTGTAACTTCTTTGTGTCCTCCCTCAATATCCTTCATTTATAACTTTTATGATATGTAAGAAAAAGTTATTCAATCGCTAAAACAAGAACGGCTTAATCAACATATTAGGTGGCCTCCTGATCCAGAGGGGAAATGTTGGTTAGGTCATTCTTGTGCTCGCGGCTAGTACAGTCTAGTAAATCCTGTATCGCTGCCTACCCCACAGGCGCCATGGGCTGGGGCGGCGCGAGGATGCAGCGCGGCCCGCGACACCGCTCCTTCATGCGCTGAGGCGCGCCGGCGGCACGAGTATAAGCGAACATTACCTACTGTTAAGAATATAACTTGATGTCTATTACGTTTTGTTTTATTTGCCTACTTATTGCCCTCGATGAAAACGCCAGAAATACGCTTATTTCGTGCGGATATCACCACGGACACCCACCCTCCGGCGAACGGGAGTGGTTATGTTATGTCGGACTCGAACCGACTTATGCCACACGTTGTCTCGGATCTTATATACTAGTGTAAGTATCCCAATAAGACAATTCCCTCGTATCCCGATAATGTTAGATATGCTTACCCAACAGATAAATTTATTAACATTCTTAGTGACATTTGGGGCTCGAGGCAACCTCAACTGCAAACTGATACACCTGCTCCAGGGGACCTAACGGCGGGGTTATGTCGCACTCCAACTGGCACCGCGATGTTTCTTCACATATGCCTGTGTTATCGAGGAAATAGAGCCGATCTAGCGTCCTAGATCAACTTTATAACTCTAATCTAGCGTCCTCGACAAAACAAGCTGATTCCGAAGGGAATTCTTGGGAGAACCACGGTACAAGATCCGTTCCTACCAAACGTTCTTATTTGTTACAGTATACTTACGCACAAAAAGTCAACCTTTATACTGTGACGTTAGTCTCACGTTCTCGGGCTCGTGGTGCACAATCACACGCGGTAATGGCCACTTGGAATTAGTTTGGATACTTTGTTTTTTACTTTGTCGTTTAATTAGATTGCTAGCTCACAATATTTTCCACCAGTCAGATATAACTTTGAAAAAGATAAATAATTTTTATTTAAGTAGATAAAATGAAACAATTAGGTTTTTTACATTAATTATGTATTATCACTAGTGTTCTTTTTGTATAAAAGCAAACGCCGACTCAAATTGTGTGAATTAGACGGACACAAGATCGTTCAGTATGTCGTTTCCAACTGCTTTTGTTGTTCTTGCTTCGGGGATATGTCGCTCGTGAGTTACACAAAGAAAACAATTTTAGAAAATTTAGAAACAAATCAACTTTATTATCAAGATGAAAAAGATCAAATCATATATTATAATATACAAGCTTAAGAAACAGATATGTGGACCGCGAGTGGTCACAGCACTGCTCTAACATAACCCCTGCACGGATATACCTTACTGCGAACGAAACGAACCTTCACTATACATATCATTTAATTTACATTATACATATCAAATAAAACAAACTAACATTCGCGTTCTGAACAAAACATTAACGATGTAAAATTTACAATAATTAATACTCCACCGAAAATTTCCCACAGCGCTCCGTCAACGGCATTGTCTTTGTATATCTTAACGTCGTTATAACTAAAGGTAGAACATGTCACTAGCACAGTCATATGTACAAGGCGCCGAGGCACAGTCTATTCATTGTATAAAAGTATCACTCGCGCATGGCACAGCACGGGGCGGGCCGCGGCCCGGGCCAGCCGCGGCCCGGGCCAGGCGCGGCCCGGGCCAGCCGCGGCCCGGCCGCTCGGGCGCGCACTAGTCGCCGGGGTGCTCGGGGCACGATCTGTTCACTTCGAACCATTGGTCTATACATCTGGAACACAAACAAACAATACGTTACAACACAGTACACCGGACAGAGTACAATTTGGGCCACACCATCTCTTCCCATGCGATGTCGTACAAGGTGACTAAGATATAGGGATGTTTAACATCAGACAGGTAAATACAGCACAGACTCAGCATCAGATGCTTGGCTCGAGTCAACAATACTTGTAGCACGCAATACGGCAATGTGGGTGTTAATTCATCTTTGCCTAACCCTCTGGGGATAAAGGCGTGATTATATGTATGTATGTAGGTTGTACGCTAACAACGGGACTGGGGGAGGTGGAGGAGGTACCTACTTTTAATAATAAAGATTACAGGAAAATATTTCAATAACGTATAATTGTTCCTCATCATCGTTAACGACAAACTAGATCAGATGACTAACAGTATTGTCAGGAAAAATAAGGCAACAACAGCGGGCTACGTCATGGGAAACTTAATTACATACGGCTTAGAAGTCACAAATGGATATAAATATACTTTTAACAGAGTTTAATGCGATTTATTTTGTGCTATTTTTACACTGTTCATTACAATTAGCTTGCTTTTCAGTAGCCGGGTACGGGTAATAATGAAATAATACAAACTAAAATAAAACAAAATTGTTTTATTTCAATGCATAAGTAATATTCGTGTAAAATTTCGACAGGCATAAATGTTCTTTTCCATAACTGACCCAGAGATGGTGCACTTGACTGTGTACTTTAATTTAAATTTTATTTTAATACTCAGCTGGAATATTTGTGAGATACAGTTGCCTAAGAGCAGCATAAAACATCCATATTTTGTCAACTATGTTTTACACTCTAAATACGCCATTTCAAATCAATGCTGCTTCTATAAACATCCCAACACGAGGGATGAACATACGAACTCAATACTGCTGTACCACCGAGCTCGTATAATGAAATACCTACACAGCACAATATTATTGAATCTAATATAATATTCTACTAAAAACCTATACACACCCCGATGCGTATGTAGTAAGTAAGTGGTAGTAAGTAGGTATCTATCGATGTTGTGAAGTGAGAAGGTACAAGCATCACCAGGTCAAACGCACTCTAGCTGAGTGCCAGCTCGACCTAGATCGTCGGCGCTTATCGGGCCCTTTGTCTAGGCACTCGAGGCACCGTGCCCTTTTGTGACCGAACGCTCAGGGCGAAGCGCTGTTGCTAAGGGGACTATTGCTAATGAGAGTAGAGTTACATTGAATGATGTAGGTGACAAAATACATTAAATACCAAACCACAAGGCTAAGATGACTGACATACCATATCTGATTGAAAAGTCTACAATTCATCCCAACTGGAAGGGTTGACCAAAATGCTAGTAGATAAGGTTGCATGCAAGCTCACGGTCTACATCATGTAGGTAAGTTTTACCGTTGTCTAAAAACTAATTTAGGTACCAGTTATTGTACGAACAATTATGGTAATCGTAACGTAAACGTATCGAGACAATGGACCATTGCGATTGGCCGGCTTCACACACACACACACACACACAGGTTCACAGTAGATAGGCAGCCAATCGCAATGCTCTGTTCTCTCGATAGCTCTCTTAAGATAGTTTTTCGCGCAGGTACCGAAAAAGAACTGTCGTCAGTCACATATTACCACCCACCAGCTTAGGGGGAGAGGAGAGTTTCTTGTCGAGTTTTTTAGATAACATGAAATGTAGTCTTGAGTTCGATCCCCGGATCGGGGAAACTGTTACATGTTAGGTAATGCTAACGTAGACGTAAAATAGGCATGCCCTCTATCCCCTCAGTACGGGCTACTGCAAAACATAGGCAATTATAAAATACCTCTAACTGCACCTTGGCACGCATCAAACGTAACCTACTGTATAAAAAATCTCAATGCCTATCGTATTATTTTCTGAAATACAGATATATACCTACATAGAAAAATATAACTTAACATAAACTCACGCCTATATCCCCGAAGGGGTAGGCAGAGGTGCAAGCACCCACATTTCGCCAGTTTATGTTTAGGTCCTAATGAAATAGGTGGCGAACCTATTGCCATTAACCAGGCATAAATAAACCTGTGATAAATACACACATAACTTCGAAAAGTCATTGGTGTGCCATGGTAAAACCTGGGATCGAACCCGAGACCTCGTCTCAGCAGTCCATTACCCATACCACTAGGCTACCTCGATAGGTGTAGAAAGATGTCGATAAATATCGGATGAAGAAAATAGAAAAATATCTTATCGTATTACTCCTAACTGGTTGCCCCACGAGGTGCATACCCGAGAGTTAGCTAGTTCCACGGAACAGAGCTTATCTCTTCGACATCTGATAACACCTGATCGATATGAAGCCATCTCGTCCTATTATCTAATGAGTGATATACGACATGGTGCTATGCAGCTGATATATTTCCTGCAATAGATAGCATCGTATCGTACCATTTCGATATTACAGATTATAAATGGTGTAACGACTATGGTCAGGTAGTTGTAAGTGATCAGCTCCAAGTTATTAAATCGCCTGCTGACCCAAGTTTTAACGTGTCAAAATGGGGTTATATCGAGTGGTTACAGCCGCGCTGTCATTGCCGGGATGTAATATTGACTAAGGAGTAGTATAAACTCATGCATCATACGAAATGGCAATGATAACCCTCCTACGATCGAGCGAGTTCAGTTTTACAAAATAAAAAAGTATATAATACCTTTGCGAGTGGTCTACGTTTTAGTTACCTAAAGTAGTTTCTTCACTAGCCGGTTACTCAGTATCGCCCTCTCGTCGAGGAACCGGAGATTTCCACTTAATAAATCTAATTGTTAGGTTCGGTGGGTTTTTAATACACGTAAGCTATTATGTGCCCCTGACACTAGTTTATCAGGCATTACAATCGCAATTACAGAGTACCCAGTCCATTATCTATTATGTTCTGTTATCGTCAAGTTGCAATACGAATACATACCTACACATCGTCAAAGACAATTATTGCAAAAACTTTAAATAGATGTGACCAAAACGATTAACATAATAAGTTTCGGAATATAATAACCGGTAGTCGTGTAACTCACCCCTTGTGGTAGATGCAAAGGCAGGGCAAGCGGGCGATGGTGTCGCCGGCAGAAAGCTCCTCCAGGCAGATCACGCATTCCCCCTTGGAATCACTCAGCACATCCTCTGAAACGTCATTAAAATATCTTCAAATACTTGTCTAGTAGTTTTAATTCCTTGAATTTTCTTGAAGAACCTTCAATGAACATTTGCTGAAAATGTACATTTATTGCCCAAGGCAACTTTGAAAAATGAGTCTGTCTAATACTCATCTTTATTTGCAAAACGGTTTATTCTGTCTGTTAATCTGACCTAGTACTGAGTTTGCGCGGCTGGCTTAATGCTCACTGCCATGTGCAGCTTCGATAACGAAGTTATGCGACCCTACACAAAAGCCATTTCAGTATAAATCTCTATAACAAAATGAACTAACATTTCTACATAAAAGGGAACACAGAATCCTGCATCAAAACGAGACTGGTCTGAATTATCTAAATGGATACTGTTGACGAGAGAAAGGAAATGACTGCAAGACAGACACATGGACACTTTACAGTAATTATTCACTTACAAGTGCGCCAGACAAACACTAACCGAATTAACCGAAGTACGAACAATTACAGAGAAATTCTTAGCCTAATTCAATTACCCTAAAACCTGTATTTGGATTTACTATTTAGACCAGACTGCATAAAAGATAAAAAAAAGTTTATTGTTGTTTTCTTTCCAAATACGTTAAGTATAGATATAAAGTACTTTTGTACTGAACTTCGCAGTGTACCTTTGTATAAAAATGACAAGAACGTAAAGTAAACCTAGCGTACATTTCTTTTGTATCTGACTTCGAAGAAAAATAAAAGGCAAAGAAGAATCTTGTAATAATGAAGTAGGGGATACTGACCATTATACGAGAGCCTGGGCCTGGTGAGACACATGACGAGATGGCACTCGATGTCGTCCGGCAGAACAAACTTGCTGCATACAGGACATTTTATACCTGGAAAAATAAAGAGGACCATTTAGCGCTTTGTTTGGGGAAAAATATTGAATCAGTTCACAATAAAAATATCTACACATTTATCAAATCAAGTTTCGAGAAAGCGAGGTCAATGATTTGGTGTTATCGTTTGACCCTTATTTAACGCTAACAAATTATCTAAAGTATCGTATTTTATTATTGACAAGATGGCTTTTATTTGTAAGTACATCTATTCTTAACAATATCAAAGTTACCCTCTTTCACCTGGCATCCCGGTTCACTCTGAGGAGCATTATATAAAAGACCGGCGCTAATAAATACATTAGGAGTGAAGCCTTTTCCGTGGCGTAGGCTCATAAATTATGGAGGGTAGTCGTATAAAATTCTGTTTAGAAATGTTTTGTGTCAGTCATTTATAAGCTCTCAGGAGCGGACCAATTTTGCCCGTCATATTTGGACTATGTTTGATGTATGACATAAAACTACCATTTAATGGCACTTACGGCAGTAGTTTCATAGCTGGAACGTGGTGGATTTATATCCACTCATCATATCTATTTATAGATATTGGTACGACAAAAGTGAAATGCTTAGTCTTTAATTCCTCACACCCTAGCAGAGGACAGACACAATGAACTTCCATTCTTCTTGGGCGTTTCGCTTCACTTCACTCCAATTGAGATCGATTTTTTTGTTTCAGTATAGAACACCCCTAGGATAACCAGATTCGCGCCGGACTCATGGATCCCTTTCCAAGGGGCGTTTGTAATGTAATCTTAGGCAAAGTATTGTCAACTATGTAGTTGGAAGGAATGAAAGTAAAATCAATAGAAAATTCCCCGCACGTTGTGTAATCTTTCAAATTGGAAGATGTTATCATAATATGCATCAAAACAAAGGGTTATATAATTTTATTTCACTGTGACACGCTCTTATGTTATGTCATTACAATACAAATACATTGATAATGTAATACCTACATCAGCTCTTCGCTTAATAAAACATGTTTCGCGTTAATGGAGACATTATTCTAAATGAAACGCTATTTACTGCGATCAGAACAAGAATTTATTTAATGAATTCTCTTTACATTCAATGACTAAGTTCTATATTGACATTGTTTCGTTCCACGGGGACCGAATTAAAAATAGTTATAAATTAAAAAAGAGATTACGATGAACAAAACGATTGACGATTAAGAGAACGTTCAAAGTATTTTGAAAAGATTAAAAAAACAGTGATTGTAAGTCCAGAAGGTCCAGAAGCAAATCCAGGAGGTACGACACGACGGTATTCCCGTCCTAATTGAGCAGTCCGACTAGGGCAGTACCACCGCCCTAGAGAATATCGCGGCCATAATGATGACCTCGTGTTATGTTCCCGGCGCGGCGTTGAGTAGGGTAGCCAGAGCTCACTGGACAGTTTGTGTGCTGTTAGTAGGAAGACCAAAAGCTTGTCCTGTTTTGTCTACTGCTCTGACGGCACAGAAACTCTATACTTACAGTGTCGGCAGCACATGTGTGACTTTCTTGGTGTTGCACACGGCCAAAGCCCACGGCAACCACTTTCCATTAGGTGTTTGTCTGCCAACTAAGTGGTATAGAAAAGGTGTAGAATTAATCTACACTTATTACGTTACCAGCAAGCAGTTAGGTCGCTACCAAATATCTTGCAATTGTCACATTATTCAGTTTAGGACAAGCTACTTCTCAACACGATCAAAGCATTTTCACCATCCCTCGTCACAAATTGTGAATTACAAACGCATTAAACTACCTTGGTAAATGATCACAAACAAAGACATTCCAGTATAGATCTAGTTGTAGTTATTGCCTCCAAGTCAATTATTGCGAGCGGCGTAGCAGAAACTGTGCGAGGGCCCATCTGCGGACCCAGCAGACTGTGGTTAATGGAGTACTCGGGATGGGAGTGACGGACCTTCTATTTATAGCCAACTAGCCATCTGCCCGAAGCCCCACCCTGAATTTACTATAATATGGCTAGGCAATCTCCGAACGATATTCAGGTAATCTGGATTAAAAGTGCACACTAATCACAACAACAACAAACAAACACAAGGTCCACTTGACGATAAGAAATGTCTGTGAACACCAGTGTTGTCACAGACGTGTTATTTCCATGTGAAGGGGGAAGAGAAAAGAGGAAAGTAAGAGTGGTAAGACATCTATACTTAAGTGCTAAGACCCTGGTGAATTCATCCTTTCTTGAAAGCGTGACTTTAGTATCCGCTTACATCTGTAGTAAAATGAGTGGATACTTCGATAGTCTCTGCATGAACAAGTAAGCTTCAATGTACAACTTTCACGTCACTAAGCAACATAAGTTACGGTCAAAAAACATAGAATTCCACTTCCATAGCTGACAGTTTATCACCATCCTTGTGTTACAGAGGTGTCTCAAACAAAGCAGATGCGTGCGGAGGTGTTCCTCATGCCAGTCACGTGTCGCCTGCGATACGCACTTAATAACAATATGGAATTCGTTTCTCCTCCAAAAATAGTAAAGGTGGTAAAAGTCGCTTTTGTTGACGATTTTCTATTTAAAACGGTAAAAAGCATACTACTTTTAGGAATGCCGATTGATTGGGGAGCTTGTCAGGTAACGTTTGCGGTGATAAAATAAAACTTTGTCTTCGGTAATCAAATTAGTATAATGTCTGCTCTCTTAAAAGGGTAGTTGGTAAGTGCTATAGGTTCACAAAAGCTATGCTAGTATGATAGTTAACTCGTTACTATTGTACCACTGTACCTGTACGTGATAGTTGCAATACGACTGCATTGACTATATTATCGTCAGATGTAGTTTTGTGAATTATACTGCCAAACCATACCTCTTGGTTTGTAAAATGTAGTAGTTTTAATACGCATGTAACTCACGGGAATAGTTATTTATTTGAAGAGCATGCCGATCAGAACCACGAATTCTAACAACGTTGTAGTTATCTTTTGTTTTAATGCGAATATGATGATGAATTTTCGAGAAACTTTTATCTATGATCCCCTCCAAACTTGAACTCCACGCCTGAACTATAATCTAGCGTAACTCCAGTAACCGCCTCATGAGTCGTATGGTACGCAATACAAAGTGAACACCGCTCATTGCCAACCAGCTCACGTATTTGCCGTGGGCGACGGCCGGGGACGGAACGGTAGCGTTCATTGTGTCGGTTACTACTCATCCAACGAGCCTCCTGTCTTATTTCCATTGCACACTTAACACGGTGTTGTTAGATAACGTGCAAATCTAAATAACATTTCGGTGACTCCTGGCTTACATACGATTTAGCTATGTTGAAGTTTTTTTAACTTCGTACAACCCTGACTGTTATAATAATATTAATTACGCTATCACGCCTAAACCACTGAACCGTTTTTGATAAAATTCTTTACCAGTATAGACTAGAGGGAAACTCATTCAGAGGCAAATTCTACATAAACTACTTCCAGGTCTCCTTTAGAAGTTGTAAATAAACACCTAGTTACTCCGCAGCCCAGTTCGACCTTAGAGAGCTAATGAACCAATAGATTATTTCGACGTCATCCTCAGGTGTGGCACGTGAGCGTCATGACAATATTTTCATCCTAATAGTTTATTGTGTTACAACACGTCGTTCCTTGAAGTTGAGCAACGAATCATTACCCCTGATTTGGTATCATATATAATATTACACGATGATACTGGCTACCATTAGTATTGTACTCCACGTCATTATTTGCCACACGACACCATTTGGAAGGAGAACATTCACCAGTTATTAGTTTCTTAAATGCTATTGTGTAAGCATTTATTTCAATACTACCTACCTATTATATATCAAGGAATACATTCTATATGGTGTTCAACGAATAGTCTATTAAGTCGATTAATCTATTAACAATGGTGAAGGTATGGGCATATCTATCATAGGAAGTAGCTGCACTAGGTTCAAGAAAGATAGTTGATATGTCTTCATTCCCTAATATTTCTAACACCTGGCGAAGTACAGATACCTGCTTCTCTGTACAAGAAACGTAACATTGAGCCACCACGAGGACCTACACGAGGTGTATGCGATTACCTGATAAAAATGGTACACTACTTGTGCAATCTTTTCTAACTATTAAAGTCGTATAAAAATACTGTAAAAATACCATAACATAAAATGCGAACCTAGTCTGCGAACGAACTGCAGGGCGTTAGTTGCCATTACTATAATGTGTTCTTTGTACAATAGTAGCAAAATATTTGAGAGAATTGTGTACGTATTTTTCATTTTGCTTATATTTCTAATAGTAAAAACTTATTTTACTTAGTTAGCAAAAATAACTGAGACACCATCAGTCTAATCATGAGAAATAATTATGAAAATGTTGATTTACTTTTGCAAAGATAAATCAACTTTTTCTCAATAATTTCATCAACGTTGTTGCTTTACCGATCTTTGATTTATAAACATAAATACAGAAAACAAATTTTGTTTGATATTGAAATATTTCATTATCAATTATCAATCAAATTTTAAAATATCATACAATATGATACAATAATATTATTTATTTAACAGCTATCCAGCGCTGCTTTCATTGGCTCTCCTGGCCCTGCTGCCTCTAAGCGCTGGCTATATTGATTGCCGGATATCCTGTAGGCGCTGCAGCGAAAACACAGAACACCCTTCGGTTCTCGAAGTATACTGCGCTATGTGTGAGGAATGCAAGCAAAGACGACGAGAGAAAATAGTAGGCTTAAGTGCTAGTAAACCGACGTCAACATCCAAGACCACACGCAATCGTCCTGTGACACCTGCTAGTGCTAGTGGTAAGAATACCGGCCTGTCGGGGTCAGGATACATCGGTCATGCGCAACACGTAGCACAAGCACCACATGTAGCTCAAGAGCCGCACGTGTTTAAGAAACCACTTGGATCTCGCAACGCGCAATCAGAGCATAATATACATAATAAAAAAATTATGCGAGAAGAAAATCAACTTGATCCCTTTGAGGAAAACATGAACCAGCAGCAGCCACACGAGCAGCAGCAGCCACACGAGCACCAACAGCACCAGCAGCAGCCACACGAGCAGCAGCAGCCACACGAGCACCAACAGCACCAGCAGCAGTATGCACCAGCACACGGAGCAGTGCACATGGCACAGCCAGCAATGCCAATAGCACAACCATCAGTACACATAGCGGGACCCGCAATGCCAATGGCAGCACCTGCAATGGCAATGGCGCCCCCCGCAATGGCAATGGCGCCACCCGCAATGGCAATGGCAGCACCCGCAATGGCAATGGCGGCAGCACCACCTTATATGATGCAAGCACCTCCTATGATGGGTAAGCTATTAACTACTATTAATTTTTATTTAAACACAACTATTAATATTATGAGTAGTATCAAATGTGGCAATGATTTTATCCAAGATACTCGTATTCTATCGCCGTCTTTAAAAACATCAACACGGATGAACTTAAAATATCGATCTCGAAATGAAATAGAATCAAGTTTCCAACTTGCTTGCACTAACACTTTACCAACTGCTGTAAAGGGAAGGGAATCTGGGGGCAAAACGGTGATGAGAACCTTGGCATTGTTACAAACTGTTCGAAATGTTGTATCAGCTGTTAGGGCCTGAGTCGACCTTGCGTGCTGTGGAGTCCTTGATTTTTGTTTAGCGACATTTTAATTGCAGATATGTGTGGGTCGCCGCCATTGTGTTCTGATACCGAAGAAGAAGAAACGCCTGTAAAACTACTCGATATGACGATTCCGGAGACAACGACTACTACAACCACGACTACTACCACCACGACGACGACTACCACGACGACAAGGCCTCCGCCGCCTAAAACTAGACGCGTTAAACAAAGAAGGGTACATCCTCAAATGGTCCAACAAATGCCCATGATGGGGCATGTCATGGCGCCCATGATGGCCCCCATGATGGCGCCCATGATGGCTCCCATGATGCCACCTATGATGATGCCGTGCGTCGACCGCCCGTGCATTAGTATCAAGGGGCATGGTACGCATGATGAGCATCAAATTCCACCAAGTCTCAAATTGCGTGAAGAACGGCAGCATAGTCAAGCCTCCACAATCAGGTTTCAAGAGGAGTACAACACTACGTCAGATTATCAGTACGTGTATATTGGTATACCTAAGAAAGGGTTGAGAGGTTAGTCTGTGGGTGTGTTGTGTCCGTACATATACATATCATGTTTGTGTGCGTGCAGCTGTCCAGTCGTTACGAATTTGAGATTGTTTTTCTACTGAAATTCCTAAACTACATCCCGAAAGATAAAACATAGGTTTGTGTTTGTTGTAAGCTGCATTTTGTAAATATCTGATTTAGTATAGCAAGTCACTTAGAATGCGTGGTAAATAGGTTTTAGCGGCCATTAGGGAAACTGATCATGTATTTAGCATTTCCAGCGAGTGACGGATAATGTAAAGTAGCACACGATTAGGGACTCAATTCTGCTAAAGTAAAACCACTGTCACAGTACGGATAATGCTTAAAATTCATTAAATTTTAGACTTTAAAGCAATACCTTTAAAGTTCAAATTTAAAAGGCCTTTTGCAGAGTGAATGAGAAAATATCATGAAACTATTTTCATTTAATTTTGGACCTTAACGGTGTAGATATGACGTCTAAAATTTATTGCCATTTTTACAATGTTGTATGACATTAGTTTTGTTTTAGAATCGAGATTAAGGTTAGGTATTTAAGTATAGAACTTTTATTTAAACTCTATGCACGAAACATTAATGACGAAATCGGTGTACTCACCTAATATCAAATGCATTCTCTACAATTTTACCATAGGGTTAGTCAGAGCTAGAGAAAAATGGGAGATATGATTTCGAACTCGAACGAAATTTTTTTGATGATCGAACCGACTAAAACGCACGCCGCCTGTGGGTTGTTTTGGTTGCCGAAGGTGAGGTGGACAGGCATATCCCTCGCACCCCGGCCGATCCAGGGCTATCTCTCACTATCTGGCCCTCTTCTCGGGTGTGGGGACTACAGAGTCCCCAACTCGTCCCCGGAAATGGGGAGGCGCACCAGGCGAGCCGCCGCGGCCCGCTTCTACCAGGGTGACAGGCGGCTCTACCTGTCACCCCCAGGAGACTAAGATATTTTAATGCACATTATATTTAAACATACGTATACATAGGTACTTTTTTATATCTTTGTTAAGGTATAATGCCCTAGCTTCAAGGTAGTTGTGCCAGTGTACATACTAGCCACTACATATTTCGACGGTTCGACGTCTTCCGGTGAATGCTGTACCATGTTAGTCTAACCAAAGAATATTAAATACAATGACAGAAAACATGTCTTTATATTCCCACACCAGGATGTCCTTAAAGGAACCCACTTTGCTGACAATGTTTCCCAAGCAATAAACTAAATTATAATATTATACTACATACTACATGTCACTGATACTGTTAATATTTGAGACGAGTGGGCGCTGGGTACGAATTTCAGGAGGCCAGTGGATTCGTACCCATAAAAACCTTCAATTACTCCCATACTGAAATGTTCTCATTAAAAAATTAAAAACAAAACTAACGACTGTCATTACGAACAGAATTTCGAAATGAAATTTAAAAGTTACACTATAGTACAGGTCTTCTATGACAACACTGTATTTACGATACCACTTCAGCTGGATTTTGTCTACATAGTCTTTGGACGCGGTGCAACACGCATGCGCATTAATTTTGGCGCTCAACGTTTTTATCATATTACGCAAATTATATTATTTCATGAGATTAGATAACGTAGTGTTTGAAACTGTACATAATTTGGTTTTAAAACACTCGTGTGATACTATGGAAACGCTCGCCTACGTTTTTTTAACCGACTTCCAAAAAGGAAGAGTTTCTCAATTCGCACTAAAATACTTTTATAACATGCAATAGTTTCATAAACTACTATTTATAATCAGCATTCTGTGAGATTATATTTCATTACTAGCCGATACCCGCGGCTCCGCCCGCGTGAAAATTTGATCTCGTTCGCTCATCCCATGGGAACCTATTCCAGGCATATTCAAAAAAATTCCATATGTTATTCCAGGCTATAATTTATCCATGTACTAAATTTCAGCCAGACGTCTTCAGCCGTTACAGCGTGATTGGACAACAAACATCCAAACATCTTCACAAGCTTTCACTTTATTTAATGACCGATCTTTTAAAAGAAACAAAAGTTTATAGTACAACGCGGCTTAAAAAAGATCTAAGTACTTTAGTACAAGTTAACACAATCAATCAATGAGCCCACCACAATCCACTGCTGGACATAGGCCTCTTCCAATATGCGCCATTTTCTCCGATCCCCCGCCTCCTGCATCCAGTCTGTCCCAGCCACCTCTTTCAGGTCGTCCGTCCATCTGGCTAGGGGGCGTCCTACCTTTCGTTTACCTTCTCGCGGTCTCCACTCTAGGACTCGTTTGCTCCAACGGTCCTTCGACAAACGTGGCCAGCCCACTTTTACTTCAACTTGCTTATTCTGTGACCTATGTCGGTAACTTTATCGGATAACCTCGTTCCGAATTCTATCCTTCAGAGAAATTCCAAGCACAGCTCGCTCCATAACGCGCTGCGCGACTTTTAAGCTATGGACCAGCCCCACTGTTAGTGTCCACGTTTCGGCACCGTAAGTCATAACAGGTAGGACGCACTGTTCAAAGACCTTCGTTTTACAAGTGTGTTACAAGTTAACATAATAACATACAATTATACATACATCCCATAACATGCATACATTGACAGGTTAAAGAACAATAATGACATTAGCTTACTCACACACACATGACGCGTTTAACTAGCCGTTTTTCGCGATGCATTTTGTGCTGTGTCTTTACAGTATATGGTCAAAGTTGACACAACTGAATGAACAGTACCGTTCCTTGTACACAAACTCATCGTTCGATAATATCGTGAACGGTGTAACCGTGTAGTTAAATGTCGTTACAGACCAACAATACGTCGACACGGTAACTCTAAGCAGACGACCGTGACCCGGCTGTCGGTACCAACGATTACACATGGAGTTCATCAATTGATTTTGTTATTATAGTTTAATAATACATGTGTTGTTTTAGTTGTAGCGATTAACCTTGAACTACAATTCATGTTTAGAAGAGCAGGTAGGGGGCGGGACCGGCAGCGGGCTAAGGAGGATCGCAAGCCAAGCTGCCCGCGTACGAACGCAACTCGAGCGTCGGAGGTCCATGAATGACCTCCGCCTCCCATAAGAGCAGGCAGGGTGACGGGTGGAGCCGCCTGTCGACGCCGGCGACGTCTGGTACGTGTTGGGGACTCAGTGGTCCCCACACCCGAGGAGAGGGTCAGATCGAGAGAGATGACCCTGGATCAGTCGGGGTGCGAGGGATATGCCTGTCAACCTCACCTTCGGCAACCAAAAACGACCCACAAGTATCGTGCGTTTTAGTCGGTTCGAGTCCGACATAACCTTTCTCACCGGCTAAGTGGAGACCTTTCACACGTAAAAAGTGCAGGTAGGAGTAAAAAAGCCTGTGATACTATAGGTCCGTTTTTTTTTTTTTTTTTTTTTACGTGCGCAAAATCCCCACGGATACCTCCCCACCGGAGCCGGTGGAGGAGGTTATGTCGGGCTCGAACCGACTAAAACGCACGCCGCCTGTGGGTCGTTTTGGTTGCCGAAGGTGAGGTTGACAGGCATATCCCTCGCACCCCGGCCGACCCAGGGCCATCTCTCACGATATGGCCCTCTTCTCGGGTGTGGGGACTACAGAGTCCCCAACTCGTCCCCGGAAACGGGGAGGCGCGCCACGCGCGCCACCGCCGCGACTATAGGTCCGTTTTAGCTAAATAATATTATCTTATAGTCTCTACTAAGGTAATTAGATATTATTATCAATCGAACGTCCATGTCTTATGCTAAATAGTACTACAATACAAGAACGAATTTCAGGGGACATATAGGTTCATCACCTAGTGGAGTTCCCTGCCCGAGCCTGTTTCCTGAAAACTATTACCTAATAGGCATCTTCAAGTCTCGAGTCAATAGGTTCGCTCTTCGCAAATGTGCTCTATCTTAATACAAAGAAGACCACAAGAAGAAAAAATAATGATACTTACATACTTTATTAAAACGACTGTGTTATAGTCTGGAGAGTAAGTACAGTCAGCGTCAGAACGATCTTAATTACAAAATCTGAAAATGATCTTAATATCAAAGTATTAAGAGCAAATGAAATTGTTTTATTCATTTAAATTGTATTATCCGAACTAAAAATGTGTAGTAAATAGCAGAACGATCAGTCAACAGGAAGGGGGGAGAACAAAGGAATTTAAATAATTTTGAGTAGGTACTTTGTTTGTCAAGATCGATCTGATGCATCTAGTAAGTATAGACAGGAGCCCGGAGTTCAACCGCCGCGGGACTCTTATAAGGATGGTGGAGGGAAACTGGTTAAAAACGGTAGATGCGACGACAGGCTTGTTGTTGTACCTTATTTAATATAACATTATTTATTTTATCAAGAGATCAGACCATGACTACTACTTTGATGATTACTCTCATAATCTTTTTAAAATTAATTTTATGTTACAATAGTAGGAAACGAGTATACAATTCATCTGATGGTAAGACACGAGGTATTAGTGGGAAGAGGGCAGATGAAGGAAAAAGGAACTAAAAGGAGGTAAGGTCTCCGAAATTTTCAGAGTTGACGCTGATCACTTAAACTTTAAACCACTTAAAGCACCATCTGTGCTGTGAAATGCTTCTTAATTTTTAAAAAGCTCAGTCAAATTTAAAACTTCACTTAAACAAAATTAGCGCCAGATTAATACAGATTAAGTTATAAGGTCTGCCAATCTCTCTTAATATTATAAGATAAAAGTCATTAAAAAAGGAAAACCCTTAATTAGTATCTAAAGCCCCATTTGTTCTAAGGTCGCCTCGAACGTGCTCAAGCAATCTCAAGTACAAATAGTGCTTGATACCGTCATTTAAAAGAAGCGATCCTCTTACGCCAGTCTTGTTTAAGCAACAAATGTTGAGAACAACTGTCTTCAAGTCCATAACTGGTGCAGAAGGCGAGCTACTCTTAGCTCACCCTTGAATTACACGAGTGCCGGAGTGCTCGAGTAAGAACAAATAAAGGTTTAAGATGTGACGAGGTAGTTTAATATCACTTGAATATAAAATACTCAACTATAAGAAGCCAAAGGTATATTGTATAAGAAATGGGAAATAGGGTGGACCTTTAATGGAAAAGAGATCGAATATGAAGAATATTACAGACACATAAAAGTACATCGATAAATTATGCACAATTTATTGTTGCATTTATTGGTGCACCCATCAATGCGTGCAAACTCATTTATTTTTATTTATTTTTTTTTTTATTTTTTTTTTTATATAGGACACGTCAATTGGACTTCGCCTTGCCTGATGGTAAGCTGAAGGCAAAATCCCAGAAAAGAGGGTCACCATTACTTACACATACCGTGTGACAATGGTGACACTCAGCTTGACGGCCTTATCATATGCTTTTTCACGCCCCGCTTAAAGGACCCGGGACTGTAGGAAGAAGGAAACACGTGAGCTGGTAATGAATTCCAGGCCTTAATGGTGCGACAGAGGAATGAGTCTCCGAACCGCTTGGTTCTTGATCGGATGTTTTGCACCGTGTGCGGATGACATCTAAGACCTGCACGCGTTGTCCTGTGTAGGAAAGGGGAGGGTGGGACTAATTGGAAGAGCTCATCAGAACACTCCCCATGGTACAGACGGTAAAATACAGCCATGGACGCAACATCTCTACGCAGCTGTAAAGGTTCTAGGGTGTTCGTGATCTCGGGATTCCCAATGATGCGGATCGCACGTCGCTGCAACCTGTCGAGAGCATCTAGTAAGTACTTTGCTGAACCATCCCAGAGATGCGAGCAGTACTCCACACAGGAGCGAATTTGTGTCTTGTATAGAAGACACCGCTGCTCCGGCGTGAAAAATCGTCTCACTCTGTTCAGGACTCCGAGTTTTCGTGAGGCTGTTTTGATGATGCTTTCGATGTAGTTTTTGTTATTCAGGTTGCAGCGAACATCCATACCTAGGATATTGAGATTGTCCTGCAGCGGCAGTGGCGTGCTCTGAAGAGTGGGGAGGGGAAGGAAAGAAGATACTTTTGCTGTAAACGCACATGCCTGCGTCTTCTTGGCATTGAACTCAACCAGGTTCTCAGAGCCCCATTGAGAAATGTGATTCAGGACCCCGTCAAGCTCAGTGACAAGAAGCTGCCTTTTCTCTGCGATATCTGACTGCTTGGCCGCTGGATGTCCATGATAACTCCCATGTAAAGTGCTATCGTCTGCATAACAATGAACATTGCCGGTAGACAGCATGTCATTGATATGCAGAAGAAAGAGAGTGGGTGATAAGACGGACCCCTGGGGCACGCCAGCATTAACCTGCAGAAACTCTGAAGCTCGTCCGTCACAAAGGACGCGAATACGGCGCCCCTGCAGGAAGCTAGCAACCCAGTTGCACAGCCTAGAAGGCAGACCAAAGGCAGGTAGCTTGGAAAGAAGCGATTTGTGCCAGACTCTATCGAAAGCTTTGGCGATGTCAAGACTAATTGCCAGTGACTCGCCGTGCTTGTCCATAGCCTCACCCCAAAGATGGGTAACGTATGCTAGAAGATCACCCGTTGACCGTTTCGGTCTGAAGCCATATTGCCGGTCATTAATTAAGGAGTGATCCTCTAGGTGCCGCATGAGCTGTTTGTTAATTATGTGCTCAAACACTTTGCACAGCACTGAGGTGACGGCTATGGGTCGATAGTTGGCTGGCTCCGAGCGATCCCCCTTCTTGGGAATCGGCTGAACATTCGCCTCTTTCCAAGGCAAAGGCACTGTACCCGAACTGTAGGATAGCCGGTACAGGCGCGTAAGCATTGGAGACAACTCCGCTGCACATTTTTTCAAAACTACCGCTGGAATACCATCCGGACCACTGGCTTTCCGGACATCGAGTGATTGCAGCACTGCACGGACATCGCGTTGCCTGATATGGATATCAGGCATCGCGTGGTCACTGTCGGGTAGTGTTGGTGGCTGCGTACCACAATCATCGATTCGGGAGTTGGCCGCAAAGAGATTAGCCAGCAGATTTGCCTTCTCTTGCGACTCATGGGCCAGGGATCCATCAGGGTTACGCAGCGGAGGCAGCGAAGGCTGACAGAAGTTGGCTTGCACGGCTTTAGCCAGTCGCCAGTAGCCACGGCTTCCCGTGGGATGCATCACTAGCTCTTGACCAAGCCGCGCTATGCGCAGGGCATCCGCTCTGACATAGGCCCTTCTACAGACCTTTGTGGCTCTGTTGTACGCTGCCTTGAAGTGGCCCAGATTGGGATGGCGCGTGGCGCGCGCCCTTACCCAAGCGCGGTACGCAGACTGTTTTTGTTCAACAGCTTCCGCACACTCGCGCCCGAACCAAGGGCGCACCCCGCGGTCACCGGTGACATCGGTGTATGAGATATAGTATTCCATACCCAGACCGATCTCACCGGCGACAGCAGTAGCACAATCCGATGGGTTCTTACCTTCAAAGCAGCGCTCAACCCACGGGATGGACGCAAAATAGTCACGAAGTCCATCCCAGTCCGCTGACGAGTAGTGCCAGAGACGCCGCTTCCCCTGCACGGGTCGTGGGGGCGCCATAATAGGCACCGTGGAACAGACCAGGCAGTGGTCAGAGTTGCCTAACGCGGCTCGCACCGATACACTGTACCGGTCCGGATCACTCGTCAGCAGAAGGTCTAGCAGAGAAGGTGCTTGGCCCGACCTTCTTGGTATCCTAGTGACCTCGTGCACCAATTGGGTCAGGCCGTGCGCCAGAGCAAATGCGTGGGCGGCTCTTCCCGCATGGTCTGTTTTGGAGGAGCCCAACCAGATCTCGTGGTGGGCGTTAAAATCCCCCAAAAATACCATTTCGGCATTCGGAAATCGCTCCTGCGCATCATCTGCCGCCTGACTCAGATATTCAAAGAGTCGAGTTGTCTTGGCATCTCCTGTATGGGAACGGTAGAGGCACACATAGATCTGACTCGTAGGGCCATGGTCTACGTGTACCCAAAGGACGGAGAAGGATGGGTCCTCTAGGCAGCGCAAACGGCGACAGCAAACATCCGCCCTAACAAACACGCACACCCCGGCTTTTGCACGAAAACTTTCCTCAAGAACATAGCCAGGGTAGAGCAAGTAGGTCGTGTCGTCAGGGCGGTGTATTTGCGTCTCCGTTAGAAAAAAAAAAACCTAAAAAAAAAAAAACCTACTACCTACCGATAACACTGTCAACGATATCATGTATGATTTATGAATGAGAAATTAAGTATCGATCGTTTTGTCATTATATTGCAGCATTCTACTGTATCTATAGTATACGGGAAAGGTAAAAGTGAAATCAGTTTTTTAAGTGCGAAAAATCCCCACGGATATCTTTCGCCGGAGCCGGTGGGAGAGGTTATGTTGGACTCGGAGATGGGTCGTTTTTGGTTGCCGAAGGTGAAGCTGAAAGGTATATCCCTCGCTCTCCAGCCGATCCAGGGCCATCTCTCTAGATCTGGCCCTCCTCGAGAAAGTGAACCCACTAATGGGTTACGGTTAGTTTAGTTTCAGCAGCTAATGGTTAATTTGTTGATTTTTATTATTATTATTTTTGTTAAACAAACAAAATCACACTAAACTAGTTAGTTTAACAGGAGTCACAGTTAAATTGTATAATTCTCTGTTTCTATCGAAGGCAAAACGTAGATGAGGAAATATTTAAGTCATATCAAACTTGTTTGGTTATGTTTTTGTTACAACAGAATATTGGTATTATTATAAATTTACGTACTGACTGATAACCTATAAACATGCAAAATAAAATAAATGAGTAATGGGCAATTACGGCCCCACTGAACAACCCACTGATATCCAAATGACTATCATTACGTATTAAAGAAATTCGCACGCATGAGCAATGGTCATTCTTCTAAGAATTTACATGCAACCTATGGTCTGAAACTGAACCATACATAGCAGTCGTACTTGCTGCCACTGCATCACAAAGAGCCTTATCAGATGCTATAATTATTGATCCCTAATATAGCATCATCTAGTACTAACAGGGCTAAATGCCCTGCTCGCCGTACAACTGGCTCGTAGTGGCCCGGCTCACGCGAACACTTGTTGCCGCCATCGATCGGTTCGCGAGACCTACCAAAGATGTGTGAGGTAACTGAGCACTGAACGACATTAAGGCTGTAAGTTTATGAGACAGGTTCTCGCCGGTAAACCGCGTGCACTCGACAGACTTGTTAAAAATACTATGGAATCATTTCGACGACGCCGGTGATCTACAAAAAACTGTGAAATCGTACAGCGTGATAACCGTCTCGTGTAAATACAGCCTGAAGCTTAGCTTGGTAACTCACTCACTTGATATACTGGAGAGTTAAGTAACACTAGTCTTCCGAATAGTTTATGAGTGCGGTAACCTTTCTTTCTACCCTACCGGATCCCTTCCATACATGATAACGCGCTATCACAAGAGCTACACACGAGGAACTCTACATCGAACTGAACTCTACTTTGAAAGTACTTACTTCACATAGCTAAACCAGACGCATCTCTACCATAGCATCCTCTGCTACCATCTTAAATCTATTTTCTAACATGGTTAAGCTGAGCTATGATAGTGAAACAATCTTTTTGATTAATATCATAATTATACATCTTCACTAAGCCGGCTCAGTGCATCACATCTTCAGTGTGTAAAGACAGTCTTACAGACGATCTAGACTGAGATGGGCTTTGTTTCGTATTGTGCGGCTATGTTATCGTAATTATTTAATGGTATTGTGTTATTGTGACATATGGCCACAAGTGTGGGCTATGCGAAAGAGGAAGCTAGGAAGGATAATAAATTTTATCCTTCCTAGCTTGCTTCCTCGCCGGGGCCGGTGGGGGAGGTAATGTCGCACTTGAACCGACTAAAACGCACAGTCTGAGGGTCATAGGTTGCAGGAGGTATATTCTTCGAACCCCGACCGACCCAGGGCCATCTCTTTCGAGTTGGTACTCTTTTGAGCAAGAGATAGTCCTGCTGCAGCTGAAGGAGATGTAGATTGTGTATTGACGATATAATGGAGTAGAAACAATTGCTCTCTTAAAGCTAGTTCTTGGGTTAGATCGTTTGATAATTTTGGCCAATTTAAATAATAATTACCCTGAACGTAACGTAATCAAGTAACCTCATTCTTCAGACTGTGAATTATATTTTTACCTTAGGTTTTACGTTAAGCGGTTCCCAATGTAACCATAGATACATAGAACACCGGTGATGTCACAAACTTGAGGCTGACACTATCTGCCTACTCAATGCTGGGTCTAGTGAGTAGTGACCCAATTAAGTAGCTGGAACTGTATTTTAGCTGCATCCATACATGGTGCAATGTAGGGTGACAAATTTTCTGCTAAGGTTGTAAATTTAATATATCGTTGGCTGGTCTCTTCGTGCAGAATGTCACGTGGCCGACCGTTTCTCGCGCAGTTTTTAAGCTAACAAAGTAAAAATTTGTTTTTTTCCTAATTAATAAGGTGTTAGTGGAAAATTATGAATTGTAACAGTATTAAATAAATTTCTACATCTTTTAAAATAGGTTTCCGAAATTTGTCAAATATACAATTATTTAATACCATCTGAAAAGCATTCTAATAGTAGGTACTGAGTAGAAACAGTTACGTAACGAGTATCATTACTGGCTCGATATTTTTTGCTTTGACCGATTCAGAATCGATTAATCGACCCAAGGTTATGAGCAGATGCAAGCTTGTTGCACTATAATACGCTATTAGTTATAATGGCGACGAACCTCACTGGTCCGCTCAAAATCGTAGTCTCTGTCCAATCGTCTCATTGAAATATTTGGGTTCCTATTCGTCCCCTTGATAAGTGTGGCTACTGGTACAAACGGCATCAGATCGATCTTGACGAACAAAATTATCTTAATACCTTGGATCGCCCCCCTCTCTGTTGACTGATTGTTCTAATATTCGCTACACACCATTAGTTCGAACGATAATACTATTTAAATCCATAAAACAGTTAGATTTGCTTTTAAGGTGCAACGTGAGAATGAGTGATAAGTGATAATAGTAAGTTTTATTAGCGTAATTTTGTGGAAGGCAATGTCGCACATCATTGTGTTTAATGTAGTAAGCACTTAAGGCGCACTATCCTATGTTCTCATTCGTTACTTAGTAGTGCGGGGTGATTTATTGCAGATGTCTAGGAATAGCTTCCAATCGTTTATGTAATCATCTTGATGGTGAAATATAAACTGGAGACTGTGACGTCACTTACACCAGTACTCTTAAACATACTAGATATTAACTGTAATCTTTATAGACGTCTACGTTTATATCGAGTACCTACTCCCAATACTTTCTCGGATTCTCGGGAATTTGTTAACAAAAAGATACAGTTCTCAATTTGGCAGTTCTTTATGTGTATATTTTGTATGCGATATTTTTTTCGATCGTGAATCATTTTTACTGATTCTTATTGAACAGGCTTTACCTCGAGGGTAGCGCCATTAAAACTTGGAAAAGGGAACGACGATTGGATAATACCTATATAAATATTTAGCATTATTGTGAGACTTGAAGTTGTTAATTTTGTTATGTATATAATTCAGATTTCAGAGGTATCGTATCATTTTTGCAGTGACAAATTATCGTGGTTTAGTGTTATACCGTTGCAATATTTTAAAAATAAAGAATTTTAATTTGACTATGTTTAAGTTTTGATAAATGAGATGTAAGGGTTTATTTCCTGGTATTTAACTATTAATACTACCACAATAGAATTCAAATCTATACACGATAGAAGGCAGTATGGCTTAGTAATAGATACGATTATTCAATCAATTCAATTCGTTTGATTGCTGGATATATACTTCTTTAAGCCACCTGGTGTTACGCCATTCACATAAAATAATAATGATTCAGATCAGTGTCGGGGGACAGACCTGCTGGCGACAACTAGTCTTTTAAATAGATCCATATCGATAAGAACTGGTTTTGATTAATTTAAGTACCTACCATTCACATCTTTGTCTCACTTCTTGGAAGTAGATCAAACACATTATTTCACTATATAAAAATAATTACTAAGTATACAACTTAGTTGCAGAGAATTTCCTGTTAGCGCTCAACTACGTATACTATGATAAATTATAATTAAATGACTGTAGAATTAGTTATGCCTACCGAAATGTGGACACAAAAAAATGAATGCATACCATACAATATCCTTCTAGGCGGTCTCCTCATCTGCGCTCCATAGGCAGAATCCTGCTCGGCATCAGGCACACACGTTCCTATGATAATACCCATCGCCACCATGCCACTGCTCCGCACAAACATAAGTCACTAGCACAGCACTATCACCGCATCTCCGGCAAACTCATCAAATTATCACGTCCATTAAATATATAAATTATCACGTCAATAAAGTTCAAATTTATCACGTCAATAAAGATCATTTATGCGCGTTACGGCCGTGCGTTCTACTCTACGAGAGAGTCAGAATGTAACTGGCTGTGGAGTGGTTGTCACCGGGCCGTGTGCTGGCGCGAGGTCCCATCACGTCAGGCACGCAAGTCGTGACGTCACCAAACGACCGCGTCACCGGAGGGCCGAGGAAATCGTTTGCCCTCACCACAAATACGGCGGTATTAATAGCCGCGCTACATGCGGTGTAACAAAAACAAGTTTATTTTCTTTTTGTTCCATATAAACAAATGGTCAATGTTTCATGAATTGGCAACTTTCCTAAGTGTCGCGTTACTGACTTTGGAAGTTCAGGAAACGGGTACAATCGGCGGCAAAAGCAGTTTAGTATAATTATTACCTACAGATCTTCTTATTGGCCCAAATCAATCAATCAATTAGCCCAAAAAGAAAAAGTAAAATACATTGCACTATGTCCTATGAGATTTTACGTAAGCGACTGTCACCCGACCTTCAAACTCCAAGAAGAAAACCTGTACCAGAAACCTGTCCTTCAATAAGCAGGTATACCTGATTACAGATGAAGTTCGGTGTCTTGAATACTAATGGAAATATCGTTCACCTCTGTCACTGACAGTGCCTGATGCGGTTTTTTATAATAACAGACTATTACAAAGCAAGCAGGTCACACAATAGGTACAAGTAATCTCGAATACCCCTCCAATTAAGCTACATTGCTTATGTGGTGGGTGCGAGGCGGGTACACTGGGCTGGGTGGTACCTTAGTAATTACACCACCGCCTCTTGACAACAGTATAACACATTATAATTGTAGTGAAACGCTATTGTATTATTATAATTAACGATACTAGTTTATAAATAGGTTTCTTCATAAATATAACTAGTCACTAGTAGGCTAGGAAAACATGGTTCGTCACAGGAAGCTATCAACGCGGTTTCACCCACGTAAGTCCTGATCCCGAGGGAATATTGGGGAAAAGGGTAACTTATGTTACTCAACAATAATATAACATTCTATCAATGAAAAAAAAAATCGGTTTCTAGTATTTTTTGAGTTTATCGCTTAATGATTACAAGACATTTATGGCAAGATGATATTAATATTTGGTCCATATTTCGTTCTGTTTTCGAGTTCGAATGATCGAATCCTTCAAACTCGAGAACAGCATTCCGTCGCAAGGTCCTTGGCTAGACTAATAAAAGTAGAAGGTTGACGAAGACGAAAATAGAAACGAACTTTAGTAATGTGACGCGTAAAGCGTGAACTGATGGTAAACGTGGTAATGCCTGCCGTACCGCGTGACGTCACTAAAACGAGAGTGGATCAGCACGCGACTGTACAACTGGCCCAGTTCAGTTGGGCCAGGCTTGCAATTGATTATTCTAATTAGTAATTGTTAAATACTTCTATATAGTGCAATGTTTGTTTTTTCCATTAAAACTATTGACGTTGTAATGAGATGCAAAGTTTTTTTACATAGTTACTCTGCTTCATCACCCTAATTTATCATGGAATGGTCCTTATATTCGCTGTTTGCTACTTAGTACCGAAAACTACCCAAAACTCACAAAGTCAGTCCAAACAAACCAAAACTTATACAAAACAACCGAGTGTCGTTGCAATTTCCCTAGTTACGCTTATTAAAAATCTTTTTTTTTTTAATGGAATATGGCAGTAGTATGACTATATAGCATTTTAGTAATATTATTTTTTTCAAAACAACCGTGTTATTACACAAAATGTAATAAATGAAAGTGGTTATTAATGAAATAAAGCGGTAACAAGCAAAGGTTAGGTGTGAAGGCTTTGCGTGCCGCTAATGTCCTAGCCGCGGTATCTGCCTGGTACAGATCTGATAGCCCTTGTACATTACCGTAATCATCGTGTACTGGTCTTGTACTATCAACTACTTTGGGTACACCTTTACACCTTCAAATGTGAAGGTGGTACACTACTCATTTCTTTGGTTGTGTTAACTCGCGTCGAATTACGCTCTCGTTCGAAGATAATACGTTACTATGTCCATCAACCCGACAGTTTCATGAGCTAATTTGTTTACTGCCGGACTGAGTACAACCCTATCCGACAGTACCTACAGTAGCTCACAGCTAAAATATTTACAAAACGTTATTATATTAGAATACACGTATCCATAATTAATGTATAAGCAATTTTGGTAGGAGAACAAAGTTATTGAATTTTGTTTATTATTTAATGAAAGGTTGAAAAGCTCATAGTAATCAGGAAATTGGAATTTGATAGCTACGCTTACCGTTGACAAAAAGAGACGAAAAGAGATGGGGTATTATTATTGGGCTACATAAAACATGTTGTTTAAATAAACGCGTCTGTATATCATCAAAAAAGGGTTGGAATATTGCTTCATCTGTAACTGTATACCGGTGACACCAGATCTAATTTCCCTCTGCTAATAACGCAGACTTAGGATAACGCATATTTAGGAAGTACGATCTACTTTAGGAGATATAACATAACATAAACTCACGCCTATATCCCCGAAGGGGTAGGCAGAGGTGCTAGCACACACATTTCGCCATTTTAGGAGATATATTTTTAATAAATGGAAATGCATGTCACTTTTGACCATCGGCATCTTTGGGCAAGCAACACGCCTCCTAAAAGTTAGATTAGAAGACGTTTGATGTTTATGACATGCGTTGACGACTGTCATAAACGACGAATCCCATATATTTGTCATTCTATTGTACAATACGCCGGCCAACGAGCTGCCACTTGTCTAGAGGGGCTGTACAATCTAACAATATCTATAGCTATAACCACTAACCAGTGATTACATACCAAGCGCTCGTTCTAACAAGTTGAGCACTTACGCGTACCCTAAAGGGATCATTGTCACTTGCGGTGGCACAATGGGGCCAACTTCACACGAAATGCCACAGAACTGCCTAGTTTTCACATTAATATCGAAGAGAGACCACCACGTACAACCATTGAAAATTAAACACCTTTTCTCAACAGGATAAACAGTGCGCCATTTTCTGCATATTCCATACATAGGCTTTCTTTTCATACATGCTCTCCTTTTTTATCGGCTTCGAAAACGTAGAGGTATTATATTCCACCAAAATGTAGTCATTTTTCCGATTGAAGATTTATCTATGTCAATGTACCAATGTACAATTTGTATATTTGCATATGTATACTTTCTTAACGAAGCTGTGTAATATTTGAACGTTGTGTACAAATATAATTGGATTTCAGGTTTGAAAAGTGTATTTGAAGATGTTATATTGTGTTATGTAATCTGATATCTGTTTTTATACCTAATAAAATAAAAATAAAATAAAATAATTTTCATTCGACATTTACTCAATTTCTTATCTGTCATTTGTGAACCGATATTATAAAGATATGAACAATTCAATTGGTATATTATTTATGTTCTGTGAGGTCTGCACATGCCTCTTTGATTTGTGATTTCCTCATTACACATTCTTTATAAGTTCCCAAATTACCACACCGTTTTCAATATTCGTCACCAGACCCTCTCTCACACCCACTCTTCTATATGTATGTAATACTTCTTGCTAATAACCAATCTTACTCCACTTTTACGATTCAGTTATCTCATCTTAACTACATATATTGACTCTCGTAGTGTTCCTGCTATACGTAACTATAGTATATATATGTATACTGGATGTTTTTTGAAAGAGGGCAGTAAGGTTAGGTACCTTATCGAATTACAAAGTATAGCCCTTCTGAATAGCCATGTTCTCGGTAGTAAATAACCAAAGCACCGTTCACACATTTCTCCTCACCTCCCGCTCCATCTGCCAAGTCTCGATAAGAAAACCACCCAAGTATACGAACTCTGACACATGTTCTACAATTATACTCGTATTATAACAATGACCCTCAGTAATAAAAACAATTATAATTTATGCTTCATAAGGGTCGTCTGTGTACTGAATCGGCCTTTTAATGACAATGATAACTGCTTATTCTTAAGGACATCGGTAATTTTCCGCCCATAAGTAGGTATACAACAGACAGAACTTACGGTACACTTTTTTTATTGATTTTAAATCACTTAAAATAAACTATACTTAAAAGGAAAAGACTCCGAGTTTCTGTACACACTAAATAGTGTGGTATATATACCTCATTTATATCGTACCACTGTTTAGGAGTCACTGGTACACCATAGAAGAAACAAAAACGTTTGCAATAAGAAAACAAAGATCCTCACAGACAGCAGCCGAATGATAAAAACAATCACAATAACGACACTAAATCCCTCAGATATAATTTCAATTATATTTCCACATCGCCAAAACGAAAGAGGAAGTATTATGCGCCATTATTTGTACGGAATCCAAATTATAACGGATAATAAATAAAACAGATGGAAATGGTACAGCTGTAGATTTATTCGGGCCCTGAGTGGACTTAAGATTAATAAGGGACCATTGTGCGAATGACGCGGTTGTCATGGTGAAGTTGTAGCGATCCATTTGGCGCGTAGAACCCTAAAAGGTACAAATGAGTACAAACGAGTACAATAGGGTACCATAGAGTACAATCGAGTACTATTGAGTCGAGCGCCTGGACTGTCTGTTGTTGGTAAAGTTTGGTTGTTTTTTGTTACGTCAACGTAATTTATGTACATGTGTATCTGGAGTGCCGTGATCCGCGAATTTTGTTCGACTAAGTAATTACTTGGGAAAAGTTTGTGGCTCGTGTTGCAAAAATAGAAGCTTTGTAATACTGTAATACGTTATCGGACAGGTAACTAGATATAACATTATTTAAAAAGTTACAGAGTAAATCTAATTTACTACAAAATTACATTGAAAAAGAAGCCGACATAAATTTAGATCGATACTAGCTTAACCAATGCATAGTAAGTAATATTTTGTAAAGGGAAGATACCCGTATTAGGGGAAAAAACTTAAAAAAAAAATATTGATCGTATAAAACTTATTCTTCCCTTCTTTTTCTTCTTTTTAATACACATTCTATTTAGTTCAGCCGATAACTACACCATATTTTTAATTTTATAACATTACTGTCCATCCCAAGGTTACCTGGAAGAAATCGCTTCAGCGATAAGGCCGCCCATTGTACATTGAACTGTATACTTGCTACCTAATTGTCCTACTGTAAATCTGATGGTGTACAATAAAGAATTATCTATCTATCTATCTAAAACCGGTCAAGTGCGAGTCGAACTCGTGCACCGAAGGTTCCGTAACTTAAGATACATAAATCGTAATATATTTTGAATGCATTGACTTAGAAGTTTGATTTTTACACAGTTTTAAGACGTTATAGATCTGGGTATGCGGTATGAATTTCAATTTGATGCCTCCACGCATTTTGAGGCAAAAGTCTTGACAGACAGACAGACGGACAACGAAGTGATCCTCTAGTACCGTTTTTTTTCCTTTCGAAGTACAGAACCCTAAAAATAAGTTCTTGTTATATTTTTTAGTTATTTTGCAGGCTTTTATAAAGGTAACGTCAATCTAAAACCGCTAATAATACGAATATAGAAACTAAACTATTTATCAAGTCCATAGAAGAACTAATGGTTAAACGGTAGCTTACTGATACCTACTATATTAAACGGCCAGTTAACGATAAAATAATTGGTCAAATTATCTGATAGTCGTAGAGTTGAAAAATACGCCGAACAAAAGCCACAGACTATCAAATAACATGACCAACACATGAAATTTGACAAATTATTTGATTAATTATTTACCGGACACATACATTAACCAGAAACTAGAAAACTATTAGCTGTTGCCATATTTCTAATAGATAATTGCCTCAGAAATTGACGTACTGAAGCAATCGATTGATTATTTTAATCATTAACAATAATTATATTCAGTTTAGTAAATAGCCATAAGTACGTGATTTAGTTGATTTCATAACTAAGTACCTAGTTTGATTGTTTAGATTCGCATAGGCACGCAACATAACACAGCATTTAGTCACTTCAGATATTTGTACAGTGAGTAATCGGGAATGGAATAACTTATCTCATCTTATCTTATCTATCTATGAATCATAAATCTAGGTAGACTGTACTTACTTTAGGTACACGAGTACACGACGGTATTTCCGTCCCAATTGAGCAGTCCGACTGGGGAAGTTTTTTTTTTTTTTTTTTTTTTTTTTTTTTTTTTTTTTTTTTATATAGGACACGTCAATTGGACTTCGCCTTGCCTGATGGTAAGCTGAAGGCAAAATCCCAGAAAAGAGGGTCACCATTACTTACACATACCGTGTGACAATGGTGACACTCAGCTTGACGGCCTTATCATATGCTTTTTCACGCCCCGCTTAAAGGACCCGGGACTGTAGGAAGAAGGAAACACGTGAGCTGGTAATGAATTCCAGGCCTTAATGGTGCGACAGAGGAAAGAGTCTCCGAACCGCTTGGTTCTTGATCGGATGTTTTGCACCGTGTGCGGATGACATCTAAGACCTGCACGCGTTGTCCTGTGTAGGAAAGGGGAGGGTGGGACTAATTGGAAGAGCTCATCAGAACACTCCCCATGGTACAGACGGTAAAATACAGCCATGGACGCAACATCTCTACGCAGCTGTAAAGGTTCTAGGGTGTTCGTGATCTCGGGATTCCCAATGATGCGGATCGCACGTCGCTGCAACCTGTCGAGAGCATCTAGTAAGTACTTTGCTGAACCATCCCAGAGATGCGAGCAGTACTCCACACAGGAGCGAATTTGTGTCTTGTATAGAAGACACCGCTGCTCCGGCGTGAAAAATCGTCTCACTCTGTTCAGGACTCCGAGTTTTCGTGAGGCTGTTTTGATGATGCTTTCGATGTAGTTTTTGTTATTTAGGTTGCAGCGAACATCCATACCTAGGATATTGAGATTGTCCTGCAGCGGCAGTGGCGTGCTCTGAAGAGTGGGGAGGGGAAGGAAAGAAGATACTTTTGCTGTAAACGCACATGCCTGCGTCTTCTTGGCATTGAACTCAACCAGGTTCTCAGAGCCCCATTGAGAAATGTGATTCAGGACCCCGTCAAGCTCAGTGACAAGAAGCTGCCTTTTCTCTGCGATATCTGACTGCTTGGCCGCTGGATGTCCATGATAACTCCCATGTAAAGTGCTATCGTCTGCATAACAATGAACATTGCCGGTAGACAGCATGTCGTTGATATGCAGAAGAAAGAGAGTGGGTGATAAGACGGACCCCTGGGGCACGCCAGCATTAACCTGCAGAAACTCTGAAGCTCGTCCGTCACAAAGGACGCGAATACGGCGCCCCTGCAGGAAGCTAGCAACCCAGTTGCACAGCCTAGAAGGCAGACCAAAGGCAGGTAGCTTAGAAAGAAGCGATTTGTGCCAGACTCTATCGAAAGCTTTGGCGATGTCAAGACTAATTGCCAGTGACTCGCCGTGCTTGTCCATAGCCTCACCCCAAAGATGGGTAACGTATGCTAGAAGATCACCCGTTGACCGTTTCGGTCTGAAGCCATATTGCCGGTCATTAATTAAGGAGTGATCCTCTAGGTGCCGCATGAGCTGTTTGTTAATTATGTGCTCAAACACTTTGCACAGCACTGAGGTGACGGCTATGGGTCGATAGTTGGCTGGCTCCGAGCGATCCCCCTTCTTGGGAATCGGCTGAACATTCGCCTCTTTCCAAGGCAAAGGCACTGTACCCGAACTGTAGGATAGCCGGTACAGGCGCGTAAGCATTGGAGACAACTCCGCTGCACATTTTTTCAAAACTACCGCTGGAATACCATCCGGACCACTGGCTTTCCGGACATCGAGTGATTGCAGCACTGCACGGACATCGCGTTGCCTGATATGGATATCAGGCATCGCGTGGTCACTGTCGGGTAGTGTTGGTGGCTGCGTACCACAATCATCGATTCGGGAGTTGGCCGCAAAGAGATTAGCCAGCAGATTTGCCTTCTCTTGCGACTCATGGGCCAGGGATCCATCAGGGTTACGCAGCGGAGGCAGCGAAGGCTGACAGAAGTTGGCTTGCACGGCTTTAGCCAGTCGCCAGTAGCCACGGCTTCCCGTGGGATGCATCACTAGCTCTTGACCAAGCCGCGCTATGCGCAGGGCATCCGCTCTGACATAGGCCCTTCTACAGACCTTTGTGGCTCTGTTGTACGCTGCCTTGAAGTGGCCCAGATTGGGATGGCGCGTGGCGCGCGCCCTTACCCAAGCGCGGTACGCAGACTGTTTTTGTTCAACAGCTTCCGCGCACTCGCGCCCGAACCAAGGGCGCACCCCGCGGTCACCGGTGACATCGGTGTATGAGATATAGTATTCCATACCCAGACCGATCTCACCGGCGACAGCAGTAGCACAATCCGATGGGTTCTTACCTTCAAAGCAGCGCTCAACCCACGGGATGGACGCAAAACGTCACGAAGTCCATCCCAGTCCGCTGACGAGTAGTGCCAGAGACGCCGCTTCCCCTGCACGGGTCGTGGGGGCGCCATAATAGGCACCGTGGAACAGACCAGGCAGTGGTCAGAGTTGCCTAACGCGGCTCGCACCGATACACTGTACCGGTCCGGATCACTCGTCAGCAGAAGGTCTAGCAGAGAAGGTGCTTGGCCCGACCTTCTTGGTATCCTAGTGACCTCGTGCACCAATTGGGTCAGGCCGTGCGCCAGAGCAAATGCGTGGGCGGCTCTTCCCGCATGGTCTGTTTTGGAGGAGCCCAACCAGATCTCGTGGTGGGCGTTAAAATCCCCCAAAAATACCATTTCGGCATTCGGAAATCGCTCCTGCGCATCATCTGCCGCCTGACTCAGATATTCAAAGAGTCGAGTTGTCTCAGCATCTCCTGTATGGGAACGGTAGAGGCACACATAGATCTGACTCGTAGGGCCATGGTCTACGTGTACCCAAAGGACGGAGAAGGATGGGTCCTCTAGGCAGCGCAAACGGCGACAGCAAACATCCGCCCTAACAAACACGCACACCCCGGCTTTTGCACGAAAACTTTCCTCAAGAACTCTACCTCCACCCTACAGAATACAGCGGTTATAATAACCTCGTGTTATGTTCCCAGCGGTGATTAGGGTAGCCAGCGCTCACTGGAGGGTTTTTGTACTGTCAGTGGGAAGACCAAAGGTTTGTCCTGCTTTTGTGTTCTGCCACAGAAAATCTCTGTTCTAACAGGGTCGGCAGTACGGGCTGTGACTTCCCTGGTGTCACACACGTTCATAGATCACGGTAACCATTTTCCATCAGGTGGGCTGTGTGCTTGTCTGCACCTAAGTTTTATAAAAAACCACAATAAGGCTGGTGTACATAAGTCACAACAGTGGAAGTGTGGGAAAATTAATGTCATTAATAAATGAGTAAATAATTATATATTCTGACGTATGTACGAGTTCGATCCCAGGTTTTACCATGGCACACACCAATGACTTTTCGATGCTTTTCGAAGTTATGTGTGTATTTATCGCAGGTTTATAAGTGCCCGGTTAATGGCAATAGGCTCGCCTCACCTATTACATTGGGACCTAAACAAAATCTGGAGAAAGGTGGGTGCTAGCACCTCTGCCTATCCCTTCGGGGAATATAGGCGTGAGTTTATGTTTATGTACGAGTACATTTTCTGAACTAGGTTATTTCAATATAACTACAATGAACATTGATTACTTATAAAAATAGCACATAAAGAGATGAACAGCTACTCGGCTCGTTAAGTATGATTGTTTATCTGTTTTGTGTGGTGGGTGGGAACTCTGACGTCACACCAAATTGGCCACCAGTAAAGCCTACAGGGGGTGTAATAATAACTATAGAACGTACTCACTATTACGATCTAGTCGTGGAAAGATACTCGCGACATTTTATTGTAATGGATTTTGAAGACGACAAACTCGTTAGTGATGATCAATTGTAATGGATCTTGGATAATACGTCTTCTTTATAAAGTCAAAAGTCAAAATCTTTATTCCTTTAATATGGTACAAAATGGTGTTTAGGTACATAATGTTCAGATCTCATATTCTGCCGGTTATGGCTTACAAAAATATGTAGTCTGGTCCCAGATACTATTATCTTAATCTTACTTGAGTTAAGCTCGCCTTTGTATACCAAGATGTATTTGTGATTGCCTGTTAATGTATTATTTTCCTGTGTGCAATAAGAATTAAAGAATTATCTTGCTCAATATTACTAGACCTGATATCAAACAGAAAATTCTGTTTGCTTTAATTACAGTATAACAATGCATTCAGGATGCTGATTGGGCTGCCACGCTTTTGTAGTGCGTCGGGGATGTTTGCGGAGGCGAGTGTCGATGGCTTCCATGCCATCATCCGCAAACGTAGTGCATCCCTCTTGCGGAGAGTATGGGCGAGCTCACACAGTATCGTGGGCGTATTGTGCGATAGGTGGGACAGTCCGATGCTGGGGCGCTGGGTACGATTGCACGCAATGTAGACAGTGCCCTAGTATTGTAGCGGTCTCAAACTACCAATTATATTTGTTAGGTACCTATTAATAGTATTATATTGTTACTAACACTAGTATTAAGATTATTGTTACTAACACGCTATGGACCCTGGTCCGAAATAAATGATTTTTATTTATTTATTTAATTGTCTTCAAAAAAAATCCTTTATCGAAACTATAATCAACTAGCTAGAAGGATTCCATATGGAGTAGTGGATTAGGTTTCTCATCGGTTCCTCTCGTTGCTAAAATCAGCTGTCAACCTACATTTAGACAGTCTCTGTGGCGTGGTGGTATTGAACGCAGTCGTGGATATTTGCATTAGTCTGGTCGTGCCTCGGAGAGCACGTTAAGCCGTCGGTCCCGGTTACCATACGAACATCTATGGAAGTCGTTACGGGGAGTTGGAGCTCTAAAAAGTCCAACGACTGGTTTAAATGCAATACTTCAATATCGTCTTTTGGTTGTAGAGGTCAGATGGCAGTCACCTCACGGAAATTATCCAAGATCAACCAAATCCGCAGTTAGACTGGTAAAGCGGACCCCAGACTCTGAGGTGGAGGATTAACGCTAAGATGAAGAACGGTACAGGGATCTAAAAATAATATTTCATATTTTTTATAACAGATAAAACGTCTTTGAAACACACAAATGCCTTGAAGAATGACGTAGTGAAGTGAACGGACGGTGTGTCCCATTTCTATGGCTTTGTGTGTGTCATTATGTGTGAATTGACATGCGAACGACGCTGTGTGGAAGCTTAATATAGTACGCGACCTTAAGGCCACTGAACTGCTTGTGCTGGGTACACGAAGGCACTTACCGATCTATGTCATTCACTTCATTGACTTATTTATCAATCACAGGCTCATATTTTATTAAATCTGTAGACTGTTACGGATTATAATATGAGAATTAAAAACCAATAACAAAGGATATGGAAATTATTTTGAACTGTGATACGAAGTTAACTCTACAAGGTTTTGTGCGGTAGAAACCAGCAACCAAAAAAACAAAGAAAGATAAAGAAATAATATAAATATTCATTACAATCAACCTTCAACGAAAATAAAAACCAAATTAAGATAAAGACTGGAAATAAATAAAGAATTCTGTAAAGCGAATAGCTAAGTGCCTGCGAAAATGGCGGCGCGCCTCGCTTATGTCGAAAGTTTTATTTAGAAAGGGTAGTAAATCTCCACAAATTACCTCCGCTGGACATCTCCGTGAAAGCGCAGGTTTCCTAACGATGGAAAAATTACCATCCGCGAACACGCATATAGCCAATCAAAAACAAACAAAACAACTACAGGACGTCACGACAGACACACTTGCCAAGTTCTATAGAAAATAAGTATGAAAATACAAAATAAATAAATTAAAATACATTTAGGTCAGCATCCAAGCGGATTTCCGCCCGAAAAAAAAAATCTGGAAAACCTAAACGTAGTGTACTTCGGCAACCAAAGTGCCTTCACAGCATTTTCGGGCAACATGCCGAATAAATGTTATAGGATCACACGTTAATACAAACACTCAATTTTGTTCACATAACTAATTCAAATTTTCAAACATCGTTTAGTTATGGCTGTTATGTATGAGCTTAGTCGGTATCACCTTAAAAACCTTAGCCGATAAATTAGAAAAATAAAACAAAACTATAGATGTGGATTTTGTAGAAAGTATCTATCTATTTCTACAAAATCCAAAATTTAAAGCACTTCTAGTAGAATATAAAGGTACATAGTAAATATGAACAATACTTGAACCAACGCTTCAAAACACTGAAGGCGATATTAAAATTATGTTTACACGGCAATATAAAGGAAATTATAGAACTGCCTGAAGAAAAGCCTCTAGGCTAGATCCTGTATTGTTTGTTGCTCAAGTTCACAATGTTCAATTAACGAGTCTTCTTGCCTCTTTACAGAGGAAAACTAAATATAATATTAATAGGCGAATAACTGGGGTGCAAAAAATGGTTTTGGGACCTCGAACCTGTGGCTCATTATGATAGATCATGTCACACAAAACAGCAACATAATTTATTAGTATTTTATCAGAAAACAAGCCTTTTGGTAAATGATACTTAATAACCGATCGAGTTGCGAATCATTTTCAACATATTTACAGCATTACCTACACAAGAGATAGAAGTGGAGTTTTTGATTTTATTTTTATATTGAAAATGTCAATTAGACTTCGCTTTGTCTGATGGTAAGCTGAAGGCAAAGTCTCAGAAAAGAGGGTCACCATTACTTACAAATACCATGTGACAACGGTGACACTCAGCTTGACGACCTCATCATATGCTTTTTCAAGCCCCGCTTAAAGGACCCGGGACTGTAGGAAGAAGCAAACACGTGAGCTGGTAATGAATTCCAGGACTTTATGGTGCGACAAAAGAAAGAGTCACCGAACCGCTTGGTTCTTGATCGGATATTCTGCACCGTGTGCGGGTGACATCTAAGACCTGCACGTTTAGTCCTGTGCAGGTAAGGGGAGGGTAGGACTAATTGGAAGAGCTCATCAGAACATTAATCATGGTACAGACGATAAAATACTGCCATGGACGCAACATCTAAGGCTCTAGGGTGTTCGTGACCTCGGGATTCCAAATGACCGCACGCACATTTGTTTATTTCGTCTGGCATATTAACACATTCAATTAAGTCACATTTACCTCAACCTCCATTTAAGTCACTTTAAATAATAGGAGACGAGGGTACGCTCGTGGCTCGCGCATAGACAGACAGACATCGCCGACCGCCGACGTGCGGATGGCTCCGCGCGGAGAATCCCGCCAAGCGCGCGCGGCTTCATTCCACAGGCTTCGAGAGTGACGTAAAAGGCTCCACAGAATATTCTATGATCAAAAGTTTTACTTGTCAAATGTAATTTATAAGTATATTTGGCTTGTAAACGATCCTCCATTTTGACATGGTAATATTTTGTGTGCCAACGTTGATCAAATCTGATGACATCCAGGGTCCTGACATTTTTCGTATTTATTGATTCTTTATTCTACTAGGAATTGACGAGGATGCTTCAACTATGTGCTTTCTTATAGCACATAGTTATATTTATATTATAGCATAAGCAATAATCATAACTTCCCTTTGACTTTCCTGTAGTTGGGTAAAAGATAAGTACAAACAGCTCAAAATTTTATATTTTGGTCTTGAATTATTTAGATTTAAACGTTAATTAATAGTAATCGCTGTTATCAACAAAACTACTCATAGTACCTAGGTATTACTCAATAAATAAGATAATTTACATAGTGATAAGAGATGTACAGTATTGAGTATTCTATGTACTAGGTATATTACCTATCGAATGCACGTGTCGTTCTTGAAACGTGTGTTGAAACTTGAATGAATGAAAACCGTATATATATATTACCTTACCAGACGAGTGGACTGACCCCATAAAAGCATTCATCCCCCTCATTACTGAATTACTTTCAAAGTGTGATACTAATATCTATCCTCATGACAGAAACATCAAAATCCGGTGTTCGCTGATGTATATCCTCTCGATACGTCGGTGTATCTCCTCGTGAAACATTTTCCCTCTACACAGAGGGATTAGATTCCCCAGAGCCCCTCGCCATTAATGCGTAACGGGGGAATAAATCCCTATTTATTGTCGCTTCCTCAGCGCAATGGTTTCCTTGTATTTGTATCAAACAATTTTGTTATCAGAGAATTAATTTAATTAATCTTGATATATATATTTAATTATTTCCTTATTTACCATAATTTAAATATCTACGCATGTATGCCTACAACTGCAAGGATTACTTTACTGGAGCGGAGCTGTATTGCTTACCAGTATAGTATGAGAGCATATGGCCATTGTTTAGAAGTTTCAGTGTCTATTGCAAACAAACAGACAAGTATTTTAAAAAATGGATTATTAATCGTTAATTTAACATAATCTAATGTACAGACACAAATAATTTATAATTTTATCATAGTTACGTATAGAAGAGGAAGTGGTTCTAATTCAGTGCAAGATTTGACCTTCACAAACTAACACACAAACATTGCTAGTTTAATACAAGCTTGTAAAAATCCACAAACGTTTTATTGCTTGTCTGAGGTTTCATTATACAGTCATTTTACGATTAGCTATCAAAAGTTATATTACTGAACGAACACTAATATATTCTTTCAAAGTACAAGTACCCAATAAAAGAACTCCCACATCAGTAGGTACATAAAATAAGTCCAATTAGTTAATTACGTTAATGTAATAGGAATATGGCGGGTTTAGTAACCACTGCGGGTTGCAAGTTTAGTATTAGTGACGTGAATATGGTTTCAATACGCACCTACGTCAATACGCCGTTGCAAGGCTTCTTAGGTTGGCTTAAGATTCACTCCTGGCAACATTTATATTTGGTAACTCTATATGGGTATAGGGAATATTGTAAAATACTTTTAGGAAACTATAAATCTATTATTTTTAAGAAAAGACTATTTTGTCCCTCAGCTGGGTAAAGGCCTTCCCCTAATCTTTCCACCTCTCTCTACTTATAACGACGAATAATAGTAAATCAAATACTTACACAGTATTTATATCGAAAATATGTTCATTAAATTGCTTAAATTTGGACGATGTGCGGCTGAACCTTCATCAATTCAAGTTCACTAATAATTCATGATCATTTTAAACAATTTTATTGCATTATCAATAATTATGGTGCGCATATTTTATTTCATTATGCAATCGTATACATGGCTATGTTATGCGTTACATACCAAAAACATATCGAAAATGAACCTTTAAAAAATTGTAGCAAGTATTTAGTAACCGGTTGACGGCATAGAGCTCATCTATTATTATCATCATCGTCACCTCATCAGGCTCCTAGTTCCATGCAAGGCTTTTACCTCAGGGCCAGGGGTTTATTTGCCGGTTTTTCCTCCACCACTTCGATCGGTGTAGTTGCTCAGTCGCTATGATATTGGATAGAAAACGTGCTTGGTAAAATTTAAGTGTCAAGGTCTGCCCCTAGGGAGATATACAGACTTGAAAATATCATACATATTTTCATCAGCATCGCAGGAGGTTACAAAAATTAACAGAAAGACCGTGCTATCAAATCATTAGATAAGATCAGTAATCACAATGAGTATCGATCCGTGTAACTCATTCCACGCATTGTCCATGTGTGTACGTTGTGGGACTGGACTGCTGGCCAGCTTGGTTTATTTAGCGCCTAGAACTGAGCTCAGGTTAGGTTATGCCGACCAATTATGTAAACACACCTATTCGTAAAACGTCGGCGTCTTAGGGATTCCTTCGATCTGATTTTTATCGAGGTCTTAAGTAGCAGTGTGATACATTTCTGTACATTTCTCTTGTATCATCTATCGCACTCTCTTGCTCACAGTGAATGGCACCTCACTAGTGAAGGACCAGGGTAGTTCTATTATTGAAAAAATCATAGGTAAAGATGGGTATTTCCGTTTTCAACCCACGAATCGGTAACCGCATTCAACCAGTCGGGCTGTATTGTTTGCTACCTTACTGGCGTATAAAGAAAACCTGCTCAGCAATATATATACAATTAATTTCAGGAGAATATTTGGGTATGTATCTAGAGAAGTTCTCACAAGAGCCACAAGATTCAAATTTATTAACATCAGACACGAAGTTCTGCAAACCTAATATCAAATATGAATAGTTTCACTGTTGCCTAGCTTCCAGACTCACTCCTGTTGGGTAAATTTAATTTATGTTTAGTTAAATCAAGGGGCTTCATTTGGGGAGCTAAGCAAAACACCCTTGGTAAATGAAATAGTGACGCTTTTGAGTATTCTACAGGAGTAGCCCATATCTTCAGTTTCCTCTCTATGTTATTTTACATAATACAAAGAAAGACAATAGTACAATATTGTTACAGCAAGTTAGGTTCTTCAGCGTATTTACATCTCAGTTGTCTAAAAACATATCGTATTCCCAAGACAACACGCTTCATTCCCACTTCCCACACGCAAGGTTGAATTAACTCACAAGAGGAGAGTAACGCGACATGAAAGCCTCGGGCGTCTCTCACGCACGTCTCAGCTGATGCCGCTGAGGCGTCTCTTCCGCCCTCCTGCACTCTGGGCACCCTCTCCACGTCAATTTTAATAAACAAACCTTCGCCTGTCATGTCATAAGGAGCAGGGAGCTATTGAATTTTAAAAATGTTGGGAGCTTTTATTTTATCCTGTTTTTTTTATGAGAAAAATATTCGGTTAGAAATTTAGAGTGGTCTTATTGAAAGTCATAGGTACATTTTCATTTTAGTACTAAGCACATTAAATTGTCTAAGGACATTATTGTCTTTTAAAGTTAACAAAAAATTAATAGTTTGGTTAACATATGACCATCTCATCTGCTCGGTAACGATATAATGGGTGGTAGAACACCCTTGCTTAAATGCAATCTATTCAATTGGAATTTGAGTTTCTTGGAAATTGATGATTTACAAGTTCCAAGCACAATTCAGGCAAGAAATTTCACCTCTTGCCAGTACGCATAATGGACTCTATCATGCCATTTAAGTTTAATATTGAACAAGTGGAGTTATACCTTCAGTTTATTAAAATAATGAGCGCTGCAATAAATATTCATATATATTTCACGCTTTTAAAGGTTAAATATTAAGTGGCCGTGATAGATACTCTGGACAAATTAAGTATTCGAGTAAGTTTATACAATTTTAAAGCAAGTATTATTTAATATAACGAATGCATGCTAGTGTAAACTACATTTCATTTAATAGACAAAACATTGAAACATTGCAAACATTTTTTGAATAAAAATATTGTATAGAATTTCGACGTTTTATATCTGTTCGGAACGAGGTTATCCGACAGAGAACTAAAGTTACCGACAAAGGCCACAGAATAAGCAAGTTGAAGTGGCAGTGGGCTGGCCACGTTTGTCGAAGGACCGATGGCCGTTGGAGCAAACGAGTCCTAGAGTGGAGACCGCGAGAAAGTAAACGAAAGGTAGGACGCCCCCTAGCCAGATGGACGGACGACCTGAAAAGGATGGCTGGGACAGACTGGATGCGGAAGGCGGAGGATCGGAGAAAATGGCGCACATTGGGAGAGGCCTATGTCCAGCAGTGTACTGCGGTGGGCTGATTGATTGATTGATATCTGTAGCATTCGTAGTTGTGACCTGTGAGTGAGTGCTGTCGAGTCGAGATCACATTTAATATTAAATATATTTTCTCACAATAACTTATTAATTACAGGAGGTCCGTATTCGGAGCGCGGTCTAAGTGCGATGTGCTAAATTTGAGCTAAATCCGTTCAGAAGTTGAATGAGTAACAAAAAACTTAGACAAACTAACCGGCGACCGCCAATTTGCTTAAGCATCGGAAAGTCAGGGTCATCTAGCTAATTCTAGCTATTTATTGCGACTGCCATGAGAGGAAAGTCTTTCAATCATCAGGCTATCTGGCTTGCGGGTGAAGTTAGCAGGGATTTGAAGCTACGGCGGATCATAATAATATATGATTGGCAAAATAAGCTACTCTCCTTAGAGATATATGGTGAGATACTGTAAAAAAACTTACAAACTTTCACATCTATAACATAAGTAGGATAATGAGTCCTATTACAACATTTTCTGAAATATTTCCAATTTCATTTCACAGCGGCACGTTCTGATAAAAAGCGGCAACTATCCGACCGCTCCACACCCTCCGGCTCCGGATCCGGAAAACCCGGAAACAAAGACAACCAGGGACACCTTCGGGCACCGACAGCGGGCCACCTCACCCTCCCGCACTATACTCGTGTACGCGAACTCTCGTTTACTAAAGAGATACCTTTTAATTGCTGTTTTTTTTTTCATATCCACAAATAATGTTTCAAGATTCGTTAGGATATCTGTAGGAGCTTTTTTTAATTTATTCGTATGAATGAAAATGATACAATATCGTAGTAGAAGGTGACATGTGTGCCATTTGTCTCACTACCAGGGATGCCCAAGAAAGTCATGTGAAGTTGTGGTGGAGGAAAGAACGGAAGGCAGACAGCCTCAGATGCAATCGGGACACAACGCTCTGTTATGATGATGATGAATAAGACACAAATGATACAATATACTTTGGAAAAGAACGTATTCAGATACCAAGTGTTACGGAAAGAAAATCAATACCAAAATGTACTTACGATTTCAACTACAACAAAGAAAAGTTAGACAACTCCATAGTTCATTAATTAATTTTATATCTCCTAACCTTCTTCCTTCAAAAGAAAACTTTTGTCTGCAACAGAGACAAAATGTACCTATTTACGATATTTTCATTGATTTAAAAGAAGTACTTCTCTGCATCTATAATCAACATTCGATATTTAAAACATCGTATTAGAAAAACATACATGTACTCATGCCTGATCATCCCCAAACGTGGTATCCGCTATTTGTATTTTTAGGTTCTACATAGCACTGGACAAGCTTAGCGATTTCTCGTGGGCTGATGTTGAGCAGTTAGGGGAAGAAGAACCTACCCTCAGTTGCCTTGCAACCGCGGTCCTCGTATTTCTACATGGCCAGAAACCACGCGCATCAACATACTAATATATTTGTAATCGATAGTGTCAATCAAGTTCTACCCCTACCCAGTCCATGTCACACTGACTATATGTTTACATTACAGCTGTGTTATCTTTATCCAACGAGGATGCTTTATCCTTTTAGGCTACAACAGTTCCATTATTCCTAAATGAACATACACATAAATGTATTTATAGCTTTGAATCAACAATAGCATCTTTTATGAACCAATAAAGCGTATTTGGGAGACGATATCGAACTTTTCATTACACAGACACTGTCGCGGCGAATGTTAAGGAAATTTGAGTTGCAAAATATAAACTTATTACGTCTGTATTCCAAGAATTCTCCTTGAAATATTTAAAATATGGCATTCACACAATACACCATTCTTCTTGCTTTAATTAAACGATATATTTCTCGCGGCATGTTTCATAAGGTCACGCCAGGAATTACTCTCATTATATTGTGTTATTTGCACCTACATAATGCCACGCTATTATTCTTATTTAATCATTTCGAACCGTTATTACACGACTGATTGCAACTTTACAAAGACCTACGTCTGCTTATTCAGTACTGTGTATATAAAACTGTTCGATATAATTAAATGACTTGTCTGGTTCAAAGTGAACTTCTATTTGGTGGCTACATAGTTGATAATCAAAGTGACATTAGTACAAACTAATAACGCCTTTTACAAGCTAATGCACTGATTAATGCGACCCCCCATACCTGGCACTTAGCGATTAACGAATCATGAGACCACAGCCAGTTTCATTAGTTAACAAACATCGATTTATTGCAACACTTTAGTTTTTACATATTATTATTCGTAGAGCAGGTTCAACGAGATAGCATCAGGATTTATAAAACGCCATCTGTTATTGAAAATATTGACTTCGGAAAAACGCGCGTAGCGGGAGAGACGCGACCGCCCGCGGGTAGCGCCCGGCGGCGACTGACGGACTCGGGCCTGACCTGCCTGAACCTTGAAGGCTCGACTCGAAACCGGGAATAGGATTTAGGGGAAAACTTGAGACCACGAGCCACGAGGATGCATTTATAAAAGGAAATTAAGGTATAGTGAGCGGAGCAAGACGCGTTTTTCTCGCAACATAATATTTAATTAAAACAAAGGTGCACCGTTAGCAGGCGTCGTTAACGGCATAATGAGTGCACAGGAGTAATACCTTTTTTGTAAGTCTGTAGCCATTGTTTACTGGCTGGGCTGCGGCTTCAGCAGTACTTATATTATTCCTCTCTGCCGACTACCGAAATTCAAAAACGTTATGTCGACGTTCCACGTTTGAAGCTTTTACGTATATTGGCACAAGTTCACGAGCCAAATGGTTAGTTATTACAACTTTTATACCAGTATAACTTCTACGTCGGTATATTTTAGTTTAATTGTGTAGCAAAGATCGCCCCAAAAATGTTGAAATTACGTCTATTTTAAACAGTAAAGTTAGGGATCACGGACTGCCCGTCAAATGATGATTGACTCGAAAAGGTTAATGTGCAAAGGCACTCAGTTTTATACTTACGAAGTACATAAAACAGGTAGCTGCTATTCTTTCTCGTTTTTAATAAGACTGTATAAAGGAGTTCGGGCAGACAATAGCGTGAATATCGGCAGTTTTCCCCTAAATAATTTATAGACTAGGTCATCTTTCATCTCCATAATGGCAGGGCAGCCTGGTAGAAATGTTTGCTTACTTATTTTGAGAATATATACTTACTTCATTACTAATGTGAATTTAACTATCGGTTTGTCTGTTACAATTTGGTACAGATGGAAAATATATACTGACGACGGGCGTAGGATTATTAGAAAATTATAATTTCCTTTGAAATTACAAAAATCTGAGAGAAACAGGGCAAACAAATCCATTTTTGTGCCTCTGATCGAGCCAAGTTCCTCAATATCTATAAAGGTATTTTTCTGTCTCTAGGTCAGTCTAGGCAGTTAGTAGCAAAATAAAATGATTTCCTCTTTTCAAGAGCTTTGAAAATAATTGTCTTACTTTTTACCACTTTACAAGTTGAGTTATGCGTGGTAGACATGTACTTAAAATTTAACTAGTAACACACACGTTATCAGTTTATAAATAAATCAAATCCATGTTACTCTGCACTCTGGTTGGCTCCAACCTAATTGTCGTGTGCGATCGTTGAGCAAATTCAATTATACGAATTGTACATCATCAATGTAACACAAACGCTACTGCGTAACTCCCACTACACAAATCAACAAACAAATTAGTTGGTATGTACATGTACCCACCCAGTACCCACGCAGCCGTCTCCTTGTTGATCTAACCTCACGCAGCACGTGTGCTAGTGTGTGACGGTGTGCGCCACACACGCAAATATTTGGATTACGTCTCACGTACATCCCACAGATTTAGAGTACGATAGATACCACAAGCCGACTGTTCACTAAACTGTTGTAGTTCGCAAGCGCACCGCGTGTTTCCGCGTACCTACTTCAGTTCTGCTTCAATCTTTGACATAAATATGCATAATTTTGTCAATGTAAATGATTTGTTTCCAGTCAGCATCGTCAACACAGCATTAGTACTGGTTCGGTTTCATCCAAACCTTGCACTGATGAAGACTATCTGGAGTTCGCACATTCTTTTGATTCGGTTTAACTTGGATTTTGCGGATGGATGATGTTGATTTTGGCTTTTTATACATGGACTTGAGGAATAAAGATAATTGATATAAAGATAGTGGCCTAAAAACATACTCAGGATGTTTCCAGTGACCATTAAACTTAAATGTTTCGTGTAATGTCATCGGTGATGGCGAATAAATAGCATATTCTTTTTTTTTTTTTTCATACAAGTTAACGCAAACGCATTAAGTATCTAGCCTTGTCTAAGTCTGTGGTAGATCCCATTGGCAGACACGTAGTTATTAAGCAAATAATTTAACTTAGTTACTGCTATAAACAAAGTTAATTTCACCTAAAACAGATGTTCCCCACGTAAAGTTGTGCGCTTAAGCTTCTAATTAATAAATTAGACCAAAATTAATTAAACCATAATTAGATCGAATACAAATAATAATATACAATTGATGCAAATATATTGAAGGGAACAAAGGAGTTTCGTTTTAGTAGCACACACAAGCTAGGTCGGGAGAAGCTACCACAGCGGACAGCAACAGGCTGATCGATTGACACACATAACATTGACGCCTGTATGTCTAATTATAGGGTTTAACATATGAGGCCCAACATATAGCTTTAACTATAAAGTCTATCTATACTCACCCCTTACTTAACCCCGTCCAAAATAATTATATAGAAGTCATGGTATAGTTATTTCTGTTGATTGGTGATCGATTGGAAGAATACCAATAAAACTGCGAGACCAACTTCAGTATGTTTATCCCGCAAGGTTGGCTATGCGCAATTTGCTCGTACAAGAAGCCGTACGACACAACTAGGCAAGGGCGGACGCGCCGGTACAAAGACTCAAATATAATCACACATCAAAGGTTGAACAACACGCAAAAAGAGGTACAGCTTCAAAGGAAAAGCAACATACTTAATTCCCAGCTCTTAAACTTTTTTAATAAGACCGTGCTATGACAACGGAGGTTTTAGTCCCAAAAGTTTGTTTTATTTACACATTGCCAAACGGGAGGTCGTAACTCGTAAATGCGGGGCGAACAAGCGGGAAAACTTGGAAATAATTCGCTTCTATTGAGATGCCGGAATGATGGAGAGGCCTATCTTTCCTCAATTTAGTTATATTTCGTACTTTTGTCGCCGCCGTAGAAATTGAAACTTTGTTTTTCACACTTTGCTGTTAATGTGTGATATTTGTAGTTGTTTTCTGTATTAATTAAGGTGATTCTATACCTGTAGTATTATGTATAAAAACTAGTTAGTCTTTATACATATAGGTAGGTACCTATAGTTTGAAAATGTTCTCGGCGTTATTAGCTATGATAATATTACAGCATTACGCAATCGTAGCTGGTAGGTATTTGGGTAATAAAATAAACTTTTTGCTTTTAACATCAAAACAGGTCATTCATTCAGTTATAAAACTTATACGAGAAAGTCAATATATTCTATATACGCATAACTTTCTTTTTAATACAGAATTTGGGATAAAAGGAAAATGCAATAAAGTCATTACCAACTTTGAGTACCCGCACCAGTGGAGAAAACAAAAACATTGCACTAACAAGCAGCAACAAAAGCGCTGCAATGTGTTGACTATAATTGACATAATATGAATACAAGTTGGCGACAGCACACAGCGCAGAGAAAGGGCACGATCGATAGCTTCCTGTTTCCTGCACAGCACCGAGCACGGCCGGGCTGACGGGCTATATGTCGGCATAATACACGCTTGAGTTAACCACGTCGGGACTCGGGAGTGGTGCGGACTACGTTGTTGCACAGTTGCGTCCTATTTCTAAATGTTTACACAGCTCTCGGTAGTGAACTGGGCACTAATCCAAACGGCTCCACACCTATGTACTGTCGGCTATATTTCTTTCACTACTTGTATGTTATCAAACGAATGGAGATGTAACTAACAGACTAATCTCTACCTCTGTATGAATCACGCTTGGTAAAGAACAGAAATTATCTAGATATATTCTTTAAGAAATTTAACTAGGTAGCGAGAAATACCTGGATTACTTTTAGCGATAATACAAGTAATATGTAATACTCACATTAAGTACTAGTAATATCCCGAGGAGAGGGCCAGATCGTGAGAGAGAGCCCTGGGTCGGCCGGGGTGCGAGGGATATACCTGTCGACCTCACCTTCGGCAACCAAAACGACCCACAGGCGGCGTGCGTTTTGGTCGGTTCGAGTCCGACATAACCTCTCCTACCGGCTCCGGTGGAGGGGTATACGTGGGGATTTTGCGCACGTAAAAAAAAGCACTAGTAATATGTGATAAATATCTCAACTAAGTAATATTCTTTATAGTGAACAATAACGAATATTTTTATTTCATGGTCAATTTAATGTAATAGTATTCCATTAACTCTAATATAAAAGAACACATCATCTAATTACGTAACATAACATAACTCACGCCTATATACCCGAAGGGGTAAGCAGAGATGCTAGCACCCGCATTTCGCCAGTTTATGTTTAGGTCGCAATGTAATAGGAGCCTATTGCCATTAGCCGGGCACTTATAAACCTGCGATGAATACACACAACTTCGAAAAGCATCGAAAAGTCATTGGTGTGTGCCATGATAAAACCTACGAGTTAACCCGAGACCTCGTCTCAGCAGTCCATTACCCATACCACTAGGCCACCGCGGTTCCAATTCTAATTGCATATATTATTTAAAGAAGAGTGCTTTACTAAAAAGACACTACAACATCACAGAAGTGAAAAACTTCACTATGAACTTCATCCTATACGACCCCAGATATCATGGAGTTTTCAATATAGCCATCCAAGTTACCAAGCGACAAGTTAAGTATCTATATTTGTTGTAAGAGCCTACTACGATTATTTCGAAAACACGCCAATAGAACCCAAGGGTTCACAGTCAGCTCAGACCCCTCGCCAGCTTTTTATCAAGCTTTCCGTGAGGTGATGTGATTATCAAGCTAATTGTGTGCGAGTGTGCGAGTCTTCTGTGTGACAAATGGTAAGTCCGCTCGGGTGCAATCAATGTTAGCCGACAGTAAGCCTTCTAGCTACTTTGATGGGTGCAGCTGCTGCTACGGATTCAACTGTTTCTAGTGTACAAATGTCTCTCTGTACCCATAGGTATACAGGCTATAATAAACGCATAGTGCAAATGCAACCCGCTCTCCTTTAAAATCAACTTAAAGTAGATAGGTAAGCTGCATTTCATTTAGTTTGTCGAAGTATTAGAGGTTCAAATTCACTTCAGTTTATTTATCATCCACTTCCATTCCCTATCCATTTTCCTCTATACGATCCTCCTTTTATCGTAAAATAATAGCAATAAATAGGTCTGTAATAACACTAATATCTATGCAAAATGTGTTTTTTATTTTATAATACTGTTTAAAGGTGCAAACTTTCCCATGAAATATTACTGCATCAGGTATTCTTACGGAGTATGATATTTCATTATTGTTGCGCAAAACGATAATTTGTGTGAAAGCAGAACTTTCATTGCAATGGTGGGACATATCCGCACTTCCAGACAGACCATATTTCCCGAAATCTAAAAAATAATCGGCTGCTCGTGTCGTAGCTGCTTATAGATAGATTCGGCGTGTGTTACAACGGCACACTACCCATTTGCTAATAGGTAAATCGTGCAACACTATAAAAAACAATTTCATGCTCACTATGCAGCTGAATTACCGTTGTTGACAATGAACGGTAGCTCTGACACATCACGAAATTCACGGAATAAAAATCTATTATTTCAGTAAACTGTTCGAGTGGGAACCAATAAATTCTAAAACTTCCTAAAACTCTCAAAAGTGTTGTCTGAGCGCAAACAAACGAAGAAAAAATTGTGTAATCTTGAATTTTAGAATAATCATGATTTCTACTTAGATCAAATAGCTATTAATCTTAATTAAAGTGAATCATTTATAAGCCGGTTATAAAACCTTACTTGATGATCTGTACAGTCAACAACTTAAATACAATATAACTATCAATCTGCAGTTGAGACATTTTGCTTATATATTTTAATGTTCAGAATACATTGACCTTCAGCTATTGGATGGGGTAATACAAAGTTGTAAGAGTTGCAGTATTTTGCAGTAAAGATATTTTTTTCAGATGTCCTTTTTTTGTATTCTCGTAATGGATATTTCTTTGATTAAAGTATACATCTCATTCATTTGTTTACGTTTATAGATATGTAACAAATGTTGGTACGTATATTGTTACAGATCTGATGTCTGCGAGTGTTAATATCCAAAGAAAAGTAAAAAACGAATGTGCTAACTATTTATAACGAATAGTTTGACAAGAGCATATAAGTCATTCGAACCAGTATGATATGTTTAGAACGATCTAAATCAATATACACAAGTAATAAAATAATTAGCATACTGATCTAAACACACAATTGATGTAAGTTTGTCTATAACAGTGTTCGACTCCTTTATCAGGCATGTACATGGAACCGGCACCCTAAACCAATTTTTGGTCTTTCGAGCCGGTTTATGTAATCTTATTAAATACGCATGCATTCAAAACTCTGTAACCTTTTCATATGCCAACTTTAAAAAGATTCGAATTCAATATTTTGCTGAATATGATTACCTCGCTATATTCTCCTTTGTAGGGAATCCAATAAGCCTGAGGGTATATTGCTTGGCGCGCCGGCGGCTTGCCAAACTGTCGGCGACTTGCCAACGTGCAAGCCTCGCAGATCGACACCCTCATGGACCAGAGGTTTTGCGACGTCATTTGGAAACTTCCAAATGATGCATACATAATGCACTTTAATGATAAAATATTGTATGAAGAAGCTGCATATCGAATTTTCGATGATAATGTAAATTCATCGTTTGATCTACAAATTAGACTTACATAGTATTCTTTTTATTCAACGATAATCTCATTTCCCTTTTCTTGTCACGAATCTTACCTGTAACAAAATAAAACAGTAAATTAAACGTTCTCCAGTAATGGACGCGAGACCACTGCGTCATTTTCAATTATTTGTTTTAGAAGATTAACGTTCATACGCCTTTATACAGTCCGTCTTCATTATCACATTGTAATTACAATTTGCGAAAGTTTCTCGAATTTCATTTATTATATTAAGTAGCTTTATTTAGGACAAGATAAGCCTCCGTTTGCGGCTCAGCTGTCATCTGTCACACAGTCTGATATAGCCTAATCTTTATTTAGCATACGGCCTGCCTTCGGTAAGTGGTTACTAATGGCTTAAAGTATGTATCGCTCACGTGTCGTCGACCCTACATACCTCCCCAAGGAACTGTGCACATACACAAATATATTCACCCCTGTGAGCCCCTGAACCCACATTTCGCAAACTACGATATTTATTCCTACGTAACAGAGTGTCCACTCTATTCAATACCATCAGGCATAGCATAGTAAGAAATAGTGTATCTCTCTAATCAGATATTTATAATAGTTTCAACTATTAAATTGTGCTGTATAGCTGTGGTCTTATGATACGAGTATAAATGGCTATATACTATGTTCAACTTGATATGTAAACGTTATCAGTTAGTTTCATATTCTGTGCCTAGTAACCAGCACTCAGTAAACTCATCCGTGTAAATATTCCATCAAATTATGGCAAATTAAATATGACTCACATTAATGCCGACTCATAATAAATTGTATGTTATTTTAACAGACATTACCACAGTATATGATCAGTGCGATCACGGTACAATGTGCGGGGAGCTATTGATCAATTATGACGACAGCAATCACAACTCGTTGCTAATTACCGGTCCGATTAGCATCACTCACGTACAAGTACCACACAGAGCGATAATTGATGCATTAGCGTTTCATTATATTGGGAAGTGCTTCAACCAGTCCTTTATTTTTTCCTCTTGGAACACCGACCTTGACAGCCTAAAATAGCTCAATATGGGTTATATTGAAACGTCAAGCAGCATTTAACCGCCGAAAATCATCATAATGTTTTAGTACAGGTGAAGCTCATCACTTTGCACAGGATTGCTTCCCGCAAATGATATGTATCTGATAGTAATACTATTTCTGTTTAGCTTTTGTTATTGGAGAATACATTTAGGAACAAATCTAATATGTGATTGGTGCAGTATTTAAGTTTAATATGTGGAGATGGAATACGTACGCTCTGAAATGTTTCCCCTTTTAAGTGATATATCATTTTGGAATGGGTAGCCATGGTGCAAAATAAAGATTCCAAATCATAATGAGAACGATCTCGTGCATTCACGATACAAGTTAATCTAGCAGACTGAAATGCCGAATTGCACACTCCCGGTGAACTGTACGAATAATTGAATCATCACAGAACTCGGCGATATAAATTGCCCAACAGTTAACAATTTAACCCCCGCCTTCTGTCCTCAAACTCCTCATGAAATCGCGCATATTTTCTTCAATACGCCTCTCGGAATTTTCCAATGTTAACCTAAACCAACGCCCAGCTTATTTTTAACCCGTACACAAACCGTGATCTACTGTTGAAAGGTACAAGGCGGGCTCGCGAGCGAATGCATTTGTGCACTATGACGTCATCGGGTTATTTGTATATAAATGGCTCGCCCTGAGCTGTAAGGAACTGTGTCGGCGGAATAATGAACCCGAGTGAATCAGTTACTTTTTGAACAGTAATTGCACAAAGTGATAAATAACTGTAATAAAAGATTAACTGTCGAATGTCGAAATTAGCTGTCAGATAGTTAAATTTTTTTTATTTATAACATACTAATGTTGGCTCGCGATACTCAACCCTGTTTGTAGGAGGTAGGACAAGACGGTATTTCCGTCCAATTGAGCAGTCCGACGGGGCAAGTATCTCCGCCCTACAGAATACCGCGGATATAATAACCTCGTGTTGTGTTCCCGGCGGTGAGTAAGGTAGCCAGAGGCTCACTGGAGAGTTTTTGTGCTGTCAGTGGAAAGACCAAAAGCTTGTCCTGCTTTGTCTTTTACACTGCCGGCACAGAAACTCTCAATGCTTGCAGGGTTGTCAGCGCGAGTGTGACTCTCTTGGTTTTGCAGGCTTCCATAGGCCACGGTGACCACTTTCCATCAGGTGGGCCGTGTGCTAGTCTGTCACCTACGTGGTATAAAAAAACCCTGTATTCTAGAATAGTACTCAGTTCTGAATTTCAAAAAACTCAATTATGTCAATTTGTCCTAAGATAAATCGGGATTTAGGACTGAGTGTCGTTCTAGAATACGGTCCTTAATCTCGCAGGAATAATATCTTAGACAGAGATTAAGACTATATTAACAATATAAATCAACGTTATTAAGTATTTTTGGGTTAAAAAGTAAAACGCACGGTTCCCATGTCCGTCCTATATATCACTGTCACGAGAAAACTATCGTCTATGCAACAAATCACGACGAACCGTTCCTCCCTTGCTGCGTGATAGATGAAGGACAACCCAACAAAAGTAATACAATATAAATAAATACGTGTTTGTATGTAATTGTACAACTTATGTTTAAGTGTCGAATGTACGCTCACTGTTGCCAAAAGCCTGTGCACTATGTCAGTCAGTGGTCCATAGAGTTAAAACTGCTGTATTTTACATAAAGTGAGTGCTTTTGTTTATGGTTGGCTCACTGCACTACGTCTGCCAGGAATATATCTACCAATACGACCAAATAAACGCGCTCCAACCTTTAAAAGCGTATTACTTGTTAGATTTTCCATTAAATACTTACCTATTTATATTTCGATGGTTTTACCTTCTGGGGAATATATTTGAAACTAACATGGGAAATTATGTTGCAGATACTAATAAATTTTATTCGTCAGTCGCGCTTAGAAGTAATTGTATAGGTACATTCATTTATTGATTGCGGTGTTTTTAAATGATTATTTTCTACTATTAGATATAAATATAGACTACTAGCCTTCCAGCTTAATCGATTACTCTAATAGGCTGTAGGCTTCAGTCAAGGACGGAAAAGTTAAGTGATCATAATCAATTATTAAACTGTTGAAGAGTAAACTTGGCGCCGTAACTGAGGTACGCATTTACAAGTTGATAAGCCTATTCATTATTATTATTCAAGACAATACATATAATATTTAATCATGTTTCAATCTGGTTCAATCTTGCCAGCTGCTTTAAAAGCAGACAATAACATAGTTTAATGTATGCGTTCCTTTAAAAACACAGACGTTACCAAGGATTCTGAATGTATATACAACGATCACTTAAGTTATTTAACTGACGTAAATAACCTTTTTTTATCAATACCCTCGATAAAAAGCAATAAGGTCCTAGTCCTAGTCCTAGGTCGTTATGTAAACACGTAACACTGCACATTACCGCGTAATATGCCAATTGCTTTTATCTGCAAAGACGCAATAATTGGATTGACTTGTGTTTGCTCGCGCACAAAGGATTATAAGTGTTGTAGATAAGTTACGATATCGTCTGGAGTGCCTCACGGTCCGACTTCAATGTTCCACATTACAGGCAGAAGGCAGTAGGTCCTGATTTCCACCCTATGAACAATTGCTACATGACCTATCACACATGAACCAATCTTATACCTATTTATCAGGCAGAATAAAAATATTGTAGCACTGAAGCTCTCAATAAGTATTACAATATAATGGAATCAATGGTCCTCTCAACATAAAGAGATATCCGTAAGTTCTGAGGAAGTGAGATGACAAAGGATGTGAATATTTTTTGTCATGAATAAAGTAAAATTGGTGGGTGAACTTAATGATTTTAGCTTTTATCATAAGCCTAGTTTGGTTTGGACGTAAATATAGAATATTATTAGATAAATATCATAAACGGTTCTCATACAGTAACCCACTTTCAATATTATTTAGGTACCTACCGTGAGATTATTTCTGAATTGAATATTTAGATTCAGCTCCAAATTCAAATTTCTTTACCAAGTCTTAGGACTGACAAAAGATATGTCAACAAATAATACTGTAATACGTCATTCAATAATCAAAATCGTTCTGATAATGTTATCTAAAAAGCTATTTTTAACAGCCTAAATCCGGAAATCTAAAGATTACCAACTAAAATTGGTCACAACTGTTACTCATTGGATTTACGACTTATCTTAGTCTTTTGAAATAAAACTATTACACGATTTATTTAGTATTGTTGACGGTTGAACCCGACGTTTAGGTCCTTTTCAGCAGTCATGGTCTAACAGGACGCAACAGAAATTTCAGGGTACACTTATAAAAAAATCATATTATAACCTTTCATTTGAAGAAAACTGAAAAAAATCGCACTTTAATTCAAAAATTTCTGTGTCCATTTTTACACATCAGGTAAACTCCATTTTAAAATACAAACATAATATTAATTCAGCTTAATATTATGTTTGGGTTATAAGATGGCGTCATAGTCAAGCATTGCCCTATTTTAAATCGTACATTCATTGAAAAGTATTAATCCAAATATGAAACAGATATTTCAGCGCATGTTATCTGTCCGACCAGAGATCAGATGTTATTGATGCTATGACCTCAGTTTCATCTCGTATGTTAATTTAATGCACTTTCGCTGAGTGCACCCGAACAAAATCAGCCCCAACTGAGACATTGTCAATTTATTTTTACGAACTTGTCGAACAGAAATGGAATAAGTACAAAAACTGGATAGGTAAGTTAAACGTATAGGTATGTACAGACAGCATCGGATAGATTTTGACTAGCAAAGTACTCAAAATTATCTCAATACCTACTATTGATGTTACTACTAAACTGTTTTATTAACGCTTCAGGCGCAATGGTAACCAGTGTTTCGTAACTAGTTACGATCGAAACATATTCGTCCTTGGTCGTAACCATTTATGTAGATATTAAACCTATAGTGATATGGTAAAAATACACATCAAACATCGTCGATCGCAACTGGTTACGATCAAAGACGAAAAAGATCTCGATCACAACTGGTTACGAAACACTTGGTTACCATTGCGGCCGAAGCGGATTTAATTGTATTATCGTCCGAACTAAAGGTGTCCGAACCAAATATCGGTAACCAAAAATCAGTCAACAGGAAGGGGGAACACTAAGGTATTAAGATCATTTTGAGTACTTTGCCAGTCATGAATGATCTGATGTTTTTTTATTATACCACTTAGGTGGCAGACAAGCGCACGGCCCACCTGACGGAAAGTGGTAGCCGTGGCCTATGGACGTGTGTAACACCAGAGATGCCACACTCGCGCTGCCGACCCTGTAAGCACAGTGTCTGTGCCGTCAGTGTAGAGGACAAAGCAGGACAAGCCTTTAGTCTCCAGTGAGCTCTGGCTACCCTACTCACCGCTGGGAACACAACACGAGGTTATTATAACCGCGGTATTTTGAAGGGCGGAGGTACTTCCCCAGTCGGACTGCTCAATTGGGCGGAAATACCGTAGTTTCCTACCTCCTACATACGTATGAAAATTGCGTGATATGTCACTATCAAGCTAATAAGGTATTGTTTCGTAGCTGAGATATGTGATGGCAATTCACCGTGATATTACGTACGATACCTCCCATAATTCGATGTGTATTTTCCTTATTGGACTATTAGCTAATTATCCAAGCTTAATTCAATTTGCTCTGAGTGATTAATCAAACCGGAATAAATAAGAAATTGAGAATCCTTATTGGTACAATATAATTTCATAGTTCATTATACTCGAGACTTTTCATTATAATCAATTTTCACAATTTGTACTGAATAAGAAGGCTCGTCGACATAATGCACTTTCAGGAAAAAACACGCCCATAATAAGTTCGCACACATACACTGCACACACACACACACTCGCACTACTCATTTTTATAGTATGTAGTAGGGAAAATTGCAAAAAAATATAATGCTCGTTCCTTTTTTTGTCCGTCTGTGCATCCGGGTAGACGGCGGCTAGGGCTGTCTACAGACTGAAACCGGGGAAATCCCGTTAATACTATTGCTAGGCTTGGTCAAGGCTACTGCCATTATTTACAAGATATTTTGACAATAACGGCGAATTTTGTTATGCACTACGAGTGTAATTTTGGTTTTTTATATATCATAATGAATGCAAGGTCATATTCGGTCTTGGAAAGTTTTCCAACATATCTAAACTTAGCGAAGATATATCTACATACTTTATTAGTATAGATAGCGGACACATATACATATTACTAAAACTACTCGCGAAGTTTTCATAATCGCTATAGACCAATCATACCTAGATGATGACAGAATATAGGCAGCCGCTTCCTCTATAGCAGGTCGTCCGACTATCTTTTATCATTCGTTGATCAGAGTAATATTAGACCTGCAGAATATTCTTTTGCCAGCACGTCCAGCACGAATGAGCCGGACTGTACCGGGAAAGTGCCACCTTATCACTTAACAACTCCTTGTAACAATTTGCTACACAAATTTGGTTTGAAAAAACGATTGTTCCTTTTTCCACTGTCCAAATATTCCTTTTCCTTTGTAAATACTGTACACGGTACCCGTTTACTCACGTATTTGTCTGCTACTTTAGTATTAAAAATAGGTTCAATAATAACTTTTTACCTAATTATTATGCAATACCTAATCAATCCGTATATATGATATAAGGCTTAAAGACTTATAACAGAATTTTACGAGACTAATAAGAAACCCTGCCGAGTTTGATACAAGACTGTATTTCACATTGAGACAAATGTTTTCCAATTAGACGGGTGTGTGAACTGAAACGTTATTACTTGCTCAGCTTGGTAGATAGCACGAGCGATATTTCTGCTAGCTTCGTTTCACGCTCCATTGCGCGGCTACACTTCTTCATCGCAAAACGACGACCCGGAGCAAGAAGTGTATTATAAATTACCTAAAGCGTTGTAGAACTGTAGATACCCGCTAACATGAGCTGAAGTTGAATTGTTTTGCGACTGATAAAAACCAAGTTGGGTCAGTTATCTACGTAGTTAGTTTCACTCCACTAATTTTCAGTGATTAGAACACAAATAATGTAATAGTGGTGCTCTTCTCATTGAACAAAGCTATTTGAATAATAATTTAGCATAATAATAGTGATCTACTGTTTACAAACGTTAATATATGTTGGTTAGAACTAAGAAAACGTTATTATGTAGGTGATAAGCTATACCATGGTCCATCTCATAGTAAGCTGTCATCGATGTTTATAACAGCATGTACCAAAAGAGTTTTTCCTGAAAATATTGAAGCGCAGACTTCCAGAAAATTGTGTGGTAACCCTAGATATCTCCGTCTCGATTATTATGCAAGTGCAGTGTAGGGCGCTTAGTTATAGCAAGCATAGTTGGTTCACCTGGCGACGGTCGCGGTCGATACGTCGCGACGCCGGGAGCGCCCGGTCTGCCTCACGCAGACTTTTAGTTTAATTGTCTGGTGATGTATGTGACTGCTCTAGCTGTTTACTTCCGCTTTGTACAGATATATTAATATCAAGGGGCTTTATTGCACTATTCATACTACTTAACCATGCTTTACTGTCAAGTAGTTAGTTACAGTGCAGAGTAGTTTCAATGTTTTAAAAGGATAACATACACACATGTAAGCACGTCTCTATCCGCGGAGGGTTAGGCAGAGGTGAATTAACATCCACATTTCACCAATAATTTTATTATGTCCCACGTAATAGGGGGTGAGTTTATTGCCGTATTTCGGGCACTATTGTTGACTCGAGCCATGCATCTGAGGCTGAGCCTGGGCTGTATATATCTGTCTTATGTTAAACAACCCTATACCTTAGTCGCTTTGTTCGGGAAGAGATGGGGTGGTCCAAATTCTGCCGGGAACCACGCGGCTAAAGGATAAGACTGCGGCAAATTTCTAGTCTACTCTAGTTTCCCTAGTCTATCAAAAGTAGTCTGCAATCGAGAAGTGATCGATTTTACTGCGAATTTGTTTCTGTATTTGAGAGATGTGATCTCTGTTCACTGTATACATATATCACTTCAGCTGTTCGTCAGCCAAATTAAATAGATTTTCAATCGAGTGATTGTTTAGATTAGTTTGTGTTGTCTATATTGGAGAGCATTCGATACACAATATACTTGGAGTTCCATTCCAGTATTAATTCTGTGAGAGAATTGTGGCGGTGGAATCGTTGTTATTGTCAAAACTTTTGCGAACAAAAGCTTTTCTAAATAACAAAAATATATTTATCTTGACATATCCACATTCTTTTTTAATACTAGTTCTCATCGCAATTGGGGTGACCGTGTCGGCGCCGCGTGCTCTCAGCCGGTAATGACGTGTAAATTGTAAAGCAACGGACAATAACTGCTCACGCGCACCGTTACTGAAACATCACTCTCCACAATTATCGTTATTTTGGAGAATCTCGACACACTTACATTTTTTTTGGATGGATATCGTTTTTTACGTTACGTTTTTGTTGAAAAGTTTTTGTAACTAACAGTCTGTGTGCGCCTACAATGTGGGGTTCTTCAAGAGGGGCATTAGGTTTCTACAGGGCCGGCAGCGCGAGTGTAAAGCCCCTGGTCTTGAACTTCAACCTTAAATTTTTGATTTATAATGGTTTAAATTCCAAAGCATTTACATGTTTGAAACAAGATGTACTGAATTTGAACAGAAATACCCAACATAAAACTGCTTATGTGTGAGCCTATGAATCATCATGTTGATCGCATATGTGAAATCGGAGGGTGGACTTAGCGGGTACTTCCACCATAATTACAGAATATGAACATCGTAAACTATTTCTAACAACTCACTGTGGAAAATACGTATCTAAGAGATTACTCAACATGGTAGATAGGTACGTGTAATTTGTTATTATAATAAGGTACAGTGGTACTTGTGAGTGATGTAACAACGTAGTACGTATGAACATGAGTATAATTATTAGTAGTTACTGATAGATGATTAGATTGTTTTAAACGGTCTCTGTTTTGTCTATGTAGCTTGTTGATAGTGCAAAGTCTATTTTCTTTATGTTGTGATTATTTTATTTGATTGACTGGTACGGTTTGCATGGTGACTCAGTGTATATATGTATAAAACTTGAAATAACCTCACTAGCAGAGCAGCTGCCCGTCCAGGTATCTCACGAGAAAACTTCGTCCAAAAAATAAAAATAGCAGTGCTGATTGTACTGAGAGAGAAGAAAAAAAATTGTGGTAGAGGTCCGTGGTTCGAATCCTCATTACGCCATCTCCGAAAACCAAACATCAACCATACCATATACCATAATATAGCTTTCCTATATTACTGTATGTTACCTAAATTTCTTTTATATTGAATAAGTCAAATTCTGTTCATTATTTGTTATTTATTGCCGTTTTTGTCGATTTAAAGGTTGGCTTGCAAGAAATTACTTTTGGATATAAAGTGCCATGTAAGCGAAATAGATGTGTAATAAAGTATATTTATATCGTGAGAGGTAGTACCTACAAATGAGAGGCATAATGTATATAGGATAGGAGGGCCTAGCAGTAGTAGGATAGAGTCTACTAGGCATTAATAGAGTTATTTGAGCCAACTTAACCAAAATCAATCAGAAACATGTTGATTAGTCTAGTAAGATTATAGTATAGGGCTTTTTAACATCAGACAGATATATACAGCTCGGACTCCGCCTCAGATCCTTGGCTCAAGTCAACAATAGTAACCCGGCAACCGGCTCACCCCCTATTACGTGGGACCGAATACAATGTTGATGAAATGTGGGTGTTAAATTCACCTCTGCCTAACCCTCCGGGGATAAAGGCGTTGATTATATGTATGTGTATATGTAAGAAGTCAAAAGGGACATTAAAGCCTATAAGAAAAGAATCTGGCAATAAAAACCTTCAATATGGCCTATGGATTAGCAAGATCCTGCACCGAAGACACCAGTTATGAAGAAAGAATTCATCGTTAATACATGATGCTAAAATTTTGGATCCCTTTTTACGAAAATTGCGGGCAAATAGAGTTTATAGGATCAAAATTCCACGCGAGTGAAGCCGCGGGCAATAGTTAGTAAGTAATAAAACCACCAGCGACTGACGAATACATTTAAAATTGGAAAACGGCATGCATTAATTATAAGACATTAATAATACGATCTGTTTGACCTTTCACATTGTCAAGTTCTAGAGTTACTTTGAGCAACCAATATCAACCAGACAGTATTAACACATTCGACCTGTACCTCGACGAAGTCGAACATGTCAATACTGCTTAATTAAGATAATTATTTTGCTTGGTACAATGTAGTACACAGTGATGTTTCGTTTTTACTTTGAGTAGGTATCTTTCGACATTTTCTGTAAGTACTGATTTAATATATAGAAAAATCCTGAGTTTCGAAACAAATCTCTAAATAAAAATTTAGTAACCAATTTAATTAACCCTCGATATTATTGATATACCTAGTAATATTTTGATTCAAGCGTTGTCATGTCGGGGGACTGTAACTGGTAAACTCTGTCATATTATCGGAACGATACAAGGTCCCCCGACATGACAACGCTTGAATTAAAATATTACACATAGAGAGACGTTAAACTTATAACACCCTGTTGTTTTTGCATCGGGGGTTAAAAATGACGCTAATGGTCAGTAACCGAGCTGGCTAGGCTAAGGGTAGGAGAGGCAACGCCTGTCGAGGCTGGTGAGTACTTCACTCCGTTGGTATACCGCCTTCCCTACCTGGTTGTATAGTTTGGTAGCTTTTGGTTGGTACTAGACCATTGTACAGACCTAGCTGTGGTCAAACGGATTTACAAGAATGGGGATGAAGTAGGCCCTCGACCCCTTACAACGTGACGTGTAGCAGAGATATGTGGCTGGTAAATAGATTGGTGAAACAAAGAATTATCACTTTGTTCGCCACTCAGCAACATTGACATATGCATAATTGAAATATATCAGAATAATTAATGGACACTTCAATTATATAGAGTAGAAAATGTACAATTTGGTCGTGAGTTTTTAATGTAGGTACTTATAACTGAGTAGTTGAAGTTAGTTTACTAATAATCGGTAATGGAGGGGGTGCGGGGTGTACGCATCTTGTGGTTTTCAGAATGTCATTAATATTAAAGACGCGTGGTGGTGCGGTCGCCTAGGACGCGAGGCACCTCGTATTAGCATTTTAAAACGATCAGAATACTAAACAACGTTGTAAAGTTATTTCTGCAGAATTAACACGAGCAACAAGCGATATTGTGCCTTGTGAAGCTTGATGTTCTTTAAATCCAGCCCTGTAGGACTGCGTTATAGACTTGGACGCGAAAGTCTCGTCTCCGAATCCCATCGACCCATGAAACGTGTTGTTTTCATCGAATAACTGAAAAGGACCAGTAAATGGTTTTACGGGGTTATTGCAAGTCTGCAAGTCACTAGACGAACACCGCTTTGTAAATTTAGACCTAATGTAGACACCAAGATACACATCTAAGCATCCCAGCACTTACATTACCTAATTACCGTCCATATTAGTACAGTGATAAGCATAGACAATAGGGCACCAGTCATACAATACAACCCTTACATCCATACCGAGCCTCCCGTATATCTAACAACCTTTCACGCGTTGCAATTAAAGGAGCCGACCTTGACGTGACCTTCCACAAGTCAAAGGTCACACCGGGGACAGGTTCCACAGTATAATTTATCACTCAAATTAATCTACGTCGGGAGTTTAGTCCGTTTTATTTATAACTAGCTGACCCGTTCCGGCTTACTACGGGAAAATTTCGAAAGAATACTATTACACGGTTACCTTACCACCTACCACCTACTGGGGCCAAAACCTTCGCAGTTAAGATTATAAGTTGACAATCTTATCGTGATCGGATCAACAGAACGGTAGCGTATAAAATACGAGCAAACAAACATTGATTTACATGTTAGATTTTTAATTTATTTTTAACTATCGCAGTGTGAGTTTATAATTATACAATGGTACGGGACTTTTCGCTATTAAATCATGGAACTTACTGTTAATAAAATAATGATACATGTAGTAATTATTTATAAGTAATTAGTGCAATAGTTCGCACCATGATTTAGTCGCGAAAAGTCCTTACCTTTGTATAAATTGGTACCCTCGTATCAGTATGTTTTTTTTTATACCACTTAGTTGGCAGACAAGCACACGGCCCACCTGATGAAAAGTAGATACCGTGGCCTATGGACGTCTGTAACACCAGAGGAGTCACAGTCGCGCTGCCAACCCTGTAAGTACAGTTTCTGTGCCGTCAGTAGAAGACAAAGCAGGACAAGCCTTTAGTCTTCCCACTGACAGCACAAATCCTCCAGTGAGCTCTGGCTACCCTACTCACCGCTGGGAACACAGCACGAAGTTATTATAACCGCGGTATTCTGTAGGGCGGAGGTACTTCCCCAGTCGGACTGCTCAATCGGGCAGAAATACCGCCGTGTCCTACCTCGTCCATGTTCATGATTGTTCCCGTTATCTTGGTGGATAACAAGCCCACACACACGTTTGAGAAGCGCTCCATGTTCGCAGCGCCTCCTGTGTTAATAGACTTACAAGCTAGTCGCCATCAGTCCAATCAGAGCCTTGATTCTGCTAAAGCAAAACTCTGTCATACCAAGAACATGGCTAAAAATCCATTTAATTTTAGACTCTACAACAATGTTCGTTAAACTACAAAATTAAAAGGCTTTTTACAGAACAAATGTAAAATTGTAATTAAACTTTGCTTTTAATAGTTTTAATATTGGACTTAAGCATATAGAAATAAAGTGTAAAATTTAATGCCATTTTTGCAGTATCTGTGATATGACAATGGTTTTGCTTTAGTAGAATCAAGGACCAGGATTTATTTTACACAGATCGTCTACGACACAAGTCACGGACCAATAACCGAGTTGGTTTGATTACAAGTGCGTACGATACGCATCACATATCGGCGCATCCCATCAGTATCCATATTGACAGAGCTATATATACCCGCCGCGAGGGGTCGCCGTATGTGCAGCCCGATGTTTACACAAATGTGCCCGTAATTGCCACTGACCCGTGTTTGCCATTGTTTCTGTATATTGACACAATTGGACATTTTGTTTGTCCTACAAATAAATGTATTCGTGTTGATTTTAGCGTTACGTCGTCGTACCGCGTACGTGTCACCTTCGAACGTGTTATATCGACGAGTTTGAGCAGCTTTGTTAAATGTCTTGGCGAACGTTTATTGACTCCGATATTCGCTTCCTATACTTATGTTCATGTTTCGTCTTAGGAGTATATAAAAACTATAAAGGTATGATAGGTTGAGCATTGCAACCTGTACAGGCAAAGTCAAAGATAATCTTCTTCTGCACTGTACATACAGACTGTTAAGAATAATTACAATACAAAACGTCAAATCTAGATAAGACGGGAAGGAGTGTAACTCCCCTAATGTTGCACATGCCCTTAGCTCACGGTAACCACGTTCAGTCTGGTGGGCCGTGTGCTTGTCTACCACCGAATTTGAATAAAAAAAGTCTCCTAAATAAATATGTTGTATTCGGCGAAATTACAATTATATGGCATATAGAATTAGAAGCATGGCTTTCTCTCGTTCGCAACTTCTGAGAATAACCGTACCTGCCATGCGTCTATTGCTACCCGGGAACGATTCTCGACTCCGTGATACTACTGAAAATTTCCCAACAGAAAAACATTGTAACTTGCCCGGGAATTGAACCTCACTACCAGTAATCAGCCATAACTGTCTTCCTAGTCACCAGGATCTACAGCGTACTTGAAACGACTAAAGTAAATAAGTCTCGAGTGCAGCTGCGACACAAAGCGTTACTGCGCAGATAGGTCGGTGCTGTGTCTGACAAGGGCCGTGCGAGAGCTACGTCATACATGGCGTAGGTACTTGGCATATTTATGATAATAAATTAATGAGCCCATTTACATTTTATCGCCTTTATTTACTTACATTAATTATCCGTTTGTTTTTCTCAGTAATCCGATTGTCGTTCTCTATGTAGGTATTTTATATATTATTTCGGTTTTGCTATTTTTAGGGTGTCGTACAATAAAAGGAAAAAAACGGAACCCTTATAGGATCACTTCGTTGTCCGTTTGTCTGTCAAGACCTTTTTCTCAGGAATGTGTGAAAGTATTAAGTTGAAATTGTACAAAAATCAAACTTCTAAGCCAACGCATTCAAAATATATTACAGTTTACATACATACATACAATCACGCCTTTATCCCCGGAGGGTTAGGCAGAGGTGAATTACCACCCACATTTCACCAATCATTAAATTCAGTCCCACGTAATAGGTGGTAAGCCTATTACAGTCTTCCGTGCACTATTGTTGACTCAAGTCATGCAACTGAGGATGAGTCTGGGCTGTATATATCTGTCTGATGTTAAACAGCCCTATCCCTTAGTCGCCTTGTACGACACCGGATGGGAAGAGATGTGGTTCAAATTCTACTGTCGGAAACACGCATACATTACGGTTTATGTAGCTTAAGTTACGTAACCCTCGGTGCGCGAGTCCGACTCACACTTGACTGGCTTTTTTAAAAGGGATTTTTAATCAACATTCAAGAGAATCTTGATTGCTTACATAGCCTCAAAATAGGAGCTCGTGGTTTATGATTTTACTCTGCCTCGACCGATATATAACATCATCATCATCTCTGATAGACCATTGGTACGGCACGCAAGTGATCTTTTACGACGTTAGGTATACGTCAGGATTCTTTTGCGTCTACCAAACAGCCTTTTATAGTCGGGCTGTATCAAACTTATATTATCAACAAAGGCAATACAGAGTGATACAAAAATATTTAAGTAGCGACATGAACTTTAGAAAAATGCCCGGTAGATGACAATTAGCTTAACAGATCATAAAATGTGTTTGTAAAATATACCTCTGCATGCGGAGTACCTGGGAGTACCTATACAAAATCACTCATTCAAATTCACACTTGTTTTGAAAGACTTGGTTGTTAGTATTAAAGATATCGGGATATTTACCATGTTGTTTTTTTTTATACCACTTAGTTGGCAGACAAGTACACGGCCCACCTGATGGGAAGCGGTTACCGTGGCCTATGGACGTATGCAACACCAGGGGTGTCACACTCGCGCTGCCGACCATGAAGAAACCTTCTGATGCCCCTCTTGAAGAACCCCATATTGTAGGCGCTTGGGAAAACCGCAGCAGGGAGGTCATTCCACAGCTTGAGTGTGCGTGGGATGAAGTTTCTTTCATACCGCACAGTGCGCACCGTCTCAGGTCGCAATGTGTGAGGATGAATTCCCTGCCTATGGCGAGAGGTGCGATGATAGAATGTAGCTACGGGCATCATGTCAAACAATTCATCTGAGTATTATTCTGAGTTTCCGATATTGGGCGCTTCTTTGCAAAAAACAACCAGGAACAAACTAAAACAAAATCGTGAGTGGATACAGTAAGCATCGTGTATCGAGAACGTGGTCGAGATCGGGTTCGAGATTGTATTGGGAGTGAAACCAGTGGTAATGCAAATACGCGTAGTAAAAGAACTCGAAAGAGGGTAGATCGATATATTTACTCCTAAAAAACTGTTTTCACTGTTCACCGCCAATACTCCAATACTCCACCATGATCCTCCGTGATCATGGTGCTAGCAACAGCGCCGAAATATCGGAAACCCGGTACAATACAACGTGGTAAATATTCCGATAACTTTAATACCAATGTGGGTGACCACGATAGTTTAAAGACTTGGTTCTTACTCGTTCAATGTATATTGTTGTCTCGTCACGTACCTGCAACCAATAAAGAAAGTATCGTTAACTTGTGCTTGATTTAAATTTAAACATTGATTTGTGACGTCATCGTCAGTTGACTAACTAAACTGGACAAAAGACTAACAAACTCCCACACCGTGAAGTGACCTTAGCTAGAACTGCGTAATTTGTATGAATTACTTGCAATCATAATCTTTATTACAGTGAAACTGTCAAGGGTACTATATGACGTGTTTGTTGCTATTGAAAATAATTTAAATGATAATCTCTCTTCAGCAAGACTGAAGAACTTTATACCTACTTCATATGGCACTGTTAAATTACGACCAGTTTCCGAGAGTACCAAAAACTTTACCTCTCTGTCTATCCTTTTTTTTTCCTTCCCGTTATAAGTTATTCTTCTATCGCTAACGAACAGATTTTTTCTCGATAAAAGGACCCTATCTCCTTTTAAGTAACCCTGACAACGTGTATGTTACATTGAATGATGATCGATTATGTATTTAAGTTGTAAAAGAATAACGAACAAACGAATTCATTTTTCCATTGATAAAATATTAGTTAGGAACAAACAGGAACTCGTCTCGACAGCTGTGTGTTGTGTGGGCTGTAGTGAATGCTGCAGCTACGCAGAAGGCGCGGGTTCGATTCCCGCATAGTGCAAATATTTGTATGCATGAATATGGGTATTTGCATTGGTCTGCCGTACCTCGGAGAGCACGTCAAGCCGTCGATCCCGGTTACCATACGAGCATCTAAGGCAGTCGATACGAGTAGTTGGAACTCTAAAAAACGTCCAAAAACTAGTCTAGCTGCAATACATCGACATCGCCTTTGTGGAGGTCAAATGGCAGTCACTTCACAGAAAATATCGAAAATCAACCAAATCCACAGTTGGACTTGTAAAGCAGACACCAGACTCCGAGATGGAAGCTTCGGATGCAACTGGAATTAACGCTAGCGTGAAAAAAGAGAAGAATATAGAAACTCGTCAGCCTTGTATAACTTGTACTAGCTGACCCACCCCAGCATCTTCCCGGGGTATATTTTGAAGCTTCATATCCCTTTGACCCCGTATATTTTAGTCTTTAAAATATTGTATGAAAAATTGCCGAATTTGTAACATTTATTATCAATGCTCCGCTGCCTTAAGTAGTAGCGTGATGATATATAGCCTAAAACCTTCCTCGATAAATGGACTACCCAACACTGAAAGAATCATTCAAATCGGACCAGTAGTTCCAGAGATTAGCGCGTTCAAACAAACAAACAAACTCTGCAGCTTTATAATATTAGTATAGATTGGCTCATAAAATTATTTTTGTCGTTGCGATTGATTTATCATCACACAAAGAGAGACCATATTTTATCAACGTGAACTTTGTTAAAATACATTAAACAGTTCTTTAGTTATAAAGTCGAAATCGCACTGAGCGGGGCGATGCAAAACCGCTGCCAAACCTTGCTGTAATTGCTTCTACTTCGCATCGATAAAACCCCAACCTTAATCTACAAAAAAAGAATAAAAACGTCAACGTATATTACTTAGCGTACAATTTATAAGTGCGGTGTGGTGCAGTCAACAACAACCACATTTTGACTGTTATATATGTAGGTGGAGCACCGAAACTAATGAGCGTCTGATATATACATATGAAAGTAGGTGATAGCTCTCGCAGCGGTAACTGGACGTCTAGACTAGACGATATAAGTTACCAAACGGATAAAGTTAGATAATGGTACTGGTTACGTTGTTACGAAACCTTGACTAAACTAGTTTGACAGGGCTGAGATATATGCCCATCTTTTTTTTTACCGAAGGCTAGATAAAGAAAGAGATAATGAATATCTACAGATTAAAGGTTGAGAATTTAAGTTAGAAGCCCCTACTACGGGTCAACTAATACTACAACGAACGGTAACTGCATATCTGATCGATAACATTCGCTATTCCCACAAGCATTCATTATTATCAGCAACTTTAAAATTAAGTCATGGCTAATAAGCTATCATTACAGTATTTTGCATAATTTTCACTATATTTTCTAGGTCGTTCTAGAATTTCTAAGTATCAAGTAAAACAGGTTTATTGAAGTGAGAACTGGTAATTACTGTCTCGTAGTGGGTAGTGGAGCCTGAACTGGTGTAACTAGTGATAATATTGCAGAGTAACAGGTTAGCGCATTGTTTCAAGTATCAGCTCAAGCGTGAGTTATGGCCTATTCATTCGGTCGAGGATTGTGTTAGTATTTGAAAGTCCTTATTAGTTTATTAATTCTACATGTCCAAATTCTACAGATATACCTTTCGTTGTATAATTACCGAGTTCCAGCAAATAAATAAATAAAATAAAAATTAATTTATTGCCAAATAGTATGTCACAATGTTAAGTATTTATTATACTGTGACCCCACACTAGGCAAAGCCTGTCCTGTGGGTGCCAAATACGTTTACAATTTACGTGAAAACATTGTTTGCTCGGGCGACATCAGAGTTTTTGGGCTTAACACAAAAATTAGAACTATACCAATCTATTCACAATTTTAACAACAATTATATTAATAATTTTATACTTTACTATATCGATGATGAAAGTACTTATTTATGTATTCAATCTTTCACTTGACAATCATTAATGACCACAACATTTATGACACATGAACAATTAAACTTGTAAAATTAAAAGTGGCAAGGATTTAAAATTGCAGTGGGTTCCAGGACATATTGGCCTAAGGGGGAATGAGGAAGCTGACCGTATTGCTAAACTGGCAGCAACAGATGGCAATTTGATAAACTATTCACCTGATTACTGGGAATTAGAACCTAAATATAAAAAACTATGCTATGATGAATGGGATAAGATTTTTGAGATTAAATCTGTGCATAAGGGCATATGGTATAAGACCATACAGAATAAGCTACCTCGTACACCCTGGTTCGATGATTCTAGATTACCTAGAAATTATGTAAAGATAGCACTAAGGATCAGATCTGGACATCTCCCATCGGCAAAGTTCGCATACCTAATGAAAAAAACAAATTCACCCAATTGTATTGTTTGCAATACAATTGAAGATATACAACATTTGCTGATGGAATGTGTTCGAAATAAAGACGAACGCGATTCACTGCTGACCGAACTAGATCTAAATAGACAGGATATAGGTCTCATTCAAACGATCTTAGCAAGACCTAAATCTGAAGAGGCTATGAAATTGTGTCGTTTGGCTCTGGTGGTTCAGCAGTGAATTGATGCATCTATGTGTTTACCCACTTTAATAAATTATTGTTGTCCTGTATAATATCAAAAGGTACGATGGGATTGGCATATCTTTTATGGATAAAAATCCCTAATTAAAATTAAGATTAAAAAAAAAAAAAAAAAAAACGTAAAATAGGGAACTGAGCCATTTTGTGACTTTCAACCTACTCGATTTCGAACATTTCGTATTTATGAAAAATAACGGTTACTATAAACGTCACAATTGACAGTAGTAGGTATTAGGTTCGTCAAGTTGCAAACATGAGTTTCATGGTACTCGAATATCAGGCGCGACCAACTTTCGGTGAGGTCTGGCAGTGATCGATGCGAACATGATTTTCAACATTCAGATCAACGAAATTTTATGACAAGAGATATAACCAAGACTGGTCCATTAGCGGAACACAAACACATGGGAACAGTAAAACGATATACGCACAGATGGGGCACCACCGTAATGGTAGTTCACACATTCTTTGGTTAATACTAGTGCATCGCATATCGCATTGTTATTTTAGTTCATTAAAGTATAATATACCTACATACATGTATTTAATCACGCTTTTAGCCCCGTAGGGATAGGCAGAGGTGAATTAACACCCACATTTCACCAATCATTGTACCTACTCGATCCCACGTAATTAGAGGGTGAGTCTAATATAATGTGTTCCACATATTCATGCCATTAAATACCCAAAGGGATGGGCGGACATTTCAACAATTTACACTTTCAATTCGTAGGGTAAATGAGAATTTTTACCACCAGTGTACTTGAGAAAATTCTTAGAGAAATAATCCCTTCGGAGCATAATGTACAAAACGCAAAATGAGCACAATCGGCACAATGTACAATTCGCAAGATGTACACAAGCACAATGGCCAAAACGCAAAAGGGACTCGTCTCTCAAAATGTACAATTCGCAAAATGTACAAAACGCAGAATGAACAAAACGCAAAATGGACAAGACTCTCAAAATGAACAAATCGCTAAATGTGCAAAAAGGAAGTAAGGTCTATTTTACATTGACTAATATACCTACTACACGAGTTAGATTTCTGATTTAGATTTTTGGTCCGCGCTAATGCCTACATGGAGTAGTAAAACCTGACCTTAAAGCATTCACCAAGGAGTCTGATAAGTATTTGAAGAGCCTCTTTTACATATCTATGAGCCAGTATCTCGTACTGGCACTTAAGATTTTCCGTCGTCTATTAACAAGTAATCAATGCCAGTGTCAACTACTTATTAATGTCAACAAAATATTACATAGGTATAATTCCTTCAAGATGGATATTTTACCAATAGTAGAAAAAAACCAAAAAGGTAAACCTACGCTATTGTATCAAGGATATCGTTATAACCGAAATTCTCGACAAAATAAAAACCGCAACATATTATGGAGATGTGTGAAACGGTCAACATGCAGTGCGTCTATAACCAGTGACCAAACTGTATCCCAAATTTTGCGACAAACCCGTCACACATGTGAAGCTAATCCGATTGAAAATGAGGTCTACATTACCATGAACAAGACAAAAAAAGAAGTATGCCAGTCATTGGGATCTATACAAGAAGTTTTTGAACACAATTTTTCAGTATTTAAAGATAACGATCTAGATTGCATTCCTATCTTTGCCAACAAAAAAGACACACTATACAGAACCATCAAAAGACATCTAAACACCGATAAACTTGTTTACAATACTGTTGATGATGTTCATATACCTGATTCTTTAGCAAATAATTTTGTTGTCAGTGATGGTAGTAATGACGTTATAGTTTTTGCAACAAATTTGTCCCTCAGTTTTATGAAAGCGCAAGAATCGTGTGTATATTTTGGTGACGCTACTTTTCGATGTGTCCCGAGGCCATATTATCAGCTGTATACCATCCATGTGGATATAAATTCCAACGATAAATCCACAAACGTAGTTCCAGTCATTTTTGCATTGATGGCAAATAAGGAACAAAAAAGTTATATTCGATTATTCAGAATTATCAAAAGACTAGGCATTGTTTATTTACAAATTGCGGAAAGAGGCCAAATTTACCGACAGTAAAATTAGAAAAAGTTTTTTTGAGCATCCGATAAGAAATCGCAGAAAACGCGATATTTTATTTGACATAAAATACAAAAAGAATTTGCGCCAGCTAGACGACATGGAAATAACTCCTTCAGAATTTTTAGTTAAGATGATTTATGCTAGACTATCGTTTTAAACTACAAGGGGTAAAATGTCAAAGTAAAAAAAACCCCTTGTAGTTTAAAACGATAGTCTACTAAAAGTTCTGAAGGGGTTATTTGGGGGATAAGAGAACTTAATTTTTAATTTATCAGTTTATACTCGTAGAACTTTCTTGTTGTTGAGTAAGAGAATTTAATTTTAAGGTTATCAGTTTATTACTCGTAGAATTTTCATTTCTTCTAATATAATATAATAATAACTGCTATTGCTTATATATCTACTTAGTTTTATTTCAATTGAATTATTAATTTCCTAAGGTAATAAATTAGTTAAAAATATGTACAACATATATACAGTTAAAAAAGTTTCTTTTTTTTTATATCCGTTATAATATTTTAACTTATGCTCAAAATGGTTTGTGTGTGAACGTGTGCTTTTTTGCACATTTAGCGATTTGTTCATTTTGAGAGTCTTGTCCATTTTGCGTTTTGTTCATTCTGCGTTTTGTACATTTTGCGAATTGTACATTTTGAGAGACGAGCCCCTTTTGCGTTTTGGCCATTGTGCTTGTATACATCTTGCGAATTGTACATTGTGCCGATTGTGCTCATTTTGCGTTTTGTACATTATGCTCCGAAGGGGAAATAATGTCATAATTCAAACGTTCGCATCCAGTGAAGAGTATGTCTAGAACTAATTACTTAGCCTATTGAGCTAACTGTAAAATGCATTACCTGACATCTAAAACATTCAGGCGATACCTATTCAATATATTGTATATTGAAAGCTAATGACTACCTACATTAGATCTAAACGGGCTTGCTTTACGTAACATTACGGTAGTTACGGCACTATGGTATAGACAGAAGTGTATGCACCGATACAAGGATGGCGTCGGTAGTAAGACTGACTTGTATATCGTGACGGCAGTCAGCATGACGGGGATAGAGAGTCTTCCAGTGATCCGAAATGAACAGATTAATCTTGGATACGTACTCAAACCCAGAAACCTCCTCTTAATATTGTCATACATACATACATATAATCACGCCTTTATCCCCGGAAGATTACCCACATTGCACCAATCATTGAATTCGGTCCCACGTAATAGGGGGTGAGCCTATTGCCGTATTCCGGAGTCTGGGTTGTATATATCTGTCTGATGTTAAACAGCCTTATCCCTTAGTCGCCTTGTACGACACCGCAAGGAAAGAGATGGGGTGGACCGAATTCTACTCTGCCGGGAACCACGCGGCGAATATTGACGCAAGCAGTATTATACATTCAACCTCACCTCACTTCACGTATTCCTTTTCTCCTCTTTGATTCAGTAACAGTTAATTTGTGAAACCGTCAAAACTCCCCAATCATATTCCAACATTCCTTACGCATAGTGACCCATCAAAAGTGACGCTTCTTATCATTATATTCTAAAACTAACCGCTAGCATGATCTATGTATACATTCTGATTCATGTTATCGTTAATGCCGTCTTATCGTGTAATAAGTGCGTAGATAAACAATAGGATGTTCTATAACAATTGTAACTCCAAGTATACACTTAATAAATATCCATTCAAAGGGTGTTGGTGCCTACCAGTTCGGATCGAGAGGTATTATATACGCACTCTATTCAATTGAAAGGTAAACATAGGTAATAACAATAGTGGAGCCCTATTGTGACGTCACACGCGTCTCCATTTTATAATCGGACGTAGACACGCCACCACTGTAAACATTAGGTACATACAATCAAACTGTCACAATGACATTGACAGATATTTCAAACTTTTATATGTCCATTCTGTTAAATTTATGTTTTGTTATATATTTTTTTTATATATTTATGTATTTTTGTTATATATTTGGTTGCGCCGATGTGGAAACTGTATTTTTTGACATGGAAACACACTCCTTTTAGATCCGTCTTCCCCTCCGCACTAACCATAGAGTAGGGCTAGCTGTAGCTTCCGTCCGCCATTGTGTGAGATGTGGTCGGCCAGTGCCGCTTTGAACTAGCCAGCGTAAGGACGGCCGCGCTCGCGTCTCTCAGAAATGAATAATATTTGTTGTATTTTAACCGCCTAATAGACCTTTACCGATCGGATGGTGCCTCTCGTGTGTTCCTCAAGGGATCTAGTGACGCTGACGGCAGCTCCTGAGCAAGGAAGAGAAGATCCGTGTACCGGCTGCGATGAAAAACACGTGGGTCGTGAAGGTTAGTGCATCCTCTCCTAATTTCTCGGGCTGCATTCACTGCCTGAATCGAATCCGCGGCAGCCCGGCCACCTGTCTTGTTTTGTGTGTAAAGTGTCAATAGAACAGTTATCTGCTTCCCCGCAATACAGTCCATTCGCGCACGTTGGCCCACGCGCCACCATTTTTGGTCCGGATCGAGCCGGATTCTTAGCCGTAGTTCGTATTTTGTTATTATTCTAATGGGAATGAGCGCACCGCACCTAAGTGCCTGGTTATTTTAGTAGAAAACCCCGCATCCAGACACTTAGGCTTAGAATTTGTTGTCCGTTCGCCGCTGGCTCGCATTGTACCTACCTAATACATAAATAGGTTAGGTATCATATCAACACTTAATCGTAGTTCACAATTTTCGCATCGCACCTAAGTGCCTGGTTATTTTTGTAGAAAACCCCGCATCCAGACATTTAGGCTTAGATCTTAGGTATACTCAGACACCCTAGTGCATAGGCACAGTGTAATACCTAACGCATTTGGCTTTGTTTTGTTTTTTTCAATTACGTTGTTCTCGGCTCACGTCGTATTTGCCTAGTACCTGCGTGGGTAGACACGTGGCTGTGCCTACCTCGCTCGCATCTCATCCCAATTCATACGAAAGTATTTTAATTTGAATAGATATTACGCAATACTTAATCTCGGAAATAATAGTTGAATCTAGACAGCGACCATCGCGCAGGTGCGACCTTGTTGCTATGCGCGTTTGTTCAAGCGTGCATTCACAGTTGTAAGCACCTACCTACCTACATAGTTAACGCTCGCGCCGCCTCGCTGCTCTGTACCGCTAGGATTAAGTCATTTCATATTTAATTGTAAACATGTCCCCAAAGGTTGATAAGACCGGTAAGGTTCAATTGAAACTTTTATACGCTAAAAAAGAAATGATTTACTCTCGCGTACAATCGATTTATGATAGTGCACTTAAAACCTCTGATTTGGTCATCAGAGATTCGTTCTTGTGTTCTATAGAAAACTTAGATAGTCTACGCGCGGATTTCGAAACCTTAGTGCATGACATCAACGTTTTAGAGTTGAATTTGGATCCCGATTACTCAGTGAGTTATCAAGCCTTGTCGTCGTTTGACGATTTGTATTGTCGTATCAAGCGCGTCGCGAGGAGTTTGGAGAAGCCGTCTGACCGACCCAACCCCACTCGCGACCGACCTAAGTTGCCACCAATTCAAATACCCGAGTTTGATGGTAACATTCGCAATTGGTGTCGATTTATAGATAGTTTTGAGAATACAATAGATAAGAACGATTCGTTGACAGATCACGAAAAATTGCATTATCTCGTTGAAAAATTGACTGGTAAAGCTATAACCGCTTGCGCTGGAATTACGTTTAGTGCCGGGAATTATAATTTAATTTTAAATACTTTGAAAGCTAAGTATGAGGATAAAAGATCGGTAGCTAACGCCTATTTAGATCAGATGTCTGATTTGAAATCTATTACGGCATGTAACGATCAAAACTTAGAGAAATTTCTAGATACTTTCGCGTCAGCTGTTCGCGCCGTAAAGAACTTGAAGATCGATGACCTCTGCGACTTCGTATTTTTGTATATGGGTTTAAAGAAATTAGATTCCGAAACCATTCGTTTGTTTGAGTCGGATCATCGCGGCAGTAAAATTCCTAAGTTCGAAGACTTAGAAAGTTTTGTTCGCGAGCATATAAAGGTATTGCAACGCTCTTCATCGAAACATGAAGGCGCGAAGAAGGTTGTTACTTCTGAACGCAAAATAGATGCGTCATCGAAGTCACTGAGGTCAACCCATACTTATGTTAATACCGCACCAGCACGTGTACAATCACCTGTTTGCTCTTTGTGTAGTACTCATCACTCGCAACTGTACAAGTGTCCTGGTTTCCTAAAATTGTCGCCTAGTGATCGTTATAAATTTGTTCGCGCTAATAATTTTTGTTTTAATTGTCTCGGTACTAAACACCGCGTTGTTTTATGTAATAGTGGAAATGGTTGTCGCAAATGTCAAGCGAGACACCACACTTTGCTTCATTTTGAGAATAGTAATGCCGCATCCAATGTGAGTACAGTTGGCCCGTCGAGCGGTGACACACGGCAGCCTGCGCCGCAGCCGCACCCCGCGCCCGCGCGCGCTCCGGCCCGCCCGGTGACCGCTGCGGATGACGTCACCTTGTGTTCGTTCTCCGCTAGTGCTGCACTCACCACTGTGTGTCTCGCGACCGCTCGCGTTGTTATTGTTGATACATTAGGTAAACCGCACCTTGTTCGAGCGCTATTAGATGGCGCTTCGCAAAGTAATTTTATTACTCAAGATTGTTGTCAACGTCTTGGTTTCAATGTTGATAAGCGTTCAACCCATTCAGTGGTGAAAGGGTTTGGGGGTTTGCAGTCAGCTGTTCATGGCACCATTAAAACAAGGTTTGGATCTCGTTTTAATAATAATATTTGGTTTGACATGGATTCGCTCGTTACAGATAAAATAACTGAACAGTTGCCTACCGTCCCAGTTGACACGTCTTTATTAACGAAATTTAAAGACTTGCCTTTAGCTGATGAGACTTACGCTGTTCCTGGAGTCGTCGATATATTGATCGGCGCTTCGATTCTCCCGCACCTCCAGTTATCACGTAAGGTCAAAGGGGGACCGACGTACCCCGCTCCGCACGCCCTGGAAACAGTTCTGGGTTTTGTTATAATTGGGTCCGCACCCGCTTCTATAGATAGTTTTAGTCACTCGACTGCCTCGTTCTGTTGCACCGTCGAGCCGCCACTGGAGTCTACCATCCGCAAGTTTTGGGAGATTGAAGAGGTCAATGTCCCACCAATCCTAAGCCCCGATGACAAGATGGCTGAGGAGATTTATTGTCGCACGACTACTCGTGATGAGCAGGGTCGTTATGTGGTCGCGCTCCCTTTCAAGGGAGATATTTTTTCGCTCGGGGACTCCCGTGCATCCGCTGAAAGACGCTTTCTTTGTTTAGAACGAAAGATGCAGGCGTCTCCAAAGTTAAAGCAAGCCTATGATGAGGTTGTTAACGAATATTTAGATAAAGGTTACATCTCACCTGCGCCTGCGGACACTGACGAGACCCAGCCTTCGTACGTTATCCCGCACCACGGAGTTATTAGAGAAGATAAGCTTACTACTAAACTCCGCGTAGTTTTAGATGGCAGTGCTAAGACTAGCACTTCCGTGTCGCTTAATGACATTTTGTATTGTGGTCAAAATCTTCAAGGTAATTTATTTGACATAATTGTAAATTTTCGCTTATTCGCTGTTGCACTCTCTGCAGATATTCGACAAATGTTTTTGTGCCTTGAAGTGCGCAAACCCGATCGTAGGTTTCAACGATTTTTGTATAGATTTTCACCGCAAGAACCTTTAATGGTTTACGAGTTTAATCGTGTTTGCTTCGGGCTTAAATCTAGCCCTTTTCACGCACTTCGCACCGTCAAGCAGCTGGCCGCTGACGAGGGCGATGCATTTCCGAAAGTGAGAGCCACCATTGAGACTGGCTTATACATGGACGACTTCGTGTATAGTGTAGATAGCGAGGCCGAGGCTGTCGAGACGGCCGCTCAGGTTATAAGTCTCATGAAGGCGGGTCAATTTGATCTCGTGAAATGGACGAGCAACTCGCAAACAGCGTTAGAGTCGATTCCACCGTCGCACCGATTGTCTTCGGTTAAGGAGTTCGATGAAAGTGATACGCACAAGGTGCTTGGTTTAAGCTGGTCGCCCGCATCTGATACGTTTAGTTTGAAAAGTAGTTCGACCCCGCAAACTTGTACTAAACGCATTATCCTGTCGTGTGTGGCACGGATATGGGACGTAATGGGATTCGTAGCTCCTGTCGTTCTGTACGCCAAACTACTTATAAAAGAGCTTTGGCTTTCGAATTGTGATTGGGACGACACCGCGCCCGACAACATTGCTAAGTTGTGGGCTCGCTTTAGAAAAGAACTCTCTGTGCTTGACCAAGTACAAATTCCGCGTCATGTAGGTATATCGCAACCTAGTGTTGTTACGGTAGTAGGCTTCGCGGACGCTAGTGAGAGGGCGTATGGAGGAGTAGTCTATTTTCATGTCTCGAATGTAGGTAAGGTTTCAATTAGCCTTATAAGCGCGAAATCGAAGGTCTCTCCCCGTAAGGTCGTCTCTCTGGCACGCCTCGAGCTATGCGCTTTACTATTGTTGGTTAGATTGATCACCTCTATCGCCAATGCTTGTAGTAGTCGCATTAATATTAATAGAATTTTAGCTTTTTCGGACTCAACAGTCGCTTTGTGTTGGGCCCACTCTTCGCCCCATCGTTGGGACACCTTCGTCGCTAATAGAGTGGCAAAAATTCAATCGGAATTAGCGCCAAAAAATCTCTTTCACGTTGCTGGCACCGACAACCCAGCCGATTGTCTCTCTCGTGGACTGCTTCCTTCGCAAATATTAGATCACCCGTTATGGTTTAGTGGACCGTCCTGGATTCATGCCGCGTTAGATAAGTGGCCAGTTAGTCAATTCAATCCCACTACGGTTTCCGAACCACCCGAGGAAAAGAAGCACTCGCTTGTGGTGTCGGTCCCGCGTGAAGAGTCCCTGGTTTTGTTGTTGGCTAATCGCGTCTCGTCTTGGTCGAGACTGTTGCGTTGTGTTGTTTATGTAGGCCGATTTTTGAGAATTTTATCTACACGCGGTCATATAACCGCCGCTGATTTAGATAAGGCTGAATTGATCATACTTCGCGAATTGCAGAAGTGTTATTTTGCTTCTGAATTTAAAAATTTAGAATTTAACAAACCTTGTAGTCGTTCTTTCCGACACTTGAAACCATTTTTGGAAGATGGACTCATTCGAGTAGGTGGTCGTTTGAGAAATTCAGGTTTAGGATTTGAACAAAGGCACCCAGTAATTCTCCCGCGTAAGGACCACGTATTAGATTTGTTAGTAGATTATCATCACAAGGTGAATTGTCACGCTGGTCCCGATTTGTTAATGTCTATTTTGAGACAGAAATACTGGATAATTTCCGCTCGTAATTTGATTCGCGCTAGAGTACACAGATGTGTACCTTGTTTTAAACTCCGCCCGCGTTTTATCGCGCCTGAAATGGCCGATCATCGCTCTTGTCGTGTTGTTCAATCCGCAAAACCTTTCGTACACACCGGCACAGACTTTGCTGGGCCTTTCAAGGTCACCATTGCTCGTGGTCGTGGCATTCGCTCCACGAAAGCTTATGTTTGTTTGTTCATTTGTATGACAACTCGCGCGGTTCATATAGAGTTGACCGGTGATTTAAGTACGCCAAATTTTATGTCCGCTTTTAAACGTTTTTTGTCGCGTCGGGGTCCGGTTAAGCGCATGTATTCGGACAACGGTACAAACTATGTAGGGGCCCGACGTAGTATTTCGGAATTGCACACATTCTTACGGTCTAAGTACTACCAAAGTGAATTCGCTCACATCTTAGCCGAAAATCGCATTGAATGGTACTTTAACACGCCTGCAGCTAGTCATTTTGGTGGTAATTGGGAAGCGAATATTAAAAGCCTTAAGTCGCATCTGTTTCGCGTCATAGGCGAACAGATTCTCTCGTTCGAGGAGTTGAGTACCGTACTCGCGCAAGTAGAGGCGGTGATGAACACGCGTCCGCTGTGTCGGACTCTATCTAGCGATCCGTCAGAGCCGTTAGCGCTGACGCCAGCTCACTTCTTAAATATGACTCCTTTAAAATATTTGCCCGCAATAGATGTTGATGACGATAGAATGCACCTCCTAACTCGTCACGCTCTTTTAGATAAGATGGTCCAATCGTTTTGGAATCGTTGGAGAACCGATTATTTGCACACGCTGCAGTCACGTCAAAAATGGAATACTCCATCCAACCCAATTACTGTAGGTACGGTGGTAGTCCTTATGACTGAGAATGCGCCTCCTTTACATTGGCCTCTAGGAGTAGTAGAGGAAATTTTTCCCGATGCCCGCGGGATAACTCGTGTTGTACGGGTTAAAACTGCAACCGGATCGTATCTGCGCCCGGTTGTTCGCCTCTGCCCTCTGCCTAGCCAGCAGTAGGCACGAGCTCCAATCTATGTTTATATTTTAGTTGTTATTTCGCAAACCTAGATTTAGATTAGACATTAGTTTTGTTCCACATTTTTCGTTTCGAAGGTAACCCTTCAAGCCGGGGGGAATGGTTGCGCCGATGTGGAAACTGTATTTTTTGACATGGAAACACACTCCTTTTAGATCCGTCTTCCCCTCCGCACTAACCATAGAGTAGGGCTAGCTGTAGCTTCCGTCCGCCATTGTGTGAGATGTGGTCGGCCAGTGCCGCTTTGAACTAGCCAGCGTAAGGACGGCCGCGCTCGCGTCTCTCAGAAATGAATAATATTTGTTGTATTTTAACCGCCTAATAGACCTTTACCGATCGGATGGTGCCTCTCGTGTGTTCCTCAAGGGATCTAGTGACGCTGACGGCAGCTCCTGAGCAAGGAAGAGAAGATCCGTGTACCGGCTGCGATGAAAAACACGTGGGTCGTGAAGGTTAGTGCATCCTCTCCTAATTTCTCGGGCTGCATTCACTGCCTGAATCGAATCCGCGGCAGCCCGGCCACCTGTCTTGTTTTGTGTGTAAAGTGTCAATAGAACAGTTATCTGCTTCCCCGCAATACAGTCCATTCGCGCACGTTGGCCCACGCGCCACCAATATTTATTATCTAGGTTTACTTTTCTTAATATATCAAGAATGCCTTTTCGTGCCTCAGTACTTCAAATTCGCAATATTTTTTTATTGATTTGAAATTGACATGGTCAACATTAAAAATGATACACTCACAGGGACATTTACCATGTTTTTTTATTTATGTTGAGCACAAATACGTTGTGCAATATGAATAAAAAATATGTTAAATATCCCCGAGTATTGCACTATTAATATTTTTATGTTATTTTATTGCGTAGTTTCAAAATTCTCTCATTACTATTATGGCAATTCGTCGTTGTCTGTCTATTCATAAACACGGTGACAAATAAAAGCATTTCGGGATATTTTGATATATTTTTCATTTCCGACAAAAATAATGTAGAACGCTGGCCTTCAACGTTCTGGCACGAGGAAACTGATCATCAAATCACGTTAGTTGATATAATTTCTTGATAAAAAGTTAAACCCTGGCGTGCGGCCAGCGGGAGATTGCGAGGGACCGCTGTAATGTTATGAATGAAGATGCTATCTTAGCGCATATACCTAAAGTTGAAGAAAATGTCGCAATAACTCTTATTCAAGCGCACTTTGTGCTGTTGTGACCTTGTATTAGTAGTGACACATGCAACATTTTAGTCTCAAAACTTAATTTGATTTTTTTTTCCTGTTGCCTTTTAGAGATTGCCTCATCCTGTACACTTGTTCATCACTAGTTTTTTTATTATACCACTTAGGTGGCAGACAAGCACACGGCCCACCTGATGGAAAATGGTTGCCGTGGCTTACCACGGTTCAGTTTGTATAATGCATAATGTTTTGTTGTTTATACTTTTGGTGTAGTTTTAAACGTCACAATTATAAACTGACTTTTTAGGTACCAATTTTCTGCATTAGTTATAACTTGACCTAAATCACAGATTTGATATTTCTGTTGTAGACAGTGCTAAATACTATGTTTTGTTATTTTATATAGACGCGTATTGCTGACGGAGTAGATAGAGACATATCATCTGCCCACATTTCACCAACTAGAAATGGGAAACTTGATAGTATATTGAAAGAGAAGAAATATCGTTATTCCAGAAGAATTAATCAGACTGTAAAAAGCGAGAACTGTTACCTACCGGGGAAGTCCGATGACTCGTGTACAACTTAGTCATCTAGTCTATTACAAAGCGTCACAATTGAAACAAATGTGCCATCGCACAAGTGTATCTAGTACAATATCTGCAGTACAGTGGGCTGCGAGATAAAACAATTACAGCGCGATTACCGAGCATGATGTCAACGGCGATGACGGTGTGACGGGCCGTTGCGCAACCACTGCACTTTGTTGCACAATCAGCTATTGATCAAGCTGCCCCGGAGGGGGCGGGCGCACTCTTGGCTAAGTGCTTGCGGTTCAATGTTCTAAGGGAGCACAATGGTCGATATCTTGACGCAGTATTTGTGCTGTTCTTAAGAGTTTAAGACCACTTACTCGTGCTTTTTCGCAGAACTAATGGCCTATTTCTTATACCAATATTCAATCTGTGTTTTTTAAAATCTAGAGATATTCTTTTACGTCAGGTTCAAGCTTAAAATAAACGGGCTGTACTTTAGTTTACGTGTATAGATCACTATAAACATACAAACACATTGCAATATTCCATTACATTTCAAACGGGATAATCTTACGCAAGAGATATCCAAATCTGTTTAGTTACATACAACAAGTGCACCACCAAACGGGCGGTACAATACAATATTGAACATATTCAATACAGCTTTTAAAACGAAACAGTCTTATTTAACACAAAATACCGTGAAATAGAACACAAGTGCAATTATATTAGCATAACTGTAACCAGTTCTTTACTTCACTCGCATCACCCTGCCACACAAGTAATTGGAGTCGGTATCGTCTAAAAGGTATTTAGCGGCCATATGTGTGGCAATGTTCGTACAATACTACTGCAAACTATGTAGTTTCCGGCGTGCCGCATACGTCAGGTGCGTCATTGAGCCAAAATAGCGAAGAGCGACGACCGTCGCGAACCCAATGTGATACGACAACCTGGCGCACCACTACGAGTACGACGAGAGTCGATCGTGATGTGACTGACCTGCTGGCTCCAATTCCCGCGCTGAAAATTGATTCACTGAAGGAAAGTCACAAATGTCGTGACTGACTCGCTAATTACTGAGTAAATATACTAAATGCATCAATACAGGATCTGTGCAAATATGTTTTTGTGAGATCTCATTATATTCTACTGAACACGTGTGTTGACATTTCATATTACTTTTACTGATACTGTATATTCCTGAAAGGTCAAGCTGAGTGGGGTGACAGGTGGAGCCGTCTATTACCCTAACAGAAGCAGGCAAAGACGGCGACGGGATGTAAAGGAGGAAGGAAGGGCCCCTTCCTTCTTTTCTGGGGAAAGGTGGGGACGTCCTAGTCCCACACCCGAGGGGGCTTCTATAAGCCCTAGGTCAGTTGGTGTGCGCAAGGGATATGCCAAATACTACTTCAACCCCGGCAACTGATGGCCGAGCAGCCGTGCGTTTTTAGTAGGTCCGAGTCTGACATAACTACCCCCGCCGGCTACGACAGGCATTTTTGCACGTTAAAAAAATATCAGGCACAGTTACACCATGTATATGTTTCCGTCTGGCCAGGAGACCAGCTTGCAGTCGTCACCGGTACTATATTATGGTGAAGCCCGCAGACTTCCTCACGCAAAAACAAGGATATTTTTGCTTTCATACATGTAACTTTATATGTGTTTTATAACGTACCCTATATGGGTGTAAATTATAGATAATATAGGTATTGCGCCAAGCAGGAAACCGGTTACAATATCTAAAGTACCCCGGTTATCATTGAATATAGTTATCTTTCCTGAACGCTCAGGGTCTAACGAGTTCCGTATGAGTGAGGCAGACGCACCTCGTACGTCGAAGATAAGCGTAACACAGGAAGGACATTCTCTTTGTTGTTTGAGGACTCAACCTGCAAGCTGCAGTAGGATTTAGTCACTTTTACTTATCTAAATTGTTTTTCTTATTTTTATTTTATTGTTCTTTTTTTAGGAGATGTCTATGTACTCTGTGAAAATGCTCTTATCTTTTTGGAAACTAGGTATATTACTTCATAAATCGGGCGTATGTTAATGGAATCATTTTGATTCAAGTCACAGGAGACTGTTTCGTCTGTAGAAACCATGACTATAACACGCACCATGAAATACACTGTACCTAAGCACCGTGAGCCCTATAGCCTATTAGGTCCATTTACCATTCCTTTACAAAATTTCCCTTTGTATGTCCTTCCTAAATTTTATATTGAGATTAATAAAGATTATATTGAGCGGTTTCGAGTCTATCCTCGGGGCCCCTCTCGCCAAACCTTTCTATATAGTGTAAGCCTGCATTCGTAACAAAACGCTATTGAGTAATTTAATAAAACCAAGTTTAAAATAAAATCTGCAATAAAACTGAAGACTCAATGCCCACACTTGTGCGTCAGTGCATTCATTGCGAGGCCATCCGCGGACACTGAACCACACTTACAAGTATCTTGCAGTGCTTACCCCTATTAGAGAGAGATATTTATAATTATATGTAATATATTGATGAAAATCACGATTAATCATGTCAAAAAATAATAATGTATGTGTACCTTTTCTTTAATACCAATTAGGTGACAGACAACCCACCTTATCGAAAGTGGTTACCGTGGCCTATGGACGTGTGCAACACCAGGGGCATCATACTACCGATTAATATTACTAGGTAGGTTCCTACACCCGACCTAGTAGTACCTATCTAGCAATATCAATTGTACACTCATCTGCGATGTATCAGCCCATAGAAATAGGTCCGGCCTGGGGGTGACAGGTGGAGCCGCCTGTCACCCTAGCAGAAGCAGGCCGCGGCGGCGGCGCGCCTGGCGCGCCTCCCCGTTTACCAGGAACGAGTTGGGGACTCTGTAGTCCCCACACACCCGAGAGAAGAGGGCCAGATCGTGAGAGATGGCCCTGAGTCGGCCGGGGTGCGAGGGATATGTCTGTCAACCTCACCTTCGGCAACCAAAGCGACCCGCAGGCGGCGTGCGTTTTAGTCGGTTCGAGTCCGACATAACCTCTCCCATCGGCTCCGGTGGGGAGGTATCCGAGGGGATTTTGCGCACGTAAAAAAAAAAAGCCCATAGAAATAAGTAATTATGCCCTTTCCCCAAAATCAAACTGCAATCACTGATATGAGTCCATTATGTCTATCTGTCATTATTACAGATCTGTTATCTGGCAGACATATTAAACCGACAGGGATTATGATATTATCTACTTTCGATTTTAGGTTATCAGTTATGACACCGGGGCTTTTATACTACGCTAGCAAAAAAGCACCCAGACTACTTCAAGGTAATGTTAAGAAATGTATTTTAGCACATTTAATCTCGGCCTACCCCTTGGGAAACATACAGGCGTGATTATTCTGGACCAGAACATACTATTGGTGTAAGAAGTACTTTCTAAATTCAAGCAAGCGTACACTGGTTACGTGGACGATCCTTTCTAACTAATGTGAAAGTTTAAACGTCGTAAATTATATATTGATACCTATTCTAAATATTGTACAATGACTGGCTGGTTTTAAGACTATGAAGATAGCCCACCAGATCTGATAGAGGTTAAGAACGTAAAAATGCTTCAGTAATTATATATATCCAGTTCGCCTGAATATAATTGTAGACCTCGTAAAATTGAACCAGGTAACTAGTATGACTACCTCACTTGCCTTCGACGCTGAACGAATGAGTACTGAACAGTGGACAGACCTCAAAGAATATGTACGTAATTCATTTCTTGAAGTAAAAAAGGTTTGAAGGCTGAGAGAGCCCACCTTAAGCGAGTGATGATTATGAATACCCATAGACAAAAGAAAAGAAAATAATAAGTATATTATTATATGTATTATTTGTTCAGCTCTTTCCGAAGTAGGCTGTGGTACCAGACAGTTTTTTTTTCTAGGACACGCCAAATTGACTTCACCTCGCCTGATGGTAAGCTACACACAAATCCTCAGGAAAGAGCGTCACCATTACAGACACTAAGTAATGTTACAATGGTGGTTAAAACAAGATTTCACCTCAGCGCGACGGAGTACTGCCTTTGGTGTTGCAAGCGGCCACAGGGTGCGGTAACCGCTTGTCGCGTTAAGAAATAGTCTTAGAGATATATTCAAATTATTGCCCTTGAAACCTAAATGTGACTAGGTACCTACCAGACCGGTTCACACGCCGCCGTCTTCGGTTTGACACTTGTTTCTAACATTGTGTAACTTAGCGAGGCGACAGACATGCGCGTATTATATTTATAATGTACAATTACAATAGGCCTTACCGTAGTCCTCAGAATATTAGTAGCTAGCGCTATTTAAAAAAACATAGTATTGAAAGTATGTTGTGAGTCTTCAAGTCTAAAGTGAACAGTTACTTCAAGGCAAGCGTGCTCCACCGTCGGTCACACCGTCACTCATCAACAGATGAGATAGTGGTCAAAAGAGAGCCTATTACATAAAAAAATGTAATAAATATTGGGCATTTTTCGTAATTTTTGCTATCCAAACAGTGTCCAAAATATTTCTTGGTCATAAATTTTAAAAAAAAACAAAGCTAGACTCTATTAGAAGAGTATCTCGGAACAAACGAGAAATAAAATCTATATTCATAGATTCAAATAATATAAATCATTAAAATGTGCCAAGAAGATATCTTTCATATCAGATAGCGTATATACAAATAAATAAACTTATTGTAGGTACGTTTGCAAAAGAAAAAAATGCCATCTGTCATGTCACTTTTTCTGCGCAGCGAATGAAAAGGTGAAAATAACAAAACGTCACCGGTGTAAATAACAAAAAGAAATGTTATCCGCACACTAATCTAAGTAAATATGCGCAATTCGTATTTATACAAAGTGTGTCAGTTGGCGGTCAAAGGCACAGACACAGATTCGTGTGCTATCGCTTATCGCGATAAGCTATCAATAAACGATGAATAAATATCTTACGTCACGCCGGGTTTAGGTATCTTCTACCTCCTTGTTTTGTTTCCACAAAAGATACCATCATTTGTGTAAGTATTTGTTTAAAAAATATTTGTTGAGACACTGTTTTATGATCTTGGACGAGAGACTGAACAAACATTCATGAGAATACCAATTTCCTTAAAATTTTGTCACTATCATCCACTAGAATGATGTCTAGACTTCTTGCTAATTGCTACAAATACTCCTTTAAGTTAATTCCCAAAAAGTTACCCTGAAAGTAGGTATCAACAGCAAAGGTATCTTCTTTCTTTCCCTTTCCTACTCTTTAGAGCACGCCACTACTACTGCAGGACAATTTCAATATCCTAGGTATGGATGTTCGCTGCAACCTGGATAGCAAAAACTACATCGAGAGTATCATCAAGACAGCCTCACGTAAATTCGGAGTCTTGAACATTAAGTGAGACATTTTTTCACCCGGAGCAGCGGTGACTTCTCTACAAGACACAAATTCGTTCCTGAGTGAAATACTGCTCGCATCTCTGGCTCTGCAAAGTACTCACTAGATGCTCTCGACAGGTTGCAGCGACGTGCGGTCCGCATCATTGGGAATCCCGAGATCACGAACACCCTAGAACCTTTACAGCTGCGTAGAGATGTTGCGTCCATGGCTGTGTATTTTACCGTTTGTACCATGGGGAGTGTTCTGATGAGCTCTTCCAATTAGTCCCACCCTCCCCTTTCCTACACAGGACAACGCGTGCAGGTCTTAGATGTCATCCGCACACGGTGCAAAACATCCGATCAAGAACCAAGCGGTTCGGAGACTCTTTCCTCTGTCGCACCATTAAGGCCTGGAATTCATTACCAGCTCACGTGTTTCCCTCTTCCTACAGACCCGGGTCCGTTACGCAGGGCGTCAAAAAGCATATAATGAGGCCGTCAAGCTGCGTGTCACCATTGTAACATGGTATATGTATGTACTAGTGACCCTCTCTTCTGAGACTTTGCTTTCAGCTTACAATCAGGAGAGGCGAAGTCTAATTAACGTGTTATATATAAAAAAAAAACCTACTACAGGTGATTCGTCTCAAAGACTTCGATCATCAGAATAATTTAGGCGTATTTATAATTTTAAAGAATTCAATACTACCATCACATTTGCCTGCAAACAGAACAGTAGCAATAAAATCTAGACGTTTAGCTACCCTAGTTGCGTAGACAGAAAGAAGCGTTGTTATGTAGTGCATATACTAAGCGCTTAAGTAATAAAGTCTGCTAGTATTAACTGGTTACATTTCGTCATAATGTCTATAACGACCGTGACTGAGGAAAGACAAGATTTTCATTTAAGCCGGTAATTGTATTATTTCCTCTTCAAAGAGCTATTCTTACTATAGATGTAATAAAGCTATATGTGTAATGGGATAAACAAGCCGAAACGCCTGAGCCGTAAAAAAATGTTCCATCAAGCTTGCAAGGTAAGTAATCGAGTTGATAAAGGTATATAAACAGGTTCTATCTCACCTTCATTCTTCACACTCTCCTCAACATTCCGTATTTGAAATTTTCATAAAGGCAAAGCACACTCTGAGTAACCATAAGAAAAGACTTAGAAGAATATTAATCTAGTTCAAATAGATGGAATAAAACGGAAAGCTTGCATAAATTAGCATAGAGATGAAAATTGGTAGGGTCTCGTACACCATAATGAAATAAAAAAGAAAATGCAGCAATCCAATATATAATGCTCGTGAAGGAGGAGGCGGGGCGGGAGCGGCAGCGGGAGCGACGAAGGATCGTAAGCGAAGCTGCCCGCGTAGAAGGCAACTCGGGCGTCAGAGGTGGATGAACGACCTCCGCCCCCCATAAGCGCAGGCCTGGGGGTGACTGGTGGAGCCGCCTGTCACCCTGACAGAAGCAGGCCGCGGCGGTGGCGCGCCTCACGCGCGTCCCTGTTTTCGGGGACGAGTTGGGGACTCTGTAGTCCCCATACCCAAGGAGAGGGCCAGATCGTGAGAAATGGCCCTGCGTCGGCCGGGGTGCGAGGGATATGCCTGTAAACCTCACCTTCGGCAACCAAAAACGACCCAGAGGCGGCGTGCGTTCTGGTCGGTTCGAGTCAGAAAGGTCTTGACAGACCGACAGACGGACAACAACGTGATCGAATAAGGATTCCGTATTTTTTTCCTTTCGTGGTACGGAACCCTTAAATTGCAAGTCCAATCGAGGGGGACTTTTGATATTTCTTTTCTTACGATGTATTTAAGACAGCATTTTTTGCACCTCTATGCAAATGTATGCAAACTCAAATGTTTATTATGTCTGGTTTATATCGTATACAGACTTCTTCCCAAGTCGATGACAATTTTCAATGACATTAGACATGTCCATGTCCGGGGACACTGACGGCCGACGTAGTATCCTTGTTGAGGTCCTCCATTGTAGGTTTTGGTGCACAGAGGATACTATAGAAGGTGGGCCTACTGAGGGGATACAATTGCTTGATAATTCAGCAAGAACTACCATAGAATGATCGTGTTCAAAGATATAGTAAGTAGGCAGGATTCTCTACGTCATCGTCTGCGACGTCCGATAATATCTGATGGCCATTAACATCGAATATAAACATATCATCATTCATCATCCAATATCAACAACCAGATCGATTATCTAGACTAGACGCTACCCAAGTTTACAAACTTATTACAATGTGGATGCTATTGTGCGGCCGCCCGTGAAGGTCTCGACGTCAAAATGAAAGAGGTAGAAGATATATTGCAACCTTTAGCTGGTGTTACCAGTATGTATCTACTGTATGCTTTTTATGTTAGTAGTTAAAACCTACCAATTGGGTATTTCACAACTATTATAAAAAAAAATGAAATGTATTGTATATGAAAGCTTATACGTAAATAATGACTATACAAAATGTATTTCACATTTTAACTGTACTTCTTCACATGAGGCAAAACGCAGAAATTCTGTTGACATGACGTAACTAGAAAAATTTTACTTAGCATAACGGAAAACTTTCGGTGGTTGGTCTCCTGTCTCTTCATAGATATTATATAATGACGTCACGCGCAGTATGTCACGTGATCCGTGACCGTTTTCCGCGCACTTTTGAAGCTAACAAAGTGAAAATATGTTTTTTTCTAATCAATAAGGTTTTACGGAAAGTGATGAATTGCAACAGGTATTAAATAAATATCTATATCTTTTAAGGTAGTTTTCTGAAATTTGCCAAATATCAAATTATTAAATTTAGAACAATTTTATTCCTAAAGTAAATGTATATTCTTGGAGTAGGTAGGTAGTCATGTTTTCTTGGAACGAATGAACCGGCTGGACTGGTCAGTCAGTATCAGTCTGTGGTACAATCCCAATAAGTATCGACTAGATGCAGAGTGCTGGTGCTGGTTTCTAAATAGTTCAAATATCCCAACGGATAATGGGGGTACTTTGTTTCCTTCTACCTATTCTCCCCTTTTCCCATTTGCCAACCATTTGCAGCGCATGGTAATCCTAATCACCAGGTAAGTTATTATTTTTCACTTCTCAATATTTTATAATAAATTCGACAGAATCTTGTAATACTTTTAAGTCCTGTTATATCACAGTGTACTCCCTCGATATATGGTCGGTATAAAGCCATTTTTACTGCTGCTGTTACCAGCACGGTCGTTATTTACACACAAGCTCCACCTAGTCCACCTCCGGGTGGGCACGAGCCGGATTACGACGAAAAGTGTAAACCACACTTAACCGGTTCACCAAATCCGCACAGCCGACATTTTGTGTCGCGGACTCATTGCATGAGTCATTTTATTATTGTATACTACCGTCGAGATTGAACTAAACATCCTATCAATGTCATCATTCACCAATATTGTGTTAGCTTGAGATGCTAAATTTCATTATCGTAACCATGTACATCCCTAAAGGTGAAAGGAAAATTTTGCCAACTATAATTTTCAGTCCCATGTACTAGGGAGCGATCTTATAGTCGTCCAGCGAACATTTTTTCATGGGTTATTTACTAGAAGGCGACTAAAGGATTGTTCTATCCCTTAGTCGCCTGCCTCGATACCCACGGGAATGGATGAGGTGGCCCTATTTTACTCCACCGGGAAACTACACACCAATATATTCGTAATTTACACATATCTTCCGATAATCAGTAATCACACAAAGTTCCGAGAGTTCATTTTGTAACACTTTATATTATTACGATCTTAAGCCCGTATTCTAGAGTACTCAGTTCAGAATCTTGATTCATCTGAGGACAGACTGAATAGAATAATTGACATATTTGACATTGTCTATGCAATCTATCCCCAAATAAATAGAGATTTAGAACTGAGTACCGTCATAGAATACGAACCTTAATGTTCCAAAAAAATGTAATAAGTCTTTGATAATGTATCTCTACATCAATTACCTTTAGTTGTATTGAAAAACGCGTCAAGATTATTTTAAGATACAATTAAAAGTTTAAAAATAAACCGACGAATCGGCCTTCTGATTCAACGGTCGCCATTCGTTCAGAGTGCTTTGCATAAACAATCAAAGCGAATCTTAAACAGTAGGTACATTTGTTATATAAACTGACAATAAATATGTGTGATGGTAATGAACCCTGTGGATATACTTGACAAAAATTACGACAGTCAAACAAACTTTAGTAAATTAATAGTACACCACAGTCATCTGTAATGTATCTACTATTAACTCTACTATTGTAAAGCTGATGAAAGAAATGGAAATACGATACTATCAGAAGTTAACATTCTGACTAGTTCTGACCGAAGCCTGAAGTCACTATAAATGATACCATGTAAACCGCGATAGGATCCGTTAAAAAGTGTTTTAATTTCAACAAGGAACGGCTATCCTCAAATCACTTCGCCTATGTTACATCGAATAACATTAGTACTAAAGACGATGATTAACACGACACCTAAGAAAACATCACTGATAGTTTACCATGAACATATACCTATGCTCCATAATCCGCTACGGTATACTGGTCTGGGGATACTCATCCGACTTCATAGTCGCAACAGTGCAATGGTACAGTAAAAATAAGTAAGCAGCACTTTGTCTGGATTTGGTCTAGGCACTGGTTATTGAATAGATAGATACGTGCATAAAGGCTTTCCACCCTTCACCCCTCGGATCCCTAAACACCTGATATTGCATTATTGGTTTGTCATACAGAATGAATTAAAAAGGGTTTATTAAATAATAATAAATCAATAATATCATTAAATTCTAGGAGACAAGTGCTATAATATCTATACATTGCAAGTCACTTTCTTTTGCATTTTCTACATAATTATGCTTTGGTATTACCTGTTCACACGGACATCGAATGCCCAGTATGTGAATTGTGAAATTAATAAAAATTACATCTCGATACTTTGAACAACACATAAAATGCCATGATTCCCAGGCAGTGGTGTTCTTGCGACTGTATATGCTGTACCGAGCTATACCGAGGTTTGGTAGCGCTTTGTTTCGGCAGTATGTATCAAAATAAAACACTATAAACTCAAACATACGGTGGCAATGTTTATTTGCGCTCTTTTCGCGGGCGAGCGGTTTGCCTTGACGTGTGTGGTGCGCCGCGCCGGCGCCGCCTCGCCGCGCGGCCTCACTCAGACACACTCCGATACACAGCTGCTAACAGCTTGAACCTTTTTATTGGCCTGCCAATGGAAGAGGATTTATTCGTGATTGTGTTAAGTTGATAAACGAACGTACAGCAAACTGTTCAGAACTGCCTGTGCGGAAAGAGGTAGTACATTAACGATGGCGATTTCATTTTATAACTTGTAACAGGTTGTATTTCTGTACATAATTAGCAAACAGGAAGAACCACAAGCCTAACATTGATAAAACATGATTTAGTTTATGTGACACCAGGATTTAATTAAATAATTAATAATTGTCAATGAAAAATGTTATCGATATGATATCAAGTGCATTATCTAAAAACTAAAATCCCCTAATGGAGGTCCCCAAATAAATTTAAGCTAGACTTAAGCATCAAACTGTTGTGATGAGGTATAGTGGTGGCTAGAAAATCTCCTAGTTGTGTTCCAGGGTACCCTGGACAACAGATAGAATTGCAGTTATTTGATCTATTCGCCGCGTTATATGTACATAATATATCTGGTAAAGGATTCCAAGACCAAGACGTTATCCTGACCGGTACCTAATAATCTAGACCTGTGGTACTTTCGAATTATGATAAAGAAAATCACTCCCAGCCAATCAAGCCTTCGGCATCTATGCTATAGAACCCGGAGGTTTTCTCTTGGTAACAGTAAGTAATAATCGGATTGCTTAGAAACGTAAAATCATACCGGATAGACATTTAAAAACCGGAGCATCTAATTTATAATGTTGAAGGACGACTGCAGATAGACAACATAAAAAAGTGCTCGAAAACTATTTATTACGAATAAAATTAAATACCCGGTAGCGAAATACATATATGTTTGCACATATTAGTCGTTACGATACTACCAACACTTAATAACTTATCACTAAAACGTTGTGCTGTAGAAGTCTTAACCGGTTTGGACGAGTTGCGAGAACAAATTAATTTGACTATTAAAGTCACAACACAACATGCTGTATACAGTGCAGTACAAACCTACACCCACTCCCGCCTTCCAGCAATGTCGTGTATACAGACAGCTATAGCGCGACGTGTCACACTCATCCAATCATCAAGCACAGATTGTGCGCAGCGCGGTATGCCTGCGCATCCGGTGCGTTCGCGGAATCAGACATCTATAAAGATCTGTCAACGATCTTACATGTGTTTAACTTGATATTTATTTTACTAGATCTATGAATATTAAATTTGGGTTCTTATATTGTTTCATAATCTGAATAATTGGCTAGACAACGTAAACATAGGGACTGCATTGATGCCACCATCGTTTATGATGATCATCCCACTAGTTCCCACGCACAGGCAAATTACATATTTGTATAATTTGATATAATGATAATGAATATAATTTGAAAAAAAAAAAAAAATAATTACAAGTCATTATTCTAAGACGGTATACTGTCTCCGTTTATGCCGCAATAAATCACAAAATAGATAGGTACCATTACACTCAATAATGCACCTACTAAGTCTTTCTCTGCACCACCTTTGGTTGACCGGTAGAGATTGCCTGTGGCATTAAGTCCGCCTATGTACTTGTGCATAAAGTTTAAAATAAAGAAATAAATATGGAAACTTTATTTTTGATTGATTGACTTGATTTAAAAAATATCTATTTTTTCCTAGCAACTGCTCTTTGGTAACGAGCAAGGTTAATGAGGAAAACCCAACGTGTTTTCCTGTAGAAGGTAGAAAATCTTTTATAGTAACCGTAAATTTGAGCTACTCTACGATTCGTAAGATCCATTCGCAGACTTTGAGGTGACTATAGGAATCATCATTCATCACATCTCCTGGACCTACTTTGAGCTAATACAATATTATGATTTTACAGAGACTTAAGCACCTTAATGCGATAGTTGTATTTTGTGACTAACACTAAGTGTACTAAACTTATGGTCCAATGAAAGTGAATATGAGTGACGTTAGAAGAAAGTGAGTGGGTAACAAAACCACCTAAGCAATGGCTAAGAACCGGTTAGCTCGTTCAGGCTTCTAATGCTATACTGACTATGGTTACTAAACCAGTATCGGTCCAAAACTGGTTCTCAAATTGTCGAAACAGCGACAATCTGATTTCGGACGCAATAAAATCAATATTATACTTAAAACGCCTATTTGGGTGATCTATGCTTGCAAAAATTACTAAGCGTGTGAGGCAGTTCGATAACATTACATTTGATATTGCAGTTTACGGTTAAAAATTCAAGGTACCGATCCCTCAAAAAGTTTTGAAAGTAATAACGCCCTCTCAGAAATTCACTCTGAACAAGGTGCCGCATGCGTTTTTTCGCCATTCAAGTACCAAAACAATTTAGAAAATTTTGGGGATGCAAGCCAAACTGATAGTCCAGTAAATGTTCGGAGTCTGGAGATATGTAAGAAGATTCCATTCATACGGGGGCTTAAATAGATATAGCAATGAGATAGGCATATTATATCCAAGCAAATATACGAGCTTTGAAGTGTGGATGAGTCTCCACCAGTACGATAATGTGTTAATAATGTGAAAGTGAGCATAACCCCAGGGTTATCGTGTTTGTAGCGGCTGTAGCCTCCTCAACAACAATGCCACGGAATACATATTCAAGAGCTGATATCTGTTTTTGTTAGCATTCATTAATGCGGCTCTGAATATTAACTATTGTAAATAGCTAAATTTGTATGAATGGAACGGTTTCGAAGTTTCCTAAACATATTATACATAGCTATTGAATATTAGTTATTTTTAAAGTTAGAACTTTCTAGAGCGAGACCTTCAAATGTTACATACTGAAAATTATAAAAATATTTGTTAGTGATCATTAAAAAAGAGCGTTTTGGATGAGTATACTCAACTAATAAATAATATTTTTTTTTTATTCTACGTCCTACACAACGCTATCTTGAACCAAAAGTAACCATAGTTTAACTAGCTTGTGTTATGGGTTATATTTTCTATGTATATAGGAGACCTCGTATGACAAAAAATATATATGTAATCGGTTGTCTACTGTTAAAATAGAATACCTCCGTCAACATATTATCAAACAACTAGAACATAAAATCTGATTAACCTTTGGTTTACTATATTTAGAAAATATTGGTTATTTTACACAAGGACGAGAATTTGGATATAAAATGATAACAGATTACAAAATATTCATAGAAAATAATAAAAATTAATCATCTGAGATCATTCTGAGTGCCAATCAAAAGTGTTCACTACAAGTTTTGAAATAATAAAGAGTATTGTTAGCAAATGAAGTGATTCTATAATGTATTATTTATATCCAGAAAATTCTTCATAAACCGGAAAAGTACACACAAAATAAAACAAACACACTAAGTGAACATAGAGCTGCTATGTGATACCAAAAAGTGCGTACTTATCTGTATAAGTACGCACCTGTCACAACATTCATTTGCACGTCTTATTTGCTATTTTTCGCAGCGCTCAATTTCTTCTAGATTTCACAAATAGTGATAATGTATGCACTATCAAGTTCGCAGCGAAAGTGTCAATAATCGCCCTTATCACCAGACCAACGAAAAAACAACTTTAATACCGCGTGATAAGATAGATAGCAATCAGACACTAAATAACATGTTGTCGTGATACGAATACAATATGTAATATTGTACGTTGCGGGAAAGGTAAGAGGAGCTCCCCTGTTTACAATAAACTACTTTGTCTTAGCTTCAGAATGAATTCTTTAAAAATATACTATAACCCGATTACAGCGCGACCTATCAAGCCTTATTGAAAATGTTAGATAAATACAATTTTATACTCCTTACCATGTATCTACTCAAGACAGAATGACAATCATATTGCTCAATATTTTGAGTTTTTTATTTAATGACTGAAAGTAGACAGCTTGACCCCTTCGACTCGTTGCAAAGACGGGCTTTGAGGCTGATTGATAATCCCATACTCACAGGTAGAGTGGAACCTCTTAGCCTCAGGAGGGATTTTGCCTCACTGTGTGTGTTCTACCGCCTATACAATGGTTTGTGCTCAGATGAATTGTTTGACATGATACTCGTAGCTACATTCTATCATCGCACCTCTCGCCATAGTCAGGGAATTCATCCTCACACATTGCGACCTGAGACGGTGCGCACTGTGCGGTATGAAAGAAACTTTATTACACGCACACTCAAGCTGTGGAATGACATCCCTGCTGCGGTTTTCCCAAGCGCCTACAATATGGGGTTCTTCAAGAGGGGCATCAGAAGGTTTCTTCATGGTCGGCAGCACGAGTGTGACACCCCTGGTGTTGCATACGTCCATAGGCTACGGTAACCGCTTCCCATCAGGTGGGCCGTGTGCTAGTCTGCCAACTAAGTGGTATAAAAAAAAGTCCCTTTTTTACTGTGCGAAAAATCCCCTCGGGTACTCCCTTCGCTGGAGCCGATGGACGAGGTTATATCGGACTTAAACCGACTTAAAACACACGCCGTCTGAGGGTAATAGGGAGGTGAAGTTGCCGGAGCTATTGAGTATTGTACTGTAGGACATATTATACAATCTCCACATTTATACTTATACACTAGTTATCGCAACTTATACAGTCATTAGTTTCCGTCCAAATTATCTCTTTTTCCAGTCGTTGTGGTACGAGACACTGAATATATTCCCGAAATTATAGTCTACTCAAAGTAGTCTACACACGTTCAGTTATAATATTAGATAAGTACTTTAGCAGTTACATTGCTATATGTGTGTACAAAATATATCTATGTAGAAATATTTGTAATATAGATATAACATAGTGCCTAAATGTTTTTGTGCAATATGTTCGAGATGAAGTTGTTAATAAAGACGGATTCGCTCAATTGCTATACTTATATTCTACGCCAGCAATATCTAAACAATATCAAAAGGTGTTAGAAGATTCAGTATAAAGGAAAATCCTATTAGATTACATAAAATCTCTGTGAATCCTTATGAAAAATGCATGTAAATTTTCACCCAGCTATATCTGACATACCTATTACCTATAATGGAATTATTTGTGTGGCTTACATAAGAATAATATGTACTAAACAAATTACGAATAAAGTATATTAAGGTCAAAGATAGTGAACTGGTGAGTTAGGGTCGACCTTGAAGAACAAACATCCAATAAATTGGTGATGTTATGAAAAAAAAGGTGAATGAGAAACACCAGAAGCTTAGTAGGATTGTATGAATAGTTTAATAAAGAGTAGAGGATGATCGTGAGCTTTGTAAATATGGACCTAATTAAATATATAAACACTGTTTTCTATCCTGGGACTGTGTGGAAGAAATACTTAAATGTGTATGTATGTAAGTATTTAGTGAAAGCGAGTTTAAGTAATGTGTTCCCCTAGCTGCACAAGTCGTGTTGTTGCAATCTCCTATAGGATATAACCTGCTTACGATCTGAGACGCAGGTATGTTTGCTCATCGGAGTGTAAAAGTATTACGCCATCGGAGTTATACCTCGGGTCTGGACATTTATCTTGGACCTAAAATGTGTTCAAAATGTGTGTCATGTTTCTTGAGTGTCATTTGAGGATACCACGGGGTGGTACGGCGAAGGACGAGCTCAAATTCAGTAAACATGGATTATTATAAAAATCCGTGACTGTGTACGTACCTAAGGACTTCAAAACGAAACTATCAGTAGAACTAACATAATCTGATGAAGACCTTTTGTTTTTAAATCAGGGGAAAATGTGATAAATAGAATTGAATGCGAAATGAAACGAGATTCATCAAATTGTAATTTACATAATATACATACAAACAAATCAATTTCACGCGCGGGTTAGCATACGAGTGAGATTGAATAATGTGTGGGAGAAAAAGGTTTTATTTAGAACCGTATCTAACAAATGTTTTCACTTGTCGTAATGATGGATTTATATAAGGTGTAACAAAATTAACCCTCGGAACTTTGCAGCGACGTGCGGTCCGCATTATTGGGAATCCTGAGGTCACGAACACCCTACAGCCTCTGCAGATGCGTAGAGATGTTGCGTCCTTGCCAGTATTTTACCGTCTGTACCTACCATGGTGGATGTTCTGATGAGCTCTTCCAATTAGTCCCATTTTCTCCCTTTCCTACTCAGGACAACACGTGCAGGGCTTAGATATCACTCGCATACGGTGCAGAATATGGAATCAAGAACCCAGCGGTTCCGACTCTTACTTTTGGCGCACCATTAAGGCCTGGAATTCATTACCAGCTCACGTGTTTCCTTCTTCCTACAGTCCCGGGTCCTTTAAGAATATATGATGAGGCGTTTTTGCTACTTCATAAATGACAAAAGATTTATGAACAGGTTTGGAGCTAAGGATCTCAAATTTTCCCTATATTACCAATCTTTAAACCTTTTCGAGATATTATGATGCAATCTACAGCTATACTCGCGAGCGTCATGAAGGTTTTCTAGGTTCTTTCCTGTTCCGATGATTTGTGTGATGATGACATCGCTTGGTTTTTAACCGACTTTAAAAATAGAATAAGTATTTTTTATGCACAAAGTTCAATGATGTTTATTACCAACTATCCAAATACTTACAATTATTATTCAATAATAGTTGAATTCCATTAATTTCAAGTTTTACACCGTTAGCCAACGGTTACGTTCATAAGCCTATTATTGACGACTCGTTCGTTTACTGATCACCAATTTCAATTAGCATTGTCTGTACATTGTCCTAATGATTATAAATTAATTGACACATGATATATATGTTATATCATGACTGACACATTGACGAAAGAGTATGTAAGTGGAAAGATAAAATAATGTATGCATACAAGTACCGTAGTTTCTGCCTGCCACAATGTCAATTAGACGCAACTATGTATGCAAACTAGTTGTAGCGAACGGACCGCCAGACCGACCTATAAATAGTTAATAGATACATTGCAAGGTATGCTATATCAAAGCCATTAGCCTATTTACGAAGCACTAGGCTTGATGATCTCACGCTCAGCCCTCCTCCCCGACCCTCCTCTGAATCATCATGTGTTCTCGATGACTTTCAGAACTCTTTGACACCAAGATGAGAGATCCTTCAGATTCTATTATTAGTATTAAGTTAGTCTAATGTTAAAATCGATATTGTTGGTCATGCTGTGGATGTCATGACCGGTCAGTTACCTTTCGGCAGTATAGGAGGATGAGGTACCTCCACGTATAACCGGACAGGTTACGGCAACGAGGTAGAAACGATGATTTCGGACTGGGTAAGTACAGCGACAAAAGTAGCTTAACACAGTAAAATAAAAACTAGTCGACTCGCACACTGAGGGTACCGTACAGAACTGAATTGAGTTACAAACTTATGCTATATAAACAGTAATATCTGTTTTATTATGTTGCCCTAGAAGTTTGATTTTTGCACAGCTTCAAGCCTTCATAGACCTGAGTATGTGGTATAATTTCAACTTGATACCTCAAGACATTCTTGAGAAAAAGGTGTTGACAGACAGACGGACAACGAAGTGATCTTATATCTTTCGTTTTCTCCTTTTGAGATGCGAATAACGGAACCCTAAAAATACGTATAAAACATATTTAAAAATAGATGAAAATTAATAATATTACCTATTCTAAGTACAATAACTAAGTCAAAAATATTTTCTAAGTAATATAAACATAAACAGACATCAATACAATCTTGCTTGTGTTACTCGACTCCACTAAATTAGTTATTCCAGGGAACTGTGAGCTAATTAAATACAGACAGATAATTTTTTTTGGGAGCTTGTTGTAGAAACAACAAACTCCCAAAAAAAATTAGAAATCTCCCCATTAATAAATTTAAAAGTCTAATCAAAACGAAATTTTGCTAAGAGACTGCTAGTGGTATAAAATTCACGAAGTTATTTGTATGACACACGAACTTGGAAGTGAACTGTTTGCTCTACTAAGCTACTGGTGCAAAACATTGTAATTAGATTAAGTAAACATGTTTGTAAACAGGCCACAAAAATCCCGCTGAGTTCTTGCCAGAGTCTTCTCAGCAGGGGTCCGCTTTGTAAACCAATGTTCAGTGACTTTGATTAGTCTACACAAACTGATGTGAAAAATGATGAAACAAACTGGTTCAGAACATTAGTGGGTGGTGATTTGATGATGTTGGTAACCACTTACCTTGAGGTTAGCAGTGTCTTTTTGAACTACAATGACACTGATCAAAATATAACAATATAATTGACTCCTTGGTGGCGCAACAGTAAGTACTTCCTACTGTTGTGCACTTGAGATATTGGGTTTGATTCCCTAGTTTTTGTTGGATTGGGTTACTCCGTAAAGAAATTCTCGTCGGCTGCGTGAAATAATAGAAAACCTGCTAGATACCAATCTCCGGCGATATATAAGCATGAGAGTACCAAAAAGTTCTGTCAACTGTCAACGGAACCCAATATAAACAAAGAACAAAAATAACATACCTATTTCTTTTCTGGTATAGTGCCTGTGCTCGTCGTTGTGAGAATTCGTGGTACCGAACGCCTGACCCATCTTTATATCACAGCACTGAGATCACAATACGAAAATAATAGAAAAACTGACAATCAGCTGATTACAACCAACTTTATATTGCGTTTGTACGCATGCGCGGGCTCATATCACGCGAACGTGCGCGCCCACCGACGTCTCATACAACACTGCTGGAGCCAGCGAAGGCTCGAGCGTGCAAGCGGGACAGGTGACCGGTGACCGATAAGCTCCTCGATGACCTACATACAATCGCCTCGAGAGCGACAGGGACGCAGATAGCTTAAGCTGCACAGATGCACGAAGCGCAGACACGGTCTGTTTACATTCTGGGTAAACGCAAAATGGCTACCAGCTGAACGTCTCAATTCTCAGAGAGGTTTGCAAAAACAAACAGCACAATGTCTGCAGAGTTTGGCCAACGCCATTGTCGTGCCTGGGATGATTAAGATTTGAGTTGAGATGACCGTTTTGGCTAGTTCAAAACAAGGTTGGTTCTGAAGGTTATCAAGTTTGTTACTGCTCGTCATACATTATTATCATCACATACAGATCTTGGATAGCTACTCAGTCTTACAGTCTCTTTCTCTCAACAAATCATTACTCTCTGAGATTTTTCCGAACTCAGTTGGGGCTGGCTTTTCAGTCTAACTAACTGTGATACAGCTGAACTTTAATATTTGCCGTGAAGAGAGTGAATATGGTGATATCAAAGTTCTGTAGTGAGACGCTTTCTCTCAACAAATACCTTTAAATGTGTTTAATTGTTTCAGCACAAGAATGAGCAAACCCACTTCAGTCAAAAATATTTTTAAAATAATAAAAGAACAGAACAATCGCTTCAGTCCTTGAGAACGGTTTAACGAAGAAAACAAAAAAGTAATTATTATACTTGCTACTAAATATATTATAATAGCAGATAATAAGCTAAGTTAAGGTCAACAAAGTCGTGACTATTGTCCGCCGTCCGGCATGCGTTGCAATGCCTTTTTCATTTGCAATCTAGAACCTTCCCAGGTAAACGCACTATAACGTACAAAATTTTACGAAAGAGAGGTGTCTAAAACACGCATCACAAACAAACCATTATTTTTTATACCACTTACGTGGCAGATAATCACACAGCCTACCTGTTGGTTATCGTAGCCTATGGACTCATTTAATAAAAATTACTCGCAGTTACCATTCCTAGAACAGCAGGTAGTCCTTTAGAGATGTCCAGGGACGTCCATTACGCTATTTACGAGTATATTTATTATTGCCACGCAACAGGAGGAGGAATAAAGTCAAAGTTTCAAACCCAAGTAGAATTTTTAATTTTCATCTAAGTACACTTCGCTGTACTTGGGAATCGAATCTAGGACCTGGCGGTTGTAGTAATAAGACAGTTAAAAAGCAGTAGGTAAGTTAATTACAATTCACGATCGTGAACGAGAGCGTTTTGACTTCCGAACATCGAGGGACTTAAGCTCGCGCCGGACCACCCGTTGCGTGATTTTAACTTCGGTCATGGAAGCACCAGAGCTGGGGATGATGGATGGTTCGGCGTTCCCGTCGATCATAGTCGAGTTTAACGCAAACAGATTACCCAAAAGATTGGCCTTCTCCTTAGCGCCATGCGCCAGACTACCGTCGGATTTTTGCAGCGGCAGAAGGCAAGACTGGCAGAAGTATCCCTCGACAGCTTTGGCGAGTGACCAAAATGCACGACTGCCAGATGGGTAGCGCGCAAGCCGTTCGCCATTTCTGCCGATGAACTCAAATTTTGCCTTAGACGTTGCCTTTTTACTGGACGTAGCGCTTCAACTATCTAATAACGTTTGTGTCCAGAATTGAAACTATTATTATTAAAGTTATGATCGCAAATCTTTACAAGTATACACAGACACTACAGACTGAGTGCGCAAGTTAACGAGGCCAGAGTCACGGCATCGGCAGAAGATTTGAAACCGCAGACTGATTGTATAACACCGCAAATCGTTCCCAAAACAAACACGACGGCTGGGTTTTATTACAGACGGTATTGAACGATTTATGGAGCGAGGCAGAGCCACACTGCTCGCCTTAACACACTGCCTACTCCAAAATATTACTTTTTTATGTGAAATGAAGCAATACTAAAAATTTTTCATGCTCTTGTCTCCATTTTGAAAACACAAGTAGTTCGTGACTTTAATTCACCTCCCTCAGCCTAGGAGGAACTTTGCCTAGCTGTGAGTGTTCTAACGCCTATACAATGGTTTATGCTCAGATGAATTGTTTGATATGATATCCACAACTACATTCTATCATGGCACCGCTCGCCATAGGCAAGGAATTCATCCTCATACATTGGGACCAGAAACGATGCGCACCATGCTGTATGAAAGGCTTCCCACGCGCGCTCAAGCTGTGGAATGAATTCCCTGCTGCGGTTTTCTCATGCGACTATAATATGGGGTTCTTCAAAAAGCGCATTAGAAGGTTTCTTCAGGAACGGTTGCACGAGTGTAACACCCCTGGTATTGCATTTGTCCATAGGCCACGGTATAAATGATATAAAATAACCTCTAACCCAAGCACGGCCCGTGTGAAATGCTTCTCAGGTACTTTTATATTTATTTTAGAATTCCTACTGAAACTGACAGAATTTAAGTTGATGAACATTCGTGCAAATACAAAGGCATAAGTCAAAGGGCTCTGATGGAGGTAGTGCTTTTGGTAACATCTGCTGTTGGTTCTTAATATAGGACATAATATAAAATTCCCTAAATTTGCTACGATGGTACATAGTGACTACAAATAAGATAACCTTGATATTAAGACCACCTACGAGAACGCTCAGTTTTTCTCAGTTCAGTTTTTCACTTAACAACAATTGTATAGCAATCCTATTAGCATAAAACGATACACCATCTAAAGCGGATCTCGTCAATGCCAATTCGCATCAACTGAACTTCATGACAACGTTGGGCAATGGCTTCGAAACGTGTCCCACTTACAAATTCGCATATTAACCATTGTGGTTTTTTTATGCGCGATCGTCGTCAGTTTGTCTTGACATAAATTATCATAATAATTTTTAAAGTTCTTTTTTGAGGAACTAACATTATTAGTATTGGGTGTGCTCACTTTAATAAAAACGACACCAATAGTTCAGTTGAGAGCTCGTAATATGGTTACTTCTTGAGGTGTGTAATGGATAAAAATCAATATGTATAATGTTCTAATATCTTGTCAGCACACAAGATGTAACAAATTGATTCAATGTTATACAAGAGATTTGGAACCTTTACAAGGTATCTTCGGACAAAGAAAACTACCGGCATTTTATTCCGCATAATCTCTAAATAAATCGGCTTATGCCTAGGCTTCATATAATACACGTAAAGGTATTAGAAGCTCTGAAATGGTAAGTAGACAACTTCATTTAGAAATAATTTGTCCTTCAAATAACGTTAGGTGCTGAGGAACTTTTTGTCAAATCAAAATGAACTTTGTGTTACAAAACTATAATGTCGAAATTGCCCTAATTGTTTCATTTTCAGAAGACATTTTTTCAACTTCGTTTCATCAGATTTAGTTTCAGGACTAGACTATTGTAACAAGATTACGATTTTCTCTTAAAGAATATAATATATTTATTTTGCCTCTAAATATTTTTTGTAGAAATACTTATGTAATATTTCCGTGAAAAAAAAATACCACAAAACAAATATCGTGTGGTGTTAAAACCGGAAGCGGTTCTAGGTTCCCACCATTTCCCACTGACTATTTACTTTATTTTTGAATTTCCTTCTGATATCATAATTCTAAATAGACGACCAAACCGTCCCAAATATGGTAACATAGTTTTAATAATACTCCGCTATCTTTTTAATTTGCACAAAGTAATTCAGCAGCTAGTCCGGTTTCAACGTTTAGCCTTGAATTAATTCAGAATTGCCTACTTTTGTTACTATTGTAGAACACAGGCAGACGTTAAAAGTATTTAAAATTATAATGTTATGATTTAATATTTTATGTTATTTTATGTAAGTACGTAAAGTGCCAATATTGTACAAGGTTTCATTTTCATTTTACTACTTAAAACTCAAAATAATTATATTCAAATTTTGCTGGCGAATGAGATTACAAAGACCAAATACTGAAAAACCTAATGAAAAAAGAAAAAAACGATACAGAAGCTAGTAGAGTATGATGTTTTAACAATAAATTTAAATTTTAAATAATAAAACAAAGAGTGTGAAGCAACAGACATTTGTTTATTTATCATTATCATCACGAGGTCGGAGCATCGTTTCCTGCTCTGCACTTCCACTCCGCACATGTCAACCACCTCACGTACCGTCCGACACCCTTTTGTTCTAATTCTGAGTGCTGACTAACAGTTAAGTAGCCTGACAGGCTGACGTCAGATCGTTAGACGACTGTCTTAGAAGTCCTTTGGAGAGACTCTCAAGAGTTGGTAAACTTTTTCCAGACAGTGTCAAACATGACATCCGTGTAAACTGTTATCTAATGATGAAATTTTCCGGTGAACCGGTGACAAATAAGAAATGATATTATCATCTGTGCCAAGAATTAGTTTATGATGCAGAGTATGTAGACTCATAAAGCAAATATAGGGGTATCTGTTTGTTATTTCGTATGTAAATACATTATTAGATGTGTATGCCATTGTACTATGTCATGTTATCTATTTTCACTTAATAAAGTTTTCAGTAAAATAATGAGGTCATAATTTTAGAACCATTCAGGATATTAATTAATTTTGTCACTTTACGACAAAATATATAGTATGTTACCATCTCACAAATTACAAATTAAATTTAGGAGGGACTCGCTATGTGTGTTCTACAGCCTATACAATGGTTTGTGCTGAGATGAATTGTTTGACATGATGCCCACAGCTACATTCTACCATCGCACCCCTCGCCATAGGCAGGGAATTCATCCTCACACATTGCGAACTGAGACGGTGCGCACTGTGGGGTATGAAAGAAACTTCATCCCACGCACACTCAAGCTGCTGCGGTTTTCCCAAGCATCTACAATTTGGGGTTCTTCAAGAGGGACATCAGAAGGTTTTTTCGTGGTCGGCAGCGCGAATGTAACACCCCTGGTGTTGCATACGTCCATAGGCCTCGGTAACCACTTCCCATCAAGTGGGCCGTGTGCTTGTCTGCCACCTAAGTGGTATAAAAAAAATATAAAGATTCTCAGGAAACAATGCATTTATCCATTACCAATCTCATACAAATAACAATGATCTCAGAAATGTCATCTAAACACTTTCTTCCTGTGTTTCATGCCTGTCACCTGCCACCCCAATGGTGGGAATGCTAAGTGGTTACAGATGGTACAGAACCGAGTTCGAATTGAACTTACAACAGTTTGAAAAGCTCTGGTGAAAGAAAGCAAAAGAATAACACTTTTTAAATCTCTATTTACGGAGCTTAGCCTCAGAATAACGCTTTGCTAGTCTTCGCTGTAACTTGGGGTCACCCGTTTGAGGAAAACTCCATCCTAAAAAACAACACAACTACTGCTGATATTGTGAAAAGTTTCCCCTACGGTCATTAAACTACTCCCTTTAACAATAAATGAAAAATAAAATCGGCCAATGTAAACGAGAACCTTACCCTATTTTTGGAATAAGTTAAAAATAAAAATACATACAAGGTTGTTTTTAATTAATGAAATAAATTCGACAGGGTTAAGTTATGTTCAACAGGCCGAAACAACAAAGTTGAAAATAATATGTAAGAATGCAATTTTTAAAAGTATGACATTTTTTGGGGTTTTTTGGATCTAACAACGTTATTGCAACCTTGTAGAGTTTCGATAAATTAATGTTTAAAACGTAAGGTTGTAAGGTTTGGACATGACTAAAAGGTGCATAACAATCACTACTGTTGTAAAATCGTTTTGTTACTCTATAAGGATTTATATAGCAATTAATATACATTTCCAGGTGGTATAATAATAGTCTATATCACACTACTCAGGCTATTTAGACCAGACCTTATAGTATAGTAGGTTCCCTTCATTTCCTAACTGTATGTAGGTAGCAAGACTGAATGATCCTAGTTTAGGGACCGTTAATCATGCGAGGGAGGTGCTATTTTTGTGCCCAAGTACAATAGAAAGAATTTATAAATCGTACAAAAAGGTGTTTCTAGCAGCGTTATAAAATGATTAAGACCAATACTCGCCTTCCTAACTCTGTATTTATCTTTGGGAGCGTCATCATTAATTATAATTTTAAAACCGTGCGTTTTGCATCTGCAATTATTTACTAAAATGGGTAATGGCATAAAAAGAAAACAGTTATCTCTCAAATGTAAAGCTTGCATGTAGGTACTCACTAAACTTTTCTGGGTCGTAAAACGGCATTGATTCGCGCATGTATTTTTTAGGAAACCCACTTCACTTGGGATTTATCTCGAACGGTCCATAAAGATGGAAGTCTTACCTGAAACAAGAATAAAGTCTAATTAAAATACAATACTAAAACACTCTCATTCTTGCCGTGTTCCGTTTAGGTTATGACGCACTCAGCTAAATATATATTTTTGGAATAAAACATGAAACAATAGGAACAATTCTCTCACAAAAGTCACAAACGACATACGTTCAACGAAATAGCTCTGAAATAACATCAGTCTAGTCCCGAAGTTCGTAAACGATGCGAGCGCCTGAACATTTTGTCATAGCAAAATTGTTGCTATTACTTTTGTTGTAGGCGCTCTTATAAAATGGTATGAGGGTCATATTCATAACAGACGAACTGGAGTGCTGTCTTTTGTTTTGTTTTCTTGCTTACAATAAAATACAAAATATTTATCAGGCTACAGAAAGGGAATATAGGCACAATCAGTTTTCCAAGGCCACATTTTCATCGATCTATCTGTAATAAGTAAAGAATTGATTATAATACTAATTATATTGTTACCGATTAAAGTAAATGAGTGCAATTTTCATAAAAGGCCAAGAATGACCTATTCCCAGATAGGATGTTGCTCGCACAGAGCACACTACTCACCGTCAGGGGCGCTCCAATGGCCCGAATAGAATTATTGCTCCGGTGTACCCAGCGATCCCGGCGGAACTTCATAAAATTCTTAATGGCGTGTAACGCAGTAATGAATTGTGTACGAGGCTATTCTATCTATTGGGCACCGAACTAGAACCACATTTGGCGTTAAAAAAAGACTAGCTTTTGTGTATATCATAGATATAGAATATCTAATAGGTACGCATACAGGACCATCATTGAATCCTCTCTCAAATTAAGCATACCGCAACCGCGTCGCAATCACTCGCGGTTTGGCTGTAGTTGGGTCGCACGATTAAATTAACGTCAATTGATAGCTGAGCGCATTTTTTGTTCTTGCCCAACTGCGATGAAAACAGAAAGGGAGGGTTATCTCATCATCATCATAATCTTTGCAGGAGATAGGACACGACGGTTTTTCCGCCTCAATAGAGCAATCCCACTGGAGAGGTACCTCCACCATACAGAATACCACGACTATAATAACCAAGTGTTGTGTTCCCAGTGGCGAGTAGGGCAGCCAGAGCTCACTAGAGTTGTTGTGCTGTCAGTGGGAAGACCAAAGGCTTGTTCTGACTTTGTCTTTTGTACTGAAGGCACATAAACTCTCTGTTCTTACAAGGTCGGTAGCACGAGTGTGACTCCTCTGGTGTTACACACCTTCATAGGTAATCACTTTCCATCAGATGGGCCGCGAGCTTGTCTACCACCTAAGTTATATAAAAAAAATCATCATGGTAAAGTATTTTCCTGATTGCATCCGAGGTCCGGAGCTGAAGGTCCGAGAGTCCAAAGGGATGGTTGTGTCTTTCTATTTTTATTAGGTACAATATACATTAGAGTGCATTCTTAAAAACTAGGCATGAAAATTAAGACGTCTGTTTTGCTTTTTTGTAAAATATCTAATTTTTATTAAGTATATCTTGACAGTGTTAATAATTTGTAGTATTGGTAATAAAACAGGAGTTCAACACCCCACAACTTTAAAATTCTAGACATATAAAATCATAAAATACGCAACAGTTCATTCATAATTGATGAACAACAACTGCAACCAAAATTAGCGAACATATTTTTCCCGTCAAAGCCGTCTTTGAAATAAATCTCACTAAAAGGGGTGTACAACCTCATTAATCTCTAGTTTCCTTCACGAGAGAGACTCGAGTGCGCTATGTACTGCGCGATGAACACTGGCCAATTTACAGTGCTACGTAGATACGCGGATAAATATAGAGTTATATTCGGAATATCACTCCAGTGCGTGCATTGGGGAACACACTGAGTTGTTTGAAGAGCGACATATTGAAATATGTAGTAGTTTCCCACGTAAGTGCTACGCCCAGTTCTCCAAATATCTTCTACGCAAGCTACGAAAACAAGCTACATTTAAAACTTGGTTTAAAAACCAAACAAATAAATAACAAGTTCTTGTAAAGTAAACTTATAATAATATGTTTATAGGGGCTTGGCTTAATATGACCTATGTCTTTATAAGTTCCGATTTAATCGTCTGTGCAGAATAAATGATTTTTGACTTTGACTGAAACAGTTGCTTTGCCTAAAAGTAATCTGTAAGGGCCCGCACTCAACATCGATAAATGCAACATTTAAATTCGTGAAATACCACTTGAATGTCTTTTAGTTGTCGACCTAAGTCATGAAGATCTCTCGGAACAGTCAGGTCCATTACATGAATAATTAGAAATGGGTTGGCACTGCTATTAAATAAACGGAACAAATGAACTATATGACAGTGTTTAGTAGAAAATCATTCGATTTTGTGATTCATGGATTTGTTATTTCTGTGATAAGATGATAACGTAACAATATTTCAAGGTAGCTATTTTGACAAGTGAAGGTACTTTGAAGTTGAAAGGCACAACTTCCGTGATATCTCAATATCTGAATCTTAAACGTAGTTTATTCTCAAACTCTATCTATTTTAAACAAGCGATAAATACTTGACTTCTGTTGAATACAGATACGGCGAGATATTACGCTTAAAACAGTCGAAATTGGAATAATATTATGTTTCATTCAATGTGTATCACATAGAGTGAATGTAGTCTTGAATCCTGCATTTAAATGTCTAAATATTAAGTCGTGGAGGATGACATGCGTGGCAATACCCAAATAACGAGCGTAAAAACTGGAAAGCGCATCCCGGACTTCGGAGTCCGGGATCCGCTTTCCACCTCGGGGTGAGGGTCTCGGACGCGATTGGGACTAGTGCAATGATAATAATTAAGTTACTAATTTGAATATTCAGTAACATTGAGCAATGCCCATAATAATATTTAAAGAGGTTAAATCAGATCATTATACCTGCTGTAACCAAATCTATAAAAACGAAAACTTAATTTTAGAACCACATAAAGCTGAAGTCTATTTGTCAGTTGTATAAGAAGAAATTAGTAATTAGTTTCGACAGGACGTATTATTGTTCAATATAAGATAAGAAATACAAATTGAAACCTCCTCTTGCAGATAATATCTTTATAAACGCCGCATCCCTATTTACGAAGGCAGACGGATAAATTTAAAACTGTCATTTAACAATTGAATATAATTCTGAGACAAAGAACCCACAATCGGCCGCTAAAGGATTCAATTCATGACGGAAACACCTCGTTGTTCGGTTATTGACTTCGAACAGGTTCCATAATATATGGTGAGAGGACAGGTTCTTAATAAAATTGTGGCAATCACACAAACATGCGTATTATATTAACCTGTCCAACTGTCCAAGTGAATATTCAAAAAGGTTATTCTCGTCATTTTATCGCTTGCGGCCTCTAGCGGCTTACGTAGTAATCCAAAAAGGAAAGGTAAAAGGTAGCCTTCAGTATGTTTTAACTTTGGGATAATCAAAATGCTAAATAAGTATATTTTACGTTCGTAAACTGTACAAGTAACCGTTACCGCTTTTCAATCAATAATTACAAATACCACTCATTAGAAAACTTGGAACATAACAAGAATTGACATTATTAAATAATTAATATTCAATCTATGTTCCAAACCAAATAATGAAATAAAAGCTCATCGTTAATAGCCATGTGTTAAATATACAATGTAATATGTGTGCTACTAAGAGTTCTTTAAACTCTTCAAGATGTACTTAGTGGTACGCATTGTACGTAAGACTTTGCTTTCTTTTCTACTGTGCCAACCCACCAGCCGAGGATATGTATGTAGTGTGTAGGGCAACGGTCAACTCTGTAGTTATTGCCAAGTATTGGGCCGACCAAATCTAACAAAAAGCCGGAATATTATAAGTCATTGACTCAATGAAGTCTTTATAATATCATCGCCTAATGAAAACTACATAGCAATATTCCACAAGGCGACGACTGAGAATAAGTAGGCGCTACGTTTTTAAACAGCACAAAGTCAGTTAACGCCTTGTTTGTTCTAATTCGAAATTAATAAACTTTTATCTTCAGAAGTTATTCATTAAAATATCGTTCATCCATCCAAACAATGACGCAATTTCATTTGAAAGTTTCGAAAGATCCTATTTATTGTTCAAAAACATAATTCGGAGAATGTTTCTCGAGATACAATTTTCGTAAAGAAAACTTTCTGGAATAATGTAATATCACTGGGGCCATTGGATTAGGGATAGCTTAGCTTAAGGTTTATTAATACTCATTTTAAGTCATATTTTTGTTTTGTAACTTCTTGTTACGTTTTGATGAGAAACCTCTGATAGGCAAAAGGACAACGTTATCACAGCAGGCAGTGCTCAGTTATCAGACTAACCATCTGTGGTGAAGGTTGACTATTTTCGGAAGGTGCGCCTGTAAATACATTTTAAATTGGTTTATCCCAATCAGCGATAGGCTGATTACATGGGACTTAATAGATGAAAGGGTAAAATATGTGTGTTATTTAACTCCTGAGTCTATCATCTTTGGAGACACAACATAAGCGTTGGTAGTTCAAAACGTATAACTCCAGATAAAATCAGACCTACCTATCTTTTTTAATCTGTTAATTATTTCGTTTCAATTGAAAAACATGTGGCATGGCATACATAACTTTTAGCAATGTTAGTTTGTTTCTCATAAACTCATAAACTCACGCCTATATCCCCGAAGGGGTAGGCAGAGGTGCTAGCACCCACATTTCGCCAGTTCATGTTTAGGTCCCAATGTAATAGGTGGCGAGCCTATTGCCATTAACCGGGCACTTACAAACCTGCGATAAATACACACATAACTTCGAAAAGCATCGAAAAGTCATTGGTGTGTGCCATGGTGAAACCTGGGATCGAACCCGAGACCTCGTCTCAGCAGTCCATTACCCAAACCACTAGGCTACCGCGGCTGTCTGTTAGTTTGTTTAAAATCAATAAATGGTAAAGTGTTGGGTAGCATGACTAAACCTGTGTTCATTAACCCTTATCAATCTCACGAGATAACAAAACTACATTATCAGTTACTGGCTGTGTTATGGGCACAGTATTCCCTATAGTCCCTTGTGACAGCGGCCACACCGTCAAACAAAGCGTATTGTTAGATGGAGCACAAAGATGCGAGGCGCCTAAATATAGCCCAGTTCACTTTGTCGTCGCACCACGGCTACTGACCAGGCCTTGGGATATTTGCAGATGGTGTCTATCGTCGGATACACAAGGCACAATATTCACGGGCCGGTATCTCTCGACACTTAAATCCAGTAAACTGAGAACTGAGAGCACATTATGGAGCCATTCCTCCGGGACAGCGACACACCTCGAAATCGGGACCATCATGAAAACGGGCCTTCTTCCGATACTAATTAAAGTAAATTTAAAAAGGTGGTAAGAAAATTTCTTCTGAATAATTTGTAAACATTTATCAGTAGGTATTATCAATGTACTAGTAAATAAACCATTTATCTTCATATAACAGAGACTCAAATGAGTTCACAGACAAACTGTTTAAAACAGTTTTGTGAACCAAGAGTAGCCGCAATTGTTATAAATTGTATGTATAGGTAATAAATAAATAAAAAAAAAGAAGAAGAGAGATTAATAAAGTAAATTAGGAAACCAACTTAGAGGGCCAAAGAATCATTTGTTTACTTATTTATAAATAAATAATATCTACGTTATGTTATAGATACCAGGAGACAAAACTGTTTTAGTTTTTACTATTTGATGCCCACGGCTTGGCTCGCGTGGAATTTATTTATTTATTTATTCTTTATGCACGATGTACTTTTTTTGGAATTCTGGTCCCGCAACTCATTGGGGCCTATTCCAGGACTAAAAAGCATATAGTTCAAGCCAGAGTATAAATCTACCCCAGTAACAAATATATCAGCCAGATCCGTTACGCGTGATAGAATAACAAATATCCAGACATCTTCATAAATATTAATAGGATAGCAAGTAGGAGGAGTTAAGTTCGCCTTTGTACATAATATTTCACTTATTTGTATAAATGCCTTATAAGTGTACAATAAAAAATAAATAAATAGGATTTAAAAAAAAATTCTAATCTACAAACGATTATTTTCTTCAACAAAAATATAATGCACATCGTACCCAACATATCGTAATATTACACATGCGGTCTGAAACAAACCGCGCCCAACGAGATCGGCCGTTCACCTCCGTTCGATACCTAAGCTACCCAAGATAAGGTCGGGGATGTTGTCACACAGACCCGCGTTTATCAACTACCTGCTGGAAGGTAAATACCTTCGCTGGGATTTTGTTTTGGTTTTCATTTACGAAGTATATTCTTATTTTTATATAGTGCGGCGTATTTATCCGAGGGCAGATACCTGATTACGCCAACTTTATTTTTATGTGATGCTCGTGCGGTTAATAGTAACTGGTTATCAACAGCCTTGCCCTCTGAGGCTATTACCGTCAACCGGACACATTTATGTGCTTACCCTTAAGAGTGTATAACATATAAAAATAGTTTATTGCCAATTAATTTACCACATTGTGCGTTACACTGTGGCCCCACACTAAGCAAGCCTGTCCTGTGGGTGCCAGAAACAGAACAGGAAAGCCAACTCACCTGAGAACCAAATTTTCGAGCCCAAATTATAGACACTCACTTCCACTGAGCCATGAAAGATCTAAAAAAGCTTCTCCACTCGGTATGCATTTAGATTCCAATTATGCGAAGGTTGAAATGGATAATCTTCGTACCGCACTTGAAGTCGGTATTTGTTTTTGACAGGATCCCTTTTCAAACGTTATCGTTATCATCAACGAGAATTGGACAAAAGAACACTTAGCGTGGAGCTGCTGCCAACCTTCTGAGCCCTTATTCAGCTTTACTAACCGTACCGCAACTACGCGTGAACGTATTACCCAACACATTTAAATTGGTTTAGCTCTACGTCAGTTCTACCGTTTATGTTAATGAATTGAAATCTACTGTTTAATCACGTTATGAATGCGTTTAGAACTAATTGACAATAATAATATAATAATATAATAAGTCGGGGCACGTTACAAGACGAAATTGGGGAAATACATTAATTCGTTTATTATTTACGCGACTGCTTCAAATGCAGTGTAATATTTTTAAGACTCCTAGGTATGATTGTATCAGTTAATTTAAAAATCTGTGTATTCGCGTGTTGCCGCATCACTCTAATCAGTTTAGATCAAAGAGATCAATACGACGATTACCAGTTTATCAAAGTCGTGCGCCGAATGTCAACATCACCAAACGCGTGTGGTTTGAATAACTCATGGATATTGTGTATGGATGTAACGCGATAACTACGGAACATAAGTTTGATGTACGGGTCGATAAGTTTGAGGTTATTGGAATAATGCTTAAAGTTCAAATAAAGAAAGAAATGTTGTAAAGAAGATATTAATATGGTGAAACAGGCAGAAACAGGCCGCGGCGCCTCCCCATTTCCGGGGACGAGTTGGGAACTCTGTGGTGCCCACACTCGGGGAGAGGGCCAGATCGAGAGAGATGGTCCTGGGTCGGCCGAGGTGCGAGGGATATGCCTGTTAACCTCACCTTCGGCGACCAAAAACGACCCACAGACGGCGTGCGTTTTAGTCGGTTCGAGGCCGACATAACCTCTCCCACCGGCTCCAGTGGTGGGGGTACCTGTGGGGATTTTCGCACGTAAAAAAAGGGGAGAGAATCATTAGGTAAGTACTTGTAAAATCTTTAGGCACTCATTAACCGACTTCCAAAAAACAAGAGGTTCTCAATTCAGTTGGTATTTTTTTGCACACGATTCATCATCTTCAGATTTTGTTAATCACTACAACATGTTAATATTAAATTTCCAACAAGCCGGGAGTAAACGTAATCTTAAACAGCTGGTTCTAATTTGCAGACTCATATATAATAATATAACATAAATATACTACAGCTGCTAAACTATGATCTAAAGACAAAACTATTTCCGTTTCGCTAATTTTTTACGTAACATAATAACTTCATACTAAGATGATGTGACCTGGCACATTGAAGGGTAAACAAATCAAATGTAATATTATGACTTTAACGAACCTAAGGCTAGATTTCACTAATGAATATCCGCTCCTCTAATTGAGTTCTAAAGTTACACTGGAAAGACTAGAAAGTAATATTTTCGGATGTAAAAAACTTCACAGGTGATCCTTTTTTAATTCACCTAAGCAGGTGATAAGTTTTATGATGAGCAAAATAGGTACTAGAGGAAAAAGATTATTGATCTATACTTTTTTATCTTGAATTAATTAAAACCCATCCATTTATTTCTAGCCCAATCTTTTATTGAAAAATATAATCTCTAAAATTACAGTTAACGAAAAAATGGGCTAACTCCCAAAAATAATGCGGTAGAGAATTACTTACATTAATTTTTATACTGCTTTAGACGTAACCTTGGTGACAACGTTCCTCGTTAAGAGACCTGAGTAATAGACAGCGTCAAAGTGAGGTCATTGTCTAAAAAATAAAGCGTTGAAGAGCCGAGTCAGATTCACAATACAATTCAAGACGTGGCGAAAATACAGATTCGAATCGCGCCTGTAAATCAATTCAGAATATATATTATTTAAAACCAAACGGACAACGCGCAGATTTGTAGTTTTACGCTTTTGTTTATTGTTCACTAATTGACCTAAATACTTTTAGATATGTAGGCATTTTGTATTGACTTATGTAGCCTATCAAATAAACATGTCAGATATTCTTTCACTACAGTTGTAAGAGATGTCTTACAGTGGGTGCGTGTGGCATGTATTTGTTTTTAGGTATCCGTTGTTTAATCTCAAGGACAAATGAACCTGAAGCTATTGGAAACCATGCAGCAAGAACGAGGATATAGAGTAAGGAAGACATCATCTTGGCACGTTAACACAGACACAACGTATGCCGCGACAGGTACGTCACAGTTCCACACAACGTCACACATGCGTCTTTAATAAAGAATTATCATTATTATTCGAATAAATAAAAAATAAACAGTGAAAAAATAGAAGGAAGAAGCAGATAGCAGTAGGAAGAATTAAATACATATCTGTATTTCAAAATTTGAATTTTAAATGTCAGATGACGATAGATTGTGCAGTTCTGGTTTTATTCGTCGTACAAGTACGACGAATTCTATTAAGTCGCACCTCGCACAAATGCCTCCAAGGCACCTATGTCTTCAAGATATTGATAGTATAATTGATTGGTCATTGAAATTTAAATCATGCAGGTGCAGATTATCTCGCGCAGGTGCCATTCGGACGAATAACCTAGGTGACAGATTAGAATCCTACCCCGTACATTGATTGACGTGAAGCCACTCCTAACGCAAAGCATTTATAGTTATAGTTTAGCTATTTAACGAACATTGTAGTAGACAACTTATAAAAAAACCCGTGAATGTTTTTCCAACACACATTTAGCCACATTTATATCGAATGCAATGCTTTAGGCGCCAACTGTGCACTACTTTTCTAGTTCTTTTTCGACTATCGGTCGTGAATTAGTGAAATTTATGAATATTATCGCAGAATAAACGCGTATGTTGAAACAAACCGCACGCCGCGGGCGTACTACGTGCGATGTGCGAGGTCAGTGCGTACCGAATTCGCACAACATTAATTCTTAGTAAACTTAAATAAGCAAATAACGCACTTGGCCATTATTTCTTATTTTTATATTTATAAACATTTCTGTTTATCGGCTAGAACACTTATTTTTATAACGAGGAAAAGGTGGTCACTTCACTTTGTGAGCTTACCGTATCTCCCAATTAGAAGTAAGGATTCACGCCACAATTTTATAGCTTTCATACAACTTCTCCAAATTTTAATGGGATGTTCATATTATTATCATTTCAATATATCAGTAAGAAAAACAGTTAAAAAATTAAAAGGATTATTACGGATTATAAGCTTATATGGCAAATCTGCCACTACAAGCAAAAGTTATCACGTTCTGACCGTAAGTGACGGACTTACCTCCACGCGCTGACAAAATAATTCATCATTTAAAGCTCGTTTGAAGAGTGGAATTTCATTCCACTGCTGCATGTTACAGCTCGTAATATACGTGGCAGACATGATTCATGAAAACACACGCCACGTTTTCATGATATGACATGCTGAACTCTGTCATGTGTATCCTAAAATTTCAGATAATTATACGAGGGCAGAGAATTTTTAATAGAAAAAAATATTATTAACTAGAATGTAAGTAAAAATAAAATATCTTTGTTTAGTAATGATTTGTTAAAACCAAAAATCCATTGAACACTTCGTCTTTTATTATGCTTCATATTTTGTTAGCAACACTACAATATATCAGTTTAATATTCGAGTGTAGGCAGAAATCATATATTTATACGGAGTAAACAAAGAAGATATTAAGGGGTAACGCCAAACATCGAGCGCTCATATTTGCTGAGGCTCAATATATCAGACTTATGAATAAACAAAGAGATCCGTCTTCGACAGACTCCAATTTCGCGACTGGACAAACTTTACGAGCGCCGGTGCATTCATAAAAGGCCATATCTCCGTCTAGTTCTCTGTACAACCACATTAATGGGAGTTCTTGGACAAACAACACTTCTATAGGACCGTAAAGCGCCTGAAATTGAGGGAAGTGGAGCACATTTTTGTTTTTCAGTCTAAACAATTTTAATTACGTAGACGTGTAGCCTACCCATATCTACTTCGAGCATGTATCTGTCTTATTGTCTAAACAAAGAAATATGTTTAAAATGTGTGCCCGTCGGGCGGCACCGCGACAGCACGCTGCTGATAAATGACACTGAAAAACCACAGGACGCCTTCCGATTGCTCAGATCAAGAACACAATATGTCTCTGCCAGAAATCTGTAGTGTCTTTTCGTGTGACTGCTGTAAAGATTTGGAGTTGTGTTTCAGCTTTTCTAAACTTCAGCTTCACTTCTTGCAGGATTTAAAGTCAATATGTTATGTACTGACACAAAAGCATTTATAATTCTTATTTGATCTAATAGTAATATTTATTATTATAGAACAATTTCCAGCTATGTACTAACAAATTAATATAAGCTCAACAGCAGTCCGTGTCGGGGATTAATGATGGTTGGCGAATATCTTCGTCTAGTGGGACTCCGAGCAAGTACTAGACGAAGTTTCCCCAATACCGCCGGCGGCTACACTCTGCAGTTTGGAAACTTGTGTATTATACCTTCAGCCAGACAGACGTCTCAAATGTTTAGGCATCTTATTGTAGTTAACATGTTAGGTATATTCTGGTAAACAGCTGGAAGCTAACTCTCATTTCATGATGGTAGGTATAGCTAGCATTGACAGTCAGCCTATTATTACAGACAGACAACGATATCTAATATTATTATTGTATTTCCAAACAAATAATACCAGACAAAACCATAGTGGTTTACCATAGGTTATTCCGTTCTTGCTTAGTACTTTAGAAGTATTGAAATAAAGTTAACATAAACCGTCTCATGTGTAAAACGAAGTGTGCTCTGTGCAGACATGTTGTAAAAACACGAGCATAAAATCGTACTGGTATTATCTACATCATTATTTAATTCTCGTTACATATTACTTCAGTAACGTTCCCGTTCAATATCATGATGCGCCGCATCGTAAACTCTTGTTATACTCGTAAATGCCTAAGCAGGATATGAACACAAGAATTTGGGATAAGATCAAACAGTTAGTTTCATTTCACTAGTTGTCATTAGAACCGATTGAACAAAACGTTAGATTCGAAGCTGACTCCAAACCACTTGGGAATAATAAGGGTAGAATGTAAATAAGATTAGACATAAAACAAAGAGCAGCTCCTTTAACCGACGCAATGGGATGCTTTCTCTTTTATAAAGGATCTCCTATAAAGTCGAACTCTAGGTGCTTGTTTTTTGAAAATGTGCAAATTATCCTAGCTTAGCGTTACTTAATAGCCTTGTGAACTAAATTAATGAAGACAAAGGCAATTTAACTTCAAATTTAATCAAAGCAATATTAACTTAGAAGAAATTAGCTTCACTTTGCTAAATATAGAGACATATAAAACGAGCGGGAGATGAGTTGGTTTTTCATTGTCAGGTTAAGTAATTGTAAGATAAGATGAAGATATGCCTCAACAGAATGAGTGAAGTTACATGAGCAAAACAGTAAAATCCGAGATAAAACTTTGGCTTCAGTGCGAAATTGTGGAAGCGGAAAACCTGACACAATTACATTGTCAAGTCAGGCCGAATCTAGCCTCCAGAGACAACCCTTTGTTCTGTCGTAGGCTAAAATTAATATTTGAGTGTTAGATAGAGTTTTGGCGACAATGCTACCAAGCTTCAAGTTATCATACAATAATAACACTACTGTATAACACATATGGTTCAAGCGCAGGATTGAGAAAACGAGCAAGACAGGATTCTCGATGAATTAGTTACAAAAAAAAAAACAGTTACACAATATTTATACTGCAGATATTAACAACATCATTTCGCCAAGAATATGGAATAAGACCTACTCGTAGAAAAACAAGCAGGGGATGCTTAGTTAGAAAATCAACTAACTCTTCCAAAAACTTCATTTTGTCGCAAGGAGCAACCCGCTGCTTCCAACTGATGTTCTGTCTACGATATGGGTTGCTGCAATTACGTGTGTCTCCTTGATTAGCAGGAGCAAATCAGCGAGGAGGTCAACACGCTCAGGCAGGCCCAAGAATTTGCTCAGATTCGATTTCATACAGACCAACTAAATCGCAACCCTAATCTGCAATATCCCATTTTATGAGCACTACAGAATGTAGAACTTGAAATAACTGGAAAATTGTTTAGAATTAGAAAACTTCTAAGTAATTGCAAGTTTTGATACAAAAAGTTTGGTCCTTTTTTCCTAAGATATAGAACTCTTTGTTATGGATATGAACAATATTTTGTTAATATTTATAACTACATAACCCATTGTACATTGAACTGTATACTTGCTACCTACTTGTCCTACTGTAAATCTGTTGGTGTACAATAAAGAATTATCTATCTATCTATAATATCATAATCTCATTTACGTTATAACAGATTTTAAAATCCTAAGTAAGGCTCATACTATAATTTTTTTGTTTATACTATTTAAGAAATGTATTCTTTTTCTGTTATATCTGCGAAAAAAAATAAACGGCGAATATACACGAGTGTATCCACAACACACTGTCCCTTTTCTCGTGTGCCAAACCCAAATCCCGCTGAGGACATAAAGTGGTTAGTCGTTATATATCTGAAATACGGCAAATAACATTATTGCGAGACCCTCTCCACACGGGATCGAATCACACTTCACCAGTATTTGTTCAATGAAATCTAATCTTTACCTCACATATTTACACCGACATTCTATAAAAAAAAATGGAAAAAAGGTATTCTTAATGCAACATATCAAGTGCAACACTGACAAATCAGTGTGAACAGAAAATGTTCGAAATAAAATCTGTGTTTGCAATGTGTCAGTTTTAGTGAATCCGCAATCAGTCACCAGCTTCCATCCGTGCGAGTGATAAATCTCGTGGCCGACGTGATCCTATATGCACGTCAGCTGCATGTTTCACTCTTTGTATATTTCCAGTAACTATTCAAATTGGAATCCGGTAATTAAACGATTCGATGAATCGTAATCAATGAAGGCCGGGTCTGCTTTACTGATTAATGAAAATCGCAGTAGTCTTGTTCAAAATTATCCAGTCAAAACCAAATAATTTGCAGGAGTAGCATGAATTTTGCAGCTAAAAACATTATTTAGTAGTTTGCAGAGAAGCATTAATTAATTCTAAAATAAAAATGGATAGAAAAGAACAAAAATAAAAGTCATCAGTAGTCATTTAGAGATGAAAAGTGAACGCCCTGCCAATGAGGACTGGTGCCAAGTTTGCGATGCATTGTGTGGAACTAAATTATATTATTATCGGTATTATCCGCGGCGCCCCGCTTCACTCGCGGCGAACGAAACCAGAAACCATTTGTATAGTTGCAATTGTTCAGAACAATAAACTCCGAGAGCTTTGGAACGTATTGTCTTCGAACATCAGACGAGCAAAATCCCTAAACGTTTTTAAAAAAATGGTAAGGGACCACTACCTGTCGACTTGTGCACGGTGAAAGCTCGCCATTATATGTCACTTGCTGTTTTCGCTTCATGTTAGTATGTACTGTTTATGTGTGTACGTAACGTAAAAGCCGTATATTTACATTATATGTACTTCTCCCTCCCTCTTTTTTTTTCGTTTTAATACACCTTGTATCTAGTTTATCCGATAACTACACCATATTTTCTGTTTTTACACATTACTGTCCATCCCAAGGTTGCCTGGAAGAAATCGTTTCCAGCGATAAGGCCGCCCATTGTACATTGAACTGTATACACATGTTACCTAATTGTCGTACTGTAAATCTATTGGTGTACAGTAGAAAATTATCTATCTATCTATCTATCTATCTATCCGTGATGCAAATATGTTTAGACTTTGAGATACTTGAAAACAACGAAGTCGCGGCTAGGCTACACAATTAGCCTAGCTGCGACATCAGCTTACCATCAGGCAAGGCGAAGTCCAATTCACGTGTCCTATATAAAAAAAAAAAAAAAAAATATCGTTGTTCTTCGATCCGCAGTCATTTCATCTTTACAAGCGGTTGAAAAGGGGCCCTGTCTGTTAGTGTTACGGACTTGTACGACATTCATAGCAAGATACGAGGATACTCTTGTAATCTACATCTACTTAGCTGGCCGCAAATCAATTGCAATTCCACTCGATTATAAATTCAATATTTTACCATATACTTAGATGGCAGACAAGCACATGGCACACATGTTGGAAAGTGGTTACCGTGGCCTATGGACGTGTTTATGATGATGTTTGGATATTATTTGTTTCTCAATCACGACTGAAATTTGGTGAAGGAGTATATTACCGTCTGAAATAACATATAACTTATCTGGATGAATGGAAACCTATTTTCCATGGATTAGGGGAACAAAATCAGAATTCGACTCGCGCAGAGCGGCGGATAATAGCTAGTAAAAAACGAATGAATGACATTAAATAATATGAGTTACACATTCAAGACAAAATTAGAAGTGTAAGTAGAATAAATGTAACTCAACAATGCGATGCATCGAAAATAGCAGTCCAGCCCCAATGCGCGAAGGTCGGCGGCCACCAGCGAGCAGCGAGCAGCGCCGTGTGCTTTATATAAGTTGTAAACCGACACTGGCTACACTTGTAACACAAAATTGAATAATATAATTATAGCGCACTACATTATGTTTCCTACTAAGAGTATGTTATACAGAGAGCGGTTACACTTACATTGAAAACACTGGGAGAAGTGGGAGATCAACGAATAGCTTGTACAGTAGTTCAAAAAAATTATAATATTATGCCTATGGATCAGGGTGAACCCCGAAGGGGTCGATAGAGCATACAGTCAAGTAAATTTTTGATCTCACATAACGAACGAGCCAATTGCCGTCAACTGGACAGACTTCCATTGGGCATGTTGTCTGTCGGATAGAGGATAATCTTTTTCTACAATTAGTATCAAAATAATCGGGATATTTACCATGTTTTATTGTCTCGAGTTTCCTATATTTCAGCGCTTTTGTAAGCACCATTATCACGGAATTCACGGAGGAACTACGATGCCAACGGGGAGAGGAATCCTTGTACCTGAGGCGGCAGTTTTGGAGCAGATTTTCAATTAATTACGTCCATTATATGAAAAATTTGACCAAGTTTTTGTATAGAACATGTCAATTAGACTTCACCTCGCCTGATGGTAAACTGAAGGCAGTCTCAGGATAGAGGGTTACGATATACATATACCATGTTAAAATGGTGACACTAAGCTTGACGGCCTCGTCATATGCTTTTTCACGCCCCGCTTAAAGGACCCGGGACTGTAGGAAGAAGGAAACACGTGAGCTGGTAATGAATATCTATTACATTGTCTACTTCATCACGTAGTGGTTATCCCGGTTGCATCCAAAACTTGCGCTTGGAACTTTCTTACGCCTATCTAAAGAAGTCAAAATAAGTCACATCTCCAATCAGGGGAGCGACTACTGTCTAGACCTCCAGAGGAAAGACTGCTTTAAAGAAAAATCAAAATAACCAAAATTTCCACACACACCAACGCCACGCCACGCAAACATAAGTGCAAAACGATGCCCCGTGACTAGAGGCTAATAACAGAACAAACTGGAGACTGACCTGTTTTACAAAAAAACAATAGTTATGGTAACCGCATTACATCTCAGACTAAACAAATGTATCATCAAAAACTCGTAAAGTGTGTAACCAAGATCTTTTTTGTTGGGAGATCTATTTACCGTACCGGACCTATTTACCGTAATTGAAATAAACTTCTTTTATTCCACTTAGGTGGCAGACGGTCCACCTGATGATAAGCGGTTACCATGGCCAATATACGTGTTTAACACCAGGGGCGTCACAAAACGCGCTGCCAACCCTGTAAGAACCTTCTAATGCCCTTCTTGAAGAACCCCATAATTGTAGTTGCTTAGGAAAACCGGGGCGGGGAGTTCACTCCACAGCTTAAGCGTGCGGGGGATGTAATTCCTATCATACCTAACTATGCGTACTGCTTCAAGTTGCAATGTGAGGATGGACTCCCTGCCTATGGCGAGAGATGCGAAGATAAAATGTAGCCGTGGCCATCATGTCAAACAATTCGTCAGAACACACACCATTGTACAGGCGGTAAAACACATACAGCGACGCAAAGTCTCTACTGAAGCTCCTGAAACTCACACTGTATGTGTATACTTCTGACTCTTGATAGGATGGGCAGAGAAGGCGTTTTCGCTTTGAGCAATACTTAAATACTACTTGACGACATATGTACCGTGGTGGAATAAGTTCATTTAAAGGGTCGGTAGACGGTTGGTGCGAAACCTAGCTAACATTGTAACACAGCAACTGTACTGTACACTCAAATATATAGCCATTACTATGGTGACCCTCTTTTCTGAGACTTTGCCTTCAGCTTACCATCAGGCAAGGCGAAGTCTAATTGACGTGTTCTATATATTAAAAAAAAATTACAACTTAGGTTTAGGTTTAAAGAATTTTATTCTCATAAAGACATATTTTACATCACTTACATGAGAACATAAATTACAAATTCCTAGAATTGTATTCGTTGTCACACTAAAAACAGACACGTTCAGTACATTAAGATTATGTGTTTGGCTAATTGTTTTTTAAATACATCCAACGAGTTAATTCCTTTGATATCCGAGGGTAGCTTGTTAAAAAGGCGCGCTCCTTCGTATGATATCGCCGACTGGCCGTAATTTGTTCGAGTCTTAGGCAAAATAATGAAGCTTGCGCGTCGAGTGCAGGTGCGCCCAACTTGATTTCGCTTAATCATACTTATGTTGATGTTGACTTTTTTGGTCATTATTTTATGGATTAGAATGCAAATATTGTAAGTATATAGTTGTTTGATTGTCATTAAGTTAGTTTCACGATAAATTTTTGTAGTTGGTGTTCGAAAATTATAATTAAATAGCATTTTTATAATTTTATTTTGTAGTGTTTGTAATTTTTCTAATCTTGTTTTGGCAGCGCTGCCCCAAACTTCAATGAGATATAGTAGGTGTGGTTTTATTAGGGCATTATAAATGGTAAAAAGTAGTTTTCGTGGAATATATCGAATATTTATACGGAGTGAGGCGTGAAGTGAGATAAATTTTGTTTTTAACTTTTCTATGTGATCTTTCCATGTTAGATAGGTATCCATGAGGAGGCCAAGATATTTTTCTTTAGTTTTTTGTTGTAATAGTTGGTTATTTATTTTGAGAGGTGTGAATACAGGTATTGGTTTATTCTTAGCTTTAAAAATTATATAACTAGTTTTGGAAACGTTTATAGTAAGCAAGTTATACTGGAACCAGTCTTGAAGAATATTGAGGTCATGTTGGGCTTGAGAAATCAAAATCTGAATTGATGAACCGAAGTAAAAAAGGCACGTGTCGTCAGCATATAAAGTGATGTTACCGCTTAGACCTAGTTCATGCATATTGTTAATGTAGATTAGAAACAGCAGAGGGCCCAGTATCGATCCTTGCGGGACTCCATACCCAATCGGCAGTGGAGGACTTTGTGAATTTTTATCAATTTTAACAACCTGTAGTCTGTTTGTAAGGTAGGATTCAAACATGTCAAGAGCTTTGCCAGTTATACCTATGGCTTTCAGTTTTTTTATTAGCAATTTGTGACTTACGGTGTCGAAAGCCTTTTTTAAATCAACGAATACCCCTAGCGCGATGTTTTTTTTATCGATATTATGTTTCATTGCAGTGATGAGATCAATAGTTGCCGTGAGTGTATTGCTTTTAGGTCGAAACCCGTACTGCCGTTCATAAAGGAAGTTAATAGAATCTAGGTAATTTTGTAATCGTTTGTGCAAGACTTTTTCTAGAATTTTTGATAATATAGGCAGTACAGAGATAGGTCGATAGTTTCCGGGCTCAGATTTTGATCCTGATTTATAAATAGGTGTCACTTTGGCTATTTTGAGTGAGTCTGGAAATACTCCATCCTGTAATAATTTGTTAATGCATATTGTAAGTCGTTTTATTACTAAATTTTTGACACATTTAATTGCCTTGGTACTAATGCCGTCTAAGCCAACACTACTATTAGAATCAAGGTTATCAATAATATCAAGTATTTCTTTTTCGTTACATGGTTCCCAGGTACTCATTTTGATATTTTGTGACTTTGACTTGGGAAGTGCATGAAAATAGTTAACATGAAAATCTACTGGAATTTCATCAGCCAGACTAGACCCTATGTTAGCGAAAAAGGTATTAAATGTTTTACATATTTCGTTAGAATCGGAGATTTCTTTTAAATCGACAATAAGCTTCGAAGGAACGCGCCCTTGTCCGGAGTTATTTTTTGTTAGGGTGTTTAATAGTTTCCATAGTTTTTTCGGCTTCTTAGAATATTTGTCAAATTCTTTTTTGTAGTGTGACTTCTTTGCTTTCCGGATTACAGCCAAAACCTGAATTCTTTTACTCTTGAACTTATTCTTCAAAACTTCGTCTTCAGGCGTTTCTTTTAACTCTGACCATATCTGGTTTCTTTCCGTGATTAACGCTATTATGTTTTTATTTATCCAGTCTTTTTGAGGCTCATTATTAACTTTAGTCTTAGTAACCTTGTTTTCTTTTATATATTGTTTAATTGTGTTTTCTAATTCTACAAAATTATCATTCGGTTCTTGTATTTTTGATTTTTCAACTGTCTCGTAAAGCTTCTTATAGTTGATAGCTTCGTATTGGTGAAGTGTTTTTGGTGGTGGTTTCATTTTCTTAATTTCAACATATAACTGTCTATGATCAGAGAAAGATGAATTAAGAAGAAGGAAGAGGGGGTAGCTGTTGAAGTGTCAAGACATTTTAAAAGAGCTCTTGTGTATTTTAATTTAATATTAATATTTTACTTACAATTGTATGCCTTATAACAGCTAAAAACCTTCTATATCCTCTATTGCACCCTCTCACATAATAAATTCTAATTCATAATCACTCAACTGCATAATAACTTTGTTAACAAAAATGGATCTCTACACAAACTTATTTGCCTGCATGGAGGAGCTTTCAACCACATTCTCAAGACGGATGGCACAATATGAAGAGGACTTGAAGAATGCTGGAGGTGAGTCCACTATCCATAAGAGTGTAGCCAGTCTTTCTCGGGATTTCACTGATTTTAAGGGCCTTGTATGGAAGACCTTGGGTGCTCTGAAATCCCAGATGGAATTACTCGTGAAGGGCTTAGACCGGCATGAGATGGCATCAAGAGCTAAAGTTCTTCTTCTGCATGGCCTCTCTGAGGAAAGTACAGCGGATCTCACGGGCAGTGTCATAAAAGTAATCACAAATAAAATGAACGCTATAAGTGTCACAGCTAAAGACATTGCTGTTTGCCATCGGCTGGGGAGTGACACTGGTAAACCTCGCCCACTATTGGTAAGGTTTGAAAATCGTGCGACCCGGAGCCAGGTATGGCGTAATAAGTCTAAGCTCAAAGGCACTGGTTTAACATTATCGGAGTTCCTCACAAAGCCCAGACATGACCTATTTGTATGCGCTCGAAAGCATTATGGTGTGAGACAGTGCTGGACCTCTGATGGGAAGATTGTTGTCCAAGTCACGGATAATTCGCGGCATAAAATCGAGTCGGCGGCAGAACTGCAACAACTTCTCGAGAAATATCCTGTGGGCGAAGCGACATCTGCTAGTTCGGTCACAGTTTCGCAGAGGAAACCGCGCAAATAGATCGACAACGAATTTTTTCATACTTGTTATATAATATTATTATTATTATTATTTTTATTGTTCTTGTTGAGAATTAATATTGGCGGTCAGTTACACATTTTTGTTTTGCTTTTTAGTTTGTTTAATTTACATAGACTTTGACGTAACTGACGTCTTACAACATTATGTTAATCGTTCGGAAACGTCAATACTTAATATTTGAATACTAGTCTTTTTGCGATGTAAAACTTTTTATAAATTTTTTGTAATTTTTTTTTTTTTTTTTTTTAAATGCAACTAGCGAGTGCATAGAGGATTGGCTTTAGGTTCAAACTACTAATTATTTATTTTATATATTATATAATTAATTTATATATTATTCAAAATTAGATATTTATATATTTAGTATTTTTATTATTATTTTTTTATTTGTATGTCTGAAAACTCAGACGTTACTTCAGACTCGGATGATAGTTTTGCTTCTTGTTCTTCTTCGGTTGCGTCTAATGACAGTTTTGCCAGTGCATCTGGTAACAATAATGCTGCTCAGCTCTGTGACGAACTGTCCTCTATTTTTTCAGCCCTTCCTTACTATTTCAATGTTGTCCATATAAATGCTCAAAGCATTCCTGGACATTATTGTGATATGCTGGCTTCTTTCAATAATTCTGACTGTGTTCATGCTATCCTTATCTCTGAATCTTTTCTTAAGCCTTCACTCCCTTCCACCCAGTATTCTCTACCCGGGTATAAGCTTGTGCGTGTTGACAGAACTGGTAAGGGTGGCGGCGGGGTTGCTGTATATCTGCGTGGGGATATATCTCATAAAATTGTTGACCAGTCTCCAGGTGTATACTCAAATTTTACAGAATATCTTTTTATTGAAATTGATTTTAAGCACACCAAAGCATTACTTGGCGTATACTACAGCCCTGTGAGCAATATTGATTATTTCTCTGCTTTTGAGGTACAATTGGAAAAATTTTCGTCAATGTATGAACAGAGAATTATCCTCGGGGACTTTAATACCTGTCTACTAAAAAAAGATTCACGTAGCCGTAAACTCTGCTCTCTTGTCTCTTCTGTGGACATGCACATTCTTCCTCTAAAAGCCACACATAAGGTTCCAAAAACTCAGCCTTCGCTACTGGACCTCATTCTAGTCTCCAACCCTCATAAGGTGGCCTCACACGGTCAGTTATCTGCTCCTTTTTCATACCATGATCTCTTATATCTCTCCTATAAACTCCGTCCTCCGAAACGCAAGGGTAAATATCTATATCTTCGTAATTTTAAAGACATTGATCTGGAACGTTTGGGTGCTGATGTGGATGGTACTGACTGGTCGTCTGTTTATGACTGCGATGAGCTGGATGAGAAGGTGTCAATCTTTACCAGCACATTGTTGTCAATCTTTGATGTACATGCTCCTCTTAAAAAGGTAAGAGTTAGACATCGTCCTGCGCCATGGCTTTCTCCAACTATTAAAAACATGATGTCAAAGCGAGATAAGGCCAAGCGCAAATATATGAAGTGCCCGTCTGAGGAGGGGTTGAAGTTATATAAGAAACTGCGTAATCGCTGCAATCGTATGTGTAGGGATGCGAGACGAGACCACATTCACAAGTCAATTGAAAACCTTGACACTTCACAACAATGGCAGTTCCTAAAATCCTTGGGTATTGGTAAGGTCGCCTATGACAACCTTACTGACATGGATCCCAATGCATTAAATGCCTATTTCTCAGCGCCTCCAACTGCTATCCCTATTGATGTTAAATCTACAACCTTAAATCTTCTCTCTTCTCTTCCACTACCTTTAAATACTTCCTTCTCATTTCATCCGGTAACAGAAGCGGATGTTAGTAAACATTTAAAATCCATATCCACTCGGGCGGTCGGTGACGATGGCCTTCAACTTCCAATGTTTCTCCCCATCGTAAATCTCATTCTTCCTATCCTAGCTCACATTATAAACTACTCCTTATATTCTAACCTTTTCCCTTCATCATGGAAGAAAGCTTCTGTTATACCTTTGCCCAAAGTACCCAATCCTACAACATACTCCCAATTCCGCCCCATTTCAATTCTTCCCATCCTGTCAAAGGTACTTGAGAGTATTGTTCACGATCAACTCACCTATTACCTCTCCTCTAATGGCCTGCTAAGTACTTTCCAATCTGGGTTTCGCCGTGGCCATAGTACTATAACAACTCTAGTTAAAGTTACAGATGACATAAGATTGGCCATGGAGAACAAACAACTTACAGTTTTGGTCTTATTGGACTTCAGTAGTGCCTTCAACTCGGTTGATTTTGACATTCTCTTAGGTATTCTTTCATCCATCAATATTTCTGCCTCTGCAACTAAATGGTTTAAATCATACCTCCATGGACGCTCACAATCTGTTAGAATGAATGATGCTTCCTCCGATTGGTGCGACTTAGTAGCAGGCGTTCCACAAGGTGGCGTCCTTTCTCCTCTTCTCTTCTCTGTCTTCATTAACGCCATCACGAAGGTCCTAACTTCGCATTATCACCTCTACGCAGACGACTTGCAGATATATCGACATTTCAAAGCTGATGAACTACCTGGGGCTGTGGATGCCATCAACAGTGACCTTGAAAACATCAATATCTGGGCCAAATCTTTTGGATTGCTGGTCAACCCAAAAAATCTCAAGCGCTTATTGTTGGTGGTAGATACATGCTCCGCCTACTGGATCATGAATCTCTGCCTCCAGTAACATATGATTCTGTAGTAATTGGTTATTCCAAAAGTGTAAAAAATTTAGGCGTGCACATCGACTCTATGCTTGCCTGGGATCTTCACATCGCGGAGGTAAGTAGAAGGGTATACTGTTCATTTCAATCCCTCAAACGTCTCCAGAAACTCCTACCTCTTCAGACTAAAGTTACTCTTGCACAATCTCTCTTACTCTCTCTACTAGACTATGCTGATGTCTGTTATCTCGATGCATCGGAGGAACTGCTGAACAAACTCGAACGCTTGCAAAATCTGGGAATCCGATTTGTGTTTGGCCTTCGTAAATATGACCATGTCACGGAATATCGTAAAAGATTGAACTGGCTCCCTATTCGACAGCGCCGTGACCTACACATTCTAACTCTTCTCTATACTATTCTTCACAATCCTAATGCTCCAACTTATTTGCGGGAACGCTTCAATTATCTTGTGCCTAGGGGCCAACCCTGTCGTCTTTCTTCCTCTCTTCTGCTTCGCACACCTGCACACAGTTCCAGCTGTTATGATGGATCCTTCACGGTACAAGCTGTACGTCTTTGGAACGCACTACCTCACACCATTCGCAGTAGTAATACTCTGGACATTTTCAGAAGAAGAACAAGGGAACATTTTCTCTCACAATAATGAAGTCTGTATATTTATCTATGTATGCTTTGTATATTTATATATATTTATATTATATATGTATATATATATATTTATGTATATATGTATATGTATGTAGGTATGTTATGTATTATGTGTATGTGTAAGTATGTATTAATATAATACTATGTATGCTATGTTTGTGTAAATACATGTACCTACCTGTTCAGGTAGGTACGCTTATTATCTTTTTATTTTTATTTCCTTTTCTTTTTGTTTCTTTTTTTTTTGTAATGTACGCTTCACATCCCCTTTCATTATTTTATGCTTCTCTGCTACTCAAAGGTTTGCTGGGAGAGAACTCATTTTGAGTTAAGCTCGCCTTTGTACATCTTCTTTGATGTGTTTTGTGTATGATCTCTGTACTGTGTGTGCATAAAGAATTAAATAAATAAATAAATAAATAAATTAATTGTTATCATATGAAAATTATCTTTGTCTAGATTGGTGCTTACATGATCTAGTAGGGAGTCTTTTGGTGGACCTGCTCTGGTGTAATATTTTTTGGAGATTTTGTTAACAATCTTATGTCCAGTTTGCTTTAGAAGTTGGTGATATTGTTTAGTCTTGGAATCCTTTTTTGTGAGCAGATCGACGTTGAAGTCTCCAAAGATTATTGCTCTCTTTCTGTCCCTTAATTGTGATTCATATACTTCTAAAAACTGCTGAAAATTGGTGTTCCCTGGATTATATACCACCCCGATTGCAAGTGAATATTTTTCCACTTGTATCCATAAGTAATTATTGCCTCCTATATACACTGATTCTGATAACGTGTGTTTAAGGTCATTGTGGACATATATAGATACTCCACCTCCAGTTTTATCTGTTCTAAAGTTATAATAATGGCTATAGTTCAGTAGTTCATATCGTAAAGCTTCTTCCTCAGTTTGAAACCAGGTCTCGGTTAATAGGATTATGTGCACTGTGTTTGGTATTGCCTGTAAGATACATTGAACTTCGTCAAATTTTCCTCTTGTTCGAATACTTCTTGCATTTAAATAAAAGAAATTAAATCTGGACTTGTTCTTCGGGAAATTTTGATAATTGTGTAGTAGTTCGTAGGTGTTACGGTTTTCAGTTTGAGTATGATCTGGAGTAAATGATGCATTTAGTTTTTTGATGTTTTCATGATTGAAGGAGTACCATTGATGTATTTAATTGTAATATTGGTCTCACCTTTGTCTTGGCGTTGCTTTAGTTCTTCTTTAAGGTTCTTCATAAAGTTTTGTTGTGTCGGTGTTTGGTCTGAAAACATTTTAAGGCCAGCTTGTAACCTATTTCTGTTGCGAAGCAGTTTTTTTGCGGGTTCTGAAGTTTCAAAGCAAACCTTTACGCTGCGGTTCTTGTTGGGTTGCAGTTTACCAATTCTAAAAATTTTTGAAGGTTTCGCAATGCCTTCGCTGATCATAGCTATTGTTTTGATAACATCAGTTTCGTCTTTTGCTGTCCTGTCTTCGGGGGTGGATGCAGTTTGCTCGGGTAGACCGACCAGCACAACGTTCTTTTCTCTATTTGTACGATTTTGCATCTCTTGTATGATGTGTTCGCCAAATGCTTGCTTTTCCATGGTGATAGGTGTAGTTTTTAAGTTATTTACGTCTATTTCAAGAGACTGGATTTTTCCTTGCAATGCATTGAGCGCTCGGTTGTTCGACGATTTCATATCAGTGATTTGGTTTTTTATTTCGGTTATGTTCTCTTGCATAGTTTTTAAAATATGTTGGTTTGATTCTACATATTTTTCTAGTAGGGAGCTAATATGGGATATTTCCGATTTCATTTCCCTTATATCGTCATTACATGAACACTCAATATCGCAAGGAACTTTCCTTTTACGAAATGTAATTGGTGAGTCAGATATTGAACTTCTTATCTTTGATAGGTCAGGTTGCGACCCACCAGTTGGTGATCTCTGCACGCTCATGTTGCACGCGTGACGTCAGCCAAAACTCCGATGCGGCGCAGTGTGAGGGAGCAAAAAAATATCAACCTTACGTGTCTAGCGGAGGTGAAGGCGAGCCGAAGGCGCGGTGTTTCTTGTTGCAGTGGGGGTTCTAGTCGCTGCAGCGCAGGAGTACAAGATCACACGAAACTACAAGCGTTCACACCATTTAGAGCCTCAATATAAGTGCGTTAAGGATGAAATTGTATTAATATTGATTTAGGTAAGTTAAAAAAATACTTGTACACGTCTGCTCTGTACGACAGCGAACGATAATCGGCTTCGACTTCGACTTCCAAACCCAAATCTAAAATAACGATCCAGATTATAGCTAGGATTAATTAGCACAAATGCAGGGCACAGCACCCGCCTTCCGCGTCTATATCTGAGGATGTACAGTTGAATCCCGTCCGTCTGCGAGAATTAGATCGCAGCTCGCAGATTAGATCACTGCGATATGGTTGGAAAGCGTTACTGCTCACTGTATCACAGTGACTTTATTATATTGACACTTGTATATCCTAGACGGGCTAGGCAGAGGTGTTTAACTTATATAACATCAATTATATACTTGGTTCCACGTAATGGACGCAAGCCGAATGATCACAACTGGCGTTTTTTTTGTTCAAATTACGTGCTGAGATTGTTAACAATAAATGCCACATCACTTTACCCATGTTTGTTTTATGTTGTTACGACATCGACAGTATAAATGAGTATCGGAGCGCGAATCATAAACAATGCTTATTGAAAGTCAAGATGAAGGCCGCCTCACGGTCAAGTTCACGGCACACACCAAATATGAAGCCTTATGTAACTTCACCGCCACCAGGGTTGCCAATTATCAGAATTTTGCTATTTTCTCTGACATTAATCAGTGTAGGATAATGTATTTATTTAAACACTGTACCACTGACAATTAAATAACCAGCGTGATGGTAAGTGGGTACCCAAACTGGCATCATCAGTAGTGTCACTCGCCTAGGAACTCTGGCGTCCATAAAATTGTGTAATAATTAGTTCATGGTGGTGCATGTTCGTTCACAATCGATGGAAGTAAAACATTATAATCGTACGAGAATAAACGTAGGTAGAAGATCAGTCTGTTAGTTTTCTCTTTCTATCTCTGGCCAGTTTAATTATAAACTAACGGTTCTAACAATATGCCGGTGACGTATGCATATGCACGCGCACAACTCGAAGCTAACGCTGTCAGTTCAAATTCAGAATGTTACATTGTTGATAGTGCCCGGTGTCCCAAAATACAGTCAATCGTGGAACAAGGATTATAGATTTACACTATAAATTGCATATTATAAAGAATTTAAAAATATGTGCGAGTAGAAATGTCTCTGCCATTTGAGTATTCAATTTCTCACAGGCCTTATTGCCTTCCAAATTTGTCAGGAACTAGTGTCTGTTAAGATATTTGCTTTGTGGAAATAATAATAAAAAATGTACGTAGTAGTAACAGTAGTAAACTTTCTAATAACAATAATTTTACTATCAGTAAATGGCAGTTAAAGATGTTGTACCTACAGGTCGATTTTATTCGCCGAACATGAACTAATCATATTAGGGCATTGGGTAGCCCTAGACGTGTTCTAAATAAGCCAGTTAGCGTATTTATAAGGATTCAGAGATTTTAACTTTGGACTTGAATACCTTACACAATCTGATTGCTTTATTTGTGGGTAGAAACAGTTTTAACCACCACCAACATCTTGTCATGTTACGTAAAACTTTTTTGATAGTCGGATTTTGATAAGAGAAAATACGTAACTATAAACTTGAATCGTGTCCGAAATAAATATAATAATGTATTATATCTAATATAAATAAAGCAGGCATCTAATATAATATTGTCATAGTTCAGTACTCAACCAATAGATGGTGCTAGCATATAGTACACTGAAACTGTGTATATTAATTTATTTAAACAAGCCTAACTCGCGCTTGCAGATTTCACGCGATCTTAATTACTTCGTGATTTTTAGAACACATTATGTTCAAGGATGTAAAACAGTTGTTCGCTGATAATTATTTATAGCTGGCTCTGCAGTGGAATAAGGCCGACATTTGCATATGCGTGTTGGGCCCGGCCCGGTTTTGAAGTTTGTTCGATACAGTACGTTATGTAAGGTTGCTGTACCGTACGTAGGACGCCGAGCATAGTAACAAGCGTAGCCAATAGCAGCAGGATAGGGATTTTTTGCGGACAATGAACGCTGTTGCGGTTAGGAAAACATTATAAGTTCACAAAATTGTGTTAGGTAATAATGATACAATCAATTAACCTATCGCAGTTCAGTGCTGGACATAGGCCTCTCCCGATGTTGGGAGGCTTTGGCCTACTGTAGTCCCACCCCCCTCAAAGTGGGGGGGGGGGGTTATATCGAACTTGAACCGACTAAAACGCACGTCGTCAGGAGGTCGTAGGTTGCCGGAGGTGAAATTGCCGGAGAATATCCTCGCACCTAGGCCGACCCAGCGCCGTCTCTTTCGAAGTGACGTACTTCGGGTGGAGTAGACACTACTGGATTACCTTACTTACCGACATAAGGTGCTTCACCTTTTCGTCTCGTACTAAAAATTTAGTTAAAATATTTTCATTTTAAATAGCTAGTAATCTTGTAAGTGCAGTCATAACGTGTCGACGATGACTCAAGAAAGAAAAGTTAACACGACTTCAACGACGTAGTTAGAAAGAAAGAAAGAAGAAAGAAAAGTATTTTTATATTCTACACAACAAGTACAGAAACAAAGAGATGTGACTAATGCACAATTACACTGACTTATTTTAACAAGTCTAACAAAAAATAAACCATCGCATAACCTTTTCTAACTATTAATTTTATAAAAATGTTAGTAGTTTAGTTGCTAAAAGGAGTCAACCTTACGATCGAGAGTTCAGTTAAGATCGAGTTCGAATCCTGGTCATTACCCTATTAACGTGAACGTATGCCAAAAAGCGATTTACCTTAGCTGGAGGGTTAGGGGTCATTAGGCCTTGGGTTTAATATCCGTGTCAAGCGAATCATTAATGGATTTTTCTGTTAGGTTCTGCTAGTAATTGGCTCCCCTACTATTACGAGATGTTTGAATACTCCTACGCATGTTTATGGATGATGACCTATACTACGCAATGTCCATTGACAGCCGCACAGGTTCAGTTGAGGCTGGTCGACAATCCCACCTTAGGAGGGACTTTACATCGCTGGGTGTGTTCTACCGTCTATACAATGGTTTGTGCTCGGATGAATTGTTTGACATGATGCTCACAGCCACATTCTGTTATCGCACATCGCACCGCTTGCCTGACGGTGCGCACTGTGCGGTATGAAAGAAAATTCATCCCACGTACGTTCAAGCTGTGAAATGAACTCCCTGCTGCGGTTTTTTCAAGCGTCTATACAATATGGGATTCTTCAAGAGGGGCATTAGACGGTTCCTTCGGGGTCTGCAGCGCGAGTGTAACGCCCTTGGTGTTATATACCTAGTCTAGCCATAAATATTGTTACGAAGATAAAACATTTTTTTTTATTGCAAATAATATTTATTACTTTTACAGTGTGTTAGTTTAATACATAAATATAAAACAATTTAAAATATAAAAAGCTTATTCGAAGTGGTCTCCATTGGCTGCAACACAGTCCTTTAAACGTTGAGGTCAGTTATCAATAGACGCACGCACTCTTTCCATGGGAAAATTCTTCACTGCCAATCGTATGGATTGTTTTAGGGACTCCAAATTTTCATGGCGTTTAGAGCAAGCCATAGTCTCTAAAACTGATCATAAATCATAATCCAGCGGATTAAGATCGGGACTAGACGACGGCCAGTCTTCAGCTCTGATGAAGTCCGAAACGTTCACTTCCAACCAGGACTGGTTGGACCGAGCTTTATGACCCGGCGCTGAGTCTTGTTGGAAGGACCATACTTGGTTATTGAACATGGTGTTGTTAAGGGGTTTAACTACCTTCTCAAGAATGGTATCTTGATACACTTGTGCCGATGTTTTGATACCTTTTTCACAAAAATATAGCTCAGTCTCTCCTTCATAGCTAACACCCCACCAAAGGCAGGAGGTAGGACACGGCGGTATATCCGCCCGATTGAGCAGTCCGACTGGGGAAGTACCTCCGCCCTACAGAATACCGCGGTTATAATAACTTCGTGTTGTGTTCCCAGCGGTGAGTAGGGTAGCCAGAGCTCACTGGAGAATTTGTGCCGTCAGTGGGAAGACTAAAGGCTTGTCCTGATTTGTCTTCTACTGACGGCACAGAAACTCTGTACTTACAGGGTTGGCAGCGCGACTGTGACTCCTCTGGTGTTACAGACGTCCATAGGCCACGGTAACTACTTTCCATCAGGTGGGCCGTGTGCTTGTCTGCCAACTAAGTGGTATAAAAAAAAAAAAAAAACCATCACTGAAGTCGGATAATGCCCACGTTGCACTCTGTCGACTAATTGGGAAGCTTCCTTAGAGCTTTGAGCATAAATACGGTCATTTTGTTTGTTAAAATGTTGCTCAATTGTAAAGATTTTCTCATCCGTAAACAAAATTTTTCTGTGACCTCCCTTTGCGTACCGCTTCAGTAGTTGCTTCGATTTTACCACCCTATTCTTTTTTTAATTATCAGTTAAAAAATGACCAGTGCGTCTCTTATAGGCTGCAAGTCCTAAGTCATCTTTTAAAATGCGCGACATGGTTCTAGGTGCTATCTTCATTTCCCGAGATAAAATCTTTTGCTTTCGGACAGGATTTCTTCGAATTCTTTCCCTTACTGCTTTGACCACCTTTTTCGTACGAACACTACGTGGACGGCCAGATCTTTTTCTGTCACAAACAGAGGAGATCTCATTGTACCTATTAATAGCCCGGTACAAAAACATTTAACTAATACCAAGCGTATGGAGAGTTTTAAAAATTACATTCGACTCCATACCAACTTTGTGTAATGCAATCACAGCGATTCGGTTTTCTTTATCACCCCACTACAGCAAAATATTGTACAATGTATTGGCGCCAAAATTAGAAATCACAATGAACAATCGTATAAAAATGACAGATTCCAAATTCAAATGTAATATCTTTCTTATTTTAATTGTAACAGTATTTATGGCCAGACTAAGTATACATAATTGTGTATTAGCCAATATTGATAAAATAGGTCAATTAAAATTAAGTAGGTATAATTGTTTAAGTAACAACCTAAACATGAACAAAATCAAGTTATCGTACACCATCTGTATTAATGAACCCGCGCGCGACCTTCAAACAACACCACAAATAAATATATTATTAACAATGTTTTCATCTAAACCCTAAGCTAAAAAACACTGTTGTAATTTCCGCCATGTGAAGTCATAAATTAAGCAAAGAGTAGATAATAATTACTGCTAGAGACGTTTTTATACCGAATGTTGGAGAATCGGGCGGCATATTGCGTCAAATAATAAATTGCAATTTGGCTGCCCACCAAAACATCGTGTTAGCCTGTCTTATTCGGTTTAACGGAGTTATTACGCAAAACTGCAGCGTCTGGAGATATCGGGTGTCTTAGATCACATCACATAGTAGACTATCTTGAAATACGTAAGACTTACGCCGGCTAACGGTCTCAGTATTATCTTTGTCAATACATAAAAGTATTTGCAAACAATATAAACACTTGTAAAGACAAAACATCAAACAGATGATGAGTGTGAAGACTAAACTAAGGAAACATACAAAACTTTTTTTATATTTAGACCGACAATTTGACTATAATTTGCCTGATTATAGGTTGAGCTGCAGTCCAATGAAGTCCCGCTAAGTACCTGGGATTGAAGAGGGGAATGTCAGAATAAAGCGTAAACGGATAAAGTTCGGCAACAAATTCAAAAAGAAAGGATATGTTACAATAAACTAACCTACATACTGTTCATATTCTTAACTTCTCCAACTTTATTGTCACATTTAAGGTGTAACAAAGAGAACAGATTAGCACATAGATAAATTGCAGTCACGACGGAAGGCGACGTGACGCTGCAATTTCCACCGCGATAAATTGAACGTTACGCAATTCCACAAGTAAATCGCTCTTGGAACCATCTGGATCGCACTTCCTCAGGAACTGTCACATGGAAATGATATTTTCTGTACCGTAAAGTATATGAATTTTATTTATTTCCGTCTTCGTAAGAGAATTCAGCAAATAGTAAAAATTGGTAATATTTTTAAATTTTTATTTAACCCACTTAGGTGGCAGACAAGCACACGGCCCACCTGATGGAAAGTGTTTACCGTGGCCCATGGACGTGTGTAACCCCAGAGAAGCCACACTCGCCCTGCCGACCCTGTAAGCACAGAGTCTCTGTGCCGTCACCGTTGTGTAGAAGACAAAGCAGGACAGGCCTTTAGTCATCCCACTGACAGCACAAATTCTCCAGTGAGCTCTGGCTACCCTACTCACCGCTGGGAACACAACACGAAATTATTATAACCGCGGTATTCTGTAGGGCGGAGGTACTCTCTACTTTTGACAGCCTCTGTGGCGTGGCGGTAGTGAACGCGACCGCTACGCAGGAGGCGCGGCTTCGATCCCCGCTCAGTACAAATATTTGTATGTATGAATATGGGTATTTGCATTGGTCTGGGTGTTTCTATGTATAATATGTATGTATTTACAAAAAAAAAAGTATTTAAGTATGTTTATCCGTATTCTAGATTCCATAACACAAGCTAGTTAAGCTATGCTTACCATGGGTCTAGGTAGCGTTGTGTAGAATGTTGTAGAATATTTATTTTATTTATATTTTATTACTTCCCCAGTCGCACTGCTCAATTAGGCGGAATACCGCCGTGTCCTACCTCCTGGATGAAAATTCAACAAATACTAAATAATGGACATAAGTAAGACGTTACGTTAGGCTAAGGCTAAATCACATTTACTTATTTTTAGATGTCTTGGTTTTAAGATGTCCAACTAAGCTCCACGTCATTTGTTACAGAGAAAAAAAAACCTTGATAATAAATTCAATATTATCAAGTCTATTTATGATATTCAACTAAAGGAGGTTAAATATTGAACTGTCTATAAAATTGATAGCAACACCCACACCGGCCGGTCGTCACTAAATCTGGCAATATTAATAAGCAGCCCCAGCTCCATAAATTACAATAAAATCATTCTAGTGCATTAGCAGAATACCCATCGATATCCAACAATTTAGTGCCAAATATTCTTTTATGTGGTATTCTCTTTGTCCTCAAGACAAATTACTTTTACCTGCAAAAAGCTATAGAATTTCTACGACACATTGACGTGAAAGCCATAGGTACAGAATTAACTAGAATACAAAGTTAATTCGCTATTACCTAGGCACTTTTACTGGTAGGTGATAAAATATGGGGCGATGACGTGTTGGTTTGTTTTACTTTTACCTACATTGTAGAATTGTAGTACTATTTAATTTATTGCCATTATCGTTGTACAGCATTGAGTACAGCGATATTGTGTTTTCCTTCACATTAACAAAATGGTGACAGCATTAAGGATACAAAAGAGTAACATTCGACGAGACTGGAAACGAGTACACATTTGAAATAACAAAGAAGTTGGTTTATATGGAAATCAAGGCTTCTAATGTCAAAAATAATTTCTCCGTATTTTACAAATTAAAACTATATAAACATCGAACACACATATACATATACCCTTAGGTAAGAGACTGGTGTAGTCATTAGAGTAATTTCCAAAGTTCTTAGAAGTTGCAGCAAATAAATTAATCTGTCTAAGATCTACTGAGGCCGCCAGACATATTCTCCGATCACTATATAAATCTCAGAATAGCACTATAAATATATTATAAACAGTAGTAAGTATGATTAGTCGTTATGTGGCATAAAATCGGATTGATGACGTCAATGGAAAAACGAACGAAGTTACGTCCAGTAAATAACGTTTTCATTGATGTTATCACGCAATGAATGAGATGGGCAGTACGAAAGCACATAAGTCAGGCAGTTACACGCACGTAACAGTTTTGTATTCAATATCAAAATATCACACAGTTGCGAATCCACAATTGTCCTACGAAACCTTGTGCAAGTTCAGCTAAGAATCATCTTTATATGTACGGCCACTACAATAGTCGTCGATATTCTCATCTAAATGTAAACTCCAAGCTAAGAAGAGGAATTTAAGTATAAAAAAATCAGAACTGCATGCTAAGTCGTAAACCCCATCACTATTCGCCGTCTTCTCGTCTAACAAGATAGTATCGAGGTTAAAATGACATACGATAACTAGTTTTCACGGTAACACAAATATGGATAAAATTCATTAAAATTTTACCTGTTACGTGCTGTTACTGGGCTATATTATAAAGAAACCAGTACTAGAAACTGAAGAAACTTAGTCTAATTTTTGTAGAATTTGTAGATGTTTCGATTTATTGATATAACGAACATCTTGAACTATCTTTTCTAATTAGAGGGAAATATTTATAAATACTAAAACGCAGATAAAATACAATTCTCAGAATACATAAATTTAATTTTCAGCGAACCGAATCTATCCGAACACCATGATTTAAATTTACTTTCGCACAAAAAGAAAATAAAAACAAGTGGAAAATTAATGTTGACGTTATAAGTTCATGAGATAGAGAGCCGTGTCATTGCCAAGGCAACTGTGACACTTCCTCTTTTAATGTAGTAAGGGCATTAACTCACTCTAACGTAACGTCCATAAAAGTGAATGTCTGCTAGACGTAACGATCTACCGTAGCAGTTTAAAACTACGAAGATACATTATTTTCGTTGTCTCCAATTTATCTTTTGCAATCTATACTAATATTATAAAGCTGCAGAGTTTGTTTGTTTGTTTGTTTGTTTGTTTGAACGCGCTAATCTCTGGAACTACTGGTTCGATTTGAATGATTCTTTCAGTGTTGGGTAGCCCATTTATCGAGGAAGGTTTTAGGCTATATATCATCACGCTACTACTTAAGGGAGCGGAGCATTGATAATCAATGTTAACAAAGCCGGCAATTTTTCATACATATTTTGAAGACTAAAACATACGGGCTCAAAGGGATATGAAGCTTAAAAATATACCCCGGGCGAAGCTGGGGTGGGTCAGCTAGTCTGATATAAAATACTCTTTATTGTTGTGACTTTTGAGTAAAAAGGAAGTTGGACGGTCTGAAGCAAGAATAAAATAAATGCAAGAAAATACGAGTTATTAGTCCGTGACCGCCTAGTGACATTAGCGAACAGCAGTCTTCAATATCAAACATACATGTTTCCTCAATAGATTAGTACCCTTACAGAACTACGTAAGATCAGAGCTATAAAAAACTTTTCTCACTCGGACTCAGACAGTCCTTCTTACCTATATACTCTAACGCTAGGAGCATCTGTAATACGCGGTTTGCATCCTTATTTGCACGTCATACAGACACTTTTATGGCTTTGACTTTACAAATACCCAATTAACTAATATCAAGAAAACCCAGACGAAGGACTCGTTTATCTGTGAATCATGCATGCAAAAAACACTCAATTGCCGCGAAAACGCTCAATTTTAATTTCATAGTGGTTATTGTGCTTTTTATAGTCTAACTGCTTCGAAAACGGTATTTAATAGACAGCCCTCGTAGATACATACATAGATATAGCACGATAGTAACTATTTGCTCTTTATAAACACATTACGAACTACAATAAAAGCTATTAAGTGGCAGTGAATCTAAAGTGCCACAATATTAATCTATCTGTTGTATCCACATCAAACAGTTGGCATGTATTCACAGGCGAGGCAAACGAACGCCACGCGGCGCGTCTGATCCATTGTTGAAGACTACAGGCTAGAGACGGGCTTCTAAGACCAACGACCTTGTCTAATAAAATATTAAATGATTAGGAGGAAATCCAAGATTATAATACATGTTATTTATTGCTTCACTCCCAAATTTTCCGCCTTACACCCCGTTAAATCATCATTCATAGTTTTGATCCGAATGTGATTCTTTTTTTTAAATTTCCCTTTCAACTTAGTCTCAATTCTTCCACACTGACTTTTGACTTGTCAGCATAATTGAGAATACTCTCTACTTTTGCTGCATGATTTCACTAAAAATGAGACTGCATAATGTTGACTTCGCAACCAATGCACGAGAGTTCCCTCCTTCAAGTTAAGTATAGATAGATGTTACAAATGGAATAAGTTCGTAGCGAGTCGATACGATCGCCAACTTAAATAACTGAAGTTCGCGGTTTCATAACATAATACTTGCAATATTTGCGTCATTTAGTTCAACATTTTATATTTCCAATGTTATAAAACTTTACTACCACATAACCTAGGTTTCAAGGGGTTGTTTGAAGGTAAAAAATACCAGGTTGTTCAAGAGCTCTCATGTAGCGGAACTGTTAACAAGCGGGGGCTAAAAATACCGACGGGTAGCACGACAGCCGCGACTGACGACCTTCGGGGCAATTTTTAAACAAACCGGTATTGCAATTCGATTATACGACAACCTTCATGTTCCATGATATTTCAGAAAATAACTTCGCTTCTCTAAAGTTAAGAAATAATCATCGGGAAGGAAAGGAGGCGATAACGTCAGCCAATTTCCCCAACCAGATGATATCAGATCCGTTACATTGGAAACTTCTTGTGTCATTCCGAAATTCTTGCTGTACCAATCATTGGATACCTATTTTCGTATTAGGTATGTCAAGGAATTTAACACGTCTAGAAATAAACTAAGCCTGACAAACCAGTTTCAGTAAGGTGATAATCACCTCGAGTGGTCCATAATCACGAATATTAATTGGTTATTTTTTCGATTTGTATAAATTTATACATTTGGCAACGAGAAAGTAGTTTCGTGCCTTTATTTTCGGTTTGTGAACATTTTTGTTTTTTTTATTCGGTTTTTCAAGTTTTTGGCTTTGTTTTTATTTTCTTATCTAAGAGGTTGCGCGTTCGAACCTCACCAAGTATACTGCTATCATAAACCCACTACTATAATCAGCTCGGCGAACCTTGATCCCTATGACACTGACAGTTATTCCCACGACACAACCTTGTAGTAGCGTCACCGTTATATTATAATCGAATTGGCGGTGTCTAAAAATGATATTTATTAATTTTAGGCAGATATATGCAATTACAATAATATCCCGTTGGAATTATAATAATTATTAACACTTACAAGAAATTATCTCAATCAGACTTTACGTTGACGTCCTGCAAAAGTTACTCCGTTTGGAAGATATCGACTAGTGCGGAAAAGTATCGATAAACAAATATCGAAAATGGAAACGAGTGTACAAAATACATCAATAGAGCACCTACGCTCTTAGTGTCAGATTTATAATCATTTAAGTTGTTTGCGATAATAAAATAAAGGAGATTTAACAAATTTATTGTATATACCTACTCAAATAAAACAAAAGCGGTTTATTTATGATTTTTTAATATACATTAATCTGAATCTGACAATGGTGTCACCGATTGCGTCTCAGACTCGGAATCCGAACTGCAGCTGCTTTCTCCTATGTTTATGATAAACGGCTGGTCTACTATATTGTCGTATCGCACGTCTCGATTCCAATCATCTAAGCATAGCTTTTTCGTCTTTTCAACCACTTTCCTCCAATTGTCCGGAGTCACTTGACTACATGCCTCTTGTAGCAACGTAAGCATTTTATTAGCTGTGAATGGTGGAGTGGTGTTAAGCCTGGCTGCACAACCTGAAACAATAATGGTTTAGATTGAAAATGATGCAAAGTCAAAGAGCGAGATCGGGGTAAGTACATTATAAGTACATAATTTTGTACGTTAAAAGTGTGTAATTGATATAAGCACATGGATAAAAATAAAAATGCAATTTGCTAGTGAAATAAAATAGCTTTAAATAGTACTAGCCGACTAGACAGTCACCAGTGACCTAAATAAAAACATGTTAAAATAAATACAAATCAACCCACCTTTGATCTGCGCCCATATCATTTCGATTGCATTATATTGGCAGTGGTAGGGCGGTAGCCGAATCACGGTGTGCCCTTTTGATTTTGCCATCTCATCCAAGAAATATTTCTTCTTTGTTTGCTGTTTATGAAGGTTCAACAATCTAACTAATTCCTTTTTCAGCATTTGAGTATTAGCTGCCACACCATTGTTTTGCAGCCACTCTATTATTTCGCCTTTATTGTTGTTCGCGGTAGGCGCTTTATTAATTTGCACAGAGTGGTATGGGGCGTTGTCCATTAAAATGTAGTGGGGCTCGTTTAAATTGTCTAATAGTTTTGTGAACCATTTCTTGAAATTCTCAAAATTCATCTCTTCGTGATAATCACTTGTTTTCACGGATTTGATGGCCCACAAGCAGTTAGGTACAAAACCTTTGGCTGTGCCAGCGTGGCAGATAATCAAACGCTGGCCCTTGCCTTCTGGTGCTTTGGTACAGGATTTCTCTGTGTCGTCTGTCCATGTTTTGGAGACTGAGTGATTGGCGTTGAGCCACGTTTCGTCCAGATAAACCACCTTGTCCCAGTTCTCGATGTTTTTTATTTGTCGTAGAAAATCACACCTCATCAATCCAATGTCCTTCCGCTCCATTATCACTTTTCTTTTGTCACACTTCCCATAACGAAATCCACATATTTTTATAACTTGTCTGAGAGAAGTGAATCCACCTTTAAATAAATCAGCCGATTTCAGCGACGCTAATAATTTTGTGCAAGTCGGCAGTTCACCTCGAAAATAATAGCCGTAAATATGGTTTCGTATCGCTGCCATGTCGAAATCATCGGGGTTAGTTACGGGTCGTGCCCTATTATGTTTTTTCTTCTTTGGAGTTGATAATTTGTTCTCCTCCATCGACGATTCGCCGAACTTCTCCTTTGTAATTCGGGAAACGGTAGCTTTGCCAATTCCCAAAGCATCAGCAACACGGTCGCGTACGTTGTCAAGTGGCAACAAAGGTCCGCCATTTTGTAGTTCGCGAGCAAAATAGTCACGCAAGCGTACAACAAACTCCCGCGTTTCACTGTTGAGTACAGTTTTTCTCAGTCTTTTCGGCATTTTGAAACACCAACAAACACAAAACAGCAACAATAACAAAAACAGAAAACAACAATAGTAACAAACAAAGGATTCCGTTGACACAAGAAAACACGTGGCGCATACAAGGCGTTAGCACTCGTACTGGCGTAGCGAACTGACAGTACTAGCGTAGTGACAGATCAGATAGTGTTGCTATAACTAAAATTTTAATTCACATTAAAATTATACAGTCCGACCATGTTACCTCTGCATCGGAATATTGGCAACCCCATATACAAATACACGGATACTTGTAAATATAACAAGCATTATAATTATAGTAATGTAGATTATATTTTAAAAACATGTTTATCGATGTGGCTGAATGCAAGTCACGCCTTTGCCTATAAAAAGTTGCGATATATCGACACGACCCGTCACTAGTATGAACTGTCATAGGGATCAAGGTTCGCCGAGCTGATTATAACACAAGCAATGTGGACCATTTTTTTGTAGAGTTGTCAACCCGCTTGATTGTGAAGTGATGGCCACCGTTCCAGATGTTAGCAACGCTACAATGGTGTTCTTCTGTTTGAAAGCTTCGTTAGCTTATGACACAATATTGTCTGAAAACGAAAACATGAACTAGAGAGAGAGGTTAACTAATATACAGCACAAGAGCAAATTTGTATGCAACCTTAGTAAGATATAATGTGTTCAACTCGCCTTACTGCTAAATGGCAACAGACTTAAAAAATGTAAGCTTTTTTGAAGTGACAAGTTTATTTAGAACAGCAGTTGCCTGCGTCTAGTATAGCCAGCTTCAAGGATACTCTCGTAGTTTCCGCGACCAATGAACCTGATCAGTTGTTACGCAAAACGTCTATAAGAGACATATCTAAATGCAGAACTTGGATTCCTGGCGAGTGCACAGGCCCGAGTTCACAGACCGCCGAGTTTAATTCCCCTCGTTATAAACACGAGAACTGGCGGTGCTCCAAACGGGAATCAAACCGCACCCACTGAGAAACATGGCGGCAATAAATACGACTATTGTTTTTATATAGACTGACGGCACTTGAAAACATATTTAGGTTTTGATTTCTCTATACGATTTAAGGTTGTGTTTGCTACTACGTGAGGTATAGAAATAGAAGCCGATTTAACAATACATTAGCACGCTGGTGACTTTTTATACTACTACAAACAACAACAATATTACCTGCCTACAGGTTTATTAACAATAACAAACGATTTGTACATAGTGCTGATAGCGGTCGACGTTAAATAGCAGTATACACTTGGCACGATTTGCGAGAGTATCTGAGACCTTAACTTCCTTTGCCTTTTCCCATTCGCGTTCTCCCCCGCGCCTTTCGATATCATTTGCCTTATAATGGGTATTGGTACTGCAGTGCTATGTTCGTTCATAGGTCACTTTCACTGCTTATTTTAATGGGCGATAGATAGTAAAAGCGCCTAAAAATGACCTCCCTGTACAAATGAGTGTTTTTCACCAAAGCACCACATAAATGTTTTGATCTGGAAAACGAGCATGTTTACTAGATAATTCCAAAGCTTACAGTTTAGTTAGAGAGTAAGTATATATCAAAAAGGTACATACAGCCAATGTTAGTGAACTTGGATATTTTAATTTCGAACATACGGAGAAAATGCGGTAAATATAGTAGTAGCCATTCCATTAGGCAGTTCTTTAAATAGCTCTTCACGTGCGCTCTTCCTGGTGAATGTTTGATTCCTTATATTTTTAAAACAAACGCCTCCATAAATAAAAACACGACGGTGTTGTGTGCGAAAATACATTTCGGTAAACGTACAAATTCTACGTATCGTATCTTTTTTCGTGAAAATCCTTCGTCTATATACGCATCTCAAGTTACATAATCATCCTGCGTGTATTTGTCCAAAATCGACATGTGCCAATATGTGGTTGGTTGATGCGCGTACGCACTATTTAAAGCGGATATAGGCCAAGTCAGTGGGGCGACCGAGCTATTAGTGCCAATCGCCGGCCAGGTGGCAACTGAGCGCGGTTACTCTATTTCAATCTTACTATAGTGGAGCTATCGTGGAGGGAAATTGGTTTAATATATCGTTGCTTACGTATGAATGGTTTCATTAATGGATTTTGAATTAGAATCCAATCTTCCTCTACAACTTTTGCCCTAAAAAGGAGTGCGAATGAATTATACCCGGCGCTTTCACGTCAAGCGTTCGCACTTCTATAAGGGATAGCTTATATGAGGAGTAGGTTTTCAAAACAGAAATTAACTGATCTGTATTTCGTAATCAATATTAAGCGAAATTGTTCCAGGAATCGACACCACTTGCGACGAAAACTAGCAAAAGCAAGAAATAATTTGTCTATATTATCAATTTTTAAAAGGGGTTTTTCGTTATATTGAAAGTCTAATAGATACGTGAAGCTCTCCAGTAATATATGTTTTCAAGACCCGCCCTTATATCAGTACATAGCAGACTGGAGATATAAAAGATACAATATCTTTGTAGTCCTGTTAAAGTAACATTCCATTTCCATTCCAATAGAAGTGCTTTTGTAAAAGGTTAGTGAACCAGGCAGATGCAGTATTCTTTATTTATGTTCCAATAGCTTCACTGGAGAATACTTTTATAGGTTCTCAGATGTACAGTGATGAGTTGATGACTGTACACAGATAGTAACTTCGTAGCCCTTTCAATATGGCTCAGCCACAAACCACTGCGAGCGGGTGTTTAAGTAGTGGATATCATGTAAAGTACGTATGACTTTATTTCCAATGCATGAAATTAAGCTGTAGGGATAAAATTCTGTATTCCAGAGGACGAGTATCCGTACTCAAGAGTGGTACATTGATACATATTGTTACTGAAGTTATTCAGGACTGAGTGTCGTTCGAGAATTCGAGTCTAAAATGTTTTAAAATTATTATATATGACACTAAAGGAACAAGTCTGAACAACAAGTCACAAAAAGTAACACAATGTTTTTTAGCAGCTTAATTTGTTATTCCGTTAGATGTAATATGAACAAATCATTGCTCATTGTATTATTTTTAATAGCAGTTTCATTTAATGTTGATAATTATATTCCTATTTATAATTACATCAAGAGAATAACAAATTAGTATATTAAATTGAGGTATTTTTAAATATTAAATAATAACCCGATATGAATATAATTTATTTTATGTTGGATCTGACAAACTGTTTGAAGTAGACGACACACGCAGGGACAGGGATAGGCGGACTGTGTGCTTATTTGTCACCTAAGTAGTATAAAAAAAAATGAAGTGGACAGGTTTGAAGTAGACGAGCAAGATTATTTAAAAATCAATCTTGATGATCTTCTGCTTCGAATTGGCCATTAGTTGTGCAATAGCAACTATTCACAATTATTGTGAATAGATTCGTTTCCGACTTCGGCGTGGCTCGGTCGTTAACCACAGTCAGTAACATCTCCATTACAATTAGCACGGACCGCCGGTGTTCCGCCCAATTAGACACAATTTCAAGCGGTTAGCTGTTCCGACACGGCAATTCTAGTTTTTTTTCAATACGATCTGAAAATCTCGATTGCCTTGCCAAGAACATACACTATGGAACGCTGGCTTTCTTATCCTCACGTTTAATAATTTTGACTACTAAAATATGATGTTGCCTAGGAACCTCTGAGTATTCAAAGAAAGTTAAACCTTGTGTGTCAACTGGAGATTAGTTGCAGGCGCATAACTGACCACGGACGGCATCGAGCTTATCTACATTTTAGATATCACTCGTGTCATTCACTTAAACGAGTTCAATACACATTTCACAGCTGTAATATATTTTATATCTGGCAGAAATGTACCTAAGCCGCATACCCCCTGAAACGAGGATGATGTGAACGCTATGTGGGATCTGCCCTAATCTACGCCACTGTATTGTTATAGGAACGTTCACTACTACTGCAACGAAGATCAGTCGCTGAGCCCCTAGACCACACAATCCTTGAATGTGTCATCGAGTCCTCGTCGTAATTGTGCACTTGACTATACGAAATAGTTTATACACAAGGAAAGTACGTTAGTTAATAACCATACTTTAAGTGCCAAGTTCATAGAGTCACATAACTAACCACCAGCTCTCATGTAACTACCGCATAAACAAAGTATCGTAACTTGCTTTATTGGATGTCTAATTAAAGGGACCTTTAGAGGACTGTTTTAGCTATAATATTATATTAGTTTCAAAATAACAATGGCTACCTTTATTTCAACGTCAGTGATGCTCATTATTTTTTGAAGGTTCTCAGCTAATAAACGTGTCTTTGCTCGCAGTAAAACTGTCGTGAGATACTTAATTAGTTGGTTCAACAAACGCCCTAAAATGTGGAGTTCGTAATGAAGATGCGAACAGTTTCCACCCCTCTTAATCTAAGCTAGCAAGGTGAAACAAGGTCAACTACGAGGTAAAGTATTGCGTCAAATTAAGATAAAATTATATATTATCAGTTTGGAGAATTACACAATGATGTTACAATTGCTAAGGTATTTTAAATTACAAACAAAACATATGATATAAAAGGACCTGGATCAATTAAGTATCAACACACCCCACATTACTTTCTTTCTTTTAAATCGACTAGATCGTCGAACTACTTTCAAATTAGATTAAATAAAAATAGGGCAGAGTTTTCTCTATTCTCAAACCTTTCGCCCCGTTTACCGCTTCTGATCTTATCTTCACTGGAATTAATATCTAATACCTATCAATAAAACACCTCGATCTAATATAATGTGAGATGAGAAGAATACAGGCAAACGCGATTTATTACAGGCGAAACTTATTGGCTATTTTTCGGCCTAACGACTTGGAAAGGAGAATTATGATCGCAAGTCGAACAGTTCAAGCGATTCTTGTGCTTCAAGAATAACTGACAATCAATCAATTAAGTCTATCGCAGTCCACTAGCGGGCATAGTCCTCTCCCAATTTTGGGAGGCTTTGGCCTACTGTTTCCACACTGGTCAGTCGAGTTGGTACAGGGTTTTATTTTGAGTTTTCGTTCTCTCGCAGATCACTGCACGGTAAAATACGCAATCATATCAATCACCTGCGCATTTTGCCGTTAGTCGCCTCTTACGACACCCTTCGGATAAGACGGGGTAGTGATTCTTGTATTCTTTCTCCGTCACCACACGGATAATAACTGACAATACACGTGCTTTCCTTCAGTATCTTTGAAAAACAGTTATTACATGTTTCATTTAGAAATACCACTCGTTGTGCATTTTGCGTGTACTAACACTTAGAGTATACAACCAATGTGTAATAAGTTATCAAAATTAAACTACTCGTTCCTCGTGAGATGATCTAACATCAAAGAGCCTAAAGCACTCAATGGGAAATCGGCATGAACAAATTAAAATGTATTGGAGTTTACTTTGCCATGATTTACACGCTTAGGTTCAAGTTCTATTATCTGAGCAGGAGATCCGAAGATCATCAACACAATTATTTTGCACAGAAATGTCTTCAGCCACGTCATACCCTTGCAGAATTCGTGTTGGGTAAATATTAGGTCAGCTACATCGTGCGATAATAAATAGAACATTACTGCCGCTGCTTCCTGGGATAAACTGCCCCACTAGGGATGCGACCGAGGACGGACGCGCCCGCTCCGCAGATATGACTCGGTTAGGTTAAATATAAGTATTTGGGTTTATCTTTCAAATAGCCTTGCAAGTCATGGGTGAACAAGATACAAATATAATAAGGGGTATAATAAGGGTTTTTGGTTTTAATCTACTACTACAATTTATTTTATGGATCAATGTAGTCAAATTATCCTCCTAGTCCTTTATAAATGAACATTTTAGTGTGTCATGTAAGAATACAAGAGTCAATGTATGGGTATTTCCATAGGTTTTGTGCGAGGCGACTGAGGATAAGGCTGTCTTTCACCCAATAGTCAACATTCAGCCGTTGCGTTTCTACCATCATCATCTTAGCGTTTTTTGGTTTAGCTTATACGACTTTTATGGGAACGACTGACATAAAAGCCTGCGCCAGTGGGTTCCATCAGCAGCTCAACGGTCTCGGTGGACTACTTGCATTATGCATAAGAATCTTGACTTGACTTGAAACCTTGGGAATCAGGAACTCTTACGCGCCACGTTAAATAACACGCAGTTATCGCAGTCTGTTTTTGATAAATTCTAAGAACAACGCTATCTGTAATCACCTTCATTTAGGCTAAATGTACGTAAATAAGACGCAAGCAACCTTCCGCGTAAAAAACATTTTAACAATAACAAACGATAAATATTCAATTTAAACTTTTGCTGATATTCCTCCTGCTGCTCCCGGCGCTGAGTAGGGTAGCTCACTGGAGAGTTTTTGTATTGTCAGTGGGAATGTGTGTGTGAGTGATTGTTTCCTCTGCACTGACGGCACAGAAAGTCTCTGTTCTTACAGGGTCGGTAGCACGGGTGTAACTCCCCTGGTGTTGCACACGTTCATAGGTCACGGTAACCACTTTCCATCAGGTGGGCCATGTGCTTGTTTGTCACCTAAGTTGAATAAAAAAATAATACGCACGTAACTTTATAGTAATTTATTGTGCGTACTACCAAAGATTAGAAGTCCTTGCCTGAATCTGTTTCTGGTAACGTCCTGGGAATCTTCAAGTAAACAGGTATGTTGCTTCTAGCAAAACACGCAGTTAGATTGGAAAAAGCGGACCTCGGACTCAGAGGTGAAAGATTCGAATGCGACCGGAATTAACGCTAGGGTGAAGAAAGAAGGTGTTTTGTTTCCAGGGAAATATGTTCCATCGCAGACTACACATTAGCCTATAAAAATCATTTTCTTTAGATGTGTAATGTTTGTGTGTGAATGCCATGCCCGATTTTCCAGATCAATTTGATATAGTAGCAGTATGGACTCGGCAAAAAGTGTCCCTATTAACGATAATAAGCCCTCTTCATTAACTTGAAGGCGAATCGCTAAGACTGGATATAGATGTGAGTATGTAATAAAATAATGAGTATCCCTACTCGGAGCTACATGTTGCATCATTAAAGGACGTAGATCACGCCAGATTGCCTGTTTGAATTTGGTGAAGAACGAATAGGAAAGTACCCTACAAACTCTGGCAACTAAAATGTATTTTTGTTGATCGGACTCAATATATTTAAATATAAACTGAACATTACTATCGCTAGTTTCCGCTTAAACCGTAAATATTGAAATTAATATCTGCGCCAAGTGACACTCGATTTGATTTAAGTTTTACGAGAGATGGGGACGAGCGTCCATTAAACGTCAAACGTACTCAATGCGCACGCACATCAGTCGCAGCGAAATTATGTTCACTGTCCGCGTCCTAGTGATCACCGTGATGTTTAGATATTTTAATAAATGAATAATTCTTGTATAAACACAAGCATACGCAATAAATTTCTTTTCATCAGTATCAGAATAAACGGGATATTTACCATGTTTCACTATTTTGAGTTTCCGATATTTCGGCGCTGTTGCAAGCACCATGATCACGGAGGAACTGGAGTATTGGCGGTGAACAAAGAAAAAGTTTTTTCTTCTAGGAGTAATTATATCGATCTACCCTCTTTCTAGTTCTTTTACTACGCGTATCTGCACTACTATTGGTTTCACTCTCACTACAAACTCGAACCCGATCTCGATCACGTTCACGACATACGATGCTCACTGTATCCACTCGCGATTTTGTTTTAGCTTGTTCCCGGTTGTTTTTGCAAAGACGGACCACTGGATGCCAGACGTTCGACAGTTGAAACCCATCCTCACGATTGAAATTTTTATACTTTTTTTTTTGTAAGTAGTGTAAAAAGAACGGTTACATGCCGAATCAAGGAACACATCAGGGCAGTCAAAAACAATGAACCGCATAAATCTGCAATCGCTCAACATTTATTGGAGTCCGGTACGAACCACTGGATCGAGCTACATAACCCTCAGATGCTTTCGACAGAACGCCACTATATACCAAGACTGGTAAGGGAAGCCATTGAAATAAAAAAGTATAAAAATTTCAATCGTGAGGATGGGTTTCAACTGCCGAACGTCTGGCATCCAGTGGTCCGTCTTTGCAAAAACAACCGGGAACAAGCTAAAACAAAATCGCGAGTGGATACAGTGAGCATCGTATGTCGTGAACGTGATCGAGATCGGGTTCGAGTTTGTAGTGAGAGTGAAACCAATAGTAGTGCAGATACGCGTAGTAAAAGAACTCGAAAGAGGGTAGATCGATATAATTACTCCTAGAAGAAAAAACTTTTTCTTTGTTCACCGCCAATACTCCAGTTCCTCCGTGATCATGGTGCTTGCAACAGCGCCGAAATATCGGAAACTCAAAATAGTGAAACATGGTAAATATCCCGTTTATTCTGATACTGATGTCAGTGACCATGATAGTTTAAATGCCTAAATTTCTTTTCTACAACATGTTAATGGAGTTAACACATACTACATTTTATTTTAAGTGTGAATTACATTAAGTTATTATTCATGATTAAAGCCGCGCTTTTAGTAGGGTTCTAGGCAAAAATTAACAAACCAACTAATCCGGACCGCAGTACAAGGTTTTAGTCGGTAAACACGAGAGCTAAAAGCAGTATGTTGTGTTTAATAATAAAGGCAGCATAAAATCTACTCTCATAGAATGCTAATAAATGAAATGGCATGGAAAAGGAGATTAAGATGCATAGTAAAAAGCAAAGCTGCGACGCCATCGAACCAATACGCTGGCATCGGCGGAGGTATCCGAGAGGATATCCGCACGTTAAAAAAAGCCCCACTACCCTGCCCATTGGTATGTTGATGACCACTTGCTTACCAATCCACTTAACCGAGGATTTTGGCAAGTTTAAACCGTAAACTAAGAAATTTCGTCAGAATTTATAAAGTAATCCAATGGCAACGCATATTACATTCAAGTATGCTAAAATAAGGTAGGAATCAGTAAATAAATATTCTAAGAGCATATTACACTGCGCTATCTAGAGTCAATTATTATAATTATTGTTCTCATAACACAGCCTTGGCAGGAAGACTTAGCTCAGCTGCCTATGCCGGTGAGATCGGTCTGGGTATGGAATACTATATTCCGTACACTGATGTCACCGGTGCCCGAGGAGTGCGCCCTTGGTTCGGGCGCGAGTGTGCGGGGGCTGTTGATCAAAAGCAGTCCGCGTATCGCGCTTGGGTAAGGGCGCGTGCCACGCACGATCCCAATGTGAGCCACTTCAAGGCGGCGTACAACAGAGCCACAAAGGTCTGCAAGAGGGCTTACGTCAAAGCGGATGCCCTGCGCATTGCGCGGCTTGGTCAAGAGCTAGTGGCACATCCCACGGGCAGCCGTGGATACTGGCGACTGGCCAAAGCCGTGCAGGCCAACTTCTGTCAGCCTTCGCTGCCACCGCTGCGCTACCCTGATGGATCCCTGGCCCATGGACCGCAAGAGAAAGCCAATATGCTAGTAAATCTCTTTGCGGCCAATTCCCGAGTCGATGATTGCGGTATACAGCCGCCGACACTACCCAATGGTGACCACGTAATGCCTGAAATACGTATCAGGCAATGCGATGTTCGTGCGGTGCTTCAATCACTCGATGTCCGGAAAGCCAGTGGCCCGGATGGTATTCCAGCGGTGGTCTTACAAAAATGTGCAGCGGAGTTGTCTCCGATGCTTACGCGGCTGTACCGACTGTCCTACAGCTCGGGTACAGTGCCTTCGGCTTGGAAAGAGGCGAATGTACAGCCGATCCCCAAGAAGGGGGATCGCTCAGAGCCAGCCAACTATCGACCCATAGCCGTCACCTCAGTGCTGTGCAAGGTCTTCGAGCACATCATTAACAAACAGCTCATGCGTCACCTAGAGGATCACTCCTTACTTAATGACCGGCAATATGGCTTCAGGCCGAAACGGTCAACGGGTGATCTTCTAGCATACGTTACCCATCTTTGGGGTGAGGCTATGGACAAGCACGGCGAGTCACTGGCAATTAGTCTTGATATCGCCAAAGCTTTCGATAGAGTCTGGCACAAATCGCTTCTCTCCAAGCTACCAGCCTTTGGTCTGCCTCCTAGACTGTGCAACTGGATTGCTAGTTTCCTGCAGGAGCGCCGTATCCGCGTCCTCTGTGATGGACGGGCTTCGGAGTTCTTGCAAATAAATGCTGGCGTACCGCAGGGGTCTGTATTATCTCCCACTCTCTTTCTTCTGCATATCAACGACATGCTGTCCACCGGCAGCATACATTGCTATGCAGACGATAGCACCGTACACGGGAGTTATCACGGACAACCTGCGGCCAAACAGTCTGATATCGTGGAAAAAAGACAGCTTCTTGTCACTGAGCTGGACCGGATCTTGAATCACATTTCTCAATGGGGCTCCGAGAACATGGTCGAGTTCAATGCCAAGAAGACGCAGGCTTGTGCGTTCACAGCAAAGGTATCTTCTTTCCTTCCCCTTCCCACTCTTCAGAGCACGCCACTTCCACTGCAGGACAATCTCTATATCCTAGGCATGGATATTCGCTGCAAACTGAATAACAGAAATTACATCGAGAGCATCATCAAAACAGCCTCGCGGAAACTCGGACTCCTAAACAAAGTGAGACGTTTTTTCACGCCGGAGCAGCGGTGTCTTCTCTATAAGACACAAATTCGCTCCTGCGTGGAATACTGCTCGCATCTCTGGGATGGCTCCGCGAAATACCTACTAGATGCTCTCGACAGGTTGCAGCGACGCGCGGTCCGAATTATTGGGAACCCTGAGGTCACGAACACCCTCGAGCCTTTGCAGATGCGTAGAGATATTGCTTCCTTGGCTGTATTTTACCGTCTCTACCACGGTGAGTGTTCTGACGAGCTCTTCCAACTAATCCCACCATCTCCTTTCCTACATAGGACAACACGTGCAGGCCTTAGATGTCACCCTCACACTGTGCAGAATATACGAGCAAGAACCAAGCGGTTCGGAGACTCTTTTCTTTGCCGCACCACCAAGACCTGGAATTCATTACCAGCACACGTGTTTCCTTCTTCCTACAGTCCCGGGGCCTTTAAGCGGGGCGTGAAAAAGCATCTGATGAGGCCGCCAAGCTGAGTGCCACCATTGTAGCACTTAGTGTCTGTAATGGTGACCCTCTTTCCTGAGACTTTGCCTTTAGCTTACCATCAGGCGAGGTGAGGTCAAGTTGGCGTGTCGTATATAAAAAAAAAAAAAAAAAAAAAAAATGCGGTTAGAAAGATAAGGCCACTGACTGATGAGGAACGATTAGTATATTTTAGGTACTTTCATAGCGTTATGTCATACTGTCTGCTGCTGTGGGGCTCAGCTGCTGACATTGAGACTATATTTTGTACTACAAAAAAAACGAGCGATTCGAGCAATCCATAGCCTCAGACCCCGTGAACCTGGCCTCTATGAAATAATTATTTGAAGAAATTTATATTTTAACAGTTGCTTGTACAGTACATTTACATAATTTTATAAAAATAATCTTGCTGTACAAAAACTCGGGCTTCATAAAAATGGCGATTCGTTTAGGCAGGTCGTTTTAGGCAGTTGTATAAATATATTTAATTAAATTCTTCAGAATTTGGTTGACATGCCACTAAGTAAATTTAAAATAGAAGTGAAAGAAACTTTAATGAAAAAAAGTTATTATAAAGTAGCTGAGTATTTTGATGATGGAAATGTGTGTAAGTCTAAGTGTTTTGCTTGCTCGCACAACATTAATTGTAAACAAAAACATATTTAAAAAAAAGATAATTTAGTTCTAATACAGTCCTCTGAGTTTCTTGCTGGTATCTTCTCAGTAGAACTAACCTATCGAACCAGCGAAAGAATCTTTTTCCAATGGTTTATTTACATTACTTATTATTTTTTATAATATTCCTTGACATAATTGTAAAGTTTTGACGTTCATATGTGCTCTTTATGTGCCTAAACTGAATAAATGAAATTGATTCTTGATAACTCTTTTGTTGAAATACAGACATAATTTTACATAGAATAGAAAAAGTTATGTAGGACCACAAACGAGTTTATATAAGTTAATAGAATATTGAAGAAATAACATTTTATTGAGTGTAACATCTAACAGACATTATATAATATGCCGAAAATGAAAAGAAGCGGAACAAATGCGTGTAACAAGTCGGCGCAAGCTGAAGCTGTACGGCGAACAATAACTAGATGTTTACGTCTTTACGTATATCAGGTGGCACCTAGTCTGCTCCTAATATTCTCACCAGCGTTTGACACAATTATGTCAGGGTAGCTTTCAGACATTCCCGCTAATACTCTATTAATAGAGTATGTTAGAACAGGAAGATTTATTAACTGAGCCAACGACAACGCAATCTGTTGCGAACTTGTGAAGTAATATCGGGGACTATCAATCGTTTGGACAAACGTACTCGTACCAAATTCAATTACATGTGTGTAAGAAAACATCTAAGTTCTACGACAAGAAAAGATTCCGAGAAAATTGTCTGTTATCAAAAAGCAAAGCCATTACAATGAAAGGAGAAAGGGACGTAAAGGGACGGCAACCGCGACGTTTATATCCCCCACATGAGGAAAACTAACAAAAATGCCCGAACTACGGGTTATCATCCCTCGCAAGTCGCAACATCCTCATTGGGAAATATAAACAAACGTATCTAAGGATATTTTCAAAGATAACGAAGTTACGTAAAGGCAATAAATATGCCGTAGACCATGCAATTTTATTCAACTCTCAATTTTTTCACACGCATTTAATTCTTGTAACAGTAAATTACAGTACTATTAAAAGCATGAAACATTATCGTAATATGTTTTAATTGTTTAACGTCTGTAAAGTTCACGTAGCGAAGTTTTCACTTTCGTTGTCTGAAAGTGAATTGCTATTTTTACATTTATCCACATTTAATATTGGTGAAGTTCGTACATTTACGGAATCGTAACAAAGTAAACAAAACAAGAAGGACCCAGGTTAGTCGCACACTCGTTAGTAACACACGCACCTTGCGCTGTGCCGGCGTTTTCGTACTTCGTTTTGAGCTTAGCGGCCGTCGCGCGCGCATCCGACCTGACACTGTCTGTGGCTGTGCTCGTGGTCGTGGTGGTCCTGAACGACAGGGTCGTGGAGAAAGTCGAGGAGAAGGACGAGCCTAGACCCAGGCCGAGGGTGGTGCGGTAACGACGCCTGTACATTGTGAGGTGTGCACGCAACGAATGTCAGATCACGACTGAGCCGCGCACGCGTTAACCCGGAAAAGCGGTCGCGATTTATTATAGTACGAGAAAGTCTCTCCCAGACGCGTAGACGCAAGGGAGTTAATATATCCATCACGCCCTCTCACTTTAGGAATTAGCAGGACAGTCCGTCTATTGTCCCAATAAAAATAAACAATAAACCAATTTTACCTTCCATATCATTTAGGTACTTATAAAAAGGAGACAATAACTTGAGACAATGATACTTTTTTTTTTTTTACGTGCGCAAAATCCCCACGGATACCTCCCCACCGGGGCCGGTGGAGGAGGTTATGTCAGACTCGAATCGACTAAAACGCACGCCGCCTGTGGGTCGCTTTGGTTGCCGAAGGTGAGGTTGACAGGCATATCCCTCGCACCCCGGCCGACCCAGGGCCATCTCTCACGATCTGGCCCTCTTCTCGGGTGTGGGGACTAGAGAGTCTCCAACTCGTCCCCGGAAACGGGGAGGCGCGCCACGCGCGGCACTGCCGCGGCCTGCTTCTGCCAGGGTGACAGGCGGCTCCACCTGTCACCTCCAGGCCGAGACAATGATACTAGTGAAATAATGTTTTTACGGCCGCTGTCTGAGCACCAATTGACTTATCGATAAGAATGTTATATACAAGGACCCGTTGATTAAATTTGTTTTTAATATTGGTATCCCTGATTCATAATCATCATGATGGCGCCGTATCCCGGCAGCATCCGAGGGCCCTCACCTCGGAGCTTCGGCCCTCTTCCGGCTTTACCTCCTCCATTTCGCACGTGCTTGGGTAGCAATGGTGATCAGACCAATGAAGGAGAGCCAATCCCGAATTATTATTTTTCAGAGAATATTAATAACCGAAATTACTAATACTCCCTCTACCCCTCCAGCTAAGCTAAATTGCTTGTGTTAGGAGTGGGTTCACGTCGGTAGTGTAATGGCCAGGATTTAAACCCGAAAATTTTCGATCGTAAGGGCTTCCTTATAACCTAAGTGTTGTGAATTTACTAACAATCCAAGGAATTGTTAACTTTATTGTTAGGTACACTGAGAGCAAAACGGCTAAAAGGGCGTTAGGGTACGCGACACGAATGAGTACCGAAACCAAAGTCAGCAGAATGTAATCCAATGAGTTGCTGACGTTTTGACGTGTGTGGAGCCAAATCAAGGTCCTCGAGGCTTTCCTGCAAGCCCGTACACTTGCTGTAAATGTTCGTTGGCGCAGGCTTCACTTTCGGAGTGGTAATCGCTCCCGTAAAAGTTAAAATAAACTAAACTGTGGAAGGCAGGAGTAGATTGGTCCCTAGGCTCTCAAGTTTAAGCTTTAGATGAAACCAGGATTACTGCAGTTCAATGAACGAACTGAAAAGGAGGCACAGTTGTATTACACACTTGTAAGTATGGCTAGAAGGAAAAAAACAGATAGAGTGAGAAAAATCGTAAGTTTATATGTAGTCATGTGTCTGATTTGATTTGATAAGGGACCAAAATATAGGGGGATCAAAAAAAAGATCTCCTGATTTACTTTACTATGAAACTTTTAATGTATAATATCATTATTTTTAGATGACACACTGAGCTGATCTTTATGGAAGCAGTTGCTTGATTGAAAGCATAACAGATTGTGATCCATTACAGTGTGATACTGGACTAAAACAACTTGAATATACTCTATTATTAAGTTTCCTTAGAAAAGCTTGCCCCCATTTTACATGTACTGTTATTTAATACAACAAAATCATTAGATTAACAGTTTTCAGCAGCATGTGGATATGATGCCTTCTGCCACTGCAAACTTTTTGAATATAAGTTATATATTATAATATATAATCTCTGGCAGTGAACCACTTGTATGGGAGGATCTCTCTGTGAAACATCTACATATATCACTATGCATATATTGAGAGTATAATGCACCATAATGTAGGCCTGGGTTCTAAAGGGAAAGCCTCGGCAGCTACTGGAACTCAATGCCGAGATAGCTATATGAAAACACCCATAAATAAACATATATTCTTCATGTTAAGTAGCATAATATTTATTTTCTTGTTTGGTTAGTGAAAGTGGCGAAGAATTTTACACTTCTACCCTCATATTTTTACCTATACCCATTTAGGATCAGCATTATCAGTTAACTCAGATAATAGACAAAACCAGCTGGTAAACATATGAAGTACAAATGAATGCCATAAGACCACTTTACTGTTCTGCCTATGTAATTAATTGTGCATAAAGTTCAATAAATAAATATTCACTATGGCAGTTATATATATAAATATATAAATTTCTATTAATTTAAATCACACTTTCTGAAATATGAGAAAGAAAATCTGTGATAATGATAACAATTCACACCCAGCAGAGATAAAATGTTTTACATAATAGTTGTCATGTTATGTAAACAAACAATGTTTCTTTTACTACATAGTTGTAATGTGTGAAGCATCATCATTTACATACATTAAATAAATAGCTCACTGTATTGACAGTATATTTCATTAGGTACTTGAATGTCTGCCTTACTCAGCAGACAATGTGGGATATAATCACATTCCTAGTACCTACTTCATCAACATATAGAATATCAATTTTATATTATTCATTGAATTGTTTGGTTTTGTTTTGAGACACTCAAGATTATTATACAACATATTATTCTAATTCAGGAGCCACCCGCTCCTAATTTGATGAGCTAGGATACTTACCGTTAATCGACCAGATATGTGAGGGCAGCGAGTGCGCCGCGTACACCCGCCCGAGCGACAGCGACGTGCCGGCCACAGGCCCGGTTTCTTCGTTGGAACTGGAGTCAGTGTCAGGGCTGGCAGCCGCCGAGGCTTCATAGCTCTGTGAGTTCGGAGGAATCGCGATTGCCTCGTGAGAACTGTGCAGGTCTGGTACCGAAGACAGAGACCTGGCTCGCTGACGATCGTTCGACACCTGTATGCCAGGGATCGATCTCAGCAGGCTAAACCCTGCAGTCCCAGATACTACATCAGAGCTAGAACTCGTGGAGAATGTCCTCGCACGCGGACTCTGGCCCCCGTTCGCAGTACTCGCCTTTGCGCCCATTGCGACTCCGTTACGCAAAATTCCCACCTGTCACGCACTAAAACCGAGAATCACGACCACACACGGGACGCAACCACCATTCCGGTGATAGACATCGTACGACACACAAATAACAGCTAACAATTCGCGAAAAAAATAACACACAATCGACAATCACAAGTATGAAGCAAAATTGTAAACAGCCCTTGCATGTGCCGTGCTGCAAAATTTTGACAGTTCTGACTTTTTTTATGTGAAGTTGGAACGGTTCTCCCATCTGCGATGCGCCATCTCCGTTCGAAAACTTATAGCAAATAAATTGTATTCAACTTTGGGACGTGTGGGTATGGGGCATGTTACGGTAAGGATTTAGTAGTGATCTAAACAAAACTTTAGTCTAGACAAGTTTTAATAACGACCCGAAACCCAAATTTGATTTCACGGGTTAGGCTGATATAGGTATATTTCATCTCTTTATCTAATATCAGTGCTTGCGTGGATAACCATTTGAGTATTAACAAAGAATGGGAGAGATTGAGTGTAAATGAATTACTGAACAACAAAACATAAGAACGAAGTGCGAGGACAAATTCGTACGATTAGTTGCGGAAAGTGAATTTGAGCTATATTAGCATTCTTTGAGCCCACGAGAATCATAGTAATTAATGGTTTGGATCACTATATGAATTTGGATCACCATTGTTTACCACTGAAAGCTAGAAAATCTAAGAAAAATCCACAATTCCATTTTCTGAAAACGACAAAGACTGCTTGGAACTCTTTCATTGAAGTTCCAGAGTTTATGTTTTTGTATCCGTATCGTACTCCTCAAACGTATCCAGTACTTGCCTTGTTGTCAAGTTAACTGTCATATGTCAAATGTCGTGAATCGATGACGAATTTTATTGGAACTTGGAAGTGGAACCACAACAGTGAGAAATAACAACTTTTGATGAATTTAATATATACTGGAGTGATAATAGAATAATTATATATTAGCCATGAATAATCCAGGAATGAATTCTGCCACTGTAAGTATATAGAGAGTAAATAGATGTTCGATTTCGTAGCAACATGTTAACTGCAGCAATGTATTGTGATTTCTATTATAACTTTCGTAATGTATTTTAACTAGGTATGATCATCTGAATATTTATGCCCATGTAATCGTAACCCCTTAACTGTATTCTCATCCCAGCTGTTTTGTTTTGCATATTAATTATGTTGTTTTGGAAGCATCGTTATAGTGATGTATGTAGTAGATAATAGAGTTAGCTTTGCACGGCTTGAGCTGATGTAGTGTCATTACCACGCTACTTACAGCCAGGTGTGCCGCAGGTGCCGCTCCTCGACGACGACACCATCGCCTTCGGTGAGGAAGATAATGCCAACAAACAGTTTGTGTAAGTTGCTTTTTGATAAAGTTATACATGAAAATATTGAAATTCCAGCCTCAGAGAAGATATTTGTGTTAAAAGCCACTGGTATAAAAGAGGGGAATAAATATGAGCACACTCTTATTCTTCAAAATCACCAATGTCTAGACAATACTTATAGCATCAAGATAACCAGACCAGGGTTTACTTAAAGTTCAATAATCATATTGATTCCTGTAAACATGATTGTATATCATGATATACAATCCTGTTTACAGGAAGGGAGTTCCAAGGAACGCAAAAGTTTAAAAGAAAGAAGAGCAAATAAGTTTACAGAATAGATTTTTTATGTCATAACGAAGCAAATTATGTACTAACAATATTCTCAATGTCCTTTACTGACTTTTCCAGGCATCCCTACATAGTATTCTTCCACCTAGTTTTCCGAAGCTCAGCAATAGTTGTGTACCTGTTATGTGGCTGGTTCTCAGACTCCTTCATAGCCAGCTTTGTACTTGTCACATTGTTACTCTCTGCTGACTTCTGGACTGTTAAAAACATCACTGGTGAGTTTTTGTTTTGCACAAATTCGGGTTTTATTGGTTTTAGTTAATTTTTGAACTGAAGGAAACAAGCAATAGTCTAGTAGCCTGCTATACCAATCTCATAACGTGATAGGCTAACTGTATGATAAAAACCACCTTGCCTAGTCCACGACAGGTAGGGTACATATATACTGTAGGATACAGTAACAGCTGCGATTATTAAGTGGATGAATCTCTCCAGTCAAGTGCTTCCAAATTCAAACAGATAGTCCAGTTATGTCTCACTTAGAAGCATTGATTCCGTAATTTGCAGAAGTGTGCAATTGAGTAAATGATTGACTAGTCAATTTAGTTACTTTTTAGAAAACAGTATGTTATAAGGATGTATGAAATAATTTATTGTGAAGTAATAATTTTCAATAGTCAAATAATTTACTATGATAATAGTTGGTTATGATTAATGAATATACATTGGGTATTTTCCTGAAAGTAGAATACCCAATATATTTATGTAGTTGTAAAAATATTTTATATCAACTTAAAAATGAAAATTTGCAAAAATAAGTATTATCAGAATCATAAACTATTCTAAAATAAAGATATTGTCCATATTATTATCCGATTACTTAGTTTGAAGTAGATATAGGAGTAAGATTCAGCTACATCTTAGACTAGAAAGCCAACTGAGAGTAAAGGCTTTAAGAATGCTGATTTGAGTAAGATGAAGTATGAATTTAATTAACATTAAGTTTTTAATTTGCAGGTCGATTGTTAGTTGGACTGCGATGGTGGAACTATGTAGACGACGATGGCAAGTCTCACTGGGTTTTCGAGGCGAAACAGGTAAATGTACGTTCAGACATTCAATCTTCAAAATAATTATATTTAAATGGAATAAATTATATCACAAATGATGATCAATGATAACACTGATGGAACAGACTCAACCATGAGCAAACTCATCAAGTAAGAGATTTGTATCTGATTTTTTCTTTGAAGGAAACTTTATTATCTATTATGTTTACTTAATGTTTTATTATCAACTAGTATATTAATACTTTATCTGTATTAATATACTAGTTAACCAGTCCCGGCTTCGCCCGTGGCATACAACTTAGTTTCAAATAATTCGAATCAGCATTTCCTGAGATTAGAGTTTTCAAACAAACAAAAACTTCAGCTTTATAACATTAGTATAGATAGGTATACCTAAGGCTGGCGCGCTTATTGCTACGCAGGGCACGATACCTACTGACGTATGAGACAATTGCTTTCATCAGAGATGGTGTTATGTGAAGTCGCCGATCGCTGACTACCTGAACGACCACTCCTAGCCAAACAGACCTTTATTCACTATTTGTGCTTATAGAGCGCGCGAAAGATGATTCATTCAAAAATTCGTAATTTTGGCCTTTACGTATTCCAAGAAAAAATGGAGGCGATATTTTAATGTAATTTATATTGCGCCTTTGTGGGCACCAGTAAGACGGGAGCGCACTTACACCCCCTGTCAGGCAGAAAGGTAAATACAAATCTTTTACCCGATAGTCATGTTTTCGAGTATATTTCCATTATATATTTCGAGTATATATGTGTCCCACAAGGCTCCGTGTTATCTCCGACGCTGTTTCTGCTGCATATCAATGACATGCTGTCTGATGGCTCCATTCATTTTTATGCGGACGACAGTACCGGGGACACGTGTTACACGGGCCGTGCAAATATCCCTCAGTCCGAGGTGGAGAAGAGTCGCGAACAACTTGTGTCTAAAATCGAGACTACTCTCTCTGGAGTATCCGATTGGGGACGACTAAACCTAGTCCAATTCAACCCCACTAAGACACAAGTATGTGTATTCACCGCTAAGAAAACCCCATTCATTGTAGCGCCGCAATTCCTGGGCACACCGCTTACCATCTCCTCGAGTATCGGGATCCTTGGTGTCGATATCTCCAGCGACGTCCAATACCGAAGTCATTTGCAGGACAAGGTTAAGTTGGCATCAAGAAAACTTGGAGTGCTCAACAGGGCGAAGCAGTACTTCACTGCGGGGCAGCAACTCCTTCTTTATAAGGCACAGGTCCGGCCTCACATGGAGTACTGCTGTCACCTTTTTGCTGTCACCTGCATACCAGCTTGACCCCTTCGACTCGTTGCAAAGACGGGCATTGAGGCTGGTTGACAATCCCATACTCACAGGTAGAGTGGAACCTCTTAGCCTTAGGAGGGATTTTGCCTCACTGTGTGTGTTCTACCGCCTATACAATGGTTTGTGCTCAGATGAATTGTTTGACATGATGCCCGTAGCTACATTCTATCATCGCACCTCTCGCCATAGGCAGGGAATTCATCCCCACACATTGCGACCTGAGACGGTGCGCACGAGTGTGACACCCCTGGTGTTGCATACGTCCATAGGCCACGGTAACCGCTTCCCATCAGGTGGGCCGTGTGCTTGTCTGCCAAGTTAGTGGTATAAAAAAAAAAAAAATTGTGATATTTTTGATAGCACGCGTTACAGTCAGTTTATTTAAGGAAGTAGGATACGGCGGTATTTCCGTCCAATTAAGCAGTCTGACTGGGGTAGTACCTCCGCCCTACAGATTACCGCGGCCATAATAACTTCGTGTTGTGTTCCCAGCGTTGAGTAGGGTAGCCAGAACTCACTGGAGAGTTTGTGCTGCTAGTGGGAAGACTAAAGGCTTGCCCTGCTTTGTCTTCTACACTGACGGCACAGAAACTCTGTGCTTACAGGGTCGGCAGCGCGAGTGTGACTCCTCTGGTATTACACACGTCCATAGGCCATGGTGATAACTTTCCATCAGGTGGGCCGTGTGCTGGTCAGTCACCTAGGTGGAATAAAAAAAAAAGTCTTTAACCAAGGACTTAGATTGCTTCGTTTAGATAATTAATGTTCCTGATCATGCTATTAACACCAAAATATAAATAAATTGAACTTTCACAGAACCGCGTGAACCAAAACGAGAGCCGTCTGTTCTGGATGGGGCTGGTGATGTGCCCGCTCATCTGGTCCACATTCTTCATCTTCTGTCTGTTTGGTCTCAAGTTTAAATGGATGGTTTGTATGAATCAGTACTATTATGTTGCTACTCAATTTGTAGAGTGACAATATGTTTTATTAGCGTATGAGGTTACTGAGCGAATCTCAGGAACCTATTGCCTGAAACAAACTTAGGCTTAGGCCCATATTCTTGAGGTACCCAGTATCGAATCTCGATTTATCTGAGGACAGATTGTATAGACAAGCCCTTAGAGCAGTAACGCACTTGCGGTTCTGGCCAGCCAAACAGTTGCGATATGATTCCGACCAAAACGGCACGGCCGCATTGGGCCATCCACGACCTGCTGCTATTTCTTGGTACGTGGCTGGCTTATGTACGTGTTGTAACCGATCACGCCCGTTGCAGCTGCTGGTCCTGATCGCGCTGACGCTGAACGGCGCGAACCTGTACGGCTACATCAAGTGCAAGTTCGGCGCCAAGGAGAACCTGAAGTCGGCCACCGCGGACTTCGTGAAGCGCCAGCTGTTCCAGAACGCCTCCACCTTCATGTTCACGCCCGCGCCGCCCGCCGCCACCGGCAGCACCGGCGTCGTGTAGCGACCTACTCCGCCCTGCTCATGATATTGTACAGTTTAGCGCTTGGACGTAGAAAAAACAGATCCCGCACCATAAACTTTTAAAATAAGTCAATATTTTTTTAGCGGCTGTAATAGTACTAACTGCAAATGTAACTTTGTAATCCTACATATTTATATGGGATTGCAAAGTTATTTGTGCAGTTGGAAGTATGACTGGCGTTCAATTGTTCACCTATTTTAACAGTTATTGGTAAGCCTGCAGGACAGACTGTGATAGGACATCGACTGAAGCACAAAAATGGCGGCAAATAACTTTGTATTAGTGAATTGAAATGTTGGGTATTTGATTATTTGCGGAATATTTAACTTAATTTGAACTCTTTCTCTTCTCCTTTTTTCATTCTTTCTCATACTTTTACCTGACGGGCGTTCATACCGTTATGGCAACTTACCAGGACCTCGATTCTGCTAACTGTCAACCGCGGACACTGCTTAAAATTCATTTAATTATAGACTTTAAAACAATGTCTTTAAAGTTCCAAATTAAAAGGCTTTTGATAAATGAAACTCTTTTCATTTAATTTTGGGTTTTAACTATACAGGAATAAAGTCTCAAATTTAATGCTCCTACTAGCTTTCTTTAGGTGCTTCACTCTGATCTTACGCGAGACACCGTCGCTATTTTTTCTACGTCCATGTTTAATACATACATTTACCTACAGCCAATTGAGTGTGATCTGGCAATTAATTCAAAAGTTCACTATTTATGATAAATAAGCACTAAAGTGTGCTACGTCGAGTATAGTGCTCTATACTGTTCGGTTGAATACCTGTTATGTGATTATTATCCTCGAGCGAGTTCCCTGGTTCTAGTGTGCGACTTACGAATTCCATAGATTATTGCACGAATTTGCTTTTTTTATAACATAGATAAGTATAATAAAAAGCGTCAGTACTGAAGTTTAAATAATACAATAATATCTTGTCCTTTAAGTATGAGTGTTAAGTACTAATCTTACAGTCATAGTACCTTTTAAACAGTGAATTCATTTAAACGTCCTACACATGATTCCTAAAATCAGTGGCGACATCGGGGAAGTGGTGGGAAGGACCGCGGAGGAGGTGATCGTACCATAAATCGCCTCGTGTATAAGCACCCTAATTCTAGCCGCGTGGTTCCCGGCAGAGTAGAATTTGGACCACCCCATCTCTTCCCTTGCGGTGTCGTACAAGGCGACTAAGGGATAGGACTGTTTAACATCAGACAGATATATAAAGCCCAGACTCAGCCTCAGATGCATGCTTTGAGTCAACAATAGGCTCACCCCCTATTACGTGTACCGAATTCAATCATTGGTGAAATGTGGGCGTTAATTCACCTCTGCCTAACCCTCAGAGGATAAAGGCGTGATTTTATATATGTATGTAATTCTCGATTTAGGGACGATTATCATCTAGGGAACGTTGTCGGCAAGTGTGTAGCGAAATCGAGATTGATTTCTGCGCAAGTGCCGAGACGATGCCTATGCTATTTCTTGCTGTTTTTAGAGTTTCTGTGGCATCTTGGATCAACGAGCTGTCCATTGCACGATCGGTGATGTGTGTAGGTGTAGTAACTGTAGAGTAGTAAGCGATGTCATCCCACCACCACTGTCCCTCTGTGCCGATGTCGTCACCTCGTCACTGATTTTAGGGCCGTGTGTAGGGTCCTTAAATTTAACCAACTTGTGCGTGAGAGATGGCTTAATATGTGTTTAGTTGTATTTGAAACGGATTTATATGTATTAATTTATTTAAATAATCACGTTACCAGTATTTTTACATAATCAATTGTTTTCGTTTAAAAACATTGCGTGTCTGAGAAAATTATCACAGCTTAGTCTTATGAGATTTCTGTTTTGAATGTGTGATGTTCTGTGGAACTGCTTATAGTATCTATAGTGGTTTTATACCATGTGTGCATGCGTGAATGTACTTTTTACTACTAATGCCACTGAAGGACCGACGGACAGATTGATGTGTATCAATAAAATATGGTCTGTTTGTAATAATTGTGTCGTAATGTTTGTATGTCCAGGGTATCGTAGTTTTTGAACGTGATGCTTACGCATTTATTTAACAGATCATATAAGCATATCTAAATGTTTTATGTCCTGTAATAGATTGACGTGACCGACGTAGAGTTAGCGAATTTATTTAACGTCCAATTAAGTTCTATGTATGTAACGTCGACAGATTGTGCTATTGTATATAAATTAATTATCCTAAGATTATAAATAAATGTAATTATATCTTTTTCGTCGTTTATTATATTTATATATTTTAATTATGTTTAAAAGTTTAACATCATTACACAACATTTTCATTTTCTGTTCTGGCCCCTTATTCTGAATGACAATCACATTTAACTTGGTCTAGTGTTCTACCAGTACTATCTTCAATATTAACCAATTGAAATCTACCGTCTTCTCAACTTGTTGTCACTCAAAATAATCCCCGTGATGTGCAAACTACCCATTATTTAAATAAATACCACCGCCCACTAAATCCTGCACTGCGTTTAGTGTTCCTCCTATGCCTCATCAAATAGAAACTAGAATATATTTCGGGAAATGGCGAGCAATTATTAAATGCTACTGCTATGTAACATCGAAGCTTTTTTTTATACCACTTAGATGGCAGACAAACACACGGCCCACCTGATGGGAAGCGGTTACCGTGACCAATGGACGTATGCAACACCAGGGGTGTCACACTTGCGCTGCCGACCATGAAGAAACCTTCTGATGCCCCTCTTGAAGAACCCCATATTGTAGACTAGAGTTGGCACGAATAGTGATTTGGCCGAATACCGAATATTCTGCAATGCTGTCGGCCGAAGCACCGAATATTCGGCACAAAGAAATGCTTGTCGAGCGCGTTTAGAATAATAAGACAAGTCGCGACCTGTCTCGTTCGTGCGCGGGCCAGCGTACGGCCATTTGATTTGAAGCCACTCCACAAAAAGTGCAAGACAAATGGCATAAGCTTTTTTGCTTGATAATACAGTTACTATGGAGGTGTACTAGATGGCAGCTCAGTATTTTACCTTTAAATATTTATTGTATTTTATTATTATTAAAAAAGAAACAACCAAAATAGAATCTTTATATTTTTATGTTTTCTTAGATCTTTTTAAATAGTATGCTCTTGCTTGTCCTTGATCCACGCTTCAAGACAGGTAGCAGAAAGATTGGTTCAAGGAGAAAGAGCAAGACAAAAATTCTTCTAGAAGCTCTGAAACTAAATTGTAATGATGATGAATGTAGTAGTACCGATGGAAATTCTTCTCCACTTCGTAAAAAAAGAAACTTGAATGAAAATGATAAGACTTTTGAAATACACGACAAATTCTGGAACTGCTTTGAGGAAGTCGCTACAGATAATATGCGAAATAATAATGATGAGGAAAACGTGGAGTAGAATACTGTGGCAAGTGACACGGATTTTTATCTGAAAACAATTCGTCTAGATCGGAAAGCTGATACAAGTGGTGGTCAGCAAACGAAAAACAATACCCAAACTTCTCGAATTGCTAAAGTTTATCTTTCTTCTCCCAGGAGTAGCGTGTATAGTGAGAGGTTGTTTTCTGAAGCTGGTATCATTTACGACGAAAAGCGTAATCGTTTTCTAAAAAAAGTGGCCGAATACCGAATAGTAGCCGAATATTCGTGGCATCTCTATTGTAGACTCTGGTTTGGCTTATACAACTTTTATGCGAGCTAATGAGGTCCGACCACCAGAGTAGCGTGCGGTAGCGGTTTTCATTGTTCGTTCAAAAAGTGCTCCTCCCTCTAAATATATAGTGTCATTAAATATTTATTACACATATAGTGGTGTGAAGCCCACTTTATATTTATTTTCCAGTCCTGTCCCAAATAATTATGAACGTTGAAATCAAAATTCGTGAAAGATAAGCGAGTTATGGACTGTAAACGGGCCCTCAGTCTTCACATAGAGGAAGGCCCTCCTGTACCGCATAACCTATTTGAAGTGTTAACGCTAAAATCTAAGCTAATCTACGAGCAATAAGTACATAGATACAGTGCATTGCGTAAGTAAGTACTGCCGATTCGCTTCTACCAGGTCTCACCTTCCTGTTTTCATTCTTTTTGACTTCTCTTTCTCTGCAAGTAGCAACACGCCATGCAGTGGCACAAATAGGGACTCGTGAGTGGCATACTTGGTGTTGCGCGCGTTCATAGTCCACGGAAACTGTGAACTATCCAACAGTGCTTGTTTGTTACCATAGCAGTATAAATCAGGGTGTGGCTGTATCGAAGGACATGGTCCATGTGTTTTACAAGGATACCGTTCGTGTGATGCTCGAACATCAGTCCCCGTGGATAAATAAAATAATTGAATATATTAGTATGAGCTATCAGAATATTTGTCATGTTGTATTGTTTCGAGTTTCCGATATTTCGGCGCTGTTGCAAGCACCTTGATCGCGGAGTAACTGGAGTTTTGACGGTAAATAGTGAAAACGTGAAAACGTTTTTAGAAGTAAATATATCGATCTACCCTCTATCGAGTTCTCTTGCTACGTGACTCACCACTAACACTGGTTTCACTGTCACTACAAACTCGAACTCGATCACGTTCACGACACACGATGCTGCTTAGGTACCGTATCCACTCGCGATTTTATTTTGACCTGTTCCCGGTCGTTTTTGCAAATACGGACCTCTCGATGCCAGACGTTTGGCAATTAAAAATTTTCACGATGGATATTACTGTACTTTTTTTTATTTCAATCGCTTCCCTAACCAATCTTGGTGTTAGTGGCGTTCTGTCAAACAAGAGCTTCTGAGATTATTTACCTCGATAGCTCTGTATCTCTATAGAAAGGACAAGATGGGATAGAAATATCACGATAGGTATAATACTAATGAGAGTGATCATGATAGTTTAAATACCTGTAATTGAAGATATAATAAGTACAAGATTATTTTGACAGGTAAGGGCTTGCGCGCACTAGTGAATTAGCGCACAAGTCTTATAGGGACCTCGCAAAGCTACTATATATACTACTAAAATCTGTTTGCACTGGCGCTGCCACTGTTATTGAAAATATATTATTTTAATTACACTACATAAACATCATTTTAACCAATATAACAGAATATAAAATCTATTTTCTAGTAGCTAATTTATTTAGTACAATAGAAACTAACAAAAATTAACTTTTTAAAAAAACATTTCCCAACTCCAAACGCTACAGCAAAAAGAATGCTCCAGGTGAGGCTCGAACTCACAACCCCGGCATTACTCACACGTACACTGTCTTATAAGTACCGTGCGCTAACCAATTGCGCCACTGGAGCTATGTGAGCTAGGCCTAAATTACGTATCACTATACACAACGCTTAAAAAGTCAAGTAGTACTCTTTTTCCTGATAATCTAACGTCAAATCAGTCGTTCGTTTACTTTTCGTGGCATCTACACTGCTTGAAAATTATTGTGCAATTAATTTCTAATCATACTATTATCAGTAAGGGCTGATTCGAATTAAAGCAAAATCAGTTTGACAAGTGCAAAATTTCATCGAAAATACATAAACAAAATGGAAACGTCATCTGGTTTGTTGTGATTAGTTGAAGGAATATTACCATTAAAATTCTCATAACAATCGTGTTATACAATCTAAAAGTGTAATTAGTGATTACTCAGTGTTTCGATTGATGTGTAATATCTCTTATATTTTGTCTAATGTACCGACACAATGAATTGGTTCGACACGTCAGGGATTACGAGCCTCGCTAAAACGGCGCTCAAAGAGGCACAGAAAACTATCGATAAAGCACTGGATATTCAGGACGAGAGCGGCGAAGAGCCAGATGACGGGTCAGCACACTCCACCCTGCAGGCCAGCGTGAAGTCCTCCCCAGACGACACTACAACACCGCAAAAAGACAATGCAGATTTCTTTGCTTCCTGGGGCCTTACAATGAGCGCAGAGAGTACACAGGAGCAAACAATTAAAGAACAACCTGTCGTCACTGAGAGCCCATCCAAGTCTACATCACAAAGCTTATGGGGCTCGTTTGCGGGATCCTTTTTCGAGCAGACTAAACAAGAGGACGGGACTATTGTCCGACCGCCAAAAGCTAAGTCTATGAATGTAATTTCTGATACGACATATGATAGTCAAGATGATCTTTTCTCCAAAAGCCAACTTATCATGTCGGATAGCGAGGCTTTGGATCACAGAATTACGAAATCCTTAAAAGATGACATTCCTATCTTAGATGAGAGACGCGATTCGGCTAAGTCAACCAGATTATCTCTGGTATCAAGTAGAAATAGTTCTGATTCAGTAGAAGTGTTGTCACAAAGTTTAAAAACAACTCCAGACGAGTCTGAGGCTTCTCATTCCATATCACATAGTAGTAGTACTGGTCTGAAACATAATTCAGAATCAGTTGAAATATTGCCAGATAGCTTAGTGAGCCCCAGCTCTATTGAGTGCCTTGGTTTCAATAGTTACTCTAGTGATAAAAATAGTAATTCATCCTCCTTGTGCCTGTCTCCGGAAGACATAAGTGACAAGAAGGTGACCCCTGTTGGTGACCAGGCTGAGAGAGCGGAGACAGCAGACAGTGTTAGTTTAGTAGCTGATGATGATGAAGATACAATGTCATACAATTCTATATCAGAATGCACAGCTCCTACAGTCTTGGATACAGATGACAACCCCACAAGTCCCTATACAAAACTAGTCAAAATAGATGTCAGTAGGAAAGTTATAGAAAAAGAATTTATACATTTGGAGCAAGCCATATTGCCGCAGAGGATGCAGATTAGTGAGAATTCTTCTAATGACGGGTCCTGGTCTGACAGGACATTAAATGCAGACAATGACAGTATTATTTTGGAAGGTAATGTTGAGGAACAGAAGAAGGAGCAGGAAGACATATTAATTGACAAATTAAGTGATTCCTCATCGTTTTATAATGTAACTGTCAGTAATGAAATGTTGAGATCTGAGAGCTCAGCATTTGTCAGTGTAGAGAAGCAGCAGTGTAATGAGTCCAGCAGTGGATCCTCACACAAGGAGGGGAGCGTTAAAGAAAGGACATCCCCAATTAGTTCAGATAGCAAAAGTGATTTAGTAAAAATAGGCTCCGACCGAACCTCAGGTCATACATCTGGGGATGAACTTGAGACAGCCACATCATCAGATATAGAAATAATTCCAAGCCCTAATGGGGATGGGCATGGCTTCAGGAATAGTCCGGCCAAGTATGCATTCAAACAGTCGAAGTTTGATGGCACTACATCCCCAAACCTAGTTGATTTGGTGCTTGGTAAATCTTTAGCCACTAAAATCCGTGGTCATAATAGGGAATTGTCAGAAGCTTCAATACAGAGCAACACAAGTGATGAGAGTCAGGGTTCTGAGAATGAGAGGTTAATGCGAAGGCTGTGTGAGATGACAGAGATACTGGAGGCTAGGGAGAACAGGCTGATGGAGGTGAGCAGAAGTAATGCCGAGTTAGTAGAGAGCAACACAGAACTGAAGAGCCAGGTGGAGACACTGATGGCGAAGCACGAAGGTGGTGATATAAGTACCATCACAGAAGATTACACACAGAGAATGTCTGCACTAGAAAAGAAGTTTCAACAAGCAATAAGAGAAAAGGTTAGTCATAAAATAGTCATCATATTACAATAATTTTAAGTGCTGCTGTACTTTTATGTAACATTTTTGTATTGAAAACTACCATTGAAATCACTTACAAAGAATAATGTTATGTACACCATTACATTTACACACACATACAAGTCACAACAAGTTGTGAGCATGGCCACTGGCACGTTGTTATATGTATGCAAATATATGAGTCATTACTTTAGTAAATAATACAGATAAAAGTTATCAAGTGTATTATTATCAAGTAGATGCAAATGAGAATTAAAATTCATTGAGCAAGACTTCAGAAACATTATAGCATTGTATATTTATTTCACAGATTCAATAATATATCTGTGAGCATTGAAATGGTTTGAATTAATTTATTCCATTTGAACAAAATGCTCTAACCTATTGTAATTCTGTCATTGTTAACTTTGACTATCAACCAAATTACAATTTTGCTATCTAGATATCCGAAGTTTTGTAGATAAAATTTGATCAGACCTGTATCAGACTGAACAGTTTAAGGTAGTAGAATCTGTAAACAGATGTTATCAAATATCTTTATTCATTTAGATCACTTATGAATGTCAAGATTTGCTTCTGCTTTAACATTTATGTAGTGTTAGCACTGATATAAATTTGAACTGACATACTTAAATTCTAGAGAAAGCTTGGATCTTTGTGGACTAGGACTGCCTACATATTTATCTACAATTAAGTTGGCAAACAATCCCACCAGTTAGTAAAGAATTACACCGGGAACTTGCAACTGTACCCCATACTGTGCATTATTGATAAAACCATGGCACATTTTTCTAGAATTTGAGAGCCTGGAGATTACTGTCCAACTTGCAGAATAAAATAAAATCTATATGCAGTATGTTCAGATTTTAAAGTATTATAATGATTTGCCTGCCTATGCAAGCAGTACAATCATCAAAAGTAGAGTGAAGTGAGTAGGTATTTTGTGAGAGTTCACACTCTTAAAGCCTTGCCTCTCTTCTTTTCCTTTTGCGAAAAAGGAGATCCCTTTTTCTGACAACGCGATCATCGGTGTCGACATTGACGGTAACCGCTTGCCGCCACTTAGTGTCATTGTTCTTGTTCATTACCTTTGTAATAGTTAATAGAAACATAAACAGAAGGATTAGCGCTAAGAACAACCATTATATATAACCATACAATAAAATAAATAACAAAATTGTGATGTATTTCTCAATATACAATAGTTTCTTTTGTTATAAATTCGGCTATAGGATCAGCTACGAAAACAACTCGACACATTAAAATGTGAGTCATCGACGCGCAAGAACTCGTCGGAGCTAGAGAACAGCCTGAAGGAGAAAGACGAGGTGATCGCGCAGCTGCAGGAGGAGGGCGAGAAGCTGGCGCGCCAGCAACTACAGCACTCCAACATCATTAAGAAGCTGAGGGCCAAGGAGAAGGACAATGAACAAGTTATCAAGAGTTTGAGGTATTAGGGCTTATATTTTTTTCATCATCATCATCATTATCATCATCATCACGTCACATCCAAAGTTTTGAGGCTCTTTGAGTTCTCTTTACTTTTAAGGAAGCGATTACCGCCAGAGGTTCGTTTGTGGGCCAACCCGATCAGGGGACTGCTAGCCTCGCTGTATATACTTTAAGTGAAAGTATATTATAGGTCCTTTACGCGGGGCGTGAAAAAGCATCTGGTGAGACCGCCAAGCTGAGTGCCATCATTGTAACATTATTTAGTGTATGTAATGGTGACCCTCTTTTCTGAGACTTTGCCCTTAGTTTATCATCAGGAGAAGTGAAGTCAAATTGTTGTGTCTTATATTAAAAAAAAGTATGTTGCTTCTCGTTGCGGTTTCTCTAGGATGCTGTTTATTCGTTTCGAAGTTTATAGTATGCTGTATTTGCTGCATGCGTCTGCTCCTGCGGTCTGCTACAAATTCGTAACTTCAAGCTAAGCGTCCACTTGTCGGCATCGTACGCATCGCATCAAACGGATCGTTGTATAGAAAGTCGAACAAGCGCGTATCTATCCCTATACCTAACCGCATCGTACAGATCGCACAAATCTGCTCATCGATAATGCTGACGCTGTTGCTTCCCGAGTCAAGTTTTCGATGCGTACGATGCTAACAGGTGGACGCTTAGCTTAACAGAAAAAGAGGCGCTAAACGCCGATAACTAAGCTTTTCTTTAGATTGTAACCGCAAGCAGGCAATTAGAAAGGAGGTTATTAAATTATCATTGTAATTCACCTTGTATTGTAACTATTACCGTTTTTAATTTCATAACTGGCCAAAGAAAGGCTTTCATCCCAGATGTTGACAAGGCTAGTAAAAGAAAACTAAATAACAACATGTGCACGGCACCTTGTTCCAGAGATAAAATAGCGGAGCAGACGGCCGAGCTGGACCGCATCAAGCGGTCGGTGGCGGCTAAGGAGGAGCTGGAAGTGAACCAGATCGAGGCGGTGTACAGGTTGACTACTGCCAACAAGAAGATGGAAACTGAACTCATAGAGGTATGTGCAATCAAGAACGTATTTCAGGTTTTCGGGGATTCTAGACATTAAGCTTGTACTTGTAGTGTGACTGACAGAGATCAAGATCATCCAGGCCCATGCCTACATCATGTACTGATTGACGGTCGAGGCTCTAGATTTGGGTTTGGGAGGTCACACGGCAGTCACTTCCATTAGCTGAAGAATTTGTTTGTTTGTTTGAACGCACTAATATCAGGAACTACTGCTTCATATTGAAAAATTCTTTTTGTATTGAATAGTCAGTTTATCCACAAAGGTTTTAGGCTATATATCATCACGCTACCTACTATTTAAGGTGGCGGAGCAGTGATCATAAATATCATCAAATTTGGCAGATTTCCATATATTATTTAACGACTATAAAATTACGGAATAGAATAGGTAGTACGGGTGTTAAAATGTGCTACGGGTGAAACCGGGCGGGTCGGCTAGTAAATTATAAGAAAGAGGAAAAGAAAGCGGACCCTGGGCTCTCGAATGTCATTGGGAACTGATGATGATGAGTCTACTACACTAACGACCGGATACGATTCGCTTGGAACCAGCAATTGAGATTGTCCTGCTGTGGCAGTAACATGCTCTGAAGAGTGGGGAGGGGAAGGACAGAAGACACTTTGGCTGTAAACGCACATGCCTGCATCTTCTTGGCATTAAACTCGACCAGGTTCTCAGAGCCTCATTGAGAAATGTGATTCAGGATCCCGTCAAGCTCAGTGACAAGAAGCTGTCTTTTCTCTGCGATATCTAATTTGCAATAATGCATTTTGTACTACGTGGCGAAAGCGTGCGGTCACACCTGTGTAATGATTTTGTATAGAGAAATTGAATTTACAAAATCAAATGTCTTTAAAACTTTTTGTTGCAACAAAATTTCACTTAAGCAGTTTATAAACTGGTAATTTATCGTAAAAAGTAAAAAAAAGTCATTCATCCCTATTGTTAGCCGCAGCGCTGTAAGTAGCGAACAACTCGTACATAAAACTGAAAATAAGTAGACAAATGTTTTATGTCGTTGCTTATCGCAGCGCGCGTTTATCGGTTAGGCTATTTAATTATTTATACACGCGCTCAACGGAATTAGAATATTGTATTAATCTCGGCACATAAGGTACCTATGCGGATTAGTCTTGTGCAATAAAATTGAGGATCTTTATACGTTTAGTTTAGTAAGTAACACCTTATGAATATCAAGATCTATACTTCTTACATACATAACATAAACTCACGCCTATATCCCCGAAGGGGAAGGCAGAGGTGCTAGCACCCACATTTCGCCAGTTTATGTTTAGGTCCCAATGTAATAGGTGGCGAGCCTATTGCCATTAACCGGGCACTTATAAACCTGCGATAAATACACATATAATTTCGAAAAGCATCGAAAAGTCATTGGTGTGTGCCATGGTAAAACCTGGGATCGAATCCGAGACCTTTTCTCAGTAGTCGATTACCCATACCACTAGGCTATCGTAGTTCGGGCTATACTTCTTCTTACTTTTAAAGCTAGAACCAATTGTATAATGTAGTTATCGGTTCTATGTGAGAGAGGTCGAGCCTATTGCTGTTAAATGGGCATTTTTCGGACCATTATAGACCTACACCCTTCGTTTCTTTTACTTTTAAGTTTTTATACATGTGGCCAGTTACAGCTAAGCACTTTTCACCTGACTCATGTCAAGGTGACCTCAATCTAATTTATGTATGTAAGCTTTTCGGATTATCTATTTGCACTTGCCTAATAAATGGATGGTCAATGTAAATTTTAATTTATATACTACGTAGTTGTTCTCCGCGGCTCCGCAGGCGTGGATGTCACTTTAAAATCTGTTATAATTCTAATTTATTTACAGAAAAATAATTATCTGTAATATTAATTAGAAAAAGACAAATTTTCATTTCGTCAGCTTAAAAACCGCGCGAGAAACGGCCGATCATGTGAAGTTTTGCGTTTTATAGTTACGTCACGCGAACCAATGACGGATTTCTTGTGTTTTACCTTATGTGAAATACAGATAATAAAATTTCAATATTATTTTGCAAAAATAAAATATACTTAGTTATTATTAACGTACAAGCTATCATATCCAATATGTTTCATATATCTTTTGTAATAGTTATGTTGTTAAATAACCAATTTCCAATTTGAACATTGTGTGTAGATTAAGAGCGAGTTGGACGACACGACGCACAAGCTGGAGAGTTCCCGCACGTCGCTGGAGAGCGCGCGGCGGGAGCTGGCGGAGCTGCAGCGGAGCCACGCGGAGCTGGCGCGCCGCGACGCGCACGCGGCCTCCGCGCTCGACGAGCGGCGCCGCGCCGCCGACGAGCTGGACCGGGCGCGGGCCGGGCTGCAGCAGCTGCGACGGGACGCGCTCGCGGGTACGGGCGCGACTGCACATGCAGATGGGTGATAAAGTTCACTCACTTAACATGTGTATCTAGTCCCCATGTTTCTGTTTTAGTCTAGTTCTAGTAGTATACCGGGTGGTGGTTGTTCGTCATCGACACTGTGCCTCCCTATCGGTGGTTGTAAAATGCAACCGAATCCATAGATAGCTGGTTCATATCCGGCTCGAAGGACCAATAAATGTAACGACGTTGTGGTCACACTTAATTGTGATAAGCTGATATAAGGATGATAATTAGCACGGGGACGGTGTAAATAATGTACAGCGACCGCGCGGTACGAATGCGTTTATTGCACTAATTATGTAAATCGAACATATATAGTTCATATCATCGTTTTAGTATATTTTGCATGCGTACGGTGAACCGTACACTGTCGGTCAGCTAAGTATTTTTAGTTTGATAGTAACTTATGACCACCGAATTAGTACTCGATTAATGTTTATCGCGTGTGCTCCCTGATTCCTTTGTCGTAATTACTTGGTCCGAGGAATAAATGTATTTTTTTTATACCACTTAGGTGGCAGATAAGCGCACGGTTGGGAAGTGGTTACCGTTGCCTATGGATTAGTGCAACACCAGGGGCGACACACTTACGCTGCCGACCCTGAAGATATCTCCCAATGCCTTTTTTATACATATTTCTTTCTTTCTTTCGAAAATTGTCGGTCAGTCACTACTGTGTTAAAACGCTCCGTAACAAAAAAAAATAATAATTTTAACTGTGTAAAAGTGAACTTTTTGCAGTTTGAAGGTTGTATAGATTATGCAAAACATAGAAGCTGTAAATGAACAATAGTTATTGAGTGCAAATAGTGTATTATTCATATAAAACTACAAAAAATAAAATCTAACGAATACAATAAACACTAGGTGTGGGTACATTGTTTCTCGGTACCTGCCGACACCGCGCGAGCCATTTACAACGGTACGGGCAATAAGTTAAAAGTGAAAGTCGCGTGCAGTGCGTGTGGGGTGCCGGCATCGTGTTATCGCAATTCGTTCGTCATAGACTAAGTATCACAGAATAGCCACTTGTGTAATTATAGAACTCATTGCCGCGGTGAAGCAAACAAAAAAACTATCATACAATATGAAGTGTGCTGGATGTACGAAGACTATTAAAGACACTCATGCAATTAGATGTACATCTACTGCTTGTGAAAAAAGCTTCTGTACGTTATGCATAAATGTTACATCTCTAACGGCTGACCGCAGGAAGCAATGGAAGTGCCCTGAGTGCTGTGCCTCGCAAAAGAAAGGTGGGGACAATAACCTTACCCCGGTGAGATCAGGCTCTGACAATGTCACGATCCGAAAAAAGTCGGAAGCAACCCCGAACTCCTCGGAACCAGACCTTAACAAGCTCACTGAACAACTGCGGCAGCTGACTAATGCCTTTTCCGCCCTTAAGTTGCAACTGGAGGATGTGACTATGTCCCTATCTAGCGCCCATGAAATTATGAATGAACTTGCGCTAAAACTTGGAGTCGCCGATAGCCGGTTGAAATACCTAGAGAAACGAGATGAAGAGGTTATCACCTTGCAAACTACAGTTCTCCAACTACAAAACGAGCTGGGAGCACAAGCGCAATATAATCTGCGTAATGAAATTGAAATAGTTGGAGTGCCTGAGAATGCCAATGAAAATGTTCATCACATTGTACTTGTTGCAGCTAGAAAACTGGGAGTCGAGCTGGAAGATAACGATATTGATTGGGTAGCCCGTGCAGGACCACGTCGCCCTCCTATAACCACAGTCTTACCCGAAGATGGAGCTACAATGCCGCGACCAATCGTAGTCAGACTTCTTCGTCGATCAAAGCGTGATCATTTCCTCAAAGCAGCTAAGCCTAGAAAGAATATTAACAGCTCTGACCTGGAGGTGAGCGGCATGCCAGCTCGAAGAGTTTTCTTTAATGAAAGATTAACTAAGGAAAACAGGATATTATTTCGTGCTACTAGATTGCGGGCCAAGCAACTGGGTTACGCGTTCTGTTAGTGCAATCAAGGTGCTATCTACGTCAGGCGGAAAGAAGGCCTACCAGCAACACTCATACGATCGCATACTAACCTGGAACGCCTTCTCCCTCTCTCATCAACATCTGGAGAGGCTAAGAAAGGCGAAGAGCTCACCGCAAGTATCCCTTAACCACATGTATACAGCCTCGGCTCAATGTTGCTTACTTTGTTCAATGAAAATCGTTTATTTGCAAAATAATCTCTATGACTCACCTTTTTCATGTAATAGTAATGACGTATATTTTTGTTATAATCATCGCGCTACTAAGTTTCCCTTACTCAATTTTTTTATTTTTTATTGTAACTTTGCTGTTGTTCTTAAATCCTGTAGATCTACTGCATTCATATCACTGTGTTGCATAAGACAAACATTTAATCCACCATTGGTATGTACTAACTCAAAGCTATACGTTGTAAATGCTAATACTCAGCGTTGTTGCTCTTACTACGCCTGTTCCACTAGTGTGTCCTTGCCGTCTACTGATGCTATACCAATGCGTAACACAGTTTGTACTGTGCTTTACCGGAATTCTTCTCATCTCTGGAGCCACAAAAAGCAAATAGATCTAGTATTGTACCTAAACCTGTCACTTTTCGACTATAAAAATAGAAAGCAACATAAATACACCTTGTGTAGCTACTTTAGATGTTTGTGTGAAGATGATGATTCAAACTGGACTTGGATAAATCTCTCAATGTTTAAATGATGTTCATAGATGACTTGTCATTAAAATTAGACTCAATAAAGATAAATTGTGAAACTGTCAAAGATCCATGTACATGTAAACAAATCTTCACATCAGAACATAACTTTAAAATACTCACAATCAATATTAGAAGTATACAAAAAAACTTTGATACCTTACTTGTGGCTTTGAAACGCTTGGATATTTCTATGGATGTCTTAGTGCTAACGGAATGTTGGCTACATGATTCATCAATTATACCTGAAATACGCGGCTATAACTCATTTAACACACATGAACAGACTAACCAAAACGGTGGTGTAGTGACATATGTAAAAGATATCTGGAACGCCACAGTTTCAGAACCTCCCTTGGACGAGGCAGACTGTTTGACCATAAATATACATAAAATTATTACTATCCTCGCAATTTATCGTTCACCGTCATTCAGGAATATAGACAACTTTCTATCTTCTCTCGAAAATTATCTCGATGAAATAGCTGATCTGCCACTAATAATTATTGGTGACATAAACGTTAATATAATGGATACTTTCAGCGATCCTCAAAGCTTGGAATATCAATGTTTTATGGCTGAAAATGGCCTTCTTCCAGCTATAACCCAGCCCACTAGAGGGTCATCATGTCTTGATCATATTTATGCCAAAAATGTGGGTAGCTGCGATACAATGGTTGGCATTGTATGTCAAACTAATATTACAGACCATTATCCAATATTAATCGGCCTACGCGTTAACGGATCGAAACCTACCCGACCGAGCCGCTTTATCAAAAAAAGAGATTATGATGCCATTCAATCTGACCTCGCATCAATCGACTGGTCGACTGTTTGCAATAATACCGAAGTTGACCAAGCAAATGAAATTTTTACTAAGATCTTGCTAGGAATTGTCAGTAAACACACGAAAGACGTGAAATTAAGTCGATCAAAATATACACTGAAGCCTTGGATAACTCCGGGACTGATGCGATGTATGCGTCATCGTGATAGACTACACCTGCAAGCTAGAAATGACCCCGATAATTTAATCCTCAAAAAAATCTACACACGTTATCGGAATTTCTTTGTCAATTTATTAAGAAAACTAAAATTAGATTGCGAAAGCAAGCAACTAGAAGACAGCAAACATAATCCGAAAAAACTTTGGCGTACAATAAGAAACATTTGCAACTTAACCAAAATTAATAAAGACCCTGTTGAACTTCTCACATTACAAGGTACTTCAAATGCCCAACAATCTATCGATTCAACAAACAACCATTTTTCCACAGTAGGAAAAACATTAGCCGATCAGATACTGTCTAGGATCAACAAAAATGAAGACGAGCTTGCACAAAGTGTCTGTCTCAAACATTCCCCTGTCGACTCATTCTTCATTAGTCCTACCGACCACATGGAAATCGAAAGGATAATTATTAGCCTGCAAAATGATAAAGCCCCAGGCATTGACGGTCTCAGTAACTCTCTCATTAAACACATTAAGGATGAAATCATACTTCCACTTACACACGTATTAAACGTCAGTCACCCACAGGGAATCTTCCCACGGGAGTGGAAGACTGCATTGGTTTGTCCAATACATAAAAATGGACCGAGAGATATTCTCAACAACTTTAGACCAATTTCTCTTTTAGGAGGCTTTTCTAAAATACTTGAGAAAGTGGTAAACAAACGACTCTTAAGCTTTTTAGAACCCCGTAACTTGATCTCCCCTAAACAATTCGGTTTCCGAAAAAACAAGAGTACTGAGGATGCTGTTACGCAACTAACTACACTGGTGTCTTCGCACCTGGACAGGAGGCAGTGTTGTGTTGGTGTGTTCTTGGATCTGGCGAAGGCCTTTGACACTGTCTCCGTTTCTATACTCCTGAAAAAGTTGGAGGCCCTGGGAGTCAGAGGAGTTGCCCTAAATTGGTTTACGAGTTATTTAATGGAACGAAGACAGTGTGTAAGGATTGGCCAAATAATAAGTGGCCCACAATACATCCATTTTGGCGTGCCACAAGGGAGCATACTCGGCCCAACACTGTTTCTCCTGTACATAAATGATATACATCATGTCCCAATCAACAGTGCTGACATGCTCTGTTATGCAGATGACACTGCTATAATTTTTCATGGACCCACTTGGCCTGTAGTGTGTTCGGCGGCTGAAAGGGGAATGTCTCAAATCTCACAGTGGTTGCAACAAAATCTTCTTACATTAAATACCAAGAAGACTATGTACTTATGTTTTCACAAGACCGCTGCCTCAGCTCCAAGCACTGAAATAAATATAAAAATTCACAATGGGTTCTGTGATGAGTCTTCTTGTACCTGTGAAATACTAACACGTATAAACGTAATTAAATATCTCGGCGTACATATAGATGAAAACCTATCGTTCAAGGTACACATTGGTACCCTCTCGGCCCGAATTCGTAAACTCATTAAAGTTGTGCGAAGTCTGCGTGACGTTACGTGTTTGGATACCCTAAGGTTAGTATATTATGCACTGTGCCAGTCGCTGATAGTCTATTGTATTACGTGCTGGGGTAGTGCAGCCAAAACTACTTTGATTCAGGCCGAGAGAGCTCAACGGTCATTGCTAAAGGTCATGCTGAAAAAACCTTTTAAATACCCTACTGTAGATGTTTATATGGAGGCGAGAGTTCTCAGCGTGCGCCAGCTGTATATACTTAAAACCTCACTATCTGTACATAAGACAGCTATTTCATCAAGCGATTTCGAATCTCTTACAAAACGAAGGGTTTACAGACTTGCCATCCCATCAGTAAATACTAAGTTTGCGCAACGTGTTGGTCGGTTTGTTTGTGTCCATGTATACAACAGAGTCGCCAGGCATTGTGATATTAAAAATAGGTCTTTAAATGAGGCTAAGAACATTATATATAAGTGGCTAAAGTCATTGAATTATAACGCTACAGAAGATCTTCTAGAAATAGCATGCTAGTATGTAAGCACATATACCAATCCTTCTGTTGAAATCTATTATTCGAATTATGCCTATCTATGTAGATAATAATCTATTAGAATTGATTGTTTGCTGAGGTGAGAGACAATTTATTAATAGTGATAAAGCAATTAGATGTTTAAATAGGTTTCCTCGATACAGGCTTGCCTAGTGAGGAAACCACAGATAGATCTAGGTTAAGTTAAGTTGGTTTTCTGCAGAATGTTTCTCATTAGATCATAACATGTTTATTACACAAAACTTGGTCAGTTACCCAAAATGACTTTACTTGTTGTGTTATGAAATTGTGTACCTATGTAACATTTTGCATCAATAAATATTTTTTCATTTTCATTTTCATATATAATAACAGGAAATTTATTTTCTATAAGCTGCTGTGTTCTTTACTGCCGACTAGCAAACCTTTACAGTAGTCTCACGTGTATTAATATTCTGCGCAGAGGAGAAGAAGTGGGTGCACCGCGAGGAGACGCTGCGGCGCGAGCTGCACGCGGCGCGCGAGGCGGCGACGGCGCTGGAGGCGGCCGCGCCCGACGCCGGCGCGTGCAGCGGCGCCGCCAGCGTGCTGGAGCAGCTGGCGGCGCTGCAGCGGGCCGCGCTGCACCGCGACCACGCGCACAAGCACGCCATGGCCGCGCTACGCGCGCAGCTAGGTACGAGCCTCGGCTACTGCCCCGACCACTGGCTGTGGCTACGTCGGTTTCGATTTAATACATCCGCATGCCGTCCCGCATTTCATCTCAGACTCACTAAGGCATTTCCCTATGACACCGTCTAGGGTAACTGAGTGCATGTCCTAACCGACCGTGGTCACCCCTCGCAAGGCCTGACAGCTAAGTTAGTACGCAGCTACTCAATGTAGGCGAGCAGATTTGTAATTCAAATTCATTTTATTTGCTTTAATCCGGTTATACAGTTGCTTACATGAGTTTACAGTACAACTGTTAAATAGTATTAAGTAATGATGAGTCGGTGTGCTCCCCCAGCGGAGGCGGAGCGCGGCCTGGCCGTGTCGCAGGAACGCGAGCGCGCGGCGGCGGGCGAGCTGGCGGCGCTGGCCGACGCGCACGCCGAGCTGCGGGCGGCGCGGGCGCAGCTGGCGCGCGCGCGGGAGGACGAGCTGGCACTCCGCCTCCACGTCGCCGGGCTGCAGCAGGAGCTGGCGAGGTACACCCGACTGGGGACCACTACATCGTTGTTAAATAAAGCCTCGGCACAGAACTTTATTCGCTAAGTCGTCAGTCATTTTGGTTGGTAGCAAGCGCCTCTTCACTTTCCACCGAACCGATCGAATGACGACTATTGTCAAGATATACGTGTAAGTGATTTGTGTTTTTGTAATAAAAAAAAAATCCTCTAAATATTTTTCCACAATTTGTAACTACTCGAAAATATAACGAAATAAACGTAAACATGTATTAATGAGTTGCGTAAACATAGTAACAAATCTTGTAATAACTTTTCCAGTAAAACTGCGGAGTTGTCTCGCGTGATAGACGAGCACAAAGGCCGAGAGGAGGAGCTGCAGGCGCGCCTCTCCGCCGCCGACCAGCAGCTGGCGCTCGAGCGGCGGGCGCTCGACACCGAGAGGGGGCGAAATGCGATACTACAGGTACGGGGACACGACCACGGTCCGCAGGGGGTTCGTCAAATTGAGCAGTCCGACTGGGGAAGTACCTCCGCCCTACAGAATACCGCGACCATAATAACCTCGTATTGTTTTCTCGGCGGTGAGTAGGGTAGCCAGAGCGCACTGGAGAGTTTTTGTACTATCAGTGGGAAGACCAAAGGTTTGGCCTGATTTGTCTTTTACACGGACGAAACTCTTGTGCATACAAGGCTGGCAGCGCGAGTTTGACTCCCTTGGTGTTGCCATAGGCCACGGTAACACTTTCCATCAGGTAGGCAGTGTGCTTGTCTGCCAACCGAGTGATATAAAAAGACTTCCAATTAGTTCCGAACAATTTAATAATATAATAATAATAATATTTATTTATTTATCAAAAAGGGCTGTACATTGTATTATTACTAGTTTTATAAATAAGGTCAAATATAACTACTTTACTGCTAATAATGTCTACATTAAGAATTAACCTTCAATAAAAAGCCACACTGTATACCTACACAGTAAACAAATGGAATTTAAAATATATTACTTACATTTACAATTTGCGACCTACCTGATCTAGGTTTTTAAAAACCTGTATTTCAGGTTATGACCGCTCAGATACATTTACAAATTACGCATTACAATCAATTAAACAATATAAACAAAAGAATCTATATTTACAGCTTATTGCTACCTATTTTAATATTTCTAGCAGTTTCTCCGTGTCCGCATAATCTAGCTGCTCTAGATATTCTGCAACTAATACCTTACAGTTCCAATAGTTTAATCTATGTATGGTTAGTAATTTGTTTAGTTTATTATACAGAAAATGACCCAAAAATATATAAAACCTATTTTTTTTTATTATTTTTTTTTACGTGCGCAAAATCCCCACGGATACCTCCCCACCGGAGCCGGTGGAGGAGGTTATGTCGGACTCAAACCGACTAAAACGCACGCCGCCTGTGGGTCGTTTCGGTTGCCGAAGGTGAGGTTGACAGGCATATCCCTCGCACCCCGGCCGACCCAGGGCCATCTCTCACGATCTGGCCCTCTTCTCGGGTGTGGGGACCACAGAGTCCCCAACTCGTCCCCGGAAACGGGGAGGCGCGCCACGCGCGCCACCGCCGCGGCCTGCTTCTGCAAGGGTGACAGGCGGCTTCACCTGTCACCCCCAGGCCGGCATATATAAAACCTATTTACAAATTCATGTTTTGTTTGTGATTTTTCACAAACTATGCCCTTTCTTCTCCTGTCTAGATTTATTGTGGGTGTGAGTTTGGTGTGTTGGTATAGAGTGATATTTAGAATGAATAATTGACGCACTGTTAGTACTTTACATATCAACTCTACAAGTTGATCTGTGGGAAACCTGTATGGACGAAACGTGGCTACTTTTAAAATTGCTCTTTGGGCACGTTCAAGGGGTAGCAATATTGTACGTCCTGCTCCACCCCAGGAAGTTATACAATAAGTAAGAATGGACTGGCACAATGCCAAGTATACCAGTTTAATTATCTTAGGGCCTATGATGTTGTCGTTAGGGAGTCGAATTAAAAGACGTCCATTACTTGCGAAATCCCGTTTATTACCACCTAATAAGGTGACACAAATAAGTACTTATACAAAGAACTTACAACTATCGACTTTCCACACACATACTATAACATTAGGGCTGTACCACACCATACGCCCTTACCACAAGAAAAAAAAATACAAGTTAATTGTTTGTTTTTTTTTTTTTAACAATAAAACGGTTTCGTGCGATTTTTGTGTATAATTTCAATTTTTCCATTTCGATCTATTTTCACATTACAATTTAAATCTTCAATTACCTCAAAAGGTCCTAAATACACTGGTTCAAATTTGTTATCCTTTTCACTTTTTACTAATAACATATCACCAATATCGTATATGACTGGATTTGTGTACATATCATAAACAGACTTACGTTTGTTTTTACTACTAATTAAATTAACTTTTGCATCATTTTGGGAAACCTGTAATCTATATATCAAAATTGTATTGATCACATCCACAGTAATATAACAGACGCCATAGGGGAAGTACATCACTTTTATTTATCTGACCACAACACAGGTCAGACATTGATCTTTCCTGTCAAGGATGAGAAGCCTGATTCATTATGCACATATATATATAGGCGTGATTATAGCGAAGAAAATATCGCGCAGTTCAAAAAATGTCTCTCAAGTCTATCGTGGTCGGATGTATTGAACGAGGAACATGATTGTAATCACGCGTATAACACTTTTGACGAAATCTTTGTTATGTTCTACAATTTGTGTTTTCCGGTAAACAAAATAAAAATTAAAAGACAAAAATTCACGCCGAAATGGATAACCAAAGGTATAAAAAAATCATCTATTACAAAGAGAAAATTAAGATACGCATGCTATAGGAACAAAAATAATGAAACCAAGAAAAAATATATAGAATACAAAAATCTGCTAAAAAAGTGTATAATAGCCTCCAGACGGAATATAAACAGTAAACACATTTTTGAGTCAGAAAACAAATGTAAAGCTGCTTGGGACATAATAGGAAATAAACTTGACAATAGAAAGAGCTGTCCAGAAATACAACACATAAATAGCGATGGCAGATCTATAACAGAACCAACGGAAATTGCCAGCCTCTTTAATCAATTCTACATCTCAAAAACAAACAAACCAAACGATTGCACTCCTAACTATAAATTGGTCAATAGGGTAGACTCTAGTATTTTCGTGATGCCTTGCTCTGAGAGGGAAGTGGAAAAAGCTATTATGTCACTTAGAAATACACACGCTGTTGGGCATGATGGCATCGCCACAAAAATAGTGAAATCCAGTTGTTACGAGATCTCGCGGGTGCTTTGTCACGTGATAAATCTCTCCTTTTATTATGGCATTTTCCCTGAAAGACTAAAGACCTCTATTGTAAAGCCGATGCACAAAAAAGACAGTAGAGATGAATTACAAAATTATCGACCTATTACTCTCATACCGGTATTTTCGAAAGTCTTTGAAAAATTAATGCACACACGGATTACAAATTTTTTAAATAAACATAATGTAGTCACGAAAGAGCAAAATGGCTTTCAAAAAAATAAATCCACCACTCTGGCTACCTTTTCGCTCGTTCAAAGTGTTACCGAGTCATTGGACAAAAAAAAGCTCGTCTCTACCATATTCTTTGATATGTCCAGCGCTTTTGATTTCGTCGATCATAAGATCCTTTTGGACAAATGTGAGCTCTACGGTATCAGAGGAAGTGCTTTGGATTGGTTGCGGAGCTATTTGAGTGACCGCAGACAATGTGTACAGATAACGCGTGTAAACGATAGACAAGTCACTACTACCTATAGCTCTACATATGAGTATAATAGAGTCGGTGTTCCCCAGGGAAGTGTTCTGGGGCCACTTCTATTCTTACTCTACATAAATGATATCCCGAAAGTCACTAATCATAAGTGTATATTGTTTGCAGACGACATATCAGTTGTTGTTTCTCAAGACAAAAACAGTGAGGATAAACACGAACAAACTTTGAGAGACACAATTGAGGATGTCATTAAATGGTTAATGTCTAACAATCTCACTGCGAATTTATCAAAAACAAAAATAACACAACACAAACACTACAACGGCACGGTACCAAATATCAAAATACAAATCGATAATCAAGAAATTGCGCAAGAAAGTGAGACTATATTCCTGGGAGTTACGCTTGACAGACATTGTAATTGGAAGGCCCAGATAGATAAAGTCTGTAAACGAATAAACAGGTTCGTATTTGCCCTTAGGAAGACCAGGAAACTAGCAAATGAAAGGACCGCATTGATGGCCTATCATGGGTATGTGGGGTCTTTACTGAGGTATGCAATACTGCTATGGGGAAATTCGACTGATATAAATAAAGTCTTTGTGTCGCAAAAAAAATGTGTCAGAGCAATTTGTGGAGCTGCACCACTTGATTCCTGTAGGCCCCTTTTCAAGAAATTAAATATTTTAACACTGACATCCGTCTACATACATGAAATTGGAATATTTGTCAAAAAACACCCTGACTTGTTTATTAAAGCATGCGTAGATAAAAAATTTCTGAGTAGAGATCCTACCAAACTGATGTTGCCACAGATATCTACAACGCAGGGCACGCCGTAGTAACGGAGGGCACGCCGTAGTAACGGCGGTAAGACCCATCATGGGGGAGTGGCTAGAGAGGCCACACGGCAGCCTCTCGTACCGTCTGACGCAGATGATCACCGAGCACGGATGCTTCGGAAAATATCTGCGTCGGATGCAGAAAGAGCCAACGTCCGAGTGCCATCACTGCGACGCGAGCGAGGACTCAGGTCCGCACACGCTCACCGAGTGTCCGGCGTGGGAGACGCCGAGGCGGGAGCTTGTGGCGGCCCTGGGAGTGAGGGTTCTCACGCTCTCCACCTTGCTCGCGGCGATGGTTCGCTGCGCGGATGCGTGGGCGGCCGGCGCCTCCTTCTGCGAGCAAGTAATGCTCGTGAAGGAGGAGGCGGGGCGGGAGCGGCAGCGGGAGCGACGAAGGATCGCTAGACAAGCTGCCCGCGCACGAAGGCAACTCGGGCGTCGGAGGTCGATGAACGACCTCCGCCCCCCATGAGCGCCGGCCTGGGGGTGACAGGTGAAGCCGCCTGTCACCCTTGCAGAAGCAGGCCGCGGCGGCGGCGCGCGTGGCGCGCCTCCCCGTTTCCGGGGATGAGTTGGGGACTCTGTGGTCCCCACACCCGAGAAGAGGGCCAGATCGTGAGAGATGGCCCTGGGTCGGCCGGGGTGCGAGGGATATGCCTGTCAACCTCACCTTCGGCAACCGAAACGACCCACAGGCGGCGTGCGTTTTAGTCGGTTCGAGTCCGACATAACCTCCTCCACCGGGTCCGGTGGGGAGGTATCCGTGGGGATTTTGCGCACGTAAAAAAAAAAAAAAAAAAAGATATCTACAACGCTACAGCAAAAAAACAGTTTTTGTATGTGTATACGGGTGTACAATAAAATACCTAGAGATATTAGGGAACTGCCACTAAATAGTTTCTCGCCTACACTAAAAAAGTGGCTTATTGATAAGGGCTTTTATACTATACAAGAATTTATGACTGGTAGAAACAAATAAACAAATCAAATAGCTACCAAATACTGGTTAATGAAGGAAAACTATATTTTGAAATAATTGAATTGACTGATTTAATTTCTAGCTTGACATACATGAAAGTTTCATCAATTTGTAATTCTGTAATTTGCATGTTTTATTTATTTTATTCTATTCATCGAATCCAGTTTTGACATATCTGTGATAATAATAAATGTAGCTTTAAAAATGTAATTTGATTAATGTAATTTTGTAATGTAATTTAGTACCTAATGGAATTTCATAATGCAATTTAATAATACAATTAAATAATTTCATCTAATAATGTAATTTAACAATGCAATTTAATTATCATTTTTTATAATTGTAATTCACTAATCTAAAAAAGTATAATAATTATATAATAAGGTATAATGTATCATATTTAAATTGAAACTGACTGATGTGTGTTATAAAGAACCAACATATTATTGCATGCAAGAATTTATTTTAACTTTAAACTAAAGTTTAAACCTAATCTTTAAACTTTATTTTTGCACACCGAATACGGTGAAACATGCTGCACTAATCAAAATAACAACCTGTTACCATTGTTGAACCATGTTTCTTGCAAATAAAATTTCATTTCATTTCATTTCATTTCATACTTTAATTGTTTAACATAATCATGATTATTATACAAAGGTTCTACAATTCCTGAATTCAAATTACTCGGTATATTAAATTTTTTGCCAAAAACAAGTTCAAATGGTGTGTACTTTGTTTCAGAGTGGACAGTTGTATTATAAGCAAAACAAAAATATGGTAACCATGTACTCCAATATTTTGGATTATTATCAGTTTGGATTCTCAAATAAGCATTCAAGGATTTGTGTGTATTTTCTAAAGCACCGATTGATTGGTGATGATATGCTGTGGAAGACATTTGACTTATATTTAACAGTTTACATACCTCTTTCATAGTAGTTGACAAAAACTCTGTCCCACGATCCGATGCTATTTCTCGGGGTATTCCATACCTTAAGATAAAATTATCAACTAAAGATTTCGCCACACTAACACTATCCTTATTTTCTAAAGGATAAGCTTCTATATACTTACTTAGCTCACACTGTAGGGTGAGTATATATGAATAATTATAATAATCCTTACTTAAGGGCCCAACTATATCTAAATATATCTTATCTAAAGCTAACTGCGCAGTGGTTGAAATTTCCATTGGCTGTTTGGTAGGTAAAGAATGTTTTTGTCTTTGACATTTTATACATTTCTTTACGTACTTTTTAACATCGTCCTCCATATTTGGCCAAAAATAATATCTTTTTATATTATTTAGCATTCGTCTTATCCCAGCATGGCCGCTTGTCGGCAATAAATGAAAATCATTCAGAATTACTAGTTTATCATCGTCATTATTTATCCGTATCGCTCCTTTTATAACACACACTCGTGGAACGGTCCACTTTTTATTAGTATTGGTTAACCATTTAATATATTTCATTGTATCATTGTTTATTTTTACATATACTTCTTTAATATTATTTTCGTTACAAAACCATCCAAAATCTCTCACGAAAACGTCTCGCGCTTGACATGATCGAGAATTCAGATTAACACATATGATATATCTCTCTTTAAAATAAACAAAATCTCCTTTCAAATTATTTTTAAATATCAATTCTATGCAATTATTAGGTTTTTTAAGCATCTCCACGACATCCGGGTGATCAATCCGATTGTCAATAGAAACCTTATCGACCAATGAATGGTCAGTTATATCTTGATTCAACGCTCTTGTCATACTTCTAGTCATTACATTCACAGATTGCACACTCATTTCTTTCAAATCTTCTGATGAAATAACTATACGAGATAATGCATCGGCCGCCACATTACTCGTACCTCTAACATACTCAATGTCATAATCATACTCCTCTAAAATTAACCTAAACTTGAAAAGTCTGCTAGATGGATTACTCATAGAAAATAAATAGACAAGTGGTTTATGATCCGTAAATATTTTAAAATGTTTACCATACAAGTATGGTCGAAAATATCGAACAGCCCATACTATAGCCAAAAGTTCCTTCTCTATAGTGGGATAGTTAATTTCACCTTTATTTAAAGTACGACTTGCATACGCAATAGGTAAATCATTTTTGTTACATAACACAGCACCAATAGTCTTACCAGAGGCATCAGTACGTAAAATAAACTCATTCTCAGTTGAAAAATCGGGATATTGTAATATAGGGGGTTTACATAGCAACTTTTTCAGATGAATAAACGCATTTTCACATTCATTTGTCCATTCAAATTTAACTGACTTTCGGCATAATTTATTGAGTGGTATTGTGATCTCAGCAAAATTAGGTACAAATTTTCGATAATAATTAGAAAAAGCGACAAAGCGTTTGACTTCGTCACCAGACTGAGGTCTTGGATAATTTTTTATAACTTTAGTTTTTTCTGGATCTGGTTGTACACCATTTGATGATACTACATGTCCTAAATATAATAATTCTTTTTTCAAAAATTGGCACTTACTAGGGTTTACTTTCAAATTTACTTTTCTTAATCTCTCAAATATATATACTAGATTTTTGTTATGAATATCTAGGCTGCGTCCATAGCAAATTAAATCGTCTAAATAAACTAAAGCTTTTTCATAATTTAAACCAGCCATAGCGACTGTCATTAAACGACTAAAAGCATTCGGACTAATTTTTAAACCCATAGGTAATCTCTTAAGTTGATACTGTTTATCTGTAGTAAAAGCTGTATATTTTCTGCTTTCAGGCTCTAATAATAATTGGTAGTATGATTGTGATAAATCTAGATGACTAAAATATATTGCACCAGACAGAGAATCTAAAATTTCGGTTATATTTGGAAGAGGGAATTTGTCATCCATAATCCTTTCATTTAACTTTCGATAATCTACTACTAAACGCCATTTCTTACTAGAGTCCGCACTCTTCTTTGGTACGAGCAAGATAGGACTATTCCATTCACTCTGACTTTCTTCTACAATATCATCTTTAATCATTTGCTGTATTTGCCTTTCTATTTCCTGTTTTTGTGACCTAGGTAATCTATACGGTTTAACATAAGATGGTGTAACATTTTCCTTTAAATAAATTTTTTGCTTATATAAATTTGTAACACCTAACTTATCACCTGACAGCAAAAATATGTCTGAATATTTCGCACAAATATTTTCTATAGATATCTGTTCCTCAGAATTTAAATGACTTAAATTTAGCATGGAAAACAAATTCTTTACTCTGTCAGAATTATTCAATTCCTTTTCAAAACTACAAATAGAATAATCATCTAAACTTATTAATTCCGGAATAAAATAACTGAGTCGAACTTCGTCGTCTCTAGTATTTAATATCTTAATAGGTATTTTACCTTTACGAGGACTTACCAGTACACTAGCAAGAAAGATTCCTTCACACAACTCACTGGGAGCGATTATACACTCCTTATTAATGCCTAAATCTATAAAATGAATCGATTCACACCTGGGTTGTAAGGTAATATAGTTATTTGGACCAATTTGTCTCATTTGTAATGGCAATGAAAAAGTTTCCTGCTCATTTACAGTAAGAATATTTTTTTTCAAAGTTTAAAATGCGATTAAATTTACTAATAAAGTCTTGTCCCAATATACCATCCGAACGGAAAGGTAAATTCTTAAACACATAAAATTTATGACTCAATACCTTTCCTTTACAACAAAGATCTAAAATTACAAATCCTTCAGATACTACATCACCTCCTATGCCTTTGATTTTTATTTCCTCAGCATGATAAGGGATTTGGTCTCTAACCACCACTTCGTATCTAATGAGAGATATCGATGCTCCTGTATCGAGTAACCAAGAATAACTAACATCATTAACGTCAAATATAACTGAATTAATATTAGCATAATAACAAACTAAATTATTAGGCTCGAAAAAAATAATTAGGTAATTCTATTTTTTTCTCACTACCGTTATCATTGTTTGCCTGTGCGTTTGTGGATTTATCATCGTCGTTACTGGCTGATTGTGCCATATTAGCACGATGACCACGGGAACCCCTAGAGTTCTGAAATCGACGTCCCCCAAATCTAAAATTATTCTGGTGTTGTTGTCTGTAACCACCTCGTCCTCGGTAATTCTGAGAACTACCTCTATAATTTTGGGAATGACCTTGATAATTAAGGGGATGATTTTGTGAGTTGTAATAATTACGCTTACCTCGGTTACCATAACCACGGTAATTGTTACGAGGCGAAAAATTATTTGACCTACCTCTATTTTGGTGAAAATACATCACTCTGGCGCCATTATCGGATGACAACGACAATTCTTCGTCCAATGCACCACGGATAGCGTCACTCAAAGTAGTATAATTCCTCGCTGCTATAATTGTACTGATTCGACTATTTCTCAGACCATCGGAAAAACGTTTAATAGCGTTCTTTTCGTTCACAGTTTTCAAAATTTCATATTTTTTTGAGTCTCCATCCGCTTGAGAAATAGTTAAATCAACAAATAATTGTTCTATTTGCTTACCGAAGTCAGCTACAGTTTTGTCATTCTGCCTAGAGCATTGTAGTTGCTGTTGCAGTGAAGTGTCTGATTTTTTACTTAGAAGTCGGTCCTTCATGTCCTTCACCAGATCTGAAACTGTTGCATAAGTTTCGTGCAATCTTAGTTTTGCACCTTCGGACAACCTTGACCTTAAAACAAAAGTTATTAGCTTATTTCGCTCCTCAACTTCCAACATATCAGAGTACATTTCAATATTAGAAATTAATTGCTTTGTTACACATTCGGTTTTGTCCATAATCGGTAAAAGACTGACAGCGGTTTTTAATTGAAATTTTTCCATTATAACTAAATTATCTGTAACTGTACCTTTAGAAACAGAATCTATCGCAGTACATAATTCACTTATTTTAATATAATATTTATTGATACTGGCACATACATTTTCAATTTCCTCTGCTTCTAACTTAGTTATTTTTTCAGTTTCTGACAATACTTTTACATTGTCCAAGATAAAATCAAACTGCCTCTTTAAATTTTCCAATTCAACACTTTTTTCATGCCTTATTTTAGCGGTCCTTCGACTAGGGCCTAATTTAGTTAAATAATCTTTAACGTACTTGAATTTTTCAAATAGTTCTTTGAGCTCGTCTGCCATTTAATTGAAATCAAGCAAGATTTATAACATAAAACATAATACAAAAAACTTATCTACAAGGACGAATTTATCGTACATTTTACGAAATTATAGTAGGGATTTCGCTCTCTAAAAGAAAAAATAATAAGTAAATGATGTTATCAATACCAGTTCAAATAATTTTTCGGCATGTTGCACTCGCGCACGTTTTTTTTCCGCACTTCTGCACTTTTTACACTTTTGCACGTTTTCGTAGTAGCGAATATGTTTTTTGCGAGAACTAGATTACAGAAACATGGTTGATTACACAGTTGCCTCACTTGAAGGCTGACTCTGGAGCCTTCTAAAATAACTTGCAGATCGCTTCAGCGCGAATTCGCGTATTTGTTGCTCTGTCCAATCGCGATGGCATTTCCGGTACAATTTGTACCCCAAAAATAAAAGAACAACGCCCAAAAAAACACAAATGGTTACAAGTATATAGTTGGTATTGGCTGCATGTTGTTGTAGCTGGTCGACAGTCCCTGAATTCGTGCCTGCACCGGCAGCAGTTTGTGCCACCACTACTTGTTCCTTTTCTACAGATTGTTTGTTCCCCATTTTCGACAAAGAAAATCCAACTTGGATACACAGCACCGTACATACGAAAGCACCACAGTATTTTTACACATTGTCACAACGCAGAACGATGCACAGGGCCACTTAGTTCACACGAAATTGTCCACGCTGCAAAAATTGCACCTGCATCGGTTCTAGTTACGGGCGCCGAAGCGATGCGCCGCCGCCGGCGCCGTAACGTGATAGCGTGTCGCTGGCAGGGTCGCCATATGATGTTGTCGTTAGGGAGTCGAATTAAAAGACGTCCATTACTTGCGAAATCCCGTTTATTACCACCTAATAAGGTGACACAAATAAGTACTTATACAAAGAACTTACAACTATCGACTTTCCACACACATACTATAACATTAGGGCTGTACCACACCATAGCCCGCTATTGAGCGTAAGTTTTTGAAGATATACATTAATTTTCTTAATCTAGTACATAGTAATTCAATATGTTTACGGAAATTCAAATTTGTGTCAATAGTTACACCAAGATATTTTAAATTATCAGTTTTAGTTAATGTAGGGCAAGCGCATGCAATGTCAGCAGTGTTACAGTAATGTGCATATATGTTTATATTAGTCATTGGCTTATTAGAGTTTCGCATTGTAAATAACATGTATTTCGTTTTGTCAGTGTTTAGTGATAGAAGATTTCTCTGGAGCCATTTAGTCACAGAATTGAAACCATTTTGAGCGTTTTTAAATACCTCCTCTCTTGTTTTGGCAGCGAATAAAAGAGCCGTGTCATCGGCATATGATATAATAAATCCATTTTGAAGGGTCAAACTGCAAAGGTCATTTATATAGATTATAAATAAAGTTGTTCCTAATACACTCCCTTGTGGGATTCCATACCCACTATTTTTCATTTCAGTGCTCACGTTCTGTCCAATTTTCACACATTGCTGACGGTCCTTCAGATAATCCGACAGTAATAATAGTTGCGTCCCTCTTACCCCAAGAGCTTCAAGTTTTTTTAATAGTATAGAACAGGAAATTGAATCAAATGCTTTGGCCAGGTCAAGAAAAATTCCCATAGTGTGCATGCCTTTATCTAAAGTCTAACTTTTTATTAGCTGCAGTAAAATGACGTTTCTAAATGTCATTCCGTAAAATAATGTTGACAGCTTAATCTCAATAGTGATGTGATTCAGTTCACAAAAGTTTACGGAATATCTAATCGTTCCATAATTTGCCTCATAATGATCATGCTAAATTCTATTTAATATTAATGTAAATAAAAGGCTGTATAAACGTTGATCCTTTTACGCATTAAGCAAGATAACACTCAAGCAACCGCTCTCTCAAGTTGGTAGTACTGATTTTTGGTTATGGTGCTACGATGACGCTTGGCCGCCATTTTGTTTCGGTTGCCATTCGCTCATTCAGCTTCTAACTTCTGTTTTGAGTACACGAATAATTTTGATTTGCCCACTGCGCGTTGTTTTTGTTATCATTATTGTTAAGTTTATGTTACGTTGTGTTTGTTTTACATTGCCTGTTTTCGTTAATAGTTTTAGTTTTTTTTGTTTGATACATCAAAGACATGGATGCTCTGCCGGGCACATCGCAAGATTGAGACACGTTTTTATCTCCTAAGAAAAAGAGGCCACGTGTAGCTCTAAGTGCAACAGAAAAACTTTAGGTCAGAAACGTTTACAAATATGTGTTTGAAGTGAAATGTTCATAACCAAACATTAAATTACCAAAAACAAGTGAATGCGTTGACAAGGTGGCCGAAAAAACTGGCCCAAAACTTACCTTTAAAGATAAACTTGATAATTTCACATTCACTGCAATTAGACGAATTGTACATCAGTTCTTTCATAGAAATGAAATACCCACCATTGCAAAGGTTAGTTTACGTGTCGTCACTCATCTTTTTATTATACGTTATGTATGTTTTCTCCTATCCCATGTGTAATATTAACTAATTAGGTAATAACTATATTATTTTTTAGGTGCTGCAAGTTGTAAATGATGAACCAGGATTGCCCAACTTCTCGAAAGAGACACTGAGAAAAATTATGAAAGATCTCAATTTCGAATTCGTTACTCGATCACGCAAGAGTGTGCTTATTGATAGACAAGATATCATATCATGGCGCCAGCGCTACCTGCGTTTAATTAAACAATATCGCAGGGAGGGAAAATATATATATTATCAAGACGAGACCTGGGTCAATGCTGGTACGTGATTTTTTATTTTTTTTATTTATTTATTTACAAATAATGGTTACATAATAATATTACAAATAATATCTCGCCAAACTAAAAAGTTTAAGTGTCAACTCTTAGTTTCTTATATTTGTACCATTTTTGTTTTGCTATCGAAACTTATGATTTTTCTTGATCTTTTCAGGTCATACTACAAAAAAAGCCTGGATTGATGGAAGCATTACCTCATCTCGACAGGCATTTTAAGACGGCCTGACTACGGGATTAAAAAATGCCACAGGAAAGGGAAAGCGACTAATAATTAGTCACATAGGCGGAGAAGAAGGCTTCCTGGACGACGGACTTCTTATGTTTGAAGCAAAGAAAGGTACAGAAGACTACCATGACGAGATGAATGCAGAGTGTTTCGAGGATTGGTTCCGCGGTATTCTACCCAAACTCAAACCAAATGCAGTAGTCGTAATGGACAATGCGCCCTATCACTCTAGGAAGATCCAAACAATCCCGAAGATGTCGTGGACAAAACCACGAATTCAAGAGTGGCTGACTAATAAAAATATTGTATTTGAACCAAATATGATAAAGGCCACTCTAATAGATATTGTGATACAGCAAAATCTTACTGAGAAATATGCCGTAGACGAGATGGCTGCACATAAAGGCATCACAGTTTTAAGATTGCCCTCTTATCACTGTGAGCTGAACCCCATTGAGTTGGTATGGGCGCAGGTAAAGGGTCACGTTGCAAATAATAATAAGACGTATAAAATGCAAGAAGTTAAAAATTTATTTCAAGAAGGTATAAACAAAGTGACACTAGCTAAGTGGAGTGACTGTGTGTCTCACACTATAAAAGTGGAAGACAAAATGTGCCACCTCGAACATATTATAGATGAAGTGACAGATAGATTTATTATTAGTGTTACCGAAAGCGACAGTGACAGTAATTCCGAAAAAGATTGATTAAAGTACATTATTATGGCATTTTTGTTTCATTTTAAATGTACCTCCCTATACTTCCAATAAAAAAGATCAATCCTCTAGTATAGTAACAATAATAGAATAAAAAAATACATTACAACTTAATATTAAATCTCAAACACAAAACCAAACTGTTCATTCATTTATGATTCACTTATTTAGCTACATCCCTATTTATTTTTCTTCAAAAACCGGCAACCCACAAAACGTCATTTTACTGCAGCTAATAAAAAGTTAGACTTTAGGTTATTAGTGACATAGTCTGTTAGTGTATGTACAGCTTGACTGGTTGACTTATTTGGCCTAAAACCAAATTGACTGTCAGAAAGTAAATTATTATCTTCCAGGTATTTAGTTAATCTGTTGTGAATAATTTTTTCGAATATTTTAGATAGGCCTGTTAATACTGAAATAGGCCTATAGTTATTCGCACAGGTTTTGTCACCAGATTTAAATATCGGCGTGACGACTGCCCTTTTAAGCGATGTTGGGAATATGCCGTTAGTTAGACATAGTTCGAAAATATGAGTCAAAGGAGGTGCAAATACGTTTTTGAATTTTTTTAATATGCTATTAGGAATGTTATCCCACCCAGTAGAACAATTGTCCTTCAGCCCCGCTATTATTCTCAGTATTTCTTCAGCGTCTGTATTTAATAGAACAAAAGAGCTTAGTGTAGACCAGGTTGGGCGTACAATATGGGTCTCCAAGGAAGTGGAAACGCCATTAGCGCAAATAGGAGTATGAATATTTTCCGCTAGTTTTTTACCAACATTTACAAAGTAAGTGTTAATTTGATTCAATGTGTCGAACGGATTTTCTTTAGACAATAGATCGAGTGGTGGTTCGGGTGGTTTAGATCTAAACGTGTGTTTTTTTATGAATTTCCAAATTAGCTTGGAACTGGTACCCGCCTTTTGCAGTTCATTTCTGTCGTGTTGTATCTTTAATTTTTTAAGTAGATTATTACAAAAGTTTCTATACCTTTTATATATCAGTGCAAGTGTTTCGTTGTCAGGTGCATGTTTCGCCTTAAGGTGCAGTCTATCTCTATGTCTTATAGATCGGACGAGCCCCGGAGTAATCCATGGCTTGATGTTATTATATTTTCTAGGTAGTAATTTAGTGGAAGTATTTTTTAATATTGCTGATTGCACAGATTCTATAAAGTAGTCTAATGAGGTATTTGGATCGTTTGAGGTGTAAACTGGGTCAAAATTAATGCTGTGTATGTCATTTTCGAGGCTGCGCATGTTCACCTTAGTAACGTTGTTTATGAGAGTTTTCCTAGGTGAATATGTTTGTAATGCTAATAAGATAGCTCGATGATCAGTAAGCCAAGAGTTAGTTATTAGTGTTTTAGCTGATACTTTAGATTTTATGATAAGGTGGTCCATACATGAACCAGTCCTAAATGTTGGGCAATAGTGGGTGGGTAGTAAACTATGAAACGAACAAATATTCAGATACTTGTGCGCTTCAGCCTTGGCTTCCTCAGGGACAATATTAATGTTTATATCCCCAATGATTATGACATTTTTAAAAGCTGTTAACCCCTTTAGAGTTATGTCAAGAGATTCTAAAAATAGGTCTACATTTTGTGATGGAGGGCGATAGATTGCAATGACTGCCGTATCATCTTTTATTTTAATAATCAGACAGCTACATCCATGAAACTGCGGTTCCTCCACCACAGTGATTAGGTTTTTCCTCACATACACCACGAGCCCATCATTCTGGTTAATAAAATTACCGGAAGCATATGATGAATAACCATCAAGAGAGGGTAAGTTATTTCCCTGGCTCTCTAGCCAACACTCCGTTAGAACTATGATATCACAACTCATGTTTAAGTCATGCAATAATACCTCCAGGCCATTGATGTTACGATTTATACTACGAATATTTTGCGTTAGTAGTGTTAGTAATTTTCCCCCTGTGGGTAGGAATTGTTTGCAGTTTTCCACATTACAAATATTCATTTCGGACACGGAGAAGCTATCTAGATCACTTACCAGTTGATTTGATGTCATTATAAAACTTTAGAAATAAGTATACAAATAAGTAAACTAAACAAAAAATCTAATGTGCTTAAAATAAAGTTTGATCGGTGACGCTCTTAGGCGCCCTCATAGTCTATTGAATTTATGTAGTTGGCCTCTGCGTATTTACGAGCTGGGCAGCTAGCATCGCCCGTTTGGTGGTCACATTTTCTCCTAAAACGTTTGCACGTAGCACATACTGGGGGAGAAGTTTTCTTGGTGCACTCCTTGTGAGAATGACCCACTTCTCCACAGTGGTTACAAGTAGCAGTAGTTTCACGGCAGAACTTCGCTGCGTGCCCAAACATCTGGCAATTGAAACATCTGGTCACGATAGTGAAGTCCCTTACGGGACACGATGTCCAATTGATAAAAATACGCCCTTGGCTTATGTGTACCTTTCTGATGGTAGGAGATACCTCCAAGATATAATTACATGAAGGAAGGTTCTTCTGACCTGATTTATGGCTCAGCTTTACTTCTTTAATAAAGGACTCACGTGTGTAATTCGGCACCTTATCTACGAGGTTCTGCTCATAAATACACTCTAGTACCTCCTGATCTGTAAGTGATATAGGGACTCCAATTACCACAATTCTTGGTCTTCGCTTGGTAGGTTCCTCCACCGTAAGGCCTGATGAAGTAAATTTGTCGGAGCTCTTGAGTTTTTCGACGTCTGCTTTTCCTTCCGTGCTTATTATAACGCCCCCATTTCTGACTTTCCTGAGCCCACGAACGTGTAATTTTAGTTCCTCTGGTGATATTATTTTTTGGACTAGGGCCTTGGTCTCATCACTGGACTTGCTTCTATCGTTAGGATAGATAACAACGGCACTGAGGTTTGCAGGACGGACGACTCTATCAGTTCCTTTCTTCACCATGTTCGCGTACGATGATGCCTCTGTTGGTCTCATATTCTCCATTTTCTCTTCAACGACCAATTTGAATTGTTCAAAGGAGGTCACAACATTCTGTAGCCCTTGCAGGTGTTGAATGCGTTCGTGGGCCACGAGGGTCTTCTGCTTCAAAGATTGGTATAAAACGGCCATCTGGGATGTACCGTTTGATACCTGTCGGCACAGGTTATTTACTCGAAGTTTTTGGTCCGAGTTCATCTTCCCTTCCCCTACAATGGTGCAAACTTCGCTTAATATTTCGTCAATCTTCCCCATCCATTTCTGGATTTCCGACATCGGCAACACTTGTGTTGACACTCAGTATCATCTGGCGGTGCTATCGGTTGGGGTCGCTGGGCAGGCGTCGGCGGAGGACTTCGTTGCATTATTTGGCTTCGGCCAAACGGGCTAGAGCCTGAGTTTGCCATAGATATTATTTAGCATAAACGAGTTTCTTTGTTTAGTTCATTTTTGCATCTCAGCAAAAATGCAAAACAAATACAACACTTGTGATCACGCGACACACTTATTTTGTCTTACACTGCTATTATTACTCGGTATTTATATTTTATTATTTATTGATTTTCATTATACATAATTAACAAAAAACACGTCTGCTCTATAAGCAAGCCTATAGGTAGGATCGATCGAATTTGTCTAAGTCCCGAGCATTAATTGTGAAATATGTTCTCGCAGGAGCAGGCGGGCGCGTGCCGCGGCGACGTGTCCCCGCACTCCGCCGCCTCCGACGCGCTCTCCGCCGCGCTGTGGCCCGCGGTACCACGCACACATACCACACGTCACGCAACACCACGTACACATACCACACGTCACGCAACACACCACGCACACATACAACACGTCACGCAAAACACCAAGCACACATACCACACGTCACGCAACACCACGTACACATACCACACGTCACGCAACACCACGTACACATACCACACGTCACGCAACACACCACGCACACATACAACACGTCACGCAAAACACCAAGCACACATACCAGACGTCACGCAACACACACCACGCACATACCCACTACTCACTACGCACCACTCATACTTGTCACAATTATACGTCATTCATTATAATCATTGATACGGAACAGATTGCACAACTCGATCAAGAGGAATAACGTTTGCTCGGTGGTGTGTTGCAGGACGAGGGCCGCGGCAGTCCGAGCGCGAGCGTGTCGGCGGGCGGCGTGACGCTGTGCCTGGAGGACGCGCTGACGCGGCGCGACGGCGAGCTGCGCGCGCTGCAGCACCAGCGTGACGTCATGCTGGCCGAGCGCGCCGCGCTCACGCAGCACGTCGCCAAGCTGCAGGCCGCGCTGGACGACCAGCAGGTACGTCGCACTAGCGGGTACGTCACACTAGCGGGTACGTCACACTAGAGGGTACGTCACACTAGCGGGTACGTCACACTAGCGGGTACGTCACACTAGAGGGTACGTCACACTAGCGGGTACGTCACACTAGCGGTTACGTCACACTACTGGGTACGTCACACTAGCGGGTACGTCACACTAACGGGTACGTCACACTAGTGGGTACGTGACACCAACGGGTACATGACATTAGCGAGTACGTGACACCAACGGGTACGGGACACTAGTGGGTACGTGACACTAGCAGGTACGTGACACCAACGGGTACGTGACACTAGTGGGTACGTGACACTAGCGGGTACGTGACACCAACGGGTACGTGACACTAGTGGGTATGAGACACCAACGGGTATGTGACACTAGCGGGTACGTGACACTAGCGGGTACGTGACATCAGTAGGTACAGGTTAACAGTGGGTACATGACACTAACGAATACGTGACACTAGTGGGTACGTTACATCGGCAGGTACTCTCTACGCAAATTCAAATAATTGTTTGCAACCTGAGTACATCATTCACCGCTGACTATATAATCAGGTATCGCTTGAGGTACGCGTTCTGAAGTGTTGAAATTGTATTATTAGCTCGCTCTATCCCTGTGTATAACATGTATATTTACTGGCATGTTGTCATGCGTGCAGAGCGTGCAGGAGCAGTACGACGCGCTGCTGCAGATGTACGGCGAGAAGGAGGAGCAGATCGCGGAGCTGCGCCTCGACCTGCAGGACGTCACGGCGCTCTACAAGGCGCAGCTCGACGAGCTCATCGCGCTCAAGCAGGCGCGCCGATAGCGCCCGCGCCCACCCGGCCCCGCCTGCCCGCCCGCACCCTGGTGCCCACTCGCCCCCCGCTCCCACTCGCTGTGAGGGACTTTATATAATGTTGCAATATGTACACTCAGTGTAATAAACAAATCATATATACAGTGTTATAAAATATTTATTAAAAAGTAGAAATTATTTTCAAGTGTTTTCATCGTTATTGGCTTGATTTGGAAAAAAAAATAGTTCTTAAGCGCGCCCACACTTTAAAGCGGTACGATTGCGTATAATGTCACGATCTGATTTGATACCACGAAAAGTGTTTACCGTGAGACGTTGAATTTTATCGCCGATGAAATCTTGAATGAAAACTGCCATTGCTGCACATTTCATAGTCTCTCTTTTTTACACATCTCAAATACAGCAAAAGGAAAACGTTATTGTCTTCCAAATTTCAAGATCGATTTTGTCACTGAAGTGATCTGTTAGAAAATTGATAACGGCACTGCATCCTCAAATCAATAACATATCGCAGCTACCAGGAACCATTGGTTATTGCAATTTTTAAGTTTCGTACCACAGCCATGAATAAACAACATGTGTCCTCGACAGAATTACTATTTAATGTCTCATGTGCTATCATTTATTGTGTGTGTTTGTGTAGTACAAAACTTTAAAATTTCAATATCGATCGGTCGGACGTTAATTCAGGAGTAATGCATCTGTGGGTGCATAGCTCAACATAAATATTAAAAACTCTTCAAAAGTCGCCGGTCTGAACAGTCGGAACTACAGCGCCAGTCAATACGCGATCGTATTGAGAAAAATATTTATTTCCTAAATCCAGTGAAAATAAAAAATTAATAATACAATAGATTTTCTACACAGTTTGAAGTTTGTATCTACGCTAGGGTTGTTCAATAAATTATAATATATTTCGGAGTCGGTTAAAAATCAATTACGTTTACGATCATAGGTCTGCGTTCTCCCAAGGTTGTATAGCCTGTGAGTCCGTCCGGTTTATGAGATACAACCCTCTGACAGACGGACATACAGTGCAGTATGAGATTTGAAGAATTTCAATTCATTCTGTACTAGCAATGGCTTGAAGTGCTTATTAAAAAAAAACTGCACTGTAATGAATGAAGGTAATAAAAAATATAGGCACTGAAATTATGCATATAAATTCTATACCAATATGCGGTATTAACGTTAATACTCTGTGCAATATAATATAAGATATAAAAAAATAAATGTACTATTATTCGTATTGTTTTGGGACAAAGTAAGACTTTATTAATCTAGCACCATAGATAATAAAACATTAGGTTAAAACAACATTATATTGTAATGTACTTGATGTGTGGTGTACTCTTAACATTTCAATTGTAACTGTTACATGTACAATCGACAAAGGAGATACGGTAACACTTTTCCAAATGAAGTTGTAAGTAAAGGTGCAATCTTATCTCCTTTGTCGACTGTATAATTTTAGGACATTCAACACCATAGTGATATTATGTAAGAGTGACGGAGATGTAGGCGATAATTATTATTTAAAAGGTGCACGATTTATTTTTAGATGAAGCTGATTACAAACATTTTAATATAAAAAATAATACAGTCGAAACTCTAGAGTGGTCTAAAATAGTTTTGACTAAATGATGCAGGTAAACGTAGTTTTGACTGAACAGGTTGGTCAAAAATAACTTTGTCCGAAAATCATTAGCGATTTTTCCTGCAAATGTTCCTGCAAACTGTATTGCAATTTAAAAATGTAAACCTATATAATTATACAATATACGTTAAATATTTGTATTTGTATAGCTTTTTAGTGAAAATACAAGTATGTAAAGAGGTTTCTATATTGTACTTTAAATCATCGATATAAAGGTTTGCCTTCGATTTGCGAATATAATTTGCAATTTAATATTGACTGCTCATTTGTATTTTAACTTTATTATGTATTGTAAAGAATTTTATTGTATTATTATTAAATATTATTGCATATAGAACATTAATGTAGTCTAGTATTTTAAATTCGTGACACGGTTTTGTAATTTTGAAAATCAACAGTTACTAAGACGACCAGAACATTGATATACTGACATATGTGGGTGCTGTGATTTAGAGTAAAGGCATACGTTCGTAATAGTAAAAGTTCGTAAAAGTAGCACCTAATTGGGTATTTGACAACTATTACAGAAATATAAAATGTATTTATACGTAAATAATAATTATACAAAATGTATTTCACAGAAAGATGCACTTTAAATATGTTATTTTTACAGAATGAAATTAAGATTATTTATCTGTATTTCACACGAGGCAACTGCAGAAAATTCGTTGACAGTTTGAGTGACGTAACCATAAAAATTATACTTAGCGTAACGGAAATTTTCGTTGGTTGGTCTCTCGTAGATATTATATAATGAAGTCACGCGCAGAATGTCACGTGACTGACCGTTTTACGCGCATTTTTAAGCTAACAGAGGGAAAATGTGTTTTTTTTTCTAATTAATTAGATTTTACGAATTAATTGCAAGAGGTATTAAATAATTTTTTACACCTTTGAAGATAGGTCTCCGAAATTTATCAAATACTCAATTGCCGTGGGAACATAAGCGTTGTGAAATGACTATAAATGAAACGTGGTAAAATTTATTGACATTCAATGCGGTGAAGATGGAATCCTTGGCGTTAAACAACCGTTCGTTTGCACAGGCGATGACTTGGTCGAGCGCAAGGACCAGGCTCAATAGAAATCTGACTGCCTAGTGTCTAGTGCAAGTTCTTTCTCACATTTACCGGTGACGAGTAAACGGTGATTTGTATCATATTAAATTAGCGCCACCTGGCGGCAAACCTAGTGATTTTTTTTTGAATTTGTGAATTATACCGCGTGAGCCAACATCCAAATTCCGCGATGCCTGGGCTGTCTTGGTATTCACAGGTTTTTCACAAGTAGCCATCTGATATGGTCTGAGGTATTAAGGTAACCATAAAAAAAAAGTAACCATCTGAGGTATTAAGAAGCCAAACAATTCGAAAGCCTTTGAAGGCTTTCGAATTGTTTGGCTTCTTAATACCTCCATGATGTCATGTGCATGCTGTGAACTAAAACTAGTGTTTAGTATTCTTGTAAGAATACTAAACCACATAAATTCTACCACTTCCACTGCGTGCGTAAGCAGAGGCTCGCTCATATTCCAATAATAATATTTATTTATTTAAGCAACAATGCCTCATATTCCAATGCTTTCTTCTTTTTCGGTATACATTTCAAGGCAGATAAAAACAACAATATAGTATCTATATACGTTTTTTGTCTCTTGTCCTAATTGCCGTCTCGTTTCGAAGGAATCTATTTTTTGAATGCTTTTCAAATTTTGGCGAGAAATAATGAAACGCAAAATTGATTTCTTTTTCCATCTTATCAGGATTTCAGTCGTTTTTTATCCGATTTAAAATGAAACTTGATAAAAACGGAATCAAGATATCATTCTGATAGTTAAATCATCAAACTCTAACTTGTCACAGATAATGCACATTTGATCCATATGCTGGTGTTGACTAAACTCAATCATTTCAAAATATACGTTTTTTTATATCACTTAGGAGACAGACAAGCACACGGCCCACCTGATGGGAAGTGTTTACCATGGTCTTTGGACGTGTACAACACCAGGAGCGTCACACCCGCGCTACTGACCCTGAAGAAACCTTCTAAGAACCTCTTTTGAAGAACCCCATATTGTAGGCGCTTGGGAAAATCGCAGCAGGGAGTTCATTCCACAGCTTGGGTGTGCGGGGGATGAACTTTCTTTCATAGCGCACAGTGCGCACTGTCTCTGTTTACCGTTATGTATAATTAATCGTATTAACATAAATATATATTGTTCTAGTCTGTTTCTCTTATTAACTAAAGTTTACTTGACTAAGTAAGACGATGTGAAGCGCGCGAGCATTCTCCTTGTAGTGGTGCGTCAGTGGCGAGTTTGTTTGTCATATCTGTGCATCACGAGTATCCGTTAGTCATGTGGATGAGGTAGATTATAGTACAGATCGAAGTAAGTACCGGGGTCAGGGGTGGGTAGCTAGGGGAGACGTGGTGCATGTGACTGTTGATAGATAACGCTTTCAATGTTCCGTACGTATAGTCTCCTAAAATTCGTAAACGTGCCCACTCGTCTCCTTCAGTATTGGAGGTTCCCACTGGTCGCTTTGTCTGTTATTTATTATAATAATTCTCATTTTTAAAGTATGTGAAACATTTATATACGAAATATGATTTTGTTGACATGCGCGTTTACATTTTTTCTCTAAAATTTATAAAAATAGTATCCGACGGCAGCCAACTGTCGCCTGTACACTACGGCAGTAATAGTTTTTAGTCATCATCCATATTATAACATATATAGTAGTTCTATTGTGTAACATACAAATTCCACGTCGGGTGTCACTCAGACAAGGGAGTCGTCGAAGCATTTATTTTATTTATTTAATTCTTTATGCACATACACAGTACAGAGATCTTAAATAAAACATTTCAAAGAAAATGTACAAAGTCGAGCTTAACTCAAAATGAGTTCTCTCCCAGCAAACCTTTGAGTAGCAGAGAAACAATAGTAATGAAGGGGGATGTGATGTGTACATTACAACAAAAGAAAAAAAAAGACAAAGAAAGAAAGAAAAAAAACATATAAATAATAAAAAAGATAATAAGCACATCTACCTGGACAGGTACATACATAGATATTACTTATATTCATACATACATCTACACATAATACATAATCAACGGGTGATCTTCTAGCATACGTTACCCATCTTTGGGGTGAGGCTATGGACAAGCACGGCGAGTCACTGGCAATTAGTCTTGACATCGCCAAAGCTCTCGATAGAGTCTGGCACAAATCGCTTCTTTCCAAGCTACCTGCCTTTGGTCTGCCTTCTAGGCTGTGCAACTGGGTTGCTAGCTTCCTGCAGGGGCGCCGTATTCGCGTCCTTTGTGACGGACGAGCTTCGGAGTTTCTGCAGGTTAATGCTGGCGTGCCCCAGGGGTCCGTCTTATCACCCACTCTCTTTCTTCTGCATATCAACGACATGCTGTCTACCGGCAATGTTCATTGTTATGCAGACGATAGCACTTTGCATGGGAGTTATCATGGACATCCTGCGGCCAAGCAGTCAGATATCGCAGAGAAAAGGCAGCTTCTTGTCACTGAGCTTGACGGGATCCTGAATCACATTTCTCAATGGGGCTCTGAGAACCTGGTTGAATTCAATGCCAAGAAGACGCAGGCATGTGCGTTTACAGCAAAAGTATCTTCTTTCCTTCCCCTCCCCACTCTTCAGAGCACGCCACTGCCACTGCAGGACAATCTCAATATCCTAGGTATGGATGTTCGCTGCAACCTGAATAACAAAAACTACATCGAAAGTATCATCAAAACAGCCTCACGAAAACTCGGAGTCCTGAACAGAGTGAGACGGTTTTTCACGCCGGAGCAGCGGTGTCTTCTATACAAGACACAAATTCGCTCCTGTGTGGAGTACTGCTCGCATCTCTGGGATGGTTCAGCAAAGTACTTACTAGATGCTCTCGACAGGTTGCAGCGACGTGCGGTCCGCATCATTGGGAATCCCGAGATCACGAACACCCTAGAACCTTTACAGCTGCGTAGAGATTTTGCGTCCATTGCTGTATTTTACCGTTTGTACCATGGGGAGTGTTCTGATGAGCTCTTCCAATTAGTCCCACCCTCCCCTTTCCTACACAGGACAACGCGTGCAGGTCTTAGATGTCATCCGCACACGGTGCAAAACATCCGATCAAGAGCCAAGCGGTTCGGAGACTCTTTCCTCTGTCGCACCATTAAGGCCTGGAATTCATTACCAGCTCACGTGTTTCCTTCTTCCTACAGTCCCGGGTCCTTTAAGCGGGGCGTGAAAAAGCATATGATGAGGCCGTCAAGCTGAGTGTCACCATTGTCACACGGTATGTGTAAGTAATGGTGACCCTCTTTTCTGGGACTTTGCCTTCAGCTTACCATCAGGCAAGGCGAAGTCCAATTGACGTGTCCTATATATAAAAAAAAAAAAAAAAAAAAACACCTCAACAAAGTCTAGGGAACAAGATGACCCCAATTTTTTTTTTTCGTGTAAATCTTGTTTTGCAAATAACTGGCAGCAAATAAATAAAAATAGAATAAAGTAGATTACAGAGTTGTTCGAAATTTAAAAATAAATTTAAATAAGTAATGATTTTCGAATATGGAGGGAAAACTTTTAAAAGTGTTTGATTGTGCAGTTTCTCTGAGGCAAAATAAAAATTATTTTTTTTGATTGTAAATAACGTTTATTATCAATAATACGTCTTCTACGTATGGTTTGTGCATTTTTGTGACTGTAGTCATCATGTCACGTCGTCATTTAAGTCGCGAAGAGATGTTAAGGGCTGTTGGTATGCTGCAAGCTGGACGAACTCAACGCGACGTAGCGGATGCTGTCAACACCCAACCAAGCGTAATTTGCAGATTATGGGCACGCTACAGGTCTACAGGGGATGTTGCCGAACGTCACAGAAGACGAAATAGGGTTACTACCCCGCGACAAGATCGTTTCTTGCAAAATTCCGCAAGGCGGCAACCCACGATTACTGCTCGTCAGTTGGTCGCATGCCTCCAGTCTCAGCATCAAGTGGTTATTAGCGATCAAACTGTCAGAACAAGACTACACGAAGCCAATCTTTATGCTCGCAGAACGCTTAGGGTTCCAGCTCTTCGACGTGGAAATCGAGGTCGTCGCTTATTGTGGGCTAACGCACATTTACAGTGGACCGACCATCAATGGGCACGGGTTCTGTTTTCCGACGAATCTTGCTTCGGTTTTCATCCTGATTCGAGAAAAGTGCGTATATGGCGAGTTCCTGGACGTCGGAGTCGTCTCCAGAATCCGCAAGAAGTTCATCCTTACCAAGGTGGAACAATCATGGTATGGGCTGGAATTCGCCTTGGTGGAAGGACCGACCTCGTTTGGATACGGGGCAATTTGAATGCAAACCAATACATTCAGGAGGTTATACACCCCATGGTAATCCCTCATCGACAGCAGTTCGGTCAAGATTTTATGTTCATGCAAGATAATGCACGGTCACACACCGCGAGGGTAGTGGTCAATGCGTTAAGCGAGCACAATATGACGACGTTGGAATGGCCTGCTCAGTCTGCCGACCTCAATCCCATAGAGCATGCCTGGGATTTGCTTGGGAGAAGAGCTTTCAGTGATTCTTTGGAAAATCTGAACACTGAAGAACAACTTTTTTTACACCTTCGCAGTGTATGGAGCCATATTCCACAGACGATGATTGACAATCTCATACTAAGTATGCCACGCCGTTGTCGAGCTGTTGCTAATGCTTTAGGAGGTCCTACAGATTATTAAAAACGTTTAAAGTACGGTTAATTACTGTATTTCTTACTACCTCGTTATTTTTGTGCCTAATCATAGAAGGTTGTAATACTCAATATTGGGACTATTCAATTCTTTCTTAAAAAAAAAAAAAAATTGGTACGAAAATGATTTTATTAAAATTAAAATTAAAAACGGTATAAAAATACCCTTCTATTGATATAAAACACTCACTATTACAAGAAAGGGTTTTTAAATAAAAACTAGAAATGTCCTTGTTCCCTAGACTTTGTTGATGTGTGTATATACATACATACGCAAAAATATACGTAGATAAATATACAGACTTATTGTGATAGGAAATGTTCCCGTGTTCTTCTCCTGAAGATGTCCAGAGTATTACTACTGCGAATGGTAAGCATCATACATTATCAAAGTAGTGAACGCGCTGACAACGCTTAATGAACTCTCTCGTGTGAGTGAAGCCTGACATTTAATTGGTAGCAAACAAACATGTATTTCAAGTCTACAAATAAATTAAGTTCCTTCATTATTCATAGTTCACTTCACACTGAATGTGATTATTGATAAGTAAATAAAACTTATTGCCAAATTGAGTGAGATATTTATTCCACTTCCTCCTTTTACAATAACGTTAAAGATCCCCGATCTTAATTTTTTTATATCACTTAGGTGAGACAGTTAAGGCAAAGACAAAAAATATCGTCTCTGGGCTCCTCGTGTCGGACTCGAACCAACTAAAACTGCACGCTGTCTCGAACCTTTAGATACCGGGGGATCCTTCACACTCCGAATTACCCAGGACCATCCCCGGTTTCGAGATAGCCTCTCTGGTGTGGGAACCACTCCCATTTTGCCTTTGCGTTTCTCCATAGGACTTCACAGGACCTCATAGCGTTTTATGCAGAGCTACCTTGAGAACAATCTGCCGGATCCGATCTATGACTTGGCTCGTCGCCTTCAGGGTACTTATGCAGCACGCCGTTAGGAGGTTGTCAGACGCGTAACTCGTAATGACGTCACCCTGTGAGCTCACAGTGAAGCACCCAGTCGTATACGCTGATGTTACACACACACAGATACGCCTAGACTATGTGGCAAAGGTAGTGAGGCACTTCATATTATATGAGCGAGCGTCTCCTTAATGCAACTCCATTGCAAGGTGTTGGTCACGCTGATGATGTTCTCACTCCGCGCTACCGCACTACGCCAGAGCCCTCATGTCATGATGATGATAGGATGGATCTGATGTTAAAGGCCTTAAGGTAGTAACTGAGAGTGCTAACTAACTGAAAAAACTCGTGGCCTAATGCGTGTCGATGAAGATCAGTGGATTAAGGTCCTAGTCGAGGTTGCCATTTGGATGGGTGAGCGCTTACAGTGGTTATCATCTGAGCGGTTCTGTGCTTCAAAGGGCTTGTTAAGGTCTCCGTACTCCGTGGTGCCTATATATATACACTTGCAGACACATCTATTGGCCAATCTTACGTTTTCAGTTTCGTTTAGTCCTAGCTAAAAAAGTTTTTCATTTTTTTATACCACTTAGTTGGCAGACAAGCATACGGCCCACCTTATGGAAAGTGGTTACCGTGACCTATGGACGTCTGTAACACCAGAGGAGTCACAGTCGCGCTGCCAACCCTGTAAGTACAGAGTTTCTGTGCCATCAGTAGAAGACAAAGCAGGACAAGCGCACTGACAGCACAAATTCTCAAGTGAGCTCTGGCCACCCTACTCACCGCTGGGAACACAACACGAAGTTATTATAGCCGCAGTATTCTGTAGGGCGGAGGTACTACCCCAGTCGGACTGCCCAATCGGGCGGAAATACCGCCGTGTCCTACCTCCTTAATAAAATTATATCAGATTAGGTCGAGCAAAAAGTTTTTATGTACTTTTGAAACAGGCACATTTATAATTCGAGCGAGCGAGAGAACTCTCACCCCTTGGGCCGCCACTAGCTCCTGCTTAGACTACTGTGGTTATAATATTTACTGACTATTCTCAAGCCGTATACGTACGTATTTGCAATACTTGCGTATAGACCATTCTTTCAATGAATCGATATCAATATTTTCCAACAAAGATTTGGGTAATTTATTTAATTGGTAGTTTAATAAGTACATAAGTAATACACGTTTAGTTTATAATTCTAAATAAATAAATGGAAATATTTTCACAATAATAGTATATAAGTAAATAATACTTACCGCCAAATTCATCGGTCATGAACTCATGAACTTACTTACTCTGTGCTCATGAATATGATATGACGAGTAAAATACTTGCCTATGGTTTTATTTAGAAGTTTTCTATGTAAATATGTAGTTTATAAATTGCTATCTTCTGTGCATCATTAGCAAAATCTATGGTCAATGCCATTGAAATATCAGTACTGCCAAACTTAAGAAAAATAACATCATCTTCAATCTCAAACAAAGTGAACATTATTCTTTTCAAAATTTTACGTAACAAGTGTACAAATATTGGTATATAAGTTATAAAAGGTAACCATTATTATTTCCCCATTTGCATTAACGTAAGTATGAGTTTCTGTATTCAATGTATTATGTTGTACCTATGCTGATGACATAAATATACTTTATAACCTTCAGTTATTAAATGTTGAAGTGTACCGGTGTAATACGGCATAAATAATTTACAGCATTTGTCACACGTTTCAACAAAGTCGCTTTGTTCTTCAGTTTCAGTAAACTTTGACTTTGTTTACATATTTACATTCCATATGTTCATGTATTGATCGATTCGACAGAGGACGTGACATTAGCACTTCCGACAGCGCCCGTCACCCGCGTAATTTTAGATAAAAAATATGTTTCTTGATAATTTCCTTTCCTTACTAATCTATAATAATAAATAAATACTATAATATTTTTATCTTTTTACATTCTATTAAATCGTTTGAAGTGTTGTGAATTATCAGTAAAATGTTATTAGTATTTCAATTGTCCACAGATCATGCCGCTGACAAATATTCACTTCCAGTTGTTGAGGCACGCTAGTCGTAGATACGGTGCCGAGTCGTCCCGGTCTGTTCGTTGTAGAACAGATACTATTTTAGCGAATAATTCGAAATTTTCGTCCGAGAATATCCGCACCATGGCTTCTGATCCCTGTCGTTGTGGCGGTGGTGGGTCTCAGGGTAGTGGTCGTGGAGACAGTAAGAAGCCGTTGACCTTGCAGAATCTAAATCCTAATTTAATAGCACTGGAATATGCTGTCCGTGGGCCCCTCGTAATTCGCGCTGGCGTTATAGAAAAAGAACTTGAGAAGGTATGTAAATATAATCGAATTTTTAACAATTTCATTGACACTAATAACTGAACTCATTCATAAAATTTTATTTACTTCAATTTTTATTTCATCATTGCATGATTGTCTTTTTTTATGTTGTATCTTGTAAATTTATAGTCTAAATATTGTTAAGGATTAAAGTTATTTTCTGAATGTGGCATGCAGTACATCTGTTAACCATAATATTTACCTCTGTGCATATGGATGTAAACTCAAATGCCTGTTCCCATCCTAGTGCTACTGTAAGTGATGGTGTGACCTAAATTATTCTACTCACACAGAAAATATACATTTCTAGACATACACATTCAGTTTTTTTTAGTATGGTTAAGGTTAATTTAATGGTCAAATATATTATATCTAATTTTTCAATGCATATTATATGAGACTACTAGATATATCTCTGTACAAATATTTAGGCAGTAAGGAGATTTATATTTATATACTTATACAAAATATTTGAAAACTTGGCCAAAATATTAGTGCCATTGGATTTAAGTGAGGGGTATTTGATTTAATATTATTGATTATGTAATTACTTTACAGAGGCTTTTGTTAAGGACCCTTAAATATTTATAGTTGAGATGATGACTTCATACTTAGCCATGCAGTTTGGGGATATGACTTTCTCAAAATCACTAAATCAACATTCATATTTTTCACCTAACTGATACTTATGTACTGAATTTGCTTTTTGCAGAATAGACTGCTAAAAATTCCACTTTGTAATTTAGTTAGTGTCAACTATTCAAACTGAAGTAGCCATCTTTAGTAATATTATGTCATTATTATGATTGGGTCGGTAAATAAGTCATGGCAAATGTTTAGGCTTTCAACCTTATGGTTATGTAACAAACTTTTGTGCTTGGTGTGGTTAACGATGTACATACATCAATATAAATCAAATAATTAAACTATAATTACTACTAACTACATCACTACTTTTCTTTACGGCTGATCAGAACTTATTAATTGTTACATAGTAGACATACTGTTCACACATGTTTCACACATATAGGTACATAGCTTTATCTTTTTTTTGCAATTATCAGTCAACAATCCAATCTCATTGCCAATTAATGCATGCAGCATTAGCGTTATCACAGTATTACCTGCTGTCAACAGCGATGAGGCCATTAACTAATACCGCAATAATAGTCTCAAAATAACGAAGGCAATCAAAATGTGATACCATTGACAAATCTCACCGTTATGGAGCATATAAAACTACTGCCTACTTCAAATATTAGCACTATGTATATGAGGCACAATAAAATAAATCTCGACACTCACCATCACGCGATAAAACAAATTAACTCGCGCACAAACCAGAAAATGAGCATAGTTAATGCGCGCAATAAATTATGTGACGAATAAAGTTATTACACGTCTGAGATTCTTTGCTCTGCTAACGGCGAGTGTAGATAGCCCTTATCAAAGATTTGAACTGGACTAGCGGGCATCGACGTGGATAATTTTTGTCGATTCCATGACCAACATAACAATGTTCGTCTCGTTTCTTCTAACTATAACTACAGAATTGTAATATTAAAATGTTTATTGTTCGACCAAGACATAGCCATAACGCCTATACTCTTAACCTATGACGAAGTTAAAACAGTTGCAACGGAAATCTTTTTTTATCTGAAGCACTTATTCAATCGCGATACGCCAGTCACATGATGATTCAATGAGACCTCATAAATAAATCTGTCTATAGTTTGTAGAAACAGAAACATCACGCTTGTGATTTATAGCAAATTAACGATTGCTGTCGGCTCCGCTCGCATGGATGTCGATTATCACCTCTAAACATAACCCTTTCCCAAGCTCTAATCTGTGTAACTTTCATTAGTTTACCTTTAAACTTTAACTTTCATCCCCTATTTGAACTCCTTTTTTCGCGATAAGAGGTGATCTAAGTATGTCCCTTCCTGAGCTCCATCTTTGTACCAAATTTCATCAAAATCGATTCATTGGTTTAGATGTGAAAGTGCAATAGACAGACGGACAGACAGAGTTGCTTTCGGATTTATATTATTTTTTTTTTTTTTTTTTTTTTTTTATATAGGACACGTCAATTGGACTTCGCCTTGCCTGATGGTAAGCTGAAGGCAAAGTCCCAGAAAAGAGGGTCACCATTACTTACACATACCGTGTGACAATGGTGACACTCAGCTTGACGGCCTCATCATATGCTTTTTCACGCCCCGCTTAAAGGACCCGGGACTGTAGGAAGAAGGAAACACGTGAGCTGGTAATGAATTCCAGGCCTTAATGGTGCGACAGAGGAAAGAACTGTCTCGCTCGTATTGTCTCGCTAAGATAATAACAAAGTCTAATGAGAGAAACAATTGTCATGTGATCGAAAAGGGCAGAAACTAATTAGGTGATTGAAAAATGTTCCAGCACAGGATGTAATACAGAACACATCTATAAATCACAAGGAAAATGTCCTTTTATTTTCGTACCTCTGTATATGTAGGTATTAAGTTTGCTTTATGTATTACCTAATACACCTAGAATGACTAGTATTACCGAAGTTCTCAGACTTATGAAACGCATAAAATAAAATACATAGAAGTAGGTATTTCTCGTAATACAAAGTTATCACTCCAGCCAGTTACGTGTTTATCTCATATTTATATCGGTGAAGTAAATTAGGCAATCACAGTTTCTCAAGAGGTTGTCGAAGGATAACATTTTTCTATTTAACAGCGCAACGAGCGACTTATCTCTGCATTGATAACAGCTCTCTATTATTGACATATTCCTAATAGTGTTTGATTGTAATTATCGCATTTGTTTGGTGACTAGACAAGAGCACTATCTGCTTTGGTCAATTGATAAATGTAGCATACTGTGAGACGATTGATACTCCTTTCCCGAGTAATCGTGTAATAAATACTCTAACTCAATTGACACTCCGCCAAGTTTGCGTCGAAATGTGTTTTCTGTGCAATAAAATAAAGTCAAGTACCTACCTAATGAATATAAATAATGACAAAATAATAAGTTACTAACCACACAAAGATGGTGTAGCTCGCTTAATAAGTTATATTACCTATCTAAGACGAACTTGGCTTATGCTATGACTACAGAAATGGACGAGTACGAATAATTACTTGATAGGTTACTTTTTAATATGGATAAGGTACACGCTGCATCTCACAAACAACAAAACATACTAAAAAAATGCTCATGATACATACCACTAAATCCTTACGACTTTACGATCCTTTCAAGATCTATTAAGCCCGATAAATAGATTGACATGTCATGTCTGCTTGATTGTATTTCAACAGTTTTACAAATGTGTTTTTGAAATAAATCTGCCACATGGCAGATTTATTTCAAAAACACGTTTCGCATAGCATACTGCAGAAGCATTGGCGGTATTCCCTCCTGCATTATTAAACTGCACAGCGTTATCGATTTGCCCCATATTGACAGCCGAGGCCACATAGACATCCTTATTCAGTAAAAAGTCACCCCGCCAGAGTCTAACAATACTTGACATCAGTACAATAATTATACACAATATGTACATATTTAAAATTTCGCCGATTTGACCTCGACTGTGCCGTACCGTGTCATCACGGACAGACCGGTTAATCGTAACGAAGTCCAGGCCGTTCATCGAACTTCGTTGACAATGTATCAAACTTACACAAAACACAAGAGTATTCAATGGCAACGAGCTAGAATGTAGCTGAGAAGCGAAGATGCCATGGTTATAGTTATTAACCGCACTAAATGAGAACACCACGTTATACATTACATGCTTCATTACATTGCACTGTTAATTTATTTATGCTTGTGTGTAATGAGAAGTGAACACGTCTGCGGTCGCACTCCCGTGCCGCGGTGTCCAATGTTACCGGCTCAAAGTGGAACACGTGGTAATTCATGGTGACAACTAACGTAGTGGTACTGACCACATAGGTTACGTAAGGGATCGTGAAGGTCACCAGTTCGTTACGTCAGGATTTTACATGGGCGAATCAATCTATAGAGTATGGAACACGGCAATTTTTTTATGAGTTCCTTAAAATTGTGGTGTTATATGTGTTTTGCCGTATCTATCAGATACAGTCGCCCTTCGCTCGCCACAATAAAAATCAAGATTGATCAATCATCAATGGCCATCATTAATGTATTTTGTCATCGTTCTATGTTCTTTTAATTTGCTGTCATATTTTGCCAATGGCAATCCAGGTGATAGGAATAACTTTTTTATATTGCTAAAGTGACCAAAACATACGGTTCACACCATATTTTGCGGTTATGGATGCTTATCAACACGCATAGTGCCGACTGTAAGCTCCTTCAAGAAAGTGTCACGAACTTTTTCATTTTCAAAACACCCTACTATTCTATAGGCTGGAGGTTGTTTCACAATCAGTCAGCTCCAATTTGTATCCATAGACCGATATAGATAGTAGATTTTTTTTAACAAGTATAATCAATCAATTAGTCCATCGCAGTCCAGTGCTGGACATAGGTCTCTCCCAATGTCAGGAGGCTTTGGCCTACTGTTTCCAAGCTTTCCAGACTGGTTGATACAGGCCTTTGTTTCGAGTTTTCCTTCTCTCGCAGGGATATCGTCTGCGTATTTTTCAGTTAGTCGCCTCTTACGACACCCGTCGGATGAGATGGGGTGGTGATACTTGTATTCTTTCTCCGTCAGGACACGGATAAACAAATTCACGATGTTGTTCTTCTGATAGTGTATACAGTCACGTGATTGGCACCTATTGGTATTCTTATTTATATTATATAATGCAAAGCATGTGTAGGTATATGTATTACTGACTTCACATTAAATTTGTCAATGATCGTGACATTAACTCGATAAGTCTTATACGTTTTGATAAGGAAATAAGAATAACTGTGACCAAGCACATAGAGACCTTGATTTTGTGAAAGGTGTATTATGAAGTCGAAATATTGATTCAGGTGTCCAGTTGTTCGAGATAATATCGACATATTATTTACAATATCGTTGCTGCACATAATATGAATAACGACTGTATTAATCTCGAAAAAAGAGACATACCAACTAAAATATGTCTGGGTATTATGATACCCAAGTATTACTGTGACGCTGAGCGACGTTCTGACGTCGATTATGAGAGAAAGGGGTCGATGGATGAAATATATAGTCATGCTATATTAAAACCCGCTCCGGATTAAAATTTATACAATAATGAACAGCATAACTGTGCACAATTACATAAAGATGCCTACTGATGTAATATAATTCAGAACATAGTCGTTATTAGAGCGATTTCTCTCGCAGTGTTGCTGTGCTGCTTATATATATTTAAACATTATAATACTTACGTATATCCTAAATGACGTAGATATGCCCCAAAGTTCATGATAATAACCTTGTTTATATAAATACCCCGTTTTTGTAGTGTTCACACGCTCATGTTTTTGTGAACTATAATGAGCACCTTTTTACAATAGAGACATCGTTTCTGAAAACGTCCTCTAAACGTGTCTGTCTGTAAGCCGTTCCTTATAACCGTTACATTAAAGTTTTCCTTCAATGGTTGAATACAATTGTTAATTTAACGTAAGTAGACCACTAAGCCGGTGAATAAATATTCTTTTACGATCTGGTATTTAACGTAGTGCTGTATATGTAGATATAACTTTTTCTAAGACTATAATATATTAAGTCTCGAAACATTGATGTCAAGGTTTCTGCACGCGACACGGTAGGGATATTAGCTGCGCATATAACTTTAGAAATTTGAATTAAAATAGGCCTTTTTGTCCGCACAATAAAGCTTAGGTTAGAACAAAGAAGATAGTAATTTCTTGCTCGTAACAATCTAGGCGTCGCCGTCGCGTTAAATAGGTACCTACACTTTTGTCTCTGTATCCACCTGTGCTGATTAAATTCTTTCTATTCAGTTCAATCCTTGTTTGATGGATTCTGCAGCAATGCTGCTTCTATGGTAGTGTTCTTGTCGTCCTGTCTTGTGAAAATATACCTAGGTACCTACATACATATGCGAAAGAGGCGGTAGAAAAGTGATAAGACATTACATTTCTTCCGCTCTTAAGAATTGGTAAGACCAGGCTATTTGTCGTCCTAATTCGATCTAGATAGAATAAAAAGTGCCGCGCTCTTTAAAATGGAACTGCGTAAGGCTCTATTCTTCGATAGGCATCCAATATTTGTCGCATCTCCTTGTGACTTCATTTCGACCCTCGTTATTTCTCTCGTGCCTTGGCGAATTGCAATATGGTTTTGCTTGTTCAAAAATCCGACCGAGCGACTTCAGTGCTCAAACTCCGGTGACGTGGTATCCAAGGGGTTTCCCGGGGAAAATTAAAGTACTGCGTGATTTTGTAAATCACATTTGAATTGAGAATTTATAAAACTTGTGAAATGTGATGTGAAATACACATACTGTTTTTCTTTAAAGGTCACTTTACGTCACATAATTCAACAGATCAATACTCTCTCCACGTGACCAGTAGCACCAGTTTTGGCTGTATTGCGCAACTGCAGACTAGTAGCTCGCTTTATACAAGATGTCTGTGGTCACTTACGTAACCTAGATTGCTTACAAAAAGCTAAATTCGGTCCCTCCTATTGAATGAAGTAGACCTAGCTCGAGTGCCGGATTGAATTGAAATCCCCTTTTTGTTTAAAATGTGAAGCAATCCTTCATCCATTCATGTTTTTTCCCAGCTGTGTCTAATGTTGGCACCTTGGAGCCTGGGCTTATTGTTTTTGATTGGTACCTTTTCCGGGAAATACGTAGTAGTTAACTCTTCATAAAATTATATCCTACAAAGAACAAATTGGGTAGTAATTTAACCTGTCCGCATGTAAGTACGGAATCAATAAAATTCTAACTCAATCGAGTTGTATGCAAGATTACCTAATACGAATCGTAACTGAAAGAAGGACAGTCTCTTGTAATAATATGTTATGTTGAATCAGTTGATTAATACCGACTGGCCGTTATCATCGGTATAGCCAAATAATATGAGAAATGTTTGTGTAGAATTACATCTGCACATTTTCCTTATAAACAACACAGACCTTTGACGTCATTACTGTCCTGTTTCAGACTTCAATTGATTGCCTCTACTAAATACGCAATATAAAGTGAATATTAAAGGCTGGATATGATTTATTTATTTGTTATTCGAATCGAATAAGCTAATCAATATAATTTTATTTGATATGTTATAACTAGCTGTAAGTTATCTTTGCGAGATTATGTTTTATTGACCTTGTAAACGTCACAATGGCTCAAAATAATGAAACAAATATTTGTGCAGCATACAATTACGTCTACGCATCGATTTCTTTGTCTTAGTTTGAAAATCGTAATCTTGATGATGGGGTCGTCTCGAATATGTACTATTATAATATACTGGTGGTAGAAACTTGGTGGCACAAATTTGTCTCAAGTTTCGACCGGGTAGGTACCACCGTGCACTATTGCGAAAAACCCTCCATAGCAATTCAATCTCGGTTGGATTGTGTTCAGGGGTCAGCATGTGCATAGCCGGGCAGAGGTGGTGGTTGTCGCAGCACTAGTGGGACCAGTGGGTCTTGGCGTAGTCTAGTGGGGATGGCGCGGGGCGATGCGCCGAACAGGGAGACCTGTAGAAACGATGGTGCCGCTGGCCGCCCGCGGTATAGTACAGGGGCCCAACTGGGGTTAACCACCTTGGGAGGCTGCCTCACCAGGCCGCGCATAATCCCGATATGGTTCGTCGTGCCGGTTGGTGACCGGAATTGGGAGCCCGGCGACCATATTCGGGGGGGTACGGGGGCCCTTCCGTTCGGCGCGTCGGCTCTCGCCATGCCTCACATTCATAGATAAAACCAATATCCCGCGCTTTGTCACACGGTGCTGCGGCGGCAATCACCTCTTTTTTCACGCCTTCTCCCACCCAAACTCATGGCAGCGCAAATAAAAGAAATAGGCAACACAGCGGCTCGACACACTCCCAAAAGCTTGCTATTTGAGGTGGAGTCCACTAACATCTGTGGGCTCCATGCAAACCTCAACGCCGTCCACCAACACCTAGAGACGGCGAAACCTGCCATGTTTTTTCTAACGGAGACGCAAATACACCGCCCTGACGACACGACCTACTTGCTCTACCCTGGCTATGTTATTGAGGAAAGTTTTCGTGCAAAAGCCGGGGTGTGCGTGTTTGTTAGGGCGGATGTTTGCTGTCGCCGTTTGCGCTGCCTAGAGGACCCATCCTTCTCCATCCTTTGGGTACACGTAGACCATGGCCCTACGAGTCAGATCTATGTGTGCCTCTACCGTTCCCATACAGGAGATGCTGAGACAACTCGACTCTTTGAATATCTGAGTCAGGCGGCAGATGATGCGCAGGAGCGATTTCCGAATGCCGAATTGGTGTTTTTGGGGGATTTTAACGCCCACCACGAGATCTGGTTGGGCTCCTCCAAAACAGACCATGCGGGAAGAGCCGCCCACGCGTTTGCTCTGGCGCACGGCCTGACCCAATTGGTGCACGAGGTCACTAGGATACCAAGAAGGTCGGGCCTAGCACCTTCTCTGCTAGACCTTCTGCTGACGAGTGATCCGGACCGGTACAGTGTATCGGTGCGAGCCGCTTTAGGCAACTCCGACCACTGTCTGGTCTGTTCCACGGTGCCCATTATAGCGCCCCCACGACCCGTGCAGGGGAAGCGGCGTCTCTGGCACTACTCGTCAGCGGACTGGGATGGACTTCGTGACTATTATGCGTCCATCCCGTGGGTTGAGCGCTGCTTTGAAGGTAAGAACCCATCGGATTGTGCTACTGCTGTCGCCGGTGAGATCGGTCTGGGTATGGAATACTATATCTCATACACCGATGTCACCGGTGACCGCGGGGTGCGCCCTTGGTTCGGGCGCGAGTGTGCGGAAGCTGTTGAACAAAAACAGTCTGCGTACCGCGCTTGGGTAAGGGCGCGCGCCACGCGCCATCCCAATCTGGGCCACTTCAAGGCGGCGTACAACAGAGCCACAAAGGTCTGCAGAAGGGCCTACGTCAGAGCTGATGCCCTGCGCATAGCGCGGCTTGGTCAAGAGCTAGTGATGCATCCCACGGGAAGCCGTGGCTACTGGCGACTGGCTAAAGCCGTGCAAGCCAACTTCTGTCAGCCTTCGCTGCCTCCGCTGCGTAACCCTGATGGATCCCTGGCCCATGAGCCGCAAGAGAAGGCAAATCTGCTGGCTAATCTCTTTGCGGCCAACTCCCGAATCGATGATTGTGGTACGCAGCCACCAACACTACCCGACAGTGACCACGCGATGCCTGATATCCATATCAGGCAACGCGATGTCCGTGCAGTGCTGCAATCACTCGATGTCCGGAAAGCCAGTGGTCCGGATGGTATTCCAGCGGTAGTCTTGAAAAAATGTGCAGCGGAGTTGTCTCCAATGCTTACGCGCCTGTACCGGCTATCCTACAGTTCGGGTACAGTGCCTTTGCTTTGGAAAGAGGCGAATGTTCAGCCGATTCCCAAGAAGGGGGATCGCTCGGAGCCAGCCAACTATCGACCCATAGCCGTCACCTCAGTGCTGTGCAAAGTGTTCGAGCACATAATCAACAAACAGCTCATGCGGCACCTAGAGGATCACTCCTTAATTAATGACCGGCAATATGGCTTCAGACCGAAACGGTCAACGGGTGATCTTCTAGCATACGTTACCCATCTTTGGGGTGAGGCTATGGACAAGCACGGCGAGTCACTGGCAATTAGTCTTGACATCGCCAAAGCTTTCGATAGAGTCTGGCACAAATCGCTTCTTTCCAAGCTACCTGCCTTTGGTCTGCCTTCTAGGCTATGCAACTGGGTTGCTAGCTTCCTGCAGGGGCGCCGTATTCGCGTCCTTTGTGACGGACGAGCTTCGGAATTTCTGCAGGTTAATGCTGGCGTGCCCCAGGGGTCCGTCTTATCACCCACTCTCTTTCTTCTGCATATCAACGACATGCTGTCTACCGGCAATAATAATAATAATAATAATAATAATAATAATTTATTTCTAAGAATATGGTACATTGAGGTCTTTATGTTATTTCACTTGTTCAAACATATTCTACCATACCCTGGTGTAGAAATATTAAATTTTATAATAATAATATTTAAGATTTACAATAGTAATGTCAAATATGTCACTCATGCAATCAATTAATTATTTATTTCTATTACGTTTTACAATAATAATTTAAATTTTACGATAATAATATCAAATATATCACGCATGCAATCAATAATTATTTATTTTATTAGTCATTTATTTGTTTTACATCAGTCAAATGTCCTTAAAATTAAATTTGCTATCCATATATTCCCTCACTGAATAAAAACACTTATCTACTAAGAAATTAAATATGCTGAATTTAAATTTAGTCATAGGTAGCGCTCGCACACCAACTGGCAGTTTGTTATATATTTTTATAGCCATACAATATGCATTTGAGGAATATAGATGTATTCTTTGCTGGGGCACTAAAATTTTATAAGGATCTCTACTATTTGTCTTTTTCAATATGTCATCATGTAGCGGAAACATTTGTGGATATTTCTTCACAAATAGGCACATTTCATAAATATAAAGGCAAGGAAATGGCAGAATTCTTAGTTTTTTGAAGATTGGTTTGCAGTGATCTCGGTATCCAGCTCCATACAGAGCTCTAACACACTTCTTCTGTGCCAGAAGTACACTCTCTACTTCTACCGAGTTACCCCATACAACGATACCATATCGTAGCACTGATGAGATGTATCCATGATACGCTGACAGAGCTGTCTCTCTGGAAGCTATCTGTCTCAATTTCCTTAGAGCGAATACAAACTTGTCCACTTTTGCACATACATTTCCAACATGTTCTTTCCAATTTAAATACTTATCTATTGTTATTCCAAGAAACAGAGTTGAGTTGACAGGTTTAATAAATGTATTGTTAATATTGATATTTGGTGAAGCGCATTTAGAATTATATGTTTCAAACTTAATTATTTTAGTTTTATCGACATTAATCTGTAAGTTGTTGTTTTGTAACCATTGTATTGCCCTATTTAACTCCTGATTAGTTTCAGTTTCTATGTCAGATTTATTTTTACACTTAATCATAAGTGTCGTGTCATCAGCAAAGAGTATACAGTCATGCATAATATTCTTGCTGAAGTCATTTATGTAAATGAGGAACAGTAAGGGCCCCAATACACTCCCTTGAGGAACACCGCAACTATTTATTTTTAATGTTGATGTAAAAGTTACCTCTGTGTTTTTTACTATTTTTGTTATCATAGTGCACTGTTGACGATTTGAGAGATAACTTTCCAACCAATTATAAGCGTTACCTCTTATTCCGTATCTCTCCAGTTTGTTTAGTAGGCGGTTGTGTGGGACGAAGTCAAATGCTTTGCTCATATCTAAAAAGGTAGATAGCACTGACATCTTCTTGTCTAGAGCTTCAGTGACTTGTTTTACAAGCGAAAAACAGGCTAATGCTGTAGAGCTGTTTTTTCTGAATCCAAATTGATTTTCTACTAGTATTTTATTCGTCGTCAAGAAATTATTAAGTTTTTGAAACATGGCTTTTTCAAAAATCTTTGAGAAAATGGGTATTAGGGTTATTGGCCTATAATTACTAATGATTGTGGGGTCTCCCTTTTTAAATAGTGGTTTTATGATTGATAATTTCAATTTAGTTGGAAAAATTCCATCTTCAAACGATTTATTAATTAGGTGGCTCATGGGCATGGCTATACTTTTTGCATTATGTTTGATTAATTTCGTAGTTATTTCGTCATATCCCGTAGCATTTGTGTCGTTTAGTGACCGTATTATTTTTATGACGTCGTCCTGACTTACCGGAGTTATGAACATACTTTGCAATTCATTACTTAAATTTATGTCATTTATTTTACTATAATTTGATTTATTAGTTAATTCTATATAATAATTATTAAAATATTCACAAATGTCACTAGGTTTATTAATTATTTTGTCATTTATTTTCAATTCTTTAATATCCTGATTACTATTATTTGTATTCATATTATTCTTGATAACAGTCCATGTCGCCTGGCATTTATTCTTAGCAGTACTTATAAATCTATTATTATTTATACTTTGAGATTTTTGAATGCATTTTTTCAATATTTTAGTGTAGGTTGTATATTTACTTTTTTGAAATGTCTTGTTTGTCGCTTCATTTTGATATTTGTAGTATAATAATCTCTTTTTTCTGCAAGATGTTTTGAGTCCTTTACTTATCCACGAGTTCTTAACTTTTTTATGACCTTTTTTATAACGAACCAAAGGAAAACATAGTTTGAACATAAGCGTGAACAAATCGTGAAAGATATTAAAAGATTGGTCACAGTCCCTTTCTTCATAAATTTCTGTGAATGATAATGCCGAAATACACTGTCTGAATTTATTCATATTATACCAACAGAAGTTTCGTCTTGTTTGATACCAACACGTGTGTTTAGAGTTCTTAATACTTGCATCTGTATAAAACATTAGAGATTGACCTGTATCGTGGTCTGATAGGTTTAGGGTATGCGTACCGGCCACTACATCTGCAACTAGAATATTCGAAGCTATTTGATCTATACTCGCAGCTTTTCTTGTGGGAGTATTGATATGTGTCAGTATGTTATAATTTCGTAAAATAGACAACAATTTTTTTGTGTCTGCATTTATGTTTAAAACATCGATATTCCAATCTCCACACAGTATAATATATTTCTTAATGTTATGCGTTATAATACTTAATAATTTTTCAAGCCTCGTAAAGAACACATCAATGTCTGAACCTGGGATTCTGTAGATACAAACGATTATAAGATTATAGTCAGTTACCTCAATGCCACAGCATTCGAATTCATTGGTAAGAGCTATTTGTCCAATTGATGGTAATGTTTTAAATTCTAGATCGCGTTTAATCAATATACATGAACCGCCTCTTTTTTTATCCCGTCTAGAATAATAAGCAACTAATTTATAATTTGATAATATAAGACTGTTTTCATGACCTGACTGTACAAATGTTTCAGTGAGACATATAAAGTCTATAGGGCCAATTTTATCGATTAGATTAGTGATCGTAACTTCAAATACCCCTAATTTATTGAGTATCCCTGCAATATTTTGATGAAATAGTGTTAACCTTTTCCTATTTTCTAATCTAATTTCGTCGCATGCCTCCTTATTCACGAAAAAAACCAATAGTAGATTCCGCTTGGTTATCAAGCATAGAGGATCGATTTAGTGTTGTTGTAATACTTTGCTCATTCTGATTTGCACTAATTTTATCCCTGTGCATTATAGGGAAATAGAATGGTATAGTACCTTTCTTTGCTACTCCCTTGATTCTCTTATTTGATTCAAGAGGTAACATGTTTTTTTTTGCTACCCTTACACTTTTAAGCACTTTTTCATTACAATAATTTATGTAGTTGATCCGATACTCAGTTCTCAGAATTTCTTTGAGTAATAATCTAGAATTAAGTAATGGATTAATCTTGTAGCCACTATCAACAAATTCTACATGTTTTAAATTACTGGAAATTAATTTTAGGATCTGGTTAATATTTCTTACATTCATATATCTATTAATGTGTACATTACCAAGTAAAACGTTCGTATGTGACATATTATATAAGGTATAGTACATAAAAGACTGCATCAAAAGTGGATTCTCGTCACAAGAGCCGGTTATTATAATTACAAAGTCATTTTCATTAAAATTTTTAGTCAATGATAAACAAGATTTTAATATTTCATTCGTAGGAGCATTAGGCTTAATAATTGTCAAAATTGAATACTTATTCCCTAAACTATTCTGTAGTATATTGCCTAGACCTCTTCCTTCTTCACCAGCAAGAATTAGTACGTTTTTCTTCACCATATTTTGTTGCAGTTGTTCGTTATATTTCAGGGTAGATTTCTTACTAGGACTGATAGAGGCAGATGACACAATGTTACTGTCTTTCACCTCGCACTTAGGTGTGCGGTTGTTATTAAAATGAGTAGATTGTTTTGGTGTACAATCCGTTTTTGTAGGGGTCTTATTTGTCTCAGTCACTTTAGTCAAATCATCAATAGTTTTTTTAAGACCTGTATTTTCTATACTCAAATTGTCAATTATTAATTGTGCCGATTCCAATTGTAAATTTAGGTGTTTCATCTGTAATTTTAGTCGGTTTATTACTTCTTGACTATCCTCTTCGTCTGATATGTCGTGACAGCTATTGTCGTTAGTGTTGGGAGCTATCTCGTTATTATTCGATAAGTTTGAGTCATCGTCGTCACTTTTCGTTTCGGAATATTGTTTATGTCGTCGTTGTGTTATATTTCCGAAGAAATTCATCTTTTTATTTTATAATAATTATGTCTCACAAAGTTATTCGCACAAAAAGAGCAAACAAAGCGGGGATCGAACTGCCGTCCTCTTGTGCAAGAGGCAACGCACTCAGCCTCGAGACCAAACGATCATTAAGATAAGTTCTTAAATTTGGTATTCGCTTAGTAAGGAGATATTTTTACTATCAATAGTTTCGTATTATCTCCGTTTTTAATAGGTACCTCCTTTGTGTTCATTGTTATGCAGACGATAGCACTTTGCATGGGAGTTATCATGGACATCCTGCGGCCAAGCAGTCGGATATCGCGGAGAAAAGGCAGCTTCTTGTCACTGAGCTTGACGGGATCCTGAATCACATTTCTCAATGGGGCTCTGAGAACCTGGTTGAGTTCAATGCCAAGAAGACGCAGGCATGTGCGTTTACAGCAAAAGTATCTTCTTTCCTTCCCCTCCCCACTCTTCAGAGCACGCCACTGCCACTGCAGGACAATCTCAATATCCTAGGTATGGATGTTCGCTGCAACCTGAATAACAAAAACTACATCGAAAGTATCATCAAAACAGCCTCACGAAAACTCGGAGTCCTGAACAGAGTGAGACGGTTTTTCACGCCGGAGCAGCGGTGTCTTCTATACAAGACACAAATTCGCTCCTGTGTGGAGTACTGCTCGCATCTCTGGGATGGTTCAGCAAAGTACTTACTAGATGCTCTCGACAGGTTGCAGCGACGTGCGGTCCGCATTATTGGGAATCCCGAGATCACGAACACCCTAGAACCTTTACAGCTGCGTAGAGATGTTGCGTCCATGGCTGTATTTTACCGTTTGTACCATGGGGAGTGTTCTGATGAGCTCTTCCAATTAGTCCCACCCTCCCCTTTCCTACACAGGACAACGCGTGCAGGTCTTAGATGTCATCCGCACACGGTGCAAAACATCCGATCAAGAACCAAGCGGTTCGGAGACTCTTTCCTCTGTCGCACCATTAAGGCCTGGAATTCATTACCAGCTCACGTGTTTCCTTCTTCCTACAGTCCCGGGTCCTTTAAGCGGGGCGTGAAAAAGCATATGATAAGGCCGTCAAGCTGAGTGTCACCATTGTCACACGGTATGTGTAAGTAATGGTGACCCTCTTTTCTGGGACTTTGCCTTCAGCTTACCATCAGGCAAGGCGAAGTCCAATTGACGTGTCCTATATAAAAAAAAAAAAAAAAAAAAAAAAACTCAGCGGGACGCTGTGAATTCTATCTGCTTGTAAAGAAAGTTGAGGCATTTAGAAGAGTTTCTTTTTTTATTGTACAACCTCCTGATCGAATTACATTTAAGTGTCGTTGAATAGTTGAATATTGTAGGGAATTTAAATATTGTGATCATTCAAGATTCATAGCGCACAATGGGTTTCAACAATCTTGCATCGAGGTAAACGAAAACCGTAAAATACATCATCATGCAAACTTACTTTACAAAAAAGGAACGGAAGTGGACAGTTAACCATTTGGAAAGAACGCTCAATTTGGTATAATATTGTAGTCGTTTTGAGAAAGTCCTATCAATGAACCTAACCGCTTTGAAGCTAGTAGCCTTATTCCTTGTCTAGAACTTAGATATACATTTAACAAATTTTGTTTTATTTCACAGGGCGCTCAAAAACCTTTCAAAACAGTGATCAAAGCTAACATCGGAGATGCGCACGCTATGCAACAAAGCCCCATATCATTCATCAGACACGTAAGTTCACCTGCTTCTGCCGGCCTGGCCAACTGAGGAACACTGACACATGCCTGTGACATTTATGATCAAAAATCTACTAGACAGACATTTTGTATTTTAAGGAACGATTTATACATGCCTTCGGCTTTTTATGGAGTAGTGTAACGTTGCAAAAAAAATCGAAGCGTTGATTGCAAAATTAATTACGTTACGTATCTAGTCATTTCTACAATTTATCTTATCAGCCAACATTAGATAAAGCGCCACTAGGTGTATTCGAAGCCACTAATCAACTTTTTTGATTATTGAGAATCGATTAGATTATAATATGTTGCAATTAATACTCATAGATGTAGTACTGTCGTTATCATATGGGTCTGGTGAAATTCTATTTATAATATGTCTTGCTTGCTCTCATCGTTGTTATTAGTACACTGATGATCTGCGTTGTTAATGACCGGAAGGTGCAATGCTTACGGCTGTATTATAGTTTATTTACCTGCTGAAAAATATATTTTGTCTCAATACAAGTTAGCTCAGGTTACAGTGCCTATACACCATTGTTTTTTTATATTATTAACTCACTGCTATTCAGTGTTCATAAAAGCGTTTACATGAAAATAGCTGATTCTGAGTAGTCATGTGTACATGTGTGCCTTGCATACAATGAACATGAACTCAATTTGTACGTTTCAACAGCGTCACTAATACTTTTTTAGTGTCGAAATTATAATAACAATAAAGTACTATATGGCAAACCAAAGGGGATACTCTTCGTTTATCCGTAAGGATTAAGTTCTGTGAAAGGACGTTTCTCATGTAATTTTAAACAATGCTGAATGTAGTGAAATTCTTGAGACGTCGAATGCAGCTATGTATTCAGAACAATGGCCATAGTTTTGAACAATTATTATATTCAGGTAGGTAACCGTATGTCATTACTCCATAGAATTTGTTACTTATTAACGGCAGTGACACTATCGAATAGTATTGTAGTCGTTTGTTTAAAATCAACGGCTCATGGCCATATTCCTACTATGGAGTTATAAAAAAAGCCAGTGATACAATTTTAGTTTATGCAATATCACGCAGGTGCTGGCCTGCTGCATATGCCCCTCGCTCATCGAGACCGGCGGCTTCCCCGAAGACGTGAAAGCCAGGGCTTGCGAGATATTATCAGTATGTTCGTGAGTATAACGCATATATCATTATCGTTATTATAAACAGAACTAAATACATTATTATGACATACTTCAATGTTAAGTAATTACAATTTTAATATAAGTAAAATATAGATATTTAAACTATCACTCACATCAGTATGAAGATAATCGAGATATTTACCATGTTGCATTGTTTCGAGTTTCCGATATTTCGGCGCTGTCGCAAGCACCATGATCACGGAGGAACTGGAGTATTGGCGGTTAACAGAGAAAAAGTTTTTAGGGGTAAATATATAGATCTACCCCTCTTCGAGCTCTTTTACTACGAGTATCTGCACTACCACTGGTTTCAACTCTCACTACAAACTCGAACCCGAACTCGATCACATTCACGACTCACGATACTTACTGTATCCACTCGCGATTTTGTTTTGGCCTGTTCTCGGTTGTTATTTTTGCAAAGACGGACCACTGGATGCCAGACGTTCGGCAGTTGAAACAGGATGGGTTTGAAATTTAAATTTTTATACTTTTTGATTTCAATCGCTTCCCTAACCAGTCTTGGTATATAGTGGCGTTCTGTCGAGAGCATCTGAGGGTTATACAACTCGATCTAGTGGTCAGTACTGGGCTCCAATAAATGTTAATCGATTGCAGATTTATGCGGTTCATTGTTTTTGACTGCCTTGATGTGTTCATTGATTCGGCATGTAACCTTTCTTTTTGTTTGTTCTATATAGGAACTGCCACTGCCACGCTCTTTGGGTGAGCGCAGGCATTGCGACAGCTTTTTAAAAGGAGTGAAAATAGTTTGGACAGAAGAAACCTTCTTCAGGATGTTAGCGATCTCATCTGTCACTCTTTTTTTTTTTTTTTACGTACGCAAAATCTCCACGGATACCTCCCCACCGGAGCCGGTGAGAAGAGAGCCATCTCTCTCGATCTGGCCCTCTTCTCGGGTGTGGGGACTACAGAGTCCCCCAACTCTTCCCCGGAAACGGGGAAGCGCGCCAGTTGCGCAACCCCCGCGGCCTGCTTCTGCCAGGGTGACAGGCGGCTCCACCTGTCACCCCCAGGCCGGCGCTCATGGGGGCGAAGGTCGTTCATCGACCATCTGTCACTCTTTTGATGTAGGGTAAAAACGCTATCTGTCTTTCCACCTTGCAGTTCCGGGGTTTATTTGTGGTGGCCTGGATGGTCTCATCTGTCCATTGTATCCATTCTTTTGTAGAACGCCGCTTATGTGATTCAATTCTTTTTGTAAATGTTCCTCGTCACATAAACTATATGCACGGTCAGTAAGCGACGTCTCTACCGAATTCAGATGGCGCGGATGATGATGTGAGTCGGCATGCAGGTAGCGGTCAGTGTGAGTGGGTTTCCGTGATAAATATCCCGATTATCTTGATACTGATAAGTAAAATATATTTGAAACAAAATAAAATATTACTGAGTTAAGTTTGTAAGTTTAAAACTTCAAAATTATTTCCAAAATTTTGTTATACTCGGGTATGTTTGGCTGTTATTAACTGTGATAAATTTTTTTCTTTTTCGCACACACTTCATTGAGGGTCCTCATTTAGCTGCGCCCGTCTGTCGGCCTTCTCTGACTCTTCAATTGTCATGTGTAAGTATCTAAATGTTTAGTTCTTACCCATCCAATAACCCATCTCCCTCGAGGTCACGATGCACCGATCCACAATTTGCACGAATTTTGAAATTACAATACTTTTTTTTTTTACGTGCGCAAAATCTCCACGGATACCCCGAACCGACCAAAACGCACGCCGCCTGTGGGTCGTTTTCTAAAGCGTTCAGTACATAATGGACCATGATGGGCCGCGTTAGTTATATAGTGGCGTACAATTGAGCTGATGGCCTGCAGTTGCAAATTGCAGAGAATAGCCCATCACTGGCCACTGTGTACTGGGACACAATACAGAATCATTTAAGAAAAAACCTTATTCATTAAAATGTCTATGCACTTGTGATGTTTATTTGTAATACTTCTCCAGATTACAGTTGAATGCATGCTTTTTAGTTTAGTTTAGATCCTATTTAATTTTTGTCAGTCATAACTATACTACACAACTAAACTATCAAAACTAAGAATCGAATCCCTAGTTACCCCAAAAAAATAATTCTTCATCTATTTCCACATATGATGATTTTCTATCAACTGAGCTCTCGTTAATTGTATGCACTTTTCGAGGAACGAAAACTTATGCCGTACCTAGCCAGTTAGAAGTCGTAAGATGCGAGTGGAAATCCTGTGCCCGAGGTCTACTTTTAGCAGCAAAGGACTATGTAATACAGTTTGTGTTTGTTTTTATATGTATTTTTTGTGCTTTTCTTTATTAGGGGACAATTGAATATAACTAAAATTTCCCTTTCATTTCACTCAGAGAATTTTCGATGTATGTGTGTCATCGTGAGCTTTTGTTGTTAACTGTCCGAACATTACTAACCCTGACTGCTATTTAACGGTAGCGGTTCTCAAACGAATGTTATGTGAATGTTTCAGTGGTAGATCGGTGGGCGGGTACACGGCGTCGTACGGCATCGAGGCGTTCCGCAAGAATGTGGCCGCGTTCATCGCGCAGCGCGACGGCCAGCCGTCCGATTGGAACAACATTTGTCTAGTCAACGGCGCTTCGACCGGCATCAAGAGTTGTCTGTCGATGTTCGCTAATGCCCCTGGTTCCAAAAAGAGTGGTAAGTGTTATACCAAAGTCGTGGACTGCCATTATACCATGTAATACATTACAGGAGACCACCATATTTCCTCCATTTAGGTTTTCAATAGTCTAACCATAACTTTGGCCAGGGGCCCTTTTAGTTGTCTTCAAACATTGATGGCGATTTGCACAATTACCCATTTCTGCTCTCCTCGCCGCAACATTTTACTATCTATAGAAAGGGACATTTTACGCCCTTTCTATAGATAGTAAAATATCGCTTTTGCACATGTCCTTTTCTCATGTGTGAAATGGTGCGAAAGGGACATTATGCTACCTATAGACATTGTGCGAAGTGGACTTTCTGCGAATGAGCCGTTTGTATGCATAAGTACAATATAGTACGAATAGTAATATCGGAAACAATAATTGTGTGTTCATTACTTACAAGTTAAGCAATGACTAGTTTTATTCTTGGTCTTACCCAAAGTCTCCTACCTACATTAATTTTACACGTCCGAGGCGCAACGTAATATAGTATTACAGAAGGCACTCAAATCCATTGATAATGGCGCGCAATGTGCCACACTAGCGTAGGTCAATATTGTCAATAATAATAGACGTGCGCGAGTTTATGAAGTGGGAGCAATGTTGACTATTGCGCTATTCTGCACTGCTGATCTGTGGTCAAGGTCTCCAGTGACGACTGTAAGTTGCTAATATATATTGTTACGTGCACGGGGTACAATTGAATGCCGTTTACTCAACGAAGAGATTTATTAGCTCGCCACAATCTAGACAATTAAATCACTACTACACACAGTACTCTTCAACAGTTCCAGTCGTTCAGTAGTTCATAGTAGTCCACAGTCGTTGCTCAGGTCGCAGGTAGAATCTTCTTAGGTCGCTTAAGCTCGCTGTGTTCGTTATCGATCTCAAAGACAGAATGAATGGTGTCGCTATGCGAACGTGTTATTATACATCTCAATTAGAAGGGTCGAATCATCTAGAAAATACGCGAGCGATAACTGCCTACTATCTTTTGAAGTATGCCGCCGTCGCTGACCTTCGAGTTCATTCTCGAATTTTACCTATTATTTATTTAAAAGAGTAGGGACTCGTAGGTAGGTTGTGACTTTGTGTTGACGATTCTAGATTTGTCTATGCCAATCGGTAGAGTCTCGTCACTAACAATGCGTTTTTATTTCTTGAAGATTCGATTACTACTTTTCGAGATATTGACGTCAGTCGTAACAATATCTATACATATTACACTAGAGACACATTGCCATGTTAAAAAAATCAGAGATGGTAATATACATAATTATTTTTCCAATTATGTTATCCGTCCATTTCTTTTGTCTGCCACAAGAAAGCAGTTAATATTTCACAGCGCACGTGTTACTATGGCGACTATCGTTATAAATATCTTATAGAAATCTGCTGATTTAGTGACATTTGATCTTTGCTTTGCTCCCTTAAGTAGTTGCGTATTATATATAGCCTTAAACTTTCATCAATTAACGGACTATTCATTACATAAATAATTTTTCAATTCGAATTAGCAGTTCCTGATATAGCATACCCTATTGACTTTCGAATAATATATAATAATAATAATAAATAATAAATATTCTACAATCAGTATCAGAATAAACGGGATATTTACCATGTTTCATTATTTTGAGTTTCCAAAAATGTGGAACGCTTCACGATAAATATCCCGTTTATTCTGATACTGATGTCAGTGACCATGATAGTTTAAATACCAATATTCTACAACATTCTACACAACGCTATGTAGATCCATGGTAAGCATAGTTTAACTAGCTTGTGTTATGGAATCTAGAATACGGATAAACATACTTAAATACTTTTTTTTTGTAAATACATACATATTATACATAGAAGCCAGACCAATGCAAATACCCATATTCATGCATACAAATATTTGCACTGAGCGGGGATCGAACCCGCGCCTCCTGCGTAGCAGTCGCGTTCACTACCGCCACGCCACAGAGTATATAATGCTACATAGAAACGAGATAGGCCATCCTTGATGGCGTTAATAAAAGTTATGCTACTGAAATGTGGGACAGGACAGCTGCACGTATTGCGTAGTGGAGCAAGCCGCCTGAACGACATGACCCACGGTTATTGACCTCAGTTATCGATAATACAGTCATCGCACGATTAGGTATCGAATATTGGAAGTTATTTAAAAATAATGATTGATGTTGAGATTATTTATTTAGTGTGTATTTATACTAATACTAGCAGACACGCCCTAGCTTCGCCCCTGGCATATAATGATACCTTGATAACTTAATTGAGGTTGTATTTTTTTAGTTTTCAAATGTATTTGAATCACCGGATTTGTGGAAATTTACGATCATTGCTCCGTTCTCTTAAGTTGTGCTATCAGTGGGATGACTAATGGCTTGTCCTGCTTTGTCCTCTACACTGACGGCACAGAAACTCTGTGCTTACAGGGTCGGCAGCGCGAGTGTAGCTCCTCTGGTGTTACACACGTCCATAGGCCACGGTAACCACTTTCCATCAGGTGGGCCGTGCGCTTGTCTGCCATTTTAGTGGTATAAAAAAATATATTGTATTGTGATGATATTTATAGCGTCGTGCCCTGCACAGTAGAATTTGGACCATCCCATCTCTTCCCATGTGGTGTCGTACAAGGCGACCAAGGGATAGGACTGTTTAACACCAGACATACATAATAGGTCGGAACATATGAAATTATTTTTGAAAAAATTTAATTAATTGTATGTATGAATGAGACAACATTGAGCTAACAAACACTTTCATTACATTTTTGAAAGGTGACAGCTGTAAAAAATTAATACAAAATTTATCATCAAAATGGATAGCGATAGCATTTAGGAAGTACTGTTTTTGAAGATCGAATTTAATTTATCAAGCGGCCAATAAAAACAAAATTTAATACAGAGTTGTGAAATCTTGAAATCAACTTTCGAACAAAATATAAATAATATGAATCATCATGATACTCATCTACTTTATAGAAACCTTTATTCATTAAAGTTTTTTTCACTTTTATTTTAAATTTATTTATTGGCATGTTAATCAATTCCAGGCCCCCCACAGAGTACTCGGCCCGCTTGTCTCGGTCACTTCAGTAAGGTGTTGCGTGGTTGCAGGTATAATGATCCCGATCCCGCAGTACCCCCTGTACTCGGCGTCGATTTCGGACCTGGGCCTGGAGGGTGTCAACTATTACCTCGACGAGGAGCGCAACTGGGGGCTCAGCGTCGAGGAGCTCAACCGAGCGCACAAGGCCGGCTCCGAGAAGGCGGACGTGCGCGCCATCGTCATCATCAACCCCGGGAACCCCACTGGACAGGTAACGAGCGGCGAACCCCACGCGACAGGTAACGAGTGGCGAACCCCACTGGACAGGTAACGAGCGGTGAACCCCACGCGACAGGCAACGAGTGGCGAACCCCACTGGACAGGTAACGAGGGGCGAACCCCACGCGACAGGCAACGAGTGGCGAACCCCACTGGACAGGTAACGAGGGGCGAACCCCACGCGACAGGCAACGAGTGGCGAACCCCACTGGACAGGTAACGAGCGGCGAACCCTCTAAACAGGTAACGAATGGGGAATCCCACCGGACAGGAAAATAGTGGCGAACCCCACCGGCAGCCCCTCTCGACAAGTAGAATAGAATGATAAATGTATAGGATTGACTTGTATTTTGACGCTAATGACAGTCGTTAAGATAATTCCATACACTGGTATTTATTCTATTCTACAAACGTATTACAACTTGTCTATAGGGCCAAGTAGTGAGCAGGGAACCCCATCCGACAGGGATTAACGGGGGAACCCCACCCCAGACAAGGCACGAGCGGGGAACCCCACCGGACAGGGAGCCGTATAGATTTTGTTTAAAGTAGTTATTGTATTAGTAACTGATCGCAGGTGCTGACGCGCGAGAACATCGAGAGCGTGATCAAGTTCGCGCACGAGAAGAACCTGTTCATCTTTGCCGACGAGGTGTACCAGCACAACGTGTACGCCGAGGGCAGCAAGTTCATCTCCTTCAAGAAGGTACGCGCCGCCGGCCCGCGCCCGCCACGCCGCCGCTGAACGCGACCGCGGCTTCGATACCCGCTCACTGCTTATATTTGTAAGCATGAATGTGGTTATCGGTCGAGTGGTGGGCCAACAGTTGTGATTGTGATAGTGACTTGGATTTAATTTTACTCCTATCCCGTCTAGACATTAATAAATTAAAATAGCGTTTTTGACGTTTGCAACTCTAAATTTATCGTAACTTTTATAGGACTGAATATAGTGATCATATAATTTAATATCACTGATGATACTTTCCAAACGAGAACTGTTCGAAAGATAACTTATCATATCAATTCGTGTCTAATAACTATTTGTATTACGCACGTGACGTAAAATATCTAATAGTAAACAGTCGTTATTTGTCGTTTCATATTATATTCGTCTCGCGCATCTATGTGCGTGACATCGTGTTAACCACACATGAGGGGATATAAGTAACAATGGCAAGACTCGTGCGTATGCGGCACGCTATGATATGATGGCCGTTTTAACACCACTGATTTTGCTGGTTTTCTCTTTTTTGGTGTGTGAAGTTTAGTTATTCTGCATATTTTTTTTTACTTATTCGTTTAACAGTTTGTTGTCCAATATTTAGTGCACCAAAAAAGAGAAAACGACCTAAATCAGTCGTGTCAAAACGGCCAGCATGGCGTGCCGCATCTATAGTATATAACATTAATGTTTTCTGAACTGAGTTGGTTGTTTTATTTGTCAAAAAAATCAATAAAAGTATTGAATGACGTTTGCCCCGGGAGCCTGAGACTAGCAGAACACATGATTCCACCAAAGAGAGCTAGTCGTGAAAGTCGGGGGCACCGGGACGCCCTCGCGGCTCTCGCGACTCCCGGGAGCGGTCGGTAACGGGCGTGTGACGTTCGCAGGTGCTGATGGAGATGGGCTCGCCGTACAACAAGATGGACCTGGCGTCGTTCATGTCGGCGTCCAAGGGCTACATGGGCGAGTGCGGCATCCGCGGCGGCTGGATGGAGCTGGTGAACCTGGAGCCGGCCGTGCTGGCGCACCTGTACAAGGCGCTGTCGTCCATGCTGTGCGCCAGCTCGCTGGGCCAGATCGTCATCGACTGCGTGGTGCGCGAGCCGCGCCCGGGCCAGCCCTCCTACGAGCTGTTCCACAAGGAGAAGTCCGCCGTGCTGAGCTCGCTGGCGCAGCGCGCCGCCATGATCCACGAGGCCTTCAACAAGATGGACGGCTTCGCCTGCCAAGTCGTGCAGGTGCGACGCATGCCCACCGTTACCTCTCAAACCGACACCCTCCGCAGTCGCTATCGTTTAACCCCCCCCCCCGAAATTCCCCCTCTAGAACCCCACACACCTGACGATACTCATTCTTAACGGCTTCAAATAACGTTAAAATAATTACCGTTACCTTCTCTGGGTTGCTATTAACGTTAATATAAAATATCAGAATAAACGGGATATTTACCATGTTTCATTATTTTGAGTTTCCGATATTTCGGCGCTGTTGCAAGCACCATGATCACGGAGGAACTGGAGTAGTGGCGGTGAACAAAGAAAAAGTTTTTTCCTAGGAGTAATTATATCGATATCTACCCTCTTTCGAGTTCTTTTACTACGCGTATCTGCACTACTATTGGTTTCACTCTCACTACAAACTCGAACCCGACCACGATCACGTTCACGACATACGATGCTCACTGTATCCACTCGCGATTTTGTTTTAGCTTGTTCTCGGTTGTTTTTGCAAAGACGGACCACTGGATGCCAGACGTTCGGCAGTTGAAACCCATCCTCACGATTGAAATTTTTATACTTTTTTGTTTCAATTGCTTCCCTAACCAGTCTTGGTATACATATAGTGGCGTTCTATCGAAAGCATCTGAGGGTTATGTAGCTCGATCCAGTGGTTCGTACCGGACTCCAATAAATGTTGAGCGATTGCAGATTTATGCGGTTCATTGCTTTTAAATGCCCTGATGTGTTCCTTGATGCGGCATGGACCCGTTCTTTTTGTTTGTCCTATATAAGAACTGCCACAGCTACAGTCAATCTTGTACACTCCCGGTCTGTCCAGTGGGGAGCCATCTTTGGGTGAGCGCAGGCATTGCGACAGCTTTTTAAAAGGAGTGAAAATAATTTTGACAGATACCTTCTTCAGGATGTTAGCGATCTTATCTGTCACTCCTTTGATGTAGGGTAAAAAGGCTGGCTGTCTTTCCACCTTATAGTTCCGGGGTTTATTTGTGGTGAGTCTGGGTGGTCTTATCCGTCCATTGTATCCATTCTTTTGTAGAACGCCGCTTATGCTGAACATGCCGAATCAAGGAACACATCAGGGCAGTCAAAAACAATGAACCGCATAAATCTGCAATCGCTCAACATTTATTGGAGTCCGGTACGAACCACTGGATCGAGCTACATAACCCTCAGATGCTTTCGACAGAACGCCACTATGTACCAAGACTGGTAAGGGAAGCAATTGAAATAAAAAAGTATAAAAATTTCAATCGTGAGGATGGGTTTCAACTGCCGAACGTCTGGCATCCAGTGGTCCGTCTTTGCAAAAACAACCGAGAACAAGCTAAAACAAAATCGCGAGTGGATACAGTGAGCATCGTGTGTCGTGAACGTGATCGAGATCGGGTTCGAGTTTGTAGTGAGAGTGAAACCAATAGTAGTGCAGATACGCGTAGTAAAAGAACTCGAAAGAGGGTAGATATCGATATAATTACTCCTAGGAAAAAACTTTTTCTTTGTTCACCGCCACTACTCCAGTTCCTCCGTGATCATGGTGCTTGCAACAGCGCCGAAATATCGGAAACTCAAAATAATGACAATGGTAAATATCCCGTTTATTCTGATATTGATGTCAGTGACCATGATAGTTTAAATACCTATATTGTTAATATAAGAGTAACGTTTTTTATTTTATTATCGTTAGTAACAAACTAACGTTAGTTTAAATGATACTTTAGTATCGTTAATAATGAAAAAATTTATGCAATGCAGTCTAGTCAAGATGCGATTTGTTAATGTTTAATATAGCGGTTATGAATATGCTCTTCGAAGTTATGTATATTTATCGCAGGTCTATAAGTGCCCGGTTAATGGCAATATACTCGCCACCTATTACATTGGGACCTAAATATAAACTGGCGAAATGTGGGTGATAGCACCTCGGCCTACCCCTTCAGGGATATAGGCGTAAGTTTATGTTATGATTACGAATATATTATTCATGGGGTTTTTGAGATTGCTGATTACGAATATATTTTCCATTTAGCGATGAAAGATGGCGGACTCGGAATTTTTAATAAAATTAATATGGGTATCTTTTTCGGGGTTATCTGGCGGCATTTCCCAAAACATCTAACGCGACGAACTACAAGGTGTCCCAAAAGAAAGTTTATATTTAGTCGATCGATAAAAAAAAGTAAGCAATGTATGGAACAAATGTTTATTAATTATTAAAATATACAATTAGGGAATTGAAATTTTATATTGAAAATTTTAAAATTAATATCGTCTAAATGTAGACTGACGGCTCGGCAGGTGGACTCAGTTATGGCTGCCATTTCATGACGGATATTTTCTTTTAAATGTGCAAGGGTAGTCGGCTTGCATGCGTAAACTTTAGATTTAAGATACCCCCATAGGAAAAAGTCCATAGGGGTTAAATCAGGACTGCGTGGAGGCCAGTTTATGTCACCTCTCCTGGAGATCAATTTCCCAGAGAAAATTTCACGTACTCGTGGAAGAGACGTATTGGAGGTGTGTGACGTAGCTCCATCCTGCTGAAACCATGTTCTTTGGTTATAGCCACGAAAGTTTTGCAGTTCAGGCACCAAGAAGTCGTCTAACATCTCCACATAACGCTCTGAATTTACAGTAACGGCACGACCCCTTTCGTCTTCAAAAAAGTAAGGGCCAATAATTACTCGCGCCAACATCGCAGCCCATACGGTCACTTTTGGCGAATGAAGGGGTTTCTGATGCTTGCGTTTCGGATTCGTTACACTCCATTAACAGCAATTCTGCTTTACGTGCCCATTAAAGATGAAAATGAGCTTCATCTGAGAACAAGATGTTGCTAAACGTTGAAAAGCGTCATCAATTGCCTGATTTGCGAAGGCAAGCTTCTGACTGGCATCTTGGGGCTTTAATTCTTGCACCAATTGGATTTTATAGGGGCACCCCTATAAAATCTTTAGATCGTTGTGTAAAATGCGTTGCAATGATGATCTTTGCACATTTAAGCACTTGCGCGCTTCCGAATTGATAGCTTCGGATCGTCACGAACAGATTGATTAAACCTCCACGTTTTTTGCCGCTCTTGATGACCTTGGTCGTCCGGATTTGGGTTTTTCGAGTGTTGTACCGGTCTTTTTTTTTTTTTTATACCACTTAGTTGGCAGACAAGCACACGGCCCACCTGATGGAAAGTGGTTACCGTGACCTATGGACGTCTGTAACACCAGAGGAGTCACAGTCGCGCTGCCAACCCTGTAAGTACAGAGTTTCTGTGCCGTCAGCAGAAGACAAAGCAGGACAAGCCTTTAGTCTTCCCACTGACAGCACAAATTCTCCAGTGAGCTCTGGCTACCCTACTCACCGCTGGGAACACAACACGAAGTTATTATAACCGCGGTATTCTGTCTCTTCAAACTTTTTAACCCATTTTCTAATAAGAGGAATGCTTGGCGCATCATTTAAGTGACGAAAACTTCGAATACTGCAGAATCTTCTACGCGCTACAGTCGCTGAATCACTGTTTTTGTAAAATTCTCGCACGCACAACGCGCGGCCTGCTCCTGAGAAACGCTCCATAGCGACTGAATTCCCAAGAGCCACGCTACCGATTGCCATAACCCCCGCGCCCCTTTGATGCGGTGCGCTCGCGCAGTAAGCTTAGTAAATATAAACTTTCTTTTGGGACACCTTGATTGCTAACGTTATCAAGCCCTGCCCCTTAGTTCCCAAGATCCCCTACAACGATCCGCATACTATCACACACTAGCGCTAACTCACTCCGTGTCCCCAGGGCGCCATGTACGCGTTCCCGCAGATCAAGCTGCCGCCCAAGGCCATCGAGGCGGCGAAGAAGAAGAATCAGAAGCCCGACTACTTCTACGCGTCCTGCCTGCTCGAGGAGACCGGTGCGTTCCGCTCCACACTCGACCGACCGACGGTGAAATAATGCGTACGCTTGTTTCACCTGGGAGGCAAAGAAGACTACAATTTTCACTTTGGCCACCTGAGTGACAATACCTTTTTTTTTTTTTTATACCACTTAGTTGGCAGACAAGCACACGGCCCACCTGATGGGAAGCGGTTACCGTGGCCTATGGACGTATGCAACACCAGGGGTGTCACACTCGCGCTGCCGACCATGTAGAAACCTTCTGATGCCCCTCTTGAAGAACCCCATATTGTAGGCGCTTGGGAAAACCTCAGCAGGGAGGTCTTTCCACAGCTTGAGTGTGCGTGGGATGAAGTTTCTTTCATACCGCACAGTGCGCACCGTCTCAGGTCGCAATGTGTGGGGATGAATTCCCTGCCTATGGCGAGAGGTGCGCTGATAGAATTGTGTATTTTTTTTATTCTAAGTCAAAGGTTAAATATTTTGATTTTTCGCATTTTTCTCGCTAACATACATTTGACCATTGCCCTTGAATAAAAAAACTGCACAAGTCCAATCGATGGGGATTTTTCATATTTCTTTTACTATGGTGTATTTAAGATCCCCACTAATTATCAGCTCTATGCGAATTTATGTGCAAGCTCAAATCTTTATTTTGTCTGGGTTATCAACTAGCACTGAATCCACCCGACCTTCGCTCGGTGAATCTGTACCTATTATATTTGTCTTGTGTTACTCGACGGCCCGCAGAGCCCCGGTCAAGGTTTTCTTACTTGCGGATGTATTGCGGCAGGTATCTGCGTGATCCCGGGCTCCGGGTTCGGCCAGAAGCCCGGCACGTGGCACTTCCGCACCACCATCCTGCCGCAGCCGCCGCTGCTGCGGGAGATGCTGGACCAGTTCGGCAAGTTCCACGCCAAGTTCACCAAGGAGTACTCGTAACTCCTCTCGCGGCCGAGGCTATCTCACGCGCGCTTCAACGGCGAGCAGTGATTTCTAACAGTTACCGGCAAATTTCGTGAACAAGCATCAAAATTTCGCGTACATGTACTGACTGGCCGACCGAAAAACAACAAAATAACAGATCGAGTGACGTCCTCCTGAGCTCCGATTAGTTTAGTGTAATCTACGACACCAGAGAGACCCGCGATTTGCGCAGCCTGACTACGTTGTCACGAAGTTTGCCGGCCACTATATCACACATTTGGCATTTATTTAAAACACCCATTCCTGGCTACTTTAACCGGCGCGTTCATATACCTGCTTTGCTCCAAATTCAATCCTAACATTACCTCGTGTTTCGTTAATATTTTGGTATTTTGTAACTGGCTCAAGGTGTACAGTTCCGAGTGAATCTCACCTCAACATGGTCATTCTCATTATTGTTGAGTATTATTTATGTTGTATTACTGTGAAAATTTAATTTAATAAAAAGAAAAAAAAACAGTAAAAGTTGAAAATGGCCAGTGGGTAGGACGTACTCACCACAGAAATGACAGCTGCATGTACCGTAACGTAGCGCCGGTGGAGGGCGGCGGGCGGGCCCCCGCCGGCGGCCGCACTCGACAGCTGTTATTTTTCCGAAATCTGTGATGCATGAGATTAAGAGCACGTTAAACTTCTGAAGCATTACAATTGGGTATTTGACTGACCAGTCAAAAAACGACAAAACGAAAAGTTATTGTCTGTTCACTATAGGAGGACTCGCGTGACAGTTCAAAGCAAATCCGACGCATCAACTTTGTAGCGACGTTAAATTGACACCTCGTGTCGCAACGTATTCCTTCTCGCTTTTTCACTGACAGTAATACAATAGCGAAACTTACATAAATATGATGCGTTGACACGATAATGCATAACTGATTTATGGATAAAATACGATACCTAAAATAAGTTTTCTAAACATTTCAATTTACGTAAATCCAAATAAAAATTATAGGGATGTAGTCACTTGATTATCAAATGTAGAATCTAGTATTCAAACTGTGTTGACACAATCGAGTACTTATTACTTAATAATTATTTTTAAATGTATTTTTAATTATTTATGTATATTTCGACTTTTGACATCACGATCTTATAGCACTTTTTGTTAAGTAGTGCTTTTAACCGGGATATTCACCCATTTACCGGAGTAATACAATGATAAGAAATATTTTGCTCAAAGCTCTAAATAACCAACTCATAAATATTCAAAAAAACATAATTGGCGTATCGACCTCATGTTGTTTGATAGTACCTGCCTCGTTTGATGCAAAGTGCGATCGAAAATTAATTATTAATCTGCAAGATTGCTCTAGCAATGATCATTCCGAGTAGGAGGATAATGATATCATGATACCTATATAGGTTGAGTGCCAATAAATACTTAATAAAATATTTATGGTTATATTGTTTTCAGAACGGTATGTAATTAATCATCCATAAATAAATCGATTTCATCAATAATGTCCCAACACTTGTTCTTACTCAGTGACAGCTGTCTCGCGGATCATCCCATAATGAACGGGCTATAGAGTACGCGGCACGCGAGCCCTCGGCCGCGGCGCGGCAGTCGCTATATGCAATGTTGCCAGTATCGTCTTTTTGTTTAAAAGCAATTAAATAAGAACCGACGCATCGTTAACCTCTTTTTAACCATTCTTAATTTAATAAACTAAGTTAAAAAAAAAATTTAGCGACAGGAAAATACCCAATTGTTATATTTTTAATAATACAGTAGAGAGGTATGGGCTCGGTCAGCACTGAGCCGACGATGTCGCGTTCCCGCCGGGGCCCTCCCGGACCTCCGCACTCCATGTGGTGTGCTCGATGAAAACTTTACAAGTGTATTATAAAACAAATTGTTTCATCAGATATTGTTATATAAAGCTCGTTTTTTTAAATATATTTTTTATCACCTTATTGGGGAATTTAGTTTTTAATGAAAAGATTTATTTAAATAATTTGTTAAAACATTTTTTATAGTTTGATAACATTATGCACACTTGTTAGGCACGTAATTGGAATGTATCAATTTTATTAATATTACTTTGTAATCTTTAGTATACGCAAAGTTTGTAATGTATTGTGATTCGTGAAGTATAAAAATAAATTATTATACCATCAAATGGCGAATTCTTGACGTACTCACCAATCTCGAATGGAAAGGACATTTGGTTACAGCGTGGGATGGCCGCGCGCGATGTGTACTCACATATCGAAGTGTGGGACACATCCAGTTCTTTACATAAAGCATCAAATCGGATACCTGTGTATGAAATACAGATTCAGACACGACTCAACAAATTATGAATACATCATTCCATTGTAATTTGTATGATCCCTGTTGTTTATAAAGCGAAGAGTACATTACACATTATATTAAAGGATCATTTCTATGAATAAGTACAGACACAAAAAAGAATAAAACTGTTTTGTACACAAAATAATGTACAACTGAGCTCATGGCGCTAGTCGCTCGCGATCAGCGTACACGAACTACCCAACATATTAGCTTTATGAGATTTTTTGGATTACGAGTATGCAATTGCGGGCTAATGGACTGCTGAGACGAGGTCTCGGGTTCGATCCCAGGTTTTACCATGGCACACACCAATGACTTTGTGATGCTTTTAAGTGCCCGGTTAATGGCAATACTCTCGCCACCTATTACCTAAACATAAACTGGCGAAATGTGGGTGCTAGCACCTCTGCTTACCCCTTCGGGGATATAAGCGTGAGTTTATGTTATGTTATATATAATATAATAGTCCTACTTTATTATATTTGGGATATGACGTTACCGCGTCCAAACTAAGCGTCTTTTCAATTATCAATTCAATTATGAAACTAATTGTGTTGTGAGGCGCCATAGACACCCGCCGACCATTCAATGACGCGGCACGAGTCTAACTTAATATGAACGGTAAAGAAATTAAGCGAAGCATGTAGTTTTAGGTCAGTTCTCCGTTGAGTTGCTACTATAGTCAAATGTATAAGACACCCAAGAGTAAATATGAAGATAATGTATTTAAATGTAAAATAAAAATACCTAATTAACAATAAAAACTAATTAAAAAGGCATCCGCGACTAACCAACGTGATGACACCACGAAGGAAATAAGCGAAAACTTAAGTAGGTAAGCTTAATCATGTATCTTGAAGGTGAAGAATGCTCATCAAGTAATAAATATGGTTCCTGCCTGGGCCCACCAGCCTGCGCTGTCGACAATAAATGATATTGGCGACAGATGGCACTGGGCAGGCGTTGTTTCAGTGTTCACCACGCAAGTAATCAGTGTTGTCTTCACGCAGCAGTGCTATTGTAAATATAGCCTGTGTACCTACTGGGGAACTGGTGACGGTTTCCGAGGTATACAATATTTGCATTATTTATTCATTGTGGTGCAATAATTTAAATTGTTAAATAAATAAACTGTAACGAACGTTATTGCTGTTTAATTTATCAGCTGAGATGCAAACATGCATTCTGCGTGAGAATTCAAGAATTTAACTAGGTAAGTACATGTAACCGAAAAGACCGACTGCTGCAGAGTGGTCGGACCGCGTAGAAACAAGATCTCGAGAGCCAAAAATGGTCATCAAAGTCCTTGTAGGGAATTCACCCAGCTGACCTGGGTGCAATACGTCGTCAACAATCATGCTTATCCCGTTGGCGGAGACTAGTACAATAAAGGCTTTATTCCCCAAACAACTCGGAGTACCTACTGCACTTGAAAATCATACTGTGAATCACACAATTATGATCTCGGAAAACCCGGCCTACCAAAAATAGTGGGTACAAGAATGCGACCCTGTGGGACTCCAAATGTCCTGTTTTTTATACTACTTGGTTGGCGTTGCTGCAGTTTAGATTTCTGAACTGAAGTCCTGTTTTTTTATTATTTTTTAATTCTATAAACTACCGTAAATCCACAGATGAATTGTATTTACAAGGCGCTTTCACAGGAGAACTTAATGTAGGCATGTCTTTATATACCATTGCCAGTCCACACGTCCGTCACGATTGCGTTACAACATTCTGCAATGTTTATTTCACAATAAATCATTATCGAAGCAGTTTCCACCGTCCAGTTATCGCTTAATTTTATAGCTTTAATATTAGCTTCGTTACATATAAGGCATAGGCTTCCGAAGAAGAAAATTGTTATTTCTTTGGTAAGTATTTTATTAAAATGTCGCACAGTAATAGTTAAGGTCACGAACTTCCTAGAGCCTTTGCAGATGCGTAGAGATGTTGCTTCCTTGGCTGTATTTTACCGTCTCTACCATGGAGAGTTCTGATGAGCTCGTCTAACTAGTCCCACCCTTTCCTACACTGGATAATTCGTGCAGTACTTACATGTCACCCGCATACGGTGCAGAGTATCCGATCAAGAACAAAGCGGTTCGGGGCCTCTTTCCTTTGCTGCACCATTAAAACCTTTTTTCTATAGGACGCCATTTTGTCTTGACCTCGCCTGATGGTAGGCTAAAGGCAAAGTCTCAAGAAAGAGGGTTACCATTACAGGCCTGTAGCATGTTACAATGGTGTCTCTCAGCTTGACGGCCTCATCAGATGCTTTTTCACTCCCCGGGGCTGTAGGAAGAAGGAAACACGTGAGCTGCTTAAGAATGCCAGGCTGAGTGTCTGTTACCCTCTTACCTGAGACTTTGCCTTTAGATTACCATCAGGCGAGGTGAAGTCAAATTGGCGTGTCGTATACTTTTTGTGACAAAGAAACAAACGTGACATTATGCGAACGTGACATTATGAGAACGTGACAATATGCGAACGTGACATTTTCGCCGGGAGATTTTTTTTTATAACTTTTTATTACTCTTACTATTGCTCTATGTAGCTCAGCAGTAGGTAAACAGTTATTTTCATTACAGTTACAGGAATGCAACTCGAGCGTACATTGACAATCACGAAGTAAGCACATGATGATTTCAATGCCTGAGACGAGCTGTGTTATAAATGTACAAAAAGAAGTATAGCAAGTCGACAACGAGTCACATACTATGAAGCTTATACAAATTGCGTTGTTCGTTTACACTGTTCGAAGTTTCAACGTTCAATTTAAAATAAAGTCTTTTCAAGTGGAATTGGTAACTAACCCGAAAGTAAGTGATCTCGCCTTGTTACATATGAGGGCAGACACGATTTCGACGAATTCGACGGAAGTGACGAAGTCGATGGTGTTCAGGCAATCGAACAAGAGCGAGACATTTGCTGAAGCCTCTTGCCGCTCGCAGATGCCGGAGAAGAAGAAAATTGATGCTGTGTTGAGTGACATGATGAACCAACTAACTCTGGTAATGTCCCGTGTGAGCTATTTTTCAAGGCTGAGGGAGTCGTTACTCTATCTCAGAGTTGTCCCGATTGTAGCGAACTGCCTCTGCACCTTTCAACCAGGGTCTAAAAAGGCCACATTGAGCAATTCTGCTAAACACGAGTAACTTTATGAATTTCCATTAGATCGCAATAGATTCCTATAAAATTCGTTAAATAGTCATTAATATCACCAGATTCACAATAAACCATGTAGGTACTAAGCTGACTCTAGTTTTGTGTAGTTGTGTTTTAGACCTACTGGTTGAAAGGTGCAGTGGCAGGGTATATGTAGCCTTATCTAAGTAGGTATGTGGACACTGTCGGTTTTTAAAACCACTGAGCACAGAAAATAAATAGGATGGAATAGAGAATAAAAATTAAAGTAAGTATTACTAAATATTGTTGATTCTTGCAATCAAGTCAATCAATTAACCGTGACTTGTAAGATTTGTTGGATTATTATTTAGGTAATGTGTGCAGGTTTGTTAATAAGTACTTACCTAACATTGCTTCCAATACACGAAAAATATATGATGTCTTTACCCGTTTAAATGAAGCAGCTGTATCATAAGTGGACACTTCACAGGTGTTCGCGAAAGTGAATCTGTTCATAAGCTCAGAAGTCACCAAAGTGTCGCGCAAGTTCCTGAACGCTGACGTCATACGCCGCGCCTTGGAAACCAGGTTCAAAGTTTCGCACAGGAAGCGGAGGCTAGTCTTCGACGAAATATTCAATAATATGACCACAAATTACAGGTACCTATTAAATATGAACAGAACGGATCAATTAAGTACACCGTTGTAGTACCTAAACCTCACGTAGATAGGTAAACTGATACCTTCAGACCAGACCTTCAGTTCCTCCATCCTGGGAGAGATGCTACCGTCTACGTTGCCCAAGGTGCGTCGCGAGGTTCAGACGAAGTATCCCGCTACAAATATCCCTAGGTAGTATCCGAGGAAATTGTCGCGTCCTGTACTGTTCTAACATTCAATGTTTTGAATTTTATACAACTTAATTTGGGGACAATCAAATTATACACGAAATAATTATTTTTGGTGTGCATTAAGTGAATTAATCTGCGGTAACCACTAGGTTTGGGTAATGGACTGCTGAGACGAGGACTCGGGTTCGATCCCAGGTTTTACCATGGCACACACCAATGACTTTTCGATGCTTTTCGAAGTTATGTGTGTATTTATCGCAGGTTTATAAGTGCCCGGTCAATGGCAATAGGCTCGCCACCTATTACATTGGGACCTAAACATAAACCGGCGAAATGTGGGTGCTAGCACCTCTGCCTACCCCTTCGGGGATATAGGCGTGAGTTTATGTTATGTTTATGTTATTAAGTTAATTAAAAATATAATTTGTCCGTTTCTAGAAACGTCTACAACTCCACAACTGATGAAGTTTTTCGAGCGGGTGAGGGTACTTGTAAAGACGTGGTCAGCCGACAGCTGTGGAACCTTCTGGAATATTCCCTGCTGGCGCTCAGGAAGGCCATGCGTTCTTCTATGGCCGAGTACCTCAAAGAGCAGGCTATATCTCCAGAATCGTCGCTTGGACAGAAAGTGAATAAACTGCTAACTGCGGAGATAGGCCAAATCAGAGTCAAGCAGCTGAACATGCTCTGTGAAAAGTTCAATTTGTGCAATGACACTAGCACTAAGTTACAAGAAAATATCTGGTTAGTCTGAGTGCCGAGCGCGAGAACTGCATTATTTTTCATAAGTCATTCAATTTCGATTACTACAGTGTATCTTGTATTGTTCTTATGAGCGTGTGTTGCGTATACACTTTATAACAAGTGTGAAGTGGACCGAATGTAACGAATGTATGGTCACGGATTATTGTAGGTAGGTAATATTTAAGTAGGTACAAAGTGGTTACGAGCTTTTATGAACTTTTTATTAATAGTTAATAAACAATTGATTATTCTAAGTAGGTTTGCATCATAAAAATAATGCAGAAAATGTATTAAAAAGCTTTCTGTACAAGTAAGATCATTTTACCCATACCTAAATGAAAAATACATTTTCAGTTTTATGTTTAATTTAACTTTATTTTACCTTTATTTCATTAAGTTTGGATACTTGGTTGGCGAGATTTTTAGGATTGTTTAAGTGCCGCAGATTCATTGCTCTCATGTAAAGCACTCCTAAGAATACCGCTGTACAAAGTTAAGATGAAACTCTCTTATGCAGTCCATCATGTGCTGGAATTCGTCTTTCGGGTGCAGGATGGTAGTACGGAAGTGGTATGTGCCAGGCAGCTGACCAAACCCTGAGCCCGGGACGACGCATACGCCTGGAAATATTCATTCGTTTAGATTTACGTACAAATATCTAGTAAAGAATCGCTGTAACTATGGCTCACACAGCTACTAAACTAACTACAGGCAGTCGGCTCACGATTGTCTGCCATTGATACGTTCAGTCTGCTATTCTTACCGATATTAACCTGGGAACAGATTGGATTGAATAAGTATTTTTATAATTACCAGTTTCCTCCAGTAGTGCGAGACAGTAGAACTCGTCTGGAGTCCCCCCGGCCGCGGCGGCGGCTGCGTGCGCGCGCGCCGGCAGCTCGAAGCGCGGGTACGCGAACATTGAGCCCTAAACAATTCCGCCTAAAATATTAGGACATTATTATGGAAAATATCAAAGCACAGCTGCATCAAAGTTAGACTGGAAAGCCGACCCCAACTGAGTTTTGATGGATTTATGTCAGATAGGTATATGTCTACCCCCAGTACTTCTAAGTTCCAGTTGCTTTTTCATGTCTTCATCGAATCTTGACAGATCTTTAAAATTGATACCACACTCACATTCTTCCGATTTTTAAGATAAATGTTTTACACTTTATTCAGTAGTAGGTACTTACGTCAATACGGTTACACGAGTATCCCGGTATAGAGTTGAAGGTCTTGTAGGCAGTTCTGGTCCGTTCTTTGAGAATTTGACGAATGTCAGCGATCTCCTTAGCGAACTGCTCATATGAAGCTTCGCCGGGATTTGGGGCTTTCATCTAGAATAAATATACGCTCAAAATCAGCATACATTCTTAATAAAATTCTAAATGTTGTGTCTTCCTACCTCTCTGACACGGTAATTATCACTTACCACGCAGTCTAGCAGACATTGTCCCAAGACAGTAGGGCATTGCATTACTGCTCTTGCGGTGTTGAATGCCGCCACCACCTCGGGTGACACTCGCACCAACTCCACATAGCCTGACCGCAGACCGCACTCTGCGGCCCAGCCCTTGGAGCAAGTCGCGAAACTTGCCAGCTCCATCGTTGAGTACGGAGCACCCATTTCGTACATAACCTGAACAGAATTTAGATATTATTAGAAGTGTAGTGATGTACGGTACGGCGGTACGGGATACGGCGAGTCCTAAGATGTACTTCTGTGGCAGTCGGATTATACGCTATCTATGAGACGGACGTGTTGTCATTTCTCCCGCCCTATACAAATACTACAGTGGCGACGAGGCTGATTTACGCGTGTGTAATCGGAAAGTTACGGATTGTAAAGAAACCAGAACGATGTCGGTGGGCAAAATTGGGAAGTTCGAAGTGCAAAGTGGCTCGTGGTCGTCATACGTAGATAGGTTAGAAATGTATTTTGTAGTAAACGCGACAAAACCAGAATTACAACTACCTACACTGATTGCGGTTATCGGCGAGGAAGCATATGAGTTACTAGAAAACTTGGCAAGTCCTAGGAAGCCGAAGGAACTTTCGTATTCGGCAACAGTTAATTTGTTGAGGGAACATTTACAACCACCTCCGTCTGTGCACGCCGAAAGGTACCGGTTTCGACAACGGAGACAGACGGGTAACGAAAACATGGCGGCGTACGTAGCGGAACTAAAGAAATTATCTCGGCATTGCCAATTTGCGAATAACCTTCGAGATCAATTTATCTGCGGAATACGGAGTGACGTTATAAGACAACGGCTTTTTGCGGAGGACGACACTATATCGTTTGCGAATGCTGTAAAGTTGGCGACGTCTCTGGAAGCAGCGGAACGTGACGCAGCGGCAGTGGAGGAAAAGGCAGCAGTAAACATCAGAGAAGAGGCACAAGCGGTGCATGTTTTGCAAGGCACGGCTCAAGGAGGCAAACTACGGCAAAGTGCGCGGGGAACGTGGAGCGCGGGTGGCGCGATAGCAGGGGGGCGGAACAATAGCCGAGGCAGCGGTAGCGGTGGAAATGGCAGCGGCGCCAGTGGCGGAGGCAATGGTGGCGTCAGCGGGTCTAGCCAGCGTAATTACAACTGTAACCGCTGTGGATCGGCAGAGCACAGCTCGGCAGGATGTCGGTTCCGGAACTACGTGTGCAGCTGGTGCAGGCGAACCGGGCACCTACGTCGCGTGTGCCCAGAGCGCGGGAACGGCGGCGGCGGGAACAGCTGGGTAGGGCCTCCCCGGGCAACCGTCTTGTACGCAGACGCGGCGGACGAGGAGGAAGAGTGCGCTATGGAAGATTTTCATCATCTTTGTTTAAACGATTATCGTGCAGTGAGTATTCCTATTATTATCAATGGGGTTACGATAGACATGGAAGTGGACACGGGTACGGCGGTGTCGTGTATAAGTAAGAACACTTACGATAAGTTTTTCAAATACCTCCCAATTGGAAAAAGTGAGTTTGTGCTAAATTTTTACGATGGCTCGAAGATAAGCCCTCTAGGAGTAATAAAACCAGTAATAACTTATGCAGGTGTTAGTAAACAATTAGAATTGTTCGTTATTAACGGAGGTACTACTTCGTTATTAGGAAGACAGTGGTTAGCAGAATTAAAAATTAAGATTCCAATTTACAGTGCCTGCAATAAAGTGGATAGTAGATTGTCCCATGGTATCGATGATTTACTTTGCAGAGTTATTCAGTGGCGGGTTGGGGCGATATACAGGCGGCAAGGCAACTCTGCGGCTGAGGGAAGGGGCGGTGCCGGTATTTCACCGCGCACGGCCGGTGCCCTACGCGCTGCGCGAGCGCCTCGATGATGAGTTAGACAAAATGTTACGGGATGGCATTATTGAACCCGTCGACACCTCCGACTGGGCCTCACCGCTGGTGCAAGTAAATAAACCCGATGGATCCTTGAGAATCTGTGCGGACTATAAAGGTACCGTCAATCCTGTTTTACTTGTAGATCGATATCCATTACCGAAAATAGACGACCTGATGGTAAACATGAGCGGAGCGCGGTATTTTTCTAAAATCGATCTATCGCAGGCCTATAACCAGATCGAGTTGGACGATACTAAAAAGTATACAGTAATAAATACGCATCGGGGCTTATATATGTACCATCGATTGGTTTTTGGACTAGCGTCCAGCCCTGGCATATTTCAAAGAATTATGTGTACTCTTTTGAAAGGTATACCTAACGTGGAAGTATTTTTAGATGACGTTATCGTGGGGGGCAAAAACAAACAGGAACATTTATCGGCATTAGAGACAGTTTTTAGTAGATTACACCAAAACGGGTTAAAACTTAAGCGCGACAAGTGTGTATTTTTAGTAGATGAAATAAAATATTTAGGATATGTGCTAAGTAAAGATGGAATAAAGACTGACCAGGCCAAAGTCGAAGCTATTATAGGTATCCCCAAACCATCGAACATTACTGAGTTACGATCATTTTTGGGCCTAGTAAATTTTTATGGTAAATTTATAAGAAAATTGAGTGATATACTAGCACCTTTATACGAACTATTAAAGAGATCCAAACAATGGGTATGGTCACAAGAATGTCATAAGGCATTTTTAAAGATAAAAAGGTTAAACAAGTGCTGAGGTGTTAGATCATTATGATCCAAAAAAACCATTGTTGGTAACATGCGATGCAAGCGCGCGTGGGGTAGGCGGGGTGTTGAGCGAGGACGGGCGCACCAAGCGCCCGGTCGCTTACGTATCACGAACATTAACGGATGCCGAGAAAAATTATTCTCAAATACACAGAGAAGCGTTAGCAATAATTTTTAGCATAAACAAGTTTCATCAGTATCTTTATGGTAGACGTTTCACCTTAAGAACGGATCACAAACCTCTGGTATCAATTTTTGGCCCAAATAAGGGAATTCCTACAATGGTAGCCAGTCGCATGACTAGATGGGCAATAATATTGTCTGCGTACACATTCGACATTGAATACGTGCGGACGGATCAGAACGGAGCAGACGGGCTGTCTCGGTTGCCGGTGTCCGACGGCAGCGGGACAAAACTTAGGTTGCCAGAACAAACACACCTACATTTTGTACAGCAAGCACTATTGTTAGATAGTAAGGAAATAAAAAGACTTACGGGACATGATCCTTTGCTGTCAAAGGTAGTAAGTTATATTCGGGACGGGTGGCCGACAACATGTGACATAGTAAATTTAAAACCATTCTTTAATAGAAAGGACGAATTATATGAGGAGTTAGGATGTGTTATGTGGGGCCATAGATTGGTGGTGCCGGAAAAAGGAAAGGAGAAAGTCTTGTCTATGGTTCACGAACCTCACATGGGAATTGCGAAATCAAAGGCCCTTGCGCGTAGTTATGTATGGTGGCCAGGGGTCGACGAGGCGGTGGAGCGCATGTGCCGCGAGTGTTCGGTCTGCGCCGCGCAGGCGGACGCGCCTCCGAGACAGGCGCCGCGCATGTGGCCCTGGCCACAGAGACCGTGGTCTAGGCTACATTTAGATTATATGGGCCCTATAGCAGGAAAAACTTACCTTGTAGTAATTGATGCCACGTCAAAGTGGATAGAGGTTTTCAATGTATCTAGTATTTCAACATTTAGTCTAATTGATAAAATGAGTGAATTATTTAGTAGATGGGGAATACCGAAACAAATAGTAACAGATAACGGTACTCAATTCTCTTCAAGGGAGTTTGATAGCTACACAAAAGGGAACGGAATAGAGCATATTTTTACGGCACCGTATCACCCGGCCTCTAATGGCTTGGCCGAGAATGCAGTGCGAATTTTAAAACGGGTAATCAAAAAGGCTATACACGAAAAACAAAACATTGACAGGGCTTTATGGACATTTTTAATGCACTATAGGAATGTTGAACATTCAACAACGGGCGAGAGTCCAGCAGTACTTTTGTTAGGGCGGCGAATCCGTACTCGTTTAGACGCAATCAAACCGGATCGGGAAACTCATGTTGCACAAAAGCAAGACTCCCAGAGAGACGCGGCTGCAGGAGTCCAGCGGAATATGGACGAAGCAAGAGAGGTTTGGTACAGGCAATACTTGAAGGGAGAAAAGTGGGTTTCCGGCCAGATAGTGGATCAGATAGGCCCAAGTAATTTTAAAGTAGTGGGGAGAAACGGAGAAACGGTACATAGGCACATAGATCAGCTACGGAGTCGATCTAGTACCAGCCGGAAATCACTAGTCTATACGGTACCAAGTACTTCTGAGCGTCCTAGCACAGGTTCACAAGGTAGGGGCGAGAGGAGTGGTATTAGTTCACCAGTGAGGTGTGGTGCGGGGGAGCCTGAGTCGAAAACGTCACCAGGCTCAGCGGTTATAACTGCACCAGAGGTAGCAGGTTCTAGTCCAGGTCGGGCAACCATGCAGTTGTCGCCAGATGGGCGGGTTGCCTCGCCGGCTGTACAGTCGCCCCGAACTCGACCCATGAGACAATGTAGACTTATTAAATACCCAAATGGAATTGTTAAATAGGTAATTACACTGTTGTTAATACTTGTACTGCTATTTTTTATTTTTGTTTTCTTTTCCTTAAATTGTTACTGCTAAATTGTTTGTGTTAAGTATAAGATTACAGTTAGTTTTTGTTTGACTACTGATTAGTTATAAAATATATTTATATTTTTTTTAATATCATAAATTAAGTGTGGAGGACTGTAGTGATGTATACGGCGAGTCCTAAGATGTACTTCTGTGGCAGTCGGATTATACGCTATCTATGAGACGGACGTGTTGTAATTTCTCCCGCCCTTTACAAATACTACAAGAAGTAAAATCCAGTCAACGTTCTAAAGATGATAAAATGGTTCTTGATAACAGTTTAGGAACTTACCTTCTTAAATGAATAGAACGGCTTGCTAACTATATTCTCCTGATACACTTCGTCGGCTAACAGAAAGATGTTACGTTCGTACGCGAACTTTATAATCTGCTCCATATTGTCGCGAGTCAACACCTGCCGACAAATCGATTCCAGATTTCATGAAATATTCAATTGAACATTTGCCAGCGGCACCCTTTTAACGAAATATCACAAAGATTACCTTTAATATGTTACCGCTGATATGAGCAATATTCGTGAGACTTTTCTAATAATACCAACATATAGAGATTGGCAATACTGCGGAGAAAGTTACAATGAGAGCAAAACGTTATCCTATGGGTATTCTATTTTTGGTTTCCTCATCTGCTGAAAAGGAGTCAACAGACAATCACCTATGGCATGATTTATTGGCAGCTTGTTTACCTAATTAGTGGTGATGAACTTGATAGATTTATTTAATAAAGAGTAAGAGTAATGTACACAGAGACTTGCCTGCCCAGTAGGATTGCCTGGGTTGATAACGACCAGCGCCCTCACGTAGCTGTCCTCGCTCGCTTCTGCCCAGCACCTCTCTAGCTCCTGCAGCGATAGCGCCCAGTCGTGGTCCTCATCCAAATAATACTCCGCTTGACGCAGACCTAGTTCTGCTAGCGTGCCGGAGAATAGCGGGTACTGGGGTATCGGGACCATGACCGCTGAAAATAAAGATATGAGGCTTCCTGGGCGTTGTCTGACAATATACAAGTGTAAGTACATCACGATTAAAATATATTTTTCTTTTTTTATACCACTTAGGTGGCAGACAGGCGCACGGCCCACCTGATGTAAAGTGGTTACTGTTGTCTATGGACGTGTGCAACACCAGAGGAGACAAACTCGTGCTGCCGATTCCGTAAGAACCTTGTTATCACTTTCTAGAAGGACTTCATACTGTAGTCGCTGGGAAAACCACATCAGGGAGTTCATTCCACAGCTTCAGTGTGCGCGAGATGAAGTTCTTTACATATAATATTTTATAAAATTATCTGTTAACTGGAGGTGACCTACCCGATGGCTTGCTATCTATTTCCCTAACAAACAGAGTAAGCACAGCCTTGATGACGTCAGAGGCGCCGGAGCCCAGGTAGACGTCGTCGGGAGAGGCGGGCGCGCCGTCTCTCGCCGCGATGTACTGCGCGACCCGGGAACGCACTATGCGTAAACCTGCCGACGGCGAGTACGCTCCCACTGAGCCTTTGCTGTGAATAAGTTTAGTAATAATAAATTCCCAAACTGAAGTGTTGATTACGTTTCAGTAACAATAGTCATCTTGTATGGGAAAAATTGGTATGGGTCAACTTACGTGCAGTCGTCCAGTATCTCTTGTGCCCTCTGGCGTACGTCCGCAGGAAAGGCGGCCGTGCTCGACAAGTGCGGCAATGCAACTAGTGCCAACACCTGCAATCATTGTAATTGTCAATAGATGTTTACACTTTGGTAGTATCAAGTATATGAACGCATCCAGCTAGATCTTTTAGCTACTTTTAAAAGGCGGACAAAACTCGTTACGGGTTCCGGGACAGGTAAACTTTCCCTAGGACTGGCCAAGTTGTAAGTGAGCTAGGTATTTACCTGGATTATTACTATTAATCTTGGTATACAGGAGGCATAGGAGTAGCCGTGTGGGTAGGTTTAGTCCCATTAAAACAAACTCCTTCGTACCGCAAGCTTCGAACGGATGAAGCTTTAGTAGGGTCGGATAATAAAGTATACAACAGAGCTTTAAAACCTACTTGTCTGATGAACGTGATGGGTTTCTGCCCCAGCGCGTGGCAGTCGCCGATGTTGGCGCGCACCACGCGTGAGAATGGCTTCGGCACTCCCTGCGACATGAAATTCTACACATCATTGCATATCTGCGCAAGAAACAATTAACGTACACTGGAAGGAAAGACACCGACAGACACTTTATCACACTTTAGTTCCGTAAGTATTATTAGTTACGTATTACTCGAGAGAGAGCTGGTCCAGTCTCATTTCCTCACATACCTCTTTGCCGTACCTAAATCTTCCTCCGCACCCATACTTTACATATATAGGTACTTAAATAAAATTAATAAACAAAGGGAAAGATCGCGGGTTCGAATTCATTCAACTAATATACAGATTCATTTTTAAATGTGTTTAAGTAATTATCTATGTGGTTACCAAAACATAAAATTTTAAAGCTAGGTGCTATTGTATTGTATTATAAAATCTGAAAACCACAACACAAAAAGCTCGGAGCTCAGGTGGGCGCAAAAACCGCACCACGCGGTGGCGTATTGGAGGCGCAGGCACACGCCGAGAGCGGACTTTTTGTTTCACATGTAGCAACAACAACTTGCCTTACTAATCCCTTTTTAGACTGGTGGAAATTATTTCTTGGAAAGTCTAATTAGTCTGTAAGTTCTCAAATTACTACGGTGTCAGATGTTCGAATACCGCTTTGTGCGAATATTGGTAGGTACGCATGAATCACTTCACTATTGTAATGATAGAAAAGTCAGATTCCGAAACCGAATAAAATAATTTTCTTTACGAATAACTTTCAATTTATTCCTTTTATCAAAATAACATCATATATCCGTTCACGATGTCAAGGTTCCCAGCGTGAATAATCACAGCGGATATAAACAAAGCAGTTTAGTTTTGCCAGTTCCGAAAAACAGAGGAAAACAATTCGGTGTCATCTCTCAAGGACGCCACGCGGAAACAGCGCTGAGTGTTTCCGTCGCCGGGCAGCGAGGGACTTGGGACTACCTTCTTTAATATTGTTTTTTGCTTTTTTATTAGTTATCTGTTTAGATGCCAGATTTAATGCTTATTTCGGTGAATGATAAGGGATGTATATCTGAAAACAGGCTATTGAAGCTTAACTTAATAAAATCAGAAGTGATTTAATATGACATAAACAACTTGTACCTACTAAATATTTGGTGAAGGTCTGGTTATCTGACAAAAAATAGGACCCAGTAGTCGAAGATGCTATAGCATTGGAAAGGTATCTAAATGTCAAAGCGACCCCAATGAAATACCTTACTGTGGTAGTGTAATTTGTTTATAATATTTTCAATCAAACTGACCTTTTTAAGCTCGTTTTCAATCTGTAACGCCCTTTGTACGATGGGCCCTCTGACCGCATATTGTATGTTCAGTAAGTTTTGGTTGATGGTGTCACATGTAAGGCTCTTGTCCAGCTTCATGGTGCTTAGGCGAGGGTGAGGATGCGAGGAGACAACGCACTAGATTGCGCTAGGTTATTTGCATCCAAGTACTTATATACGGTTACGAAAATGTATGAGATTTGCCTGCCTACTTGAGGTGGTCATTCACTATGGTAGTGCTACTTTTTATTAAATAGGTTTCAAGTTCTCGGACGTAAATATAATTTGTGTGAACCAGTTAAAGTATTTAAATGAAAAAGAAGTTATGTTATAAACTCACACTTCTCTTGTAAATGACAATTGAACATGATCTCTTCGTCAGCTGCATCAGTCTCTTGCGTAGAACTAGGCAAGTCCATTGCTGTTAACTTGACCCAGTTTACTTCACTCCGAGCTGTTACTGAGATATTCCTAATTTTTTCTGATAGGACTTTCTCATCTACATACAAACGCATAAAAGAAGAGTTCGTCCCAATAATAATTTGCAAAATGTCACATGTGACAAATTGAGAATTAGGAACTAATCGCCGACCGCATTGCCGCATTGCCTGGGTTCCGGCCTGGAATAGAATCCCGGATCTAATGCAAAGCGATCAAAATTTTCCTACGTTATACCACCTCCGAGGAAGTTCCTTTCCTTCGTATATTATGTATGTATTTGTCAGTGATATATACTCTTACAAAATTCACCGTTTATTGCACAATACAACATACTTACAGTTAATAGTATAATTCAGGAATGTCAAGTGGAGGGTGGCTTATTACATTTTTGCGTCGCATTTGTCAAGAGTCACGCGCGCCACTACACACCGACATCAATCTCGCTCCGAGGTCCACGCGCTGGTATTAGCATATCTAAGGTAACGTAACAAACATAGATATAATCCCCGGAGGGTTAGGCAGAGGTGAATTAACACCAATCACTGTATTCAGTCCCAAGTAATAGGTGGTGAGCCTATTAACGTACTCCGGACTTGCACCTAATGCGTGTGCACCTTTACAAATCGAAACATCCATCCATCTGACGTGATCTCCAGTTTCGTGATTGTTTCAAATATAATTATTATTAATAACACATCATTATTCTTTCCACGATAAACTTTAACCATCTCGAGCGGGCTGCAGGAATACCCGCCCGTCGTAAATATTTTAGTCCTTATCGCCTGCTAGCTAAGAGTGTGATATTTATTGCACGTTCGGTTCTTTACCGAGTTTTTGGCAACAGTACCTATAGAGGAAAATGCAATTCACAATGGAATTGTATTCAAACAATCGTGCTCACTACTCGTGTAGGTATTCTCATTAGCATCGCCAGTTAACTTCATGTTTCGTTCTGAAGTCGAGGGTATACCTACGCACTAAGTCACCTTCAACACTTTCACCATCACATTAATCGTTAACCCTGTTCAGTTCGACTTAAACCCAGTTATTTTCATGAATTGAGGAGGTAGGACACGACGGTATTCCCTGCTTAAAGGAAGGAAGGAAGCTTGTCCTAATTTTGTGTTCTGCACTGGAGGCACATAAAATCTTTTTTCTTACAGGGTCGGCAGCACGGATGTGACTCCACTGGTGTTACAAACGTTCATAGGTCACGGTAACCGCTTTCCATCAGGTGGGCCGTGTGCTTGTCTGACACCTAAGTTGTATAGAAAAAAAATTTACATCGACGCCTGTCTTAACTTAGCCTGAATAGAGTGAAGTATTCTGTAAGGAAACAGGAGGTGGTCTTACCCATGGACCAATATGTGTCATAAGTTTAGATATGATACAATGGCGTCTAACTCTAGTATATATATATGTCTTAGTTCGAGAGGACAAGGGTGAAATACGTTTATGCCACGCTTGGGATATTTGTTGCCGAGCTCGAAATCAAAACATATTCTCGTCCGGCCGGCCGTAGCTCATGTCCACACGCCATAGGAAGATTTATCGCACTGTTTGTTACTACATATCGCCGACGTGTCACGACGACGACGCGTCGTTGGTGACGCGCAGGGGTTGCTAGACACAACCACTGTAGGGTAAAATCTGACGGCATTCGACATATAAGCATTAAAATATACCCTGCATTTCATGTTATGCCAATTAAATTATTATTTATTTCAATTATTTTTTTTTTGTTTTTTTTTTTTAACTCTAGAAACATAACTACAATCTCATACTCATATACAATCAATCAATCATAATACAATCAATTATTATTTAAGTTATTATATTGCTACTATTAATATCATGAAATTTAATTTGCCTTTATTTAATTCCTTAACAAACTAAAAGTAAACAATATTTTAAGTTTATAAAATGATAAAAATAATTACAATAACAACTTGAAATTAATTTAATATATAAATTTTTTTTTGGACTAATCAATGATTGTTTTTAAATTAAAATTAGATATTGTTTTAAATTGGTAATTATAAATGTATCATTGTTGTCATGATTTTGAATCGTTATGGTTGTGTTGCTACTTTGTCGCATTGAGTTTGCCTCTAATGACTTACGTATGTAAGAAATAAATCAATAAAAAAATTCATCCACATAAACATAAACTCACGCCTATATCCCCGAAGGGGTAGGCAGAGGTGCTAGCACCCACATTTCGCCAGTTCCCAGGTCCAGGTTCCTAGGTCCCAATGTAATAGGTGGCGAGCCTATTGCCATTAACCGGGCACTTATAAACCTGCGATAAATACACATGTCATTGGTGTGTGCCATGGTAAAACCTGGGATCGAACCCGAGACCTCGTCTCAGCAGTCCATTATACCACTTTTTTTTTTTTTTACGTGCGCAAAATCCCCACGGATACCTCCCCACCGGAGCCGGTGGAGGAGGTTATGTCGGACTCGAACCGACTAAAACGCACGCCGCCTGTGGGTCGCTTTGGTTGCCGAAGGTGAGGTTGACAGGCATATCCCTCGCACCCCGGCCGACCCAGGGCCATCTCTCACGATCTGGCCCTCTTCTCGGGTGTGGGGACTACAGAGTCCCCAACTCGTCCCCGGAAACGGGAAGGCGCGCCACGCGCGCCACCGCCGCGGCCTGCTTCTGCCAGGGTGACAGGCGGCTCCACCTGTCACCCCCAGGCCGGCGCTCATGGGGGGCGGAGGTCGTTCATCGACCTCCGACGCCCGAGTTGCCTTCGTACGCGGGCAGCTTGTCTTGCGATCCTTCGTCGCTCCCGCTGCCGCTCCCGCCCGCCTCCTCCTTCACGAGCATTACTTGCTCGCAGAAGAACCATCGCCGCGAGCAAGGTGGAGAGCGTGAGAACCCTCACTCCCAGGGCCGCCACAAGCTACCGTACCCATACCACTAGGTTACCGCGGTAAAATAAAAGGTAAAGTAAAATAAATAAATAAAATTCTTCACAAATAGTTTCTGCCTACTCATAGTCTGTGATTATTATCTGTTCGTCCGCAGGGCGACTCTAGGCACACTACTAACAACGAATAAAACCTAGTTATTCCTTTTCTTAACATACTTTGATTTAAACAGAATAAGTCATTACATGGAACTTAATAATAAAAATAAAACAGTTAATCGAACAGATCGTGTCACTTGAGATATGACTGTACGTCCGGAGTCAGCCAGTCAGCTACAAAGGAATGAGTCTGATACAACACGGAGTCCCGAGGGATGGCCCTCGGTCGAAATAGAGCGGCGCGACTGGACCGAGAGTAATGCACAGACCTTTCTCCACAGTGGCTCCGAGCGGTACATTGTTCTAGTTATACGTCGCTTCATATACTGACAGACGCTGCTGAGGAAATCTCCAATGTATTGAGAAAATGAGCGAACGAATGGATGTAACGGACTCGACAGAAAGGTATCGAGAATACCTACCTAGTATTTATGTTATGTGTACTGTTTAATGTTGTGTAAAGTTATAATCAAATGTATGCATCAATATCGGTAGAACCATGATTTTGTAATCATTTATAATATGAGGGTGAATTTCACCAATAATTTTATTCAGTCCCACGTAATATGGGGTGAACATATTGCCGTATTCCGGGCACTATTGTTGACTCGAGCCATGCATCTGAGGTTGAGTCTGGGCTGTATATATCTGTCTGATGTTAAACAGCCCTATCTATTAGTCGCCTTGTACGACTCTGCATGGGAAGAGATAGAGTGGCCCAAATTCTACTCTGCCGGAAACGACACGGAATCAATTCACATCTGCTTAACCCTCCGGGGATAAAGGTGTGATTATATGTATTTATGTATTATATAGACATTTTAATAACTGAAAAAGTAAGTTGCTAAGTGCAATCTTGAGAATATATAGGTATTTCAAGTATCTTGGAAATTCTGATCAGAAACAAATCTAATAAATATACGAGTATATACTTATCAAGACTATGTATAAGTAAGTAAATAATACATGTAGAGTCCGCACAGCAAGGCGCTGCCACCCCTTATTAGATGAAAGGTACGACGCCAACACAACCTTTTTACACCCTCCACACCTTTCTATTTCAGGCTCCTTTTCATTCAGTATAGGCGTATATTTTTTGCTTTTCAGGACAAGTTCTTTTAGTCTGAAGACTTATTTTGAAAGTGCAAAAGGTTGTGACATATTTAATTAGAAAAATCTGAGTCCTTTACCCACCTACGATACCTTACAATTATTAAAGTGACAGATGTAAAGATATTTTCGTCAACTATTATTTAATGTATTTGTATCAGTCATAGACTTATATACGAGTAGAACTTTTTAGTAATGTATCTACTCTACCGATATTTAAATAATATTATAATTTAGTTTAATGGCAAACCTGACTTGGTATTATTTTTTCGTACAAAAATCCCCTCGGATAACCCAGGGTCGGTCAGGTTGTCAGACTTGCAAAACTGCAAACGTCTCAGGTATGGTTTAAAATAGTTCTACAAGGTATTTCCCTAATATCCGGCTGCCCCTTAGTCACCTAGGGCTTTGAGATGGCCCCCTGGATGTGGAAGCCACGGTGTCCCCATCTTGCCCTCAGAAAGAGCAACGTGCCGCCACCGCCTTGACATGCCTCTCCTGGAGTGACAGGCGGCCTCACCTGTCACTCCCGCCTATCTTGGTACTGTCTAGTAAACGAAACTAAAGTCAGATACATTAATGATATTGAGTTATTTCCAGTAACAAACGTAAGCAAGTGACATCGTGAATCATGTAAAGTGCCGCCTGCGCGTCAGTCAAGTGTCGCTCAGAAAAATAATAAAAACAAACCGAAAGGCCCTCCTCCCCTCGGCGACTTATTGAAGGCGTACTTGTCCCTCTCGGCGAATCACTCCAATTACAAATATCTGTTTGTTAACAAACAAGATACTACACGTCGTTACCCAGATTTTTGTTTTCTTTAGCTTACCATCGGGCGAGGCTTTTTTATACCACTTGGTTGACAGACAAGCACACGACCCACCTTATGGAAAGTGGTAACCGTGGCCTATGGATGTGTACAACACCAAGGGAGTCACACTCGCGCTGCCGACTTCAAATCCAAAGTCAAATTGGAGTGTCCCATAAAGAATAGACTTGGTTGAAAGGTTTAATAACAATAAAGTCAGTAGAATAAGTTTCTGAAGTGTACGAGGACAGACTAAAACAACAGACTGTTGTCTCTGCCTACCTCGAAAAGGACAGGCGTAGAAACATAAAACTCGAGGATAACAGTACATTACAATTTCTCTTATCACGTTTTTATGCTAGCAATATGATATGAACCAAATTTTTAAGTATCGCGTTGTCGTCAAGTGGAGGTAAGAATACCGCGGCTATAATAACTTCGTGTTGTGTTCGCAGCGGTGAGTAGGGTAGCCAGAGCTCACTGGAGGATTTGTGCTGTCAGTGGGAAGACTAAAGGCTTGTCCTGCTTTGTCCTCTACTGACGCACAGAAACTCTGTACTTACAGGGTTGGCAGCGCAACTGTGACTCCTCTGGTGTTACAGACGTCCATAGGCCACGGTAACTACTTTCCATCAGGCGGGCCGTGTGCTTGTCTGCCAACTAAGTGGTATAAAAAAAAAAAGAGTACACATATACGTGTAACAGAAAACAAATAAAACCTATTCGATTTTATTAATTCACAATAGACATCAGTGGAGGTATGCTTGTAATGTCTATGGCCATCTTTCAACTTGCCCTTCCCTGGAAGGCATTTGCGATTACTGTAATATTCTTTTGAAGAACCGTCTTTCTCAAATACAAGAACGTTATTAGTTTATACATAGATCACTGGGTCGAACCATGTACTTTATATAAGTGTAAAATTGTCGGCTACCTCTCAGCATCCCCGAGGGGCTGCTCGAGCTATTCTTAACTAAGATCAATACTAAACGGCGCATTCTTCCTCCGCACTGAACGCTTTAACTAAGCGAGCTGAAATCAATGACAGAAGTGAATATTTTAATGCACCAATTAATAAAAAAAACAACTGATTAAATATTCGAACACTAGATGCCGAGTGTACTTATAGCAGCAAGAGTTTCTTAGATAACTAAGTGTACCAAGGTACAACAGCACGATGCTTAGAAATTCGTAACCGTAAAACATTTTCACACTATCCCATCCGACTTCGGTATCGGACGAAGACAACCGATATCCGATAGGCGACACTATGTGCTGATTTAACAACACTAATATAGTTCGCTGAGTTTCTTGCTGGTATCTTCTCAGTAGAACTAATCTACCGAACCAGCAAAAGAATCATTTGACAATGGTTTATTTTTACATTATTTAATATTTTTATATTAATTCTTGACATACCTAATTGTAAAATTTTGACGTTCATATGTGCTCTTTGTGTGCCTAAACTGAATAAATGAAATTGATTGATTCTTTAAACAAATATCCGACAAAATCGGTCCGATACGGCCATTTGACACAGACTAGTTAGGGATGCTAGAGATAAAAGAAGCAATTTTCAACGTTATTGATATGATAAAGTATCAAGTTTTTTTTCTTATATTCGTGATCAGCGTGATCTATTAACGCGAAAAAACACGTAATTAAGAAAATGTCATTAAGTTATTGAACGTCGCTCACAGTCTCAATGTGAAAGTTGTAGCTGGTTCGAATCATATTCAATAATCTGATATCGGGTGAACACAGCGGCAGTTGACTCCGGTATCCCGTCGGACGTTGTGAAAGACAGATACATATTTCATACATTTTACTTCCTGTCGGCTATCGGATGTTGTCTATCGTTGTCCGACACCGATATCAGACCGGATAATGTGTAAACGCTCTAACGGAGCCAAACTTCCGAAGGGAACATATTACTTTTATTAACATAACATAAACTCACGCCTATATCCCCGAAGGGTTAGGCAGAGGTGCTAGCACCCACATTTCGCCAGTTTATGTTTAGGTCCCAATGTAATAGGTGGCGAGCCTATTGCCATTATCCGGGCACTTATAAACCTGCGATAAATACACACATAACTTCGAAAAGCATCGAAAAGTCATTGGCGTGTGCCATGGAGAAACCTGGGATCGAACCCGAGACCTCGTCTCAGCAGTCCATTACCCATACCACTAGGCTACCGTGGTTACTTACGGTATTACTTTTATAACATAGAATAATACTGCTTTTATATCCTGAAACATAAGTCTCGTGTCCCATGGAAGCTTCATGAAGCGTAGTCAGTATTTACATATACTGTATAGTAAAGCATATTAAGTAAAAGTAGCAAACAAGTTCATTAGGCGAAATTTTAACAAGTCTACAAATATAAATTGCTCTGAGGAGAAAAACCGTTCGCTTTGAGCACTTTTAACAACGTTCTCAAAGCAAGGCGAAGTTGCGCGAGCAAGCGGCCAAGTTCGCTGATGAATACAGCAAAAGGCAGTAATTATCTTTTTCCATTTTCACAACTAAACGTGGCACGCTAACAACTACTGTAAGTAATACATGTTTCAAGTAAAAAAAAAAAATTTTGTTCAATGCTTTCCCAATTCACACACTGGGTTTAATCATGAATGTAAACCTCAAGAAACTTTTATATTCAATTTCATAGTTCTTACTTCAAAAGTAAACAATTAAAAATTGTTTTGAGGTTTCGCTTACTTTGAATGCTAGACTTGCATCATCACCATCATTCTCGGAGCCTTTCCCCAACTCAGCTGGGGTCGACTTTCTTGTCTTACTAACATGTGGCTAAGTCTCGATATTTTTAATATTTTTTTTTATAATATTTTGATGGTTATTTCTTCCTCAGGGGTAAACTTTATTGTCGATACATGAATACTAGAGTGTTCTTTTTTTCGAAATGACACGAAAGACTTTTCTTTGCCGCACCTCCAAGATCTGGAATTCATTACCAGTTCACGTGTTTCCTTCTTCCTACAGTCACGGGTCCTTTAAGCGGGGCGTGATAAAGCATCTGATAAGGCCGCCAAGCTGAGTGCCACCATTGTAACCTTACTTAGTGTCAGTAATGGTGACCCTCTTTTTTGAGACTTTGCCTTGTTTATGTTGATGATAGTTGTTTAGCTTACCGTCAGGCGAGGTGAAGTCAAGTTGGCGTGTCTTAAATAAATAAAAAAAACTCATACCGCTAATCTCTGTCCACAATATCATGTGGTAAAGACAGGGAGTTCAATTAGTTTCATTAACCATTCTTACTATTTCGTGCACATATTAGTTAGGTGTGTATGTATGTATGTATGCTCTGTTGGATGGTTAGCAAAGTTTTCTAATCATAAGTTGTATAAGTGTATCGAGTTCCGTAAACAAAATTTCATCTGTAGTACCCTACAGCCCATGGGCCGTGTGTCCGCTCTTGTATGATATGTAGTTATAGGTATATCTACAGGTAACATCATCGTAGCCGTACTGTATAGACACAGCTTACTAACAAATTGCATTGCAAAAAACACTTTACGTGTGTGTAAGCTAATGTCAATATTGTTCTTTATACTGTCAATGTGTGCGTGTCATGGGATGTATGTACGAGTATATGTCAACTTGTAACAAAGTAGCAACTATTTCTTTGCACCGCGCTGTAATGCTACTTACTGCGGCCACTAAGTACCTAGTTGTCATCAGACGCAGGACAAATAAAAAGGTAATCTGTACAATATAAGGTTCTTATAGTCTAAGGCTTTTCTAATAATACCGCGGCTCCGAACGGAATGGGATCAGAATTCAAAGCAGGCGAAGCCGCTGGTAATACCTAGTTATTAATCAATTAAGTAGGAATAAACGAAAAGATTAGACGATATTGAGAAAAAGGGTTGCTCATAATCCGGTGTAAGCTGATTATCAATTTTTCCTTTGTTACCTTTGAAAAATATCTTTATGTAGATGTTTACAAGTGTTTTGTGGTGTACTGACTCCTCGTAAACAATAACAAACAAAAAAATGTATGTGTTAACGGTCGCCGTAAGACGGATATATATGTATGGAAGGATTTGGATGGTTTCGGGCGAAAGTTGTATGTGTGTGTGTGTGTCTGTCTGTGGCATCTTAGCTCCTGAACGGGTGAACCGATTTGGATTTAGTTTTTTTGATTGAAAGGTATATTAGTCAGGAGTGTACTTAGCTATGTTTGAAAAAAACCAGTCCCGGATGGCCGCCGCTACAAAATGACGGAGTACATATTTTTTCTCAACTCTCTCAATATGGGTATCAAATAAAAGGGCTTGAATACCATACAATATGACAAATTTCAAATCCAAGATGGCCGCTACCATTAAATGGCGAATTACATTTTATTTCACAACTCCTTCAATATGGGTATCAAATCAAAGAACTTGACGAGTAGATAAATTAAAAAAGTGTTAAATAAAAATTAAATTCAAAATTTAAAAAACCCCGCTACAAACAGAAACCCCCAAATACTCGAAAATAAGTTGTGTTAGTTAGCCCTATAACTTTAATATAGCTAGGAATATATATTTAGATTCAAGCGTTGTCATGTCGGGGGGACCTTGGATCGTTCCGTTAATATGACGTACCTAGTGCTCTACAATGACAAGGCAAGACATGACAAGGCTTGCATCAAAATATGTATTACAAGCTGTATCAAAATTATAGGGCTAACTAACACAACTTATTTTCGACTTTTTGGGGGTTGTTTTTTTTATACCACTTAGGTGGCAGACAAGAACACGGCCTACCTGATGGAAAGTGGTTACCGTGTTTTTTGTGACGGGGGTTTTTTCTATATGTTATCGACTTGAAAAAAAAATGTACATCACTGAATTATACTTGTAATCCCCGAGGTCCTCGTGTCTCTATACATACCTATACAATCTTATCTAGCTAGAGTGAGCGCAGAGTCTCTAAGAGGAAAATTGATTTTCATCGGCTTTTAAATAAAGTTAGAGCCACAGAATTGTGAGTTGAACAAACTGTGTGTGTCCCAATACAATACAATAACGAGAAATGTTTTATTTTCATTGTCGGTGGGATTTCAAAAGCTTAATAATTAATATATAGTGGCAATGAACAACGATCGGCGTATTGACGGCTCAAGAACTACATCAAAGGTGCGTGCTACGTTGGTCACGGTATCGCTATTACAATATGTTTTACTTGATAAAAAATTTCCAATATCATAGTTTACGTTTATATACTTAGCATTTGGTAAGTATGAATGTATAAGAATTAAAATGACAAGTACAGGACTACAGCTTTATAAAACTAATGAAAACACAACTCACTGATTACTAACATGAAACGAAGACCTTTTGGGATATCCATCAACCGCAACCTTATAACATGTCTCATGGCTGTCCATGTTATGTCAAGAAGGGATGTTTCAATGTCCATTTGTAGCCCAAGGGTCCGGGCGTTCACATGTTCGGGCACGCTCGGGAGAGCTCGGGGGAACACGGCTCTTTAGTAAATTCTCAAACACGGCGCTCAGTTTTATAATGTACCTGAATAATTCATGAGACGCAGAGCAAGGTATGAATATGTAACGTGCGAGCACTTGCATCCTACCCTCACGCCCCTTCCCCTCCCTGTGTTGCTACACTTGACTCACGCACGACAAACTTCACACCAAGTGACATGCATTAATTGAAATATATGCAACAAGCAGCAACAAGTATGTAATAATTTCCTGTCTTGGTTTCCTGTTTACTGATGAGAGTTCCGATGAGTGCTGCTAATTCCTTATTAGAACCACCCGCCCGACTTCATATTAGAAACACATGAGCAGGTAAATCAATGTTGTCTTGAATGAAACGGTGAAATGGCTCAGTATTTCCATTCGTGACTGCATTATAAAGAACTGGAATGCTTTACACACAAATGTGTGCCCATTTTCCTATAATCCCGGGTTATTTATATGCATCGAAGCCGCCAAACTTGATACATTGCACCTGAAATTTTAAGAGCCTTTACGTTTTGGACATCACCTAAGTTTACTATAAGAATATACTTGTATTGTAATAACACATGTTTTGTCCTTGGTGTGCACAATAAAGAGATGCTTAAATTACTTAACTAAAAGTAAAATCCCTATCTTATTGCTGTTAGTATAAATATCTCTATGGCATTAATCTACAATAGGCGAGTGTTACAGGCAGGGGTTGAAAAATGTTGTCACCTCACGTGTGTTATACTCATCATACCTACCAATTAAAATTACCAACAGAAGTGAACGCGAGCGCTGTGATGAATTTCAATAAATATATTCTACCTTTATATTTGAATATGAACACGAATCTCAAGCAGCTCCGTTAATTGGGAGCGTTTCATTAAAAGTTGTGCTGCACAAAGGCGCCCATGGCGGCTGGGGCCGTGAGCCGATAGAGAGTAAGGCTGGTACAATATTATAACTCAAATAAATCAGCTCATAAATACTCAATGACCATTTCGTCAGCGCGCGATGCGAGCAGACAGGCGAGGCAGGATCTAATAGCGCTAGTTTTTACAATATACTCAATTTTAGACTCTGGGTCTCGTCTATAAGACTTGCTATTGCACGGCAACACTGTTGCTCTGTAAGCTTTTCAGCCTCATGCATAATGCAGGCCCGCTATTGCCTTCGGATCGTTTTCTTCCGAGATGAGGCTCAAATCTTAAGTGGTGATATTTATTTAAGCGGTCGTTTCGGTAGCACCTTTTGCTGAAATGTATTGTACCTTCTACATACAATAAAACATAGTTACAATTGGTACCAACACTATATTTTTACACTAATAACTTAGCAAACAAGCACCAACGGGTTTTAGGTTTGTTTGCTAATTTCAATCAAGTGATGGCGACTGGTCTCATTGGTATATATGTTCTCCTATTGCACGTTTAGAGAATTTTTGTGTATACCTACGTGATTACATTTTTAGTTAAAAAAGCACATTGTTAGTTCATTCATTCGTTTAATCAACTTCATTATGTTTTGTGGTACTAGCGTACCTACCTTATTTTACTGTACAACCAATTTTTGTAAGCAATTAAACCTTCGTACATAGTTACTATGATCTCGTTAAGAAAATTTTTATGAATGGTCATTACATTTTTCTTCCCTTGGCTGTCAATAAATAACTTTCTATACATTAAAAATATAAAATGTTTTGTTTATTATTTAAAGCGAATTTTATTAAATGAACACTCAAACTCCGCTAGGATGTTCTTTTTAATTGATTAAAATATAAGGTAAGTAGCGTTTGCACTTTTATGTGAAAAAGTGCAAACGCACGATACACATAACAAAATATTAAGAACAAAACTCCTCGGTTTGGCACTGTCCACGATAGAACGATCAAAGATAAATCTTAACTAATTGCAATATAACTCAAGGTACAGTTACAGGTTGGTTGCAGAGCACCGACACCACAAAGTAAAATCTCGACACGTGTTCCGCCTCTTAACGAGGCATCCCCCACTGCGAGGGCTTGGCACGTTCTGGAACTGAATTCATATACTCTATGGGCGTTCGTGTTCTGGCTAAACCGAGAACTATTTTAATCTGAATAAAAGTTGTGTTTAAAGTTACACACGCTATGTCGAGCGAACACCTCTTTCGTTCGCCGCACCATAATGACTTGGAATTCTTATAACTCCTAGTTATATCCGTCTTCTTACAATTTTACGGCTCCTTTAAGAGGGCAAAAGGCTTCGTGTTCGTATAGATTCACGATTTGCAACTGAAATGATTCGTGAATAGGTTACTGCGGACACTTTAAATTATTTTTGTTATAGAAAAAGATGATTCTTTAACATTTTGAGTTCGTTCACAGCTTGCAATGTGTGATCTCCTTTAATTTTTAGTGTTTTGTTATTGTTAGTTTTTAAATTGCTGCTGTTTTGTCCCACATGGAGTACTGTTGTCACCTTTTTGCCGGAGCGCCTGCATACCAGCTTGACCCTTTCGACTCGGTGTACAGAAGGGCGTTGAGGCTTGTCGACAATCCTATTCTCGCAGGTGATGTGGAGTCTCTCAGCCAGAAGAGACTTTACCTCGCTTGCATATGTTCTACCGCCTATACAATGGTTTGTGCTCTGATAAATTGTTTGACACGATGCCTACACCCACATTCTATCATCGCACCGCTGGCCATAGGAAGGCAATTCATCCTCACACATTGCGACCGGAAACAGTGCGCACTGTGCGTCTGTATGAAAGGAATTTCATCCCCCGCACGCTCAAGCTATGGAATGAACTCCCTGCTGTGGTTTATCCAAACGACTACAATACGGGATTCTTCAAGAAGGGCATTAGCAGGTTTCTTCAGGGTAACCACTTCCCATCAGGAGGGTCGTGTGCTTGTCTGCCACCTGGGTAATATAAAAAAATCCAACAACGTTGCAGTAAGTTAGTTTTGGTGTCGCTGTATCTTGCCATCTAATTGAGTAATTCAGCTGTTATATCAATTAGATGGCAGATAAAGAAAAGACGAATTAGAAAAAAGTTTATTCGTTATCGTATGCGTCTTCCATCGTACTAAAGGAGTGGGAGTTTATGCGATATGGCTACGAGTACGGATTAGTTTTCTGCATAAGCCGAAAGAAAGTTTTACCTCTCGTATAGAGGGCTCAGGCTCAGGGCGTGATCCACAGCTCGCATCTCAAACGGAATACGGCGCGCATTTCGCGGGTCGGCGTTGTGTCAGTGGGTCATCGGGGGCACGCACAAAGTACACAATGAAACCCCTTCAAAGGGCTCCGACCCTTACCCTCGTTTTCCACCCACACGACTGTAATAACTTTTTTACTGTCGGGTTGTTGCTGTATTAGCTAAAGGCTTGGTAAAAACTGTACAGTATACCTAATTAGGTAATTATACAGGGCGTTTTTTCGAACTGGGACAGTTTGGGGTCACCGGGAAATTAGCATTCCTATATATAAAAAAAAAGATTTTGACAAACTAAACAAAAAAACTGTCAAGAATTTTCTGCAGGCACATGCTATAGAACGTATCGAACGGATTTCAATTGCGCTTGCTCTAAATTTGGTGACGTCACGTTAGAGCATGCGCAATTGAAATCTTACCGCGAATTCAGCTGTCAAATCGATCGAAATGTTCTTACAGCATGAGCCTGTAGAAACACTAGCATGTGTCCATAAATGTTGAACTTTTTTCTAAATGCATAACCGCGGTAGCCTAGCGGTATAGGTAATGGACTGCTGAGACGAGGTCTCAGGTTCGATCTCAGGTTGTACCATGGCACACACCCAATGACTTCGATGCTTTTCGAAGTTATGTGTGTATTTATTGCAGGTATATAAGTGCCCAGTTAATGGCAATAGGCTCGCCACCTATTACATTGGGACCTAAACATAAACTAGCGAAATGTGGGTGCTAGCACCTCTGCCTACCCCTTCGGGGACACAAGCGTGAGTTTATGTTATGTTACGTTATGTATTATGTATCCACTCAGTTTCATGTATTAAGGGACAATCATTGTAGTATCAAACTATGAGACAAACAACCGCCGCGTGACGGTCGTGACATAGCTGTTGAAATGTAATCGGAACGTCGCCGCGTCGGGTGCAATACAATAAAATAACAATTAATTGCAACAATATTCGCTACAAATTGTTTTATTTCAATCTGTATTTGTTCCTTCCCCAAACAAGTCATTGCGGAGCATATCAAATTATATACGCTTATAACAATAATTGTTCAACAATGTTATTATTCGTGAGGTCAGTAACACCTGAATAGCATCTATGTAAGTACAGTCAGCGTCAGGAAGATCATTACTACGATCAAAGTACTCAAACTTTGATAAAATATACCTCCCAACAACAACTCAAATACAACTCCCAAATACTCCAACCAACATACATTTCCATCCAAAGGTTGCCTGGAAGAAATTGTGTAAAGCAATAAGGCCGCCCTTTGTACTGCTCTTGTCTTCTCAATTTCTGTAATATGAATATTGTAATTGGCATACAATAAAGAATATAATAATAATAATAAATGCCCCGCAGGGGCAGCTTGTGGCGAGCTGTTGGTGAGTGGCGACACCACGTACCCCGATTCTCCCGAGGATTAGGATTTATTCCCCCTCACCTTGTGTGCTTGCCTTTATTGGCCGGCCATGAGTGGAGTTGCAAGAGCAGAACCTATGCTCCAGGTTGGAAGTGTAAAATGTCATAACGCCGGGGGCACGCTGACTGGTATACCGGGAACTTGCGCCCCGCAGACTCACCTCTCGACAACCTTAGCCGCTCAACGGATGTTGCTCCATGGTCGCACTATGTGCGGCTATTTTAATGAGGCCCATGCAATGAGTTGGCAAGTCACCGCCTGCCTTTTTACAATTTTGAGACTTATTGTCACGGCAGGCGTCCGTTAGTCTCCCCCCATAGCCCATTCTCCAGTCCATCCAATTCTCAAACCCATAGCCCATAATTTAGTTTCCATCGCGGCCACAGCACCGCACAGTAATAGTCTCTGCACCTGGCGGGGACCATCTCCCGGTGTATCATATTGTGCTCTCGGGGATGATATCCGCCATGTGTGTGTATTCCTAGCATATTAAATTCTCATAAAAGGGCCTCTACGTCTTGGCTTCGGCCCGACGCACGCCTTCCAAAGGCCCGGGACTCCATAGTCCCGAGAGTCAAGGTACTGAGAAACAACAATAATAATAATAATAATAATAATAATAAGAACCAGCGGCGTCGAGCTCTTCATCGAGCGACGAGTTTTTCTCCCCGCCGACGTCACCAACACCAGTACGTCAGGCGAGGAGAGGCCGGCCACCGACCTGCCTGGGACCCCGAGGCCAACCGGCTTCGAATAGGGCCCCCGCTGCCGGTGGTAATGTGCACCGCATGCGATGGACTACTTCAATGAACGAAAACGTCATGCGGGCATATTATGCGGCTACAGAGGGGGGAACTAACCTCAGTGCGTACCGTTCTCGAATTCTTCCTCTGTTTCAGGCGCTTGAACCTTCCGTCAACACATCGTCACAGCGACTATCGGACCAAGTGCGGGTCATTCAACGCAATCGCATGTTGAATGAAACCGTACTTGAGACTCTACGGCTAGAATGCTTGCGAGATATTTGTGTCACCCCCGCCCCGGCTCCTGCTTCCACACCTGCACCTGTGGTTCAAATAAACGAAGGCGCATGTGTTGGGCGGGATGACACACCTATTCCAGTAAGTATTCAGTACAATGAAGAGATTAAGGAGGCTTTGGAATGTGCGATGCGGGAATATCGATCGATGCCCTTAAATGTTAGGCCACGTCTGCCTCGGTTGCCTATGCATAGACGAAATTTGGCTCTGGTGAGTGCCCTTGATAAATTATTGTCTAGTTATCTTGAAAATAGTGAAAATCTCGGTGACACTCATTCAATGCTGTATTGTACTGCTGTGGCAGCATGTCGTATGGCAGGTCTTAAATTTCCTATTAAAGAGCCTGTTATACGGGCTAAGTCTGCCATACCAGCATGGCAATGCAGGATTGAACGACGTGTGGCCGAGACAAGGGTGCTCATCGGTAAGCTAATCTGCTTCAGGTCGGGTAATACCCGCCCAAGAGTGATGCGCTATGTGACCCGAGCGTTTGCGGGAACTGGTATCAGTCCCCAAGAATATGCGTCTCGGATCACAGAGCGCATTGACTTCCTGAAGCAGAAAATCTACGCATGGGCAAACCGAATTCGCAGATACAAAAAACGCGCTGATCGATTTACCGTTAATCGCATGTTCCGAAGAGACCAGAGGTGGCTATATGGAAGCTGGGAGCGAACAGATGAAAGTGTGGATGACGTGCGGCGGCCAGATGCTGAAGCCACAAATGCGTTTTGGCGCAGCATCTGGTCGGTGCCCGTTAGCCACATTGAAGGCGAATGGATGCGTGAGGTTAAAGGAGCATGCGAGACCATTCCGAATATGGATGAAATTTCTATCGATGCCATTGATATAGATTGTGCGGTCCGTCCGCTGTCTAATTGGAAATCTCCAGGACCGGACGGACTGCACAACTTTTGGCTAAAATGGCTACGGAGTTCGCATGTTCTTTTGGCTTCACAATTTCAATTCGCTGTTGAATCTGGGACGCTACCAGCTTTTATGACGATAGGGGTTACCCATCTGCTCCATAAAACAGGTAGTACTTTGGAGCCCAATAATTATAGACCAATTACATGTTTACCAACGGTCTATAAACTTTTTACATCCATTCTGAGAGTCAAAATTAACAATCATATAAATGATAATTCTATTATGTGCGCCTCTCAGAACGGATGTAGGAATGGAGCCCGGGGTACTAAGGAGCTTCTCCTTATTGATATGGCTATTAGCCAACAAGCTCGACGCAATCGTAAAGATCTGGCGGCATGCTGGATAGATTATAAGAAAGCGTTCGATTCTGTGCCACATACATGGCTTTTGAGGGTGCTGGAGTTGTATAAAGTGAATGCAACTCTATGTACCTTCTTAAAGTCATGTATGGAGCAGTGGAGGACAGTTCTTGTCTATCCAGAGTGTCGTCGGACTTTGGGTAGTGGTGAGCCGATAACAATAGAGCGGGGTATTTTTCAAGGGGACAGTTTGAGTCCCCTTTGGTTCTGCTTAGCCCTGAACCCACTCAGCACTTTGTTAGTGAAATCAGGGTTAGGTTATAGGTTACGAAGAGAGGGTAAGACGGTATCCCACCTGCTTTACATGGATGATTTAAAGTTATTCGCCCACACCAATCCTCAATTAATGGCTTTACTGAAAGTAACCGAAGCATTCAGTAACTCTATTAAAATGGGGTTTGGTGTGGACAAATGCGCAGTCGTTCATGTAAAGCGAGGTAGGGTGGTGGAGTCGGAGGGTCTACAACTCTCTGATTCCATTAACCTAAGATCACTCCTCGTAACTGAGACCTACAAGTACTTGGGTATGTCCCAGGCGTTATGCATCAATGAGGCCGGCATGAAGCAAATGTTACAGGAACGTTTCTTTGGCCGCCTGAAAAAAGTACTTAACAGTCTTTTGTCAGGTGGTAACAAGGTGCGCGCTTGTAACAGTTGGGTCATACCACTCTTGATGTACTCCTTTGGTATACTCAAGTGGACTCAGACTGAACTCGATACCATTGATAGGAGAGTCCGGACTCAGTTGACTGCATTTCGAATGCATCATCCACGGTCGTCAGTCATGAGATTGTACATCCCGCGGAAATGTGGAGGTCGAGGATTTTTAATTATTAAAACTCTACATAATCGCGAGGTGTGCAATCTCAGAGACTATTTTCTTAAGTCTAACGTGGATATGCATCGTGATGTAGTCAACGTAGATACCGGGCTCACCCCGCTCAGTCTGGCTAAGGAGAACTGGCGCAGACCTATAGTAGCTGGTACTGACAGCCGCAGGGAGGTATGGCAGAGTAAGGAGCTACATGGCAGGTTCTATCGGGCCCTCCACAGGCCTGAAGTAGACATACTGGCATCCGTGTCCTGGCTACGTTTTGGTGACCTTTTTGGGGAAACTGAAGGTTTTGTCTGTGCAATTGCTGACGAAGTTATCAAGACGAATAACTACCGGAAGTATATCATGAGGGATGGCACAATTGACATCTGTCGAGCGTGTCACCAGCCTGGTGAATCCCTCAGGCATATTACTTCCGGTTGTTCTCGTCTTGCTAACGGCGAGTACTTGCATAGGCATAATCAAGTAGCCAGGATAATCCATCAGCGACTTGCTCTGAAATACAACCTTGTGGAAGTTGAGATGCCGTACTACAGGTATGTTCCTGAGCCAGTTCTTGAAAATAGTCATATCACATTGTACTGGGATCGATCTATCATCACTGATAGGACTGTTGTAGCCAACAAGCCTGACATTGTGGTGATAGACCGATCCCAACGCCGAGCATTGATTGTTGATATCACCATTCCTCATGACGAGAATCTCGTGAAAGCCGAGAAAGATAAACAGGTTAAGTACTTGGACTTGGCCCACGAGGTTGTCGACATGTGGAATGTTGACTCAGCAATCATTGTTCCGATAGTCGTGTCAGTCAATGGACTAATAGCAAAGAGCCTCGACCAACATCTAAAGAGGCTCGGGTTAGATGGTTGGGTCAAGGGCCAGATGCAGAAGGCTGTGCTTCTTGATACGGCGCGCATCGTGCGGAAGTTTCTTTCTTTGGAGCCCTAACCACCGGTAGCTTGGTCCCTGTACCCGATACCGGTAGAGCACTATTTTTTATATTTTTAAATAGATGTTTTTTATTTGTGTTTAAAAATATAATTTATAAGTTGAATATTAAAATAAAGTAAATAATAATAATAATAATAAAACTTCAGTAATATCCACAAAGCAACGGTAGAATCCGACACAAATTACACACCACTAAATCTAACCGACAGAAGCAAAGACTTTACTACTGAACAACATACAGAAAACCTGAAATTGACCAAATGGCGTAGTAAACAATTACACGGACGACACATTCACGATTTAGAACAAGCTCACATAGATTTCCAAGCATCAAATAAATGGTTAAAACTAGGCTCATTATTTCCCGAAACTGAGGGTTTCATGATAAGTATTCAAGATCAGATAGTAAATACAAAAAACTACAGGAAATTCATAATTAAAGACCCCAACACCTTAGATGACAAATGTAGGAAATGCCACCGTCACTCTGAAACAATTCAAAACATTACTGGAGCCTGCCCTAGCTTAGCTCAGTCAGATTACACACACCGACACATATCCATATCCAACAATATATCCAACAAACCTACGCCATACTACCAATACAATCCAAAACCTGTACTAGAGAGCACCAACCATAAACTATACTTTGATAGAGCAATATTAACAGATAAAACCATTCACAACAATAGACCCGACATCACTTTAATGGACAAACAAAATAAAACAGTATTTCTTATTGACATTGCAGTTCCCAACACCCACAATCTCAATAAAACCATAACTGAAAAAATAAACAAGTATACAGAACTGAAAGAAGAATTAATTAGAATTTGGAAAATGAATAGAGTCTACATAGTGCCTCTGGTGCTCTCTGGTACGGGAGTGATACCCAAACATTTAATACAAGCCCTCAAATCAATAGACATAGCCGAAAGTACATATATGACGATGCAAAAGGCTGCCATATTAAATACATGCCGCATAGTTCGCAAATTTCTCCAAGAAGATTTAAACAACCAACCCGTACTACCAGAACATGAAAGTCACTTGGTTTAGGCCCGTGATTTCATTAAATTTACCGAAGTGTCTTAAACACTTCGAGAATAAAGACAGCACATAATAATAATAATAAGCCCCCTAACACAACCATACGTCCGAGTCGAACATCAGATTCACGTGGGGTGGCGGACACGCGATAATTTAAATTACCAGCGCGGCTAACATGGCTCTGGAAACCCAGTAAAAATGGAGAATACAGTAAGGAATATACGTATAGGATCGCTACGTGGGGGTCGTCAGGGCACGTCTGGAGCTGGCGCTGGACGTGGCAGCATACGGACCGTCAGTGGTCATCGATTGAACAGGCGGGTCACGACCAACCAAGTTACTACAGTCGAAACAAGTAACACACCCACACCCTCAATAAAAACTATACATGAATCAGCTAGAAGTGTTTTGCAGGACATGCTTCCTGTAACCACCCTAGCTGGCAGAAACAGGCAGCGAATGAGATGGACAGATGAAGTAAATCGACAATTACTTCGCTGCTACTACACTGTAACAAATTGCGAAGCAGACCTCACTGGTTATCGATCGACATTACACACAAAATTTATTGAAATCTACCCAGAGCTGCATACTATTTCAGAGAAAAGACTTTCAGACCAAATACGAGTTAAACACCGTAATAATAGAATAGCAATAGTAGATAGAGAAATAGTTAAGAAAGAAATACAATTATATCTGATTGAACATACTGCAACTCCCGCATCTAATTCTCAACAACCATTACTACTTAACACAAATGATTCACAGATTATTCGGGATATAGAACCATCACATACACAGAACACAACTGAAGAAATTATATCATCGCAACCTACAGATACTACTGATTCCCTGTTCACATCAATACATACATCATCACCAACACCAACTCTATATACACAAACAGACACCCCGAGCTTTGAAACGTCAACATCCGAAGGCACATTATTATTAGAACAAATCACATATATATTCAATGAGAATTTAACTAAATATAGAGGAACGGACCCTACATTACGCCCGAATATACCCAAAATAAAAATATGTAGTCGATCCAAAATCACAGTGAACACACTTAACCAGTTAATCAGCAACCAATTTTTTTAAATTTTTTTTTTATACCACTTAGTTGGCAGACAAGCACACGGCCCACCTGATGGGAAGCGGTTACCGTGGCCTATGGACGTATGCAACACCAGGGGTGTCACACTCGCGCTGCCGACCATGAAGAAACCTTCTGATGCCCCTCTTGAAGAACCCCATATTGTAGGCGCCTGGGAAAACCGCAGCAGGGAGGTCATTCCACAGCTTGAGTGTGCGTGGGATGAAGTTTCTTTCATACCGCACAGTGCGCACCGTCTCAGGTCGCAATGTGTGGAGATGAATTCCCTGCCTATGGCGAGAGGTGCGATGATAGAATGTAGCTACGGGCATCATGTCAAACAATTTATCTGAGCACAAACCATTGTACAGGCGGTAGAACACACACAGCGAGGAAAAATCCCTCTAAAAAGGCTAAGAGGTTCCACACTACCTGTGAGTATGGGATTGTCAACCAGCCTCAATGCCCGTCTTTGCACTGAGTCGAAGGGGTCAAGCTGGTATGCAGGTGCTCAAGCAAAAAGGTGACAGCAGTACTCCATGTGAGGCCGGACCTGTGCTTTATAAATAAAGGAGTTGCTGCCCCGCAGTGAAGTACTGCTTCGCCCTGTTGAGCACTCCGAGCTTTCTTGATGCCAACTTAACCTTGTCCTGCAAATGACTTCGGTATTGGACGCCGCTGGAGATATCAACACCAAGGATCCCTATACTCGGGGAGATGGTAAGCGGTGTGCCCAGGAATTGCGGCGCCACAATGAATGGGGTTTTCTTAGCGGTGAATACACATACTTGTGTCTTAGTGGGGTTGAATTGGACTAGGTTTAGTCGTCCCCAATCGGATACTCCAGAGAGAGTAGTCTCAATTTCAGACACAAGTTGTTCGCGACTCTTCTCCACCTCGGACTGAGGGACATTTGCACGGCCCGTGTAACACGTGTCTCCGGTACTGTCGTCCGCATAACAATGAATGGAGCCATCAGACAGCATGTCATTGATATGCAGCAGAAACAGCGTCGGAGACAACACGGAGCCTTGTGGGACACCAGCGTTTATGTTCATGCGGTCCGAGCAGCTGCCGTCGACGACGGCTTGGATGCTTCTGTTGGACAAAAAGCTGGAGATCCATTCGCACAGTCCCTCGGGGAGTCCATAATATGGCAACTTCGCAAGAAGACCCTTGTGCCAGACCCGATCGAAGGCCTTCGCTATATCGAGGCTGACCGCTAGTGCCTCACCCCGACTCTCGATGGCCTGCGCCCACCGGTTTGTGAGATACACAAGAAGGTCACCGGTAGAGCGACGGTGGCGAAAGCGTACGGCTTTCGCCACTCGCACACGCCACACGAATGTCGATCGCTCAGTAGATCGTTTCCCTCAAGGTATCTCAGGAGCTGTGTATTAATAACACGCTCCATTACCTTCGAGAGAAGGGAGGTGATAGCGATAGACCTGTAATTGGTCGGATCGGTCCTGTCACCTTTCTTAGGAAAAGGCGCACGAATGCGGTCTTCCACGAGGCTGGGACCCGCCTTGCGGAGTATGAGAGTCCGAAAAGACGTGTAAGTAAAGGGCACAGCTCGGGGGCACAGTGTTTAAGCACCATCGCCGGTATACCGTCTGGCCAACTCGACTTCCGAACATCTAGAGACTTAAGCTCGCGCCGGACCACCCGTTGCGTGATTTTAACTTCAGTCATGGAAGCACCACAGCTGGGAATTATCGGTGGTACGGCGTTCCCGTCGTTCATAGTCGAGTTTGTCGCAAAGAGATTACCCAACAGATCGGCTTTCTCCTTAGCGCCATGAGCCAGACTACCATCGGATTTTTGCAGCGGTGGAAGGCAAGACTGGCAGAAGTTTCCCTCGGCAGCCTTAGCGAGCGACCAAAATGCACGACTGCCAGATGGATAGCGCGCAAGCCGCTCGCCAATTCTGCCGATGAACTCAAACTTAGCCCTGGCCGTAGCTTTTTTACTAGACCTCGAGGCGGCATTCAACTTTCGCTTCACTTCAGCGATATTTGGATCTTTATTGGCAAGAGCCGTGGTCCAAGCCCTGTATGCAGATTGCTTGTGGTCTTTTGCTTCTCTGCAGGGCCTATTAAACCACCGGCGTTTGCTCTCTCCTGTTGCGATCCAGCGGTTTGGAATATAGCATTCCATACCCGCTAGGATCGCATCAGCTACTGCTGTTGCACAGGAGTTGGGATCATTTGAAGTGAAACAAAGCCGCCTCCACGGGTACGACGCGAAGAATTCTCGCAGTCCATCCCAGTCTGCCGACTTGTAGTGCCAAACATGCCGCCATTGAGGTGGCCGCGGTGGTTCAGGCCGCGTGAGAGTCACTTGCGTCCGAACGAGGCTGTGGTCTGAAGTACCAAGTGGTGCTTCCACAGTTACTGAGTATTCGTCCGGGCGCGAAGTCAGCAGAAGGTCCAGTATAGAGCTTCTGTGGGTCTCTATTTCTGGTGTTCTAGTAATAGAATGCACCAGTTGAGAGAATCCTTAGCTCAGAGCAAAGTCATGAGCAGCCCTTCCCGCTAAATCAGTTCTAGGAGACCCCAGCCACACTACGTGGTGAGCGTTGAAGTCCCCCAAGAATGCTAAATCCGCGGTAGGGTATTGCTCAATTACCTTGTCCGCAGACCGCTGCAGATGCTCAAACAATTGAGCTGTACCCAGGTCACCGCTATGAGACCTGTAGAGGCACGCAAAGATACGGGTGTGGCCACCGTGATCCGTACGTACCCAAAGAGTTGACAGGTCCCTGTCTTCAAGGCCTTGAAGACGGCGGCAGCAAATATCATCCCGGACGTACATGCATACCCCGGCGCGACTCAGGAAGTTATGCTCGAGTTTGTACCCGGGGTACATTAAGTAGGCTGTATCGGCTGGGCATGATATTTGCGTCTCCGTCAGAAAAAACAAGGTGGGCTGCGCGGTCTCTAAATGGAGATGGACCGCGTTGAGGTTGGTGTGTAGGCCCCTGATGTTACAGAAGTCCACATGTACTGTGGACGTTGGCGCCGCTGTTTTAACGTTTTCCTTGTTATTTCTCTTCATGACCTTTGTGGGGGGTGGGGGGGAGGAAGGTAAAGAGAGTTTCTGTACTCCCAGTGCAGAAGACAAAGCTAGGCTTCGTACCACCATAGACAAGCTGGGGTTGTGTGACTGGCTGGTGCGGCGGGCGGAAGGGCCCCCGGTCCCCTCCCAAATACTGTAGCCGAGTCCACTCCGGTTTCCTCCTCCGGCACGACTACAGCATCGGGCACTTTACACAGGCTGCTAGTTTAGCCTCCTGGGGCGGAGATTAAGTAATCCCCAGGTTCGGGAACCGTACAACCTGCGGGCGGCCAGCGGATAACAGTTTCACCGGGTCTCCCTGACCGCCGTGCCAACATTTCACGCTCCTACAAATCAGTGGTGTCAATTTTAGCCTACGGTCTTTCCACTGACAGCACAAAACCTCTCCAGTGAGCTCTGGCTACCCTACTCACCACCGGGAACACAACACAAGGTTATTATAACCGCGGTATTCTGTAGGGCGGAGGTACTTCCCCAGACGGACTGCTTAATTTGAGACGGGAGATACAAGCTACTTTAGAGGAAATACATGATCTCATATACTGTGCAGCAATAACAGCAACCACCATCTTTAGCAATAATAGTAGAAAGAACGAAGCAGGAAAAAGAAAGAGTAGTGATAATAAACCAGCATGGGAGAGGCGTTTAGAAAATAATATATCAAAATTAAGAAAAGAAATAGGCAGACTCAATCAGTTCATAAAAGAAAACCTATCCAGGAAAAATCAGATCAAATTAAACTACATATGTAAAGAAGAAGCTAACCATGGATAATAAAACACAAAAGTTGCAGGCGTTATCAAAAAGGTTGCGTAGATACAGAAAATCAAACCAAAGAAGAAATGACAATAAAACATTTAATACTAACCAAAAACTATTTTACAGAAATTTTAATAAAGAATCTAGTATCACAAATCCACCTAACATAACAGAAGTGCAAGCATTTTGGGAAAATATCTGGTCCAAACCTATAGAACATAACCCAAATGCCGAATGGATTAAGGAAGAAATAGAGGCAAACCAGTATTTAGATCCGATGACTGAAGTTAAAGTAGAGAAAGTAGATATAGAAATAGCAATAGGAAAGACACTTAATTGGAAAACACCTGGACCTGATAAGATACAAAACTACTGGCTAAAATACTTATCATCGACACATGAACACATTGCAAATTCTTTCAATACGAACATTCAAGAACCACATTCTACGCCCACATTCCTATCACAAGGTAATACTTACTTAAAACCAAAGGACTCAGATACAATAAACCCAGCGAAATATCGACCAATTACATGTTTAGCCACACTATACAAATTACTTACATCAGTTATCTCACACAAAATAAATTCACATTTAATACATAATAACATTATAGCAGAAGAACAAAAAGGATGTAGGAAAGGATCAAAGGGGTGTAAAGAACAGTTAGCAATAGATACAGAAATACATAACCAGGTTAAACAGTTAGATAGAAATCTTTATTTTACATACATAGATTATCAAAAAGCCTATGATAGTGTTCCTCACTCATGGCTAACTCATGTTTCGAAAATGTATAAAATAGATACTAAACTTATAGACTTCCTACAACATGTTATGTGCAAATGGACCACAGTTCTCAATATTAATACAGAATCAGGACCCGTCATATCACCTCCAATTAAAATAGCCAGGGGTATATTTCAAGGAGATTCGCTGAGTCCGCTTTGGTTCTGCATGTCCCTAAACCCGTTATCTAGAATTTTAAATAAAACTGGTCAAGGCTATACAATTCATAGAGAAAGCAATACAAAAATATCACATCTACTTTACATGGACGATATTAAATTATACTCTAGTAATAGAAAACAAATGAACCATCTCCTAGAAACTACTGAGAATTTTAGTACAGATATTAAAATGAGCTTCGGTTTAGGTAAGTGTAAAATAAACAGTGTCATAGGAAAACATCATACAACAGACCCATATATACTACACACACAACAAAATTCACTAATAGATAAAATGGATACAACAGATACATATAAATACTTAGGATATTCACAAGGCATTGGTATAGATAATAAAAAAATAAACGAAGAACTTACAAGTAAATATACAGATAGGATAAAGGCAATATTAAAGACAGAGTTATCAGGTAGAAATACAGTTAAAGCTATCAATACGTACGCAGTTCCTGTGCTGACGTATTCTTTCGGGATCATCAAATGGACACCTACTGATTTAGATAGACTAAATAGACTAACACGAACCACATCTCATAAACATCTTATACATCACATTCATTCAGCAACGGAAAGGTTTAATCTAAAGAGGAAGTTAGGAGGAAGAGGATTCATAGATATTAAAAATCTATACAACAAGCACATACATGCTTAGTAGAATAAACAATAGCCCTATTCACAAAGCACTCACTTACATAACCACCTCAGGTACACCATTAAAATTAAACGTTAGAAACATTAGCATTACACACGAACACATTACAGACGAACACAAAATCGCCAGCTGGAAACAAAAATCTCTTCATGGAAAATACCCCAATCAAATACAATAAGAACATATAGACAGGGAGGCTTCAAACGCATGGTTATATATAGGAAATTTATATAAAGAAACAGAAGGATTTATGGTCGCAATTCAAGATCAAATAATAAAAACAAATAATTACGAGAGATATATAATTAAGGATCCAACAGTAGTATCAGACAGATGTAGATTGTGTAGTACCAACCAAGAGACTATAGATCATATTACGGGAGGTTGCCCATTTCTCGCAAATAAACAGTACACCGATCGACATAATAATGTAGCCAAACAAATACATTCACTGTTAGCTCAAAAATATAAGTTAGTATATAAAATAGAACTGTATTACAAATATAAACCAAAGGATGTCTTGAATAATGAAACCACAAAACTCTACTGGGACCGAGATATTATAACAGATAAAACAATTACAAACAATAGACCAAATATAACACTAACGCTAAAAGCTGAAAAAATCACATATTTAATAGATATTTCAATTCCTAACTCTGAAAACATAAAGAAAAAATACACAGAAAAAATATAAAAATATATATCACTTGCTGATGAAATACGGCAAATGTGGCATCAACACACAGTTAAAATCATACCTATCATTCTCTCATCCACAGGTCTCATTCCAAAATCATTACACACATCACTTACAGAATTAGGTCTACATAAAAAATTATATATTTCATTACAGAGATCAGTTGTTATAGAAACATTTTCCATAGTTAGGCGATTCCTCACATCCACTACACAAACACCCACCACAATTCAAAATGAACCGACTCACTTGGCTTAAGCCCGTGATGGTTCACACATACCAGACAAAAAAGCTGAGAAGTTTAAAATAATAATAATATACTTACAAAGAAATATAATTATACGTGTCTTACAAGTAAGTGCTAAGCATTGTTATAAAAGATTACCTGCAATTCATTCAGATAAAATTTAATAATTGCGTCCTCATTAATCATCAGAGAGCATAACATTCTATCGATGGGTTATTTTTATTTATGACTGGTCTGAAAGCCCTATGTTAAGTACCATCTTATTGTACCTAATTAAAATTAGTTCTAACTATTTGGTCAAAATCGAATTGTTATGATGAAGTTGAATGATTTAACAACAACTGTACCGTATTTGATTTCTCATTTAGGTTATTTATCTTTCGTATTTCGTGAGGAAAAGAGGAAGCCTTATAGGTTCCGTTTCTTCCTTTATCCCGGATTACTTCGTTATCCGCCTGGCTGTATTTCAATTTAAATATATATGAATAATAACACTTCTGCTCACAAGAATATCTTTCCAATATACTTAACTCATAATCAAAAAGCATCTGACAATTTTGTTATACCCCTTAGGTGGCAGATAAACACGCGATGGATAGCGTTTACGTCCCATATGATGGAAAGCGTTTACTCTAGCCTATGGTCGTGTGCAACACCACGGGAGTCACACTCGTGCTGCGAACCCTGAAAGAACAGAGTTTTTATCGATTTTGTCCGTATCACGTGTAGATATTACATAATTGAATTACTTTGTGTATTTATCGTCAATTTCCTATGTGCTAATGATAACAGAGACATTATTTATGGCCTGTTTAATGCACCTGCTGTACATAAGTAGGTACATTACTTTCACACTTGTGTTAACATGTATTATTTTTCAAGAACATTTTATGTTATTTGCGAAAATAAAGAAGTGTGTACACTTTGATAATAAAATAATATCGGTAGATGACTCTCAACTGTCGCCAAAAGACTTTTTTTTATTTTTTTATACCACTTAGTTGGCAGACAAGCACACGGCCCACCTGATGGGAAGCGGTTACCTTGGCCTATGGACGTATGCAACACCAGGGGTGTCACACTCGCGCTGCCGACTATGAGTAAAGACTGATATATATATATATATATATATATATATATATATTATATATATTATATAGGACACGCCAACTTGACCTCACCTCGCCTGATGGTAAGCTAAAGGCAAAGTCTCAGGAAAGAGGGAAAGAGGAGAGAGGAAAGACAGTTTAGAATAATTTTGATGGTTTCGCTCGAAGGTTCGGTGGCTCAGTAGTTAGGGCGTTCCCTCTGTAACCTGTAAGAGAAAGATCGCGGGTTTGAATCCCGACAGAACCGATTCATTAATTGATTTAAGTAGTTGGTATACTATATGCTTTAAAATTTCACATATTGAGAACTCACTTGTACTTTTCCACATTATTTTTAAACCACTGTACAGATTTTGATGGGTTTGGTAAGATTTAAAATATTAGGTGAAGATCGTAATAGGTTGGACAGAACCGGAGCTATGACTTATACTCGCGATAACCGACATCGGCACGGGGGGTGCCGCGGGCAGCTGGTACTGTACATATATGCATGTATCTTCTTTGTTTATCGCTGCACAAGTACGAGCGGCTGTGATGCAGTCGGTTGAGTTCCGCTGATAATTAACTCTATTGTGATGGCAGTATAAATACTTCTGTTAGACTCATAAATACATCAGCCCCGCACGTTGGTATTGGTGCGTGTTAATTTAAAACTCCCTTAGCGTTACAGTGCATTAGTTATTAAACAACATCATATTTTTATTCAAATCTTATTAAATGCGGTTTCAGTAAACATATTCGTGTAAGTAAAATATTTTTGTAGAGTTATTTACAAAACATTGTTTCACAAAATGACTGTGTCATTAGAAAATGGTCTGCCAGAGAAATTAAAACTACCCGTACAACAGATTCTAAAAAGAGAAAAGTTCATAGACTCTAAAGTAACTTGTCGACGTGTGTTGTTCAGTGGTGGCAGTAACCTCGCCATTTCGTATGAAGTCGATATAACAGGCAGAACTGAGGACGAAGACAAAGAATTGAATTTATTCATTAAACAGATTAACTCAAACTCACCATTTAAAAATGTTTCTGTGTCGGGCATCTGTGTCACTGAGCTATTCGCCTACAAAGAACTGTTTGAGATATTTGCTGAACTGCAAGAGAAGGCAGACGTGCCTTCAACTGAAAGGATTCAAACTGTTAAAACGTACGAAGAAAGTAACGAAGAAGTGATAATAATGGATAATATTGCCAAAAGGGGATTCATTGCAAATCATAGAAATGAAGTACCATCTTTAAACTTTTTAAAATCATCTATTAAACACCTTGCGAAGTTCCATGCACTCTCATTCGTCTTGAAAGAAAGCAAACCTGAGTACTTTGCCAAGAAAGTAATATCTTTAAAAAGCCATTATATTTTTGGTGAACATTGGGATCAGGTGATAACTGAAATACGAGATGCAGGCATGGAGCATATTGAGGAAAAATTCAAAACCACACTCGATAAGGTATGCGAAAATTTGAAAACCAAATTTTGTGGATACCATTCGGACGAAACGATTCAGGTGTGCCTGTGTCACGCAGACTATAAGTCCAGTAATATCATGATTAAAAACGAGGTGAGTATTTTACTTTTAACTGCAACACAGACAGGTAGACTGACAATTTAGACAAATTCCTGACGTTTTCTGTTTCGTCTATTGTCTATCAGAGAACACAGTACTAATCTCCTACTAAATCTAAGATTTGTCCGGATTAAACACTATATTTCGTCTTAATTATAAAATAGGTTAGCCTATGCGGGCATTCTGTTCAGACAATTTGCTGCGATTGACCACTTTTTGTGATCATCACAAAACTGACAATGAACAATACTGACATAAAAATGTAATATACAAACAGCTACCAAACATTTAAACGAGGAATGCCAGCATCAGCGCCACAATTGTGTCTTGGATTGTAATCTATTATATTTTTCGGTTATCGCAAGCGGTATTGCGTGTCTTGATAGCGGCTATCATCGCGTTTGGGTCAGCGTAAATGAGTGCTGTCTGTAAATCTTCTCTTTCTGTACTTCATTTTAATTGAAATTCGAAGAAGTTTATTATATTCTTCTATGTTTTGTTTGCTCTCAATTTTCTGAAATCAATTTGCATGAAGTTTGAATTTAGAAACTAGACAATTCTATATGATTGAATTGAATTTACTGTAATTGAATTGACATTGGACAACCATTCACAAGCAGCATGGCCATCAATACTCAATTTTTTGTATAGTACCCTTTTTGGTGAATATTGTCTTTTATTTTTCAGGACGAGCAGAAGATAATCCTCATCGATTATCAGTTCCTGCACTACGGTTGTCCCGTATTCGACTTTATGTATTTCATCTTCATATGCACAGACAGAAAAGTACGCCAAGTCCATTTAGAAAATTTCAAGGACCTGTACTATGAAACGTTTACCCACTTCTTGAAATACTTTGACCTTGAGGCCGCTGCCGTATACCCTAGAGAGGCCTTTGAGAAAGTGTACAAGGAAAAGTTGGACTACGGTCTAATGGTAGCCACTATGATGATGCCTTTCCTGTACGCGACTGGAAATGATGCACCAGATATTAAAGGGTCAGAGTGGACTAACCAGGATGGTGGTGGAGTCATAGCTCGATATCAAGATTTGTTCGAGGAATTTATTGAATGGGGTTACATTTAAATATCAGTAAATGCGACCGTAACATAATAAACAAAGCGTGGGGGTTGCAACTGAGAGGTTGTAGCTTCGGTCACACTAGTAGATATCAAATAACTTCTGAATCTATTTTTAATACAAAGAGTTAATAACATTGCCATATAATTAGCTTTATTGATGATTTGTTCTCGTGAAAATTTAGCTGCGCGGTACGCGGCAGAGTAGAAACCTCCGGGAAAAAAAGGCGTGATTATATGTATTTTTAAATAGATAATTGTTAAATCTGTAGTTAGAAATTGTGCTTAAGAAGACGAATAATTTAATTGATTAAAATTGTCAACAGTCGGAAGCGCGAGTGTGACGACTCTGGTGCTGCACAAGCCCATAGACCACGGTGACCACTTTCCATTAGTTAGGCCGTGTGTTTTTCTTTTGTTGTTTGCATTTGTTTGGGTTGTGAAGGTCAGACTACACGAAAAATATCGAAGTTCAACCAAATCTGCAGTTAGGCTGGTAAACCGGACCCCAGACTTCGATGTGAAAGCTTCTGATAGGACTGGGATTAACGGTAGGATGACCTGATATCCATATCAGGCAACGCGATGTCCGTGCAGTGCTGCAATCACTCGATGTCCGGAAAGCCAGTGGTCCGGATGGTATTCCAGCGGTAGTCTTGAAAAAATGTGCAGCGGAGTTGTCTCCAATGCTTACGCGCCTGTACCGGCTATCCTACAGTTCGGGTACAGTGCCTTTGCCTTGGAAAGAGGCGAATGTTCAGCCGATTCCCAAGAAGGGGGATCGCTCGGAGCCAGCCAACTATCGACCCATAGCCGTCACCTCAGTGCTGTGCAAAGTGTTCGAGCACATAATCAACAAACAGCTCATGCGGCACCTAGAGGATCACTCCTTAATTAATGACCGGCAATATGGCTTCAGACCGAAACGGTCAACGGGTGATCTTCTAGCATACGTTACCCATCTTTGGGGTGAGGCTATGGACAAGCACGGCGAGTCACTGGCAATTAGTCTTGACATCGCCAAAGCTTTCGATAGAGTCTGGCACAAATCGCTTCTTTCCAAGCTACCTGCCTTTGGTCTGCCTTCTAGGCTGTGCAACTGGGTTGCTAGCTTCCTGCAGGGGCGCCGTATTCGCGTCCTTTGTGACGGACGAGCTTCGGAGTTTCTGCAGGTTAATGCTGGCGTGCCCCAGGGGTCCGTCTTATCACCCACTCTCTTTCTTCTGCATATCAACGACATGCTGTCTACCGGCAATGTTCATTGTTATGCAGACGATAGCACTTTGCATGGGAGTTATCATGGACATCCTGCGGCCAAGCAGTCGGATATCGCGGAGAAAAGGCAGCTTCTTGTCACTGAGCTTGACGGGATCCTGAGCCACATTTCTCAATGGGGCTCTGAGAACCTGGTTGAGTTCAATGCCAAGAAGACGCAGGCATGTGCGTTTACAGCAAAAGTATCTTCTTTCCTTCCCCTCCCCACTCTACAGAGCACGCCACTGCCACTGCAGGACAATCTCAATATCCTAGGTATGGATGTTCGCTGCAACCTGAATAACAAAAACTACATCGAGAGTATCATCAAAACAGCCTCACGAAAACTCGGAGTCCTGAACAGAGTGAGACGGTTTTTCACGCCGGAGCAGCGGTGTCTTCTATACAAGACACAAATTCGCTCCTGTGTGGAGTACTGCTCGCATCTCTGGGATGGTTCAGCAAAGTACTTACTAGATGCTCTCGACAGGTTGCAGCGACGTGCGGTCCGCATCATTGGGAATCCCGAGATCACGAATACCCTAGAACCTTTACAGCTGCGTAGAGATGTTGCGTCCATGGCTGTATTTTACCGTTTGTACCATGGGGAGTGTTCTGATGAGCTCTTCCAATTAGTCCCACCCTCCCCTTTCCTACACAGGACAACGCGTGCAGGTCTTAGATGTCATCCGCACACGGTGCAAAACATCCGATCAAGAACCAAGCGGTTCGGAGACTCTTTCCTCTGTCGCACCATTAAGGCCTGGAATTCATTACCAGCTCACGTGTTTCCTTCTTCCTACAGTCCCGGGTCCTTTAAGCGGGGCGTGAAAAAGCATATGATGAGGCCGTCAAGCTGAGTGTCACCATTGTCACACGGTATGTGTAAGTAATGGTGACCCTCTTTTCTGGGACTTTGCCTTCAGCTTACCATCAGGCAAGGCGAAGTCCAATTGACGTGTCCTATAAAAAAAAAAAAAAAAAAAAAAAAAAAAAAAAGAAGACAAACAAGGCATTTGTACGATCTTGTGTTTAGTAAAAAATGGTTTGAGTTGCAAACCACTTTGTGCATTCCACGGGATCAGCATCCCATATTGCTCCGATGCACGTTTTTGTTTCTTTATAACTTCGTCAGCCGCTATGGGTTGCCCTAAATAGTGGCTTCTTCGTTCCCAATATGGGTCTCTCACACACGCGATAAGACGACTCGCACATCAAACGTTTATTTTTTCTGTTTGTAGCATCCAGAATCGAATCGAATTTTTGTTTTCTAATCTGTCGGTTTGAAGTTTCCTTTTAAAATGTTTATATACAACTAGCCTATTACAGTCTACTGCTGGACTAGGCTTCTCCCAGTGTTGGGAGGCTTTGGCCTACTGTTTCCACGCTGGCCAGACGGGTTGGTACAGGGTTTTATTTCAAGTTTTCCTTCCACACTGAATCAATTACTTAATTACTTCAATAAACTATACAAAATATGCATGTCACAAATCAGTTGTGGAAGGAAGGAAAATGCAAATGTAAGTAAACTGAAGTGTGGAGTAGACTAGCTGTAAGCTTCAGTAAATAACCCGCTCCCGTGTTTGAGTTGGGTTCAATCTGGATCTCTCATCTCAGTGCAGTGCACACACTGTGGTGCGTCAACATTTGAAAGCATCTTTCAAAATATGAAGTCGAACTTTCGACGACAATTAGGTACTTATGCGGAGTATAACATATAACTTTTTAAAATAACCCATGAACCAAGACGGTATACGATGCGTATTTTATTAGTACTTATTTTCTTAAAAGCCGTTACAGTTCAAACAACAGCAATAATGGCAGATACTGTACTGGTTTATAACTACTATAAATGTAAATAAAACATCGTTTATATTCATAAGCGGGCTTTGTTTCAAATATAAATCATAAAATAAACTTCGACAACAATATTTACGATACCTTAGCGAATCTGTTTCGTGCGATCAACCGATTCGTGAACATTTTCCGTAATAACTAGCTTTAACTATTCTCCATTTACGTGGTGTGTGCTATTCGCACTTACGTTACAAACGTAATTCGTCTGCAAAGATGTGGTTATTTTGTGAACGTATAGAAATTGAATGTTTGTGTGTGCTTAGGTTTTTTTTTAATGTTTAACACGTCAATTAGACTTCGCCTTGCCTGATAGTAAGCTGAAGGCAAAGTCTCAGAAAAGAGGGTCACCATTACTTACACATGCCGTGTGACAATGGTGACCTCAGCTTGACGGCCTCATCATATGCTTTTTCACGTCCCGCTTAAAGGACTCGGGACTGTAGGAAGAAGGAAACACGTGAGCTGGTAATGAATTCCAGGCCTTAATGGTGCGACAGAGGAAAGAGTCACCGAACCGCTTGGTTCTTGATCGGATGTTCTGCACCGTGTGCGGGTGACATCTAATACCTGCACGTCTTGTCCTGTGTAGGAAAGGGTGGGACTAATTGGAAGAGCTCATCAGAACACTCACAATGGTACAGACGGTAAAATACCATGGACGTAACATCTCTACGCATCTGTAAAGGTTCTAGGATGTTCGTGATCTCGGAATTCCCAATGATGCGGACCGCATGTCGCTGCAACCTGTCGAGAGTATCTAGTAAGTACTTTGCTGAACCATCCCAGAGATGCGAGCAGTATTCCACACAGGAGCGAATTTGTGTCTTGTATAGAAGACACCGCTGGGTGGTCTGATGGGTTCTTACCTTCAAAGCAGCGCTCAACCTACGGGATGGACGCAAAATAGTCACGAAGTCCATCCCAGTCCGCTGACGAGTAGTGCCAGAGACGCCGTTTTCCCTGCACGGGTCGTGGGGGTGCTATAATAGGCACCGTGGAACAGACCAGGCAGTGGTCGGAGTTGTCTAAAGCGATACACTGTACTGGTCCGGGTTACTCGTTAGCAGAAGGTCTAGCAGAGAGGGTGCTAGGCCCGACCTTCTTGGTATCCTAGTGACCTCGTGCACTAATTGGGTCAGGCCGTGCGCCAGAGCAAATACGTGGGCGGCTTTTCCCGTATGGTCTGTTTTGGCGGAGCCCAACCAGATCTCGTAGTGGGCGTTAAAATCCCCCAAAAATACCATTTCGGCGAACGGAAATCGCTCCTGCACATCATCTGCCGCCTGACTCAGATATTCAAAGAGTCGAATTGTCTCGGCATCTCCTGTGTTAGAGGTACACATAGATCTGACTCGTAGGGTCATGGTCTACGTGTACCCATCTTATAGAGAAGGATGGGTCCTCTAGGCAGCGCAAACGGTGACAGCATACATCCTTTCTGACGTACACGCACACCCCGGCTTTTGCTCGAAAATTTTCCTCAAGAACATTGCCAGGGTAGAGTAAGTAGGTCGTGTCGTCAGGGCGGTATATTTGCGTCTCCGTTAGGAAAAACATGGCCGTCTCTAGGTGTTGGTGGACGGCGTTGAGGTTTGCACGGAGCCCACAGATGTTAGTGGACTCCACCTCAAATAGCAAGCTTTTGGGAGTGTGACGAGCCGCTGTGTTGCCTAGTTCTCTAAATTGCGCTGCCATGAGTATGGGTGGGAGAAGGTGTGAAAAAAGAGGTTATTGCCGCCGCAGCACCGTGTGACAAAGCGCGGGATATTGGTTTTATGTGTGAATGTGAGGCATGGCGAGACCCGACGCGCCGAACGGAAGGGCCCCCGTACCCCCCCGAGTATGGTCGCCGGGCTCCCAAATCCGGTCACCATCTGGCACGACGAACCATATCTGGTGGTAGAAACTTGGTGGCACAAATTTGTCTCAAGTTTCGACCGGGTAGGTACCACTGTGCACTATTGCGAAAAACCCTCCATAGCAATTCAATCTCGGTTGGATTGTGTTCAGGGGTCAGCAAGTGCATAGCCGGGCAGAGGTGGTGGTTGTCGCAGCACTAGTGGGACCAGTGGGTCTTGGCGTAGTCTAGTGGGGATGGCGCGGGGCGATGCGCCGAACAGGGAGACCTGTAGAAACGGTGGTGCCGCTGGCCGCCCGCGGTATAGTACAGGGGCCCAACTGGGGTTAACCACCTTGGGAGGCTGCCTCACCAGGCCGCGCATAATCCCGATATGGTTCGTCGTGCCGGTTGGTGACCGGATTTGGGAGCCCGGCGACCATACTCGGGGGGGTACGGGGGCCCTTCCGTTCGGCGCGTCCGCTCTCGCCATGCCTCACATTCATAGATAAAACCAATATCCCGCGCTTTGTCACACGGTGCTGCGGCGGCAATCACCTCTTTTTTCACGCCTTCTCCCACCCAAACTCATGGCAGCGCAATTCAGAGAAATAGGCAACACAGCGGCTCGACACACTCCCAAAAGCTTGCTATTTGAGGTGGAGTCCACTAACATCTGTGGGCTCCATGCAAACCTCAACGCCGTCTACCAACACCTAGAGACGGCGAAACCTGCCATGTTTTTTCTAACGGAGACGCAAATATACCGCCCTGACGACACGACCTACTTGCTCTACCCTGGCTATGTTCTTGAGGAAAGTTTTCGTGCAAAAGCCGGGGTGTGCGTGTTTGTTAGGGCGGATGTTTGCTGCCGCCGTTTGCGCTGCCTAGAGGACCCATCCTTCTCCATCCTTTGGGTACACGTAGACCATGGCCCTACGAGTCAGATCTATGTGTGCCTCTACCGTTCCCATACAGGAGATGCTGAGACAACTCGACTCTTTGAATATCTGAGTCAGGCGGCAGATGATGCGCAGGAGCGATTTCCGAATGCCGATATGGTATTTTTGGGGGATTTTAACGCCCACCACGAGATCTGGTTGGGCTCCTCCAAAACAGACCATGCGGGAAGAGCCGCCCACGCATTTGCTCTGGCGCATGGCCTGACCCAATTGGTGCACGAGGTCACTAGGATACCAAGAAGGTCGGGCCTAGCACCTTCTCTGCTAGACCTTCTGCTGACGAGTGATCCGGACCGGTACAGGGTATCGGTGCGAGCCGCTTTAGGCAACTCCGACCACTGCCTGGTCTGTTCCACGGTGCCTATTATAGCGCCCCCACGACCCGTGCAGGGGAAGCGGCGTCTCTGGCACTACTCGTCAGTGGACTGGGATGGACTTCGTGACTATTTTGCGTCCATCCCGTGGGTTGAGCGCTGCTTTGAAGGTAAGAACCCATCGGATTGTGCTACTGCTGTCGCCGGTGAGATCGGTCTGGGTATGGAATACTATATTTCATACACTGATATCACCGGTGACCGCGGGGTGCGCCCTTGGTTCGGGCGCGAGTGCGTGGAAGCTGTTGAACAAAAACAGTCTGCGCGCTTGGGTAAGGGCGCGCGCCACGCGCCATCCCAATCTGGGCCACTTCAAGGCGGCGTATAACAGAGCCACAAAGGTCTGTAGAAGGGCCTACGTCAGAGCGGATGCCCTGCGCATAGCGCGGCTTGGTCAAGAGCTAGTGATGCATCCCACGGGAAGCCGTGGCTACTGGCGACTGGCTAAAGCCGTGCAAGCCAACTTCTGTCAGCCTTCGCTGCCTCCGCTGCGTAACCCTGATGGATCCCTGGCCCATGAGCCGCAAGAGAAGGCAAATCTGCTGGCTAATCTCTTTGCGGCCAACTCCCGAATCGATGATTGTGGTACGCAGCCACCAACACTACCCGACAGTGACCACGCGATGCCTGATATCCATATCAGGCAAAACTCAATGCTTTGGCTCCAAATTTAAAAGTTTTACAAAAAAGTTCTCTCCGCCTCCTTGGGTCGCCACTTCTTGAAGATGCTTACGAGTCTTTTGTGGAAGAGAAAATAATTTTTTTTTGTGATGTTTCGGAGCGATTGTACCAAATTAATATACATTCAGCTTTCACCATTATTCGGCATTGTCTTTTCGTACCAAAATTTACACATGCTCTGCGTTCAACTCAACTTTTTACATTTTTGGAACTTTTAGGTCAAGTGGATAAAGTGCTGCAAGACACTCTATGCAAAATTTTTAATATAAATTTGAACGATCGAGTGTGGCTTCAGGCGTCCCTTCCAGTTCGTCTCGGGGGCCTCGGCGTTCGCAAAATTGCAGATGTAAGTATGCCAGCATTTTTGTCGTCGGTCCATGGCACTGAAGAATTAGTCAGGAAAATTCTATCTCCTTCACTGATTAATTCGGATGTGCCAGGTAAGGCCGAAGCTGTAAATGCTTGGAAAATGACTTGTCCAACTGCCGCCATGCCCGCCAACCCATCTTCCCAAAGGCAATGGGATGAGCCGCTCAGTATTGGTGTTAAAAAACATTTAATCAGTACAGCTACCAGCGCTGCTGAGCGCGCTCGTCTATTGGCTGTGGGTGAATCTGAATCTGGTGTATGGCTCCAGGCACTTCCTTCGCCCAACATTGGAACAATGTTGGACGACACGACCTTCCGCTTTGCGACTTGCCTCCGTTTGGGTGCACCGTGTGTTTCTCCGCATCGGTGTCTCTGTGGAGAAGCTGTCGATAGCCTTGGACATCACGGATTGTCTTGCAACAGGAGCGCAGGCAGCATGTCCCGACATGCAAACATTAACGATATTATCCGTCGAGCTCTTGTCACCGCCGGCGTGCCAGCTATACTTGAACCTGTTGGTTTGGCTCGCGACGATGGTAAGAGACCGGACGGTATGTCGTTGATACCTTGGAAGATGGGTAGGCCTTTGATGTGGGATGCAACTTGCGTCGACACCCTGGCGCCTTCCCATCTTCCAAGTACGATGGACTGCGCATGCGCTGCTGCTGCATCAGCGGAGACTCTCAAACGGCGCAAATATACCAATTTAACTGGTAATTATATTTTTGAGCCGTTTGGAGTCGAAACGTTGGGTCCGTGGGGTCCAAGCGCGCGCGCACTATTCAAAGAAATAGCGAAGCGACTAATCGACGCTTCCCGTGACCATAAGGCTGGCCTTTACCTCGCTCAAAGAATTGGCATCGCCATTCAGCGTGGTAATGCCGCCAGCCTCTTGGGCACGGTACCAGTAGAGATCGATGGGGAGGAATTTTTCGATGCCTAAAATTACAGTCTCCCTCTTTTTCTCTATTCCATTTTTGTATATATTGTATAGTTAGCATAGTTTTATATTAATTTGTAAGTAATTGTATATTATATTAAGGAACGAGCGAGACCGATTAGGAAGTTGAGTGAGACAAATATAGTCGACATTAAAATATCCTAGGTATGGATGTTCGCTGCAACCTGAATAACAAAAACTACATCGAAAGTATAATCAAAACAGCCTCATGAAAACTCGGAGTCCTGAACAGAGTGAGACGATTTTTCACGCCGGAGCAGCGGTGTCTTCTATACAAGACACAAATTCGCTCATGTGTGGAGTACTGCTCGCATCTCTGGGATGGTTCAGCAAAGTACTTACTAGATGCTCTCGACAGGTTGCAGCGACGTGCGGTCCGCATCATTGGGAATCCCGAGATCACGAACACCCTAGAACCTTTACAGCTGCGTAGAGATGTTGCGTCCTTGGCTGTATTTTACCGTTTGTACCATGGGGAGTGTTCTGATGAGCTCTTCCAATTAGTCCCACCCTCCCTTTTCCTACACAGGACAACGCGTGCAGGTCTTAGATGTCATCCGCACACGGTGCAAAACATCCGATCAAGAACCAAGCGGTTCGGAGACTCTTTCCTCTGTCGCACCATTAAGGCCTGGAATTCATTACCAGCTCACGTGTTTCCTTCTTCCTACAGTCCCGGGTCCTTTAAGCGGGGCGTGAAAAAGCATATGATGAGGCCGTCAAGCTGAGTGTCACCATTGTCACACGGTATGTGTAAGTAATGGTGACTCTCTTTTCTGGGACCTTGCCTTCTGCTTACCATCAGGCAAGGCGAAGTCCAATTGACGTGTCCGATATAAAAAAAAAAAAAAAAAAAAAAAAATCTCGGCATTATGCGCGGCCTCTGTACTATACCGCTATACCGCGGGCGGTCAGCGGCACCACCGTTTCTACAGGTCTCCCTGTTCGGCGCGTCGCCCCGCGCCATCCCCACTAGACTACGCCAAGACCCACTGGTCCCACTAGTGCTGCGACAACCACCACCTCTGCCCGGCTATGCACTTGCCCTGAACACAATTCTGCTTAAGGAAAACCACTGTCATACCATAAATTAATATAATTTTAGACTTTAAATCAATGCAATTAAAGTCCAAAATTAAAATTTTCATTACACTTTTTCATACACTCTCCAAAGAGTGGATGAAAAAGTGTAATGAAACTCTTTTCATTTAATTTTGGACTTTAACGGTATAGGAATAAGGTCTGAAATATAATGCCATTTTGCAGTGTCTGTGCTATGGCAGCGGTTTTGCGTTGGGACAGTGGCCTGGTCTCAAGCTCGTGGAGTGGGTTTAGTGTGGTTCTCGAACGAGGCCGTGTGCAAGTGGTGATGAGGCGCTCTAGATCTCTCAGGACAAGTATAGCTTGATTACTGCCGACACTTCTAAAATGTAACTAAATAAGTAGCTTGTGGTAACTAATATTGCCAAATTCTTTCCTCGTAGACTATACCTTGACTTGCAAATGTAATTGTAAGCTGCGTTAAGCTTAATATTCTTAAGAGTCTATTCGCGACCTGAATGAATAAACATATTTGAATGTTGATTTCAATAAATGGGGTTATTATTTTAAATTGGACCTTTGACTCAACAATATTAGTAAAGATTCAATTTAAATCGAGGAAATAATTCTTCAGTTGACTAAGAAATACAGCTTTTACAGTAAGAAGCGAACTAGAAGCAAGATATGCAAATAGATAACGATGGCTTGGAGTTTATCGGCGAGGGCTGACGGAGCGAGGCGACGGCGACGCGCGGCGCCCCGGCCCGGGCGCGGGCGCCGAGAGCCGCAGGAATACCTCGGTGCGACGCGACGCCTTATTATTGAGCATTTTATTTTTAAAATAAATTGAAAATAAGGGTTATTCCTAAGACATCGATTGCGTCTTCCACTAGGAGGAAGCACGTTAATTTATACTGAAGTTTTAAGTAGTTCATGATTAAATGGCAGTAAGCAAATGCAACGTTTGGATTTTTTAAATATAGGAAAATAAAACTAAAACACGACTTTTGAAAAAGACGCTTTAAAAAGTATTAAACTAGAAAATATCAAGAATATCCGTGGTCGTATGCCACTTTATCCCAGAATGTTTTGTTTTGTATGGACTAAGTGGCATACGACCACGGATATTCTTGATATTTTCTAGTTTAATACTTTTTAACCCCCGACGCAAAAATGATGGAGTGTTTTTTTTTTTAATATAGAACACGTCAATTAGACTTCGCCTTGCCTGATGGCAAGCTGAAGGTAAAGTCTCAGAAAAGAGGGTCACCATTACTTACACATACCGTGTGACAATGGTGACACTCAGCTTTTATAAGTTTGACGTGTCTCTGTGTGGGTGTGTGTGTGTTTGAGGGTTTTTAATTTTTTTATTAAAGCGTCTTTTTCAGTTTTTAGGTTTTAGTTTTAAACTAAATTTTTTATTTACATTGTTTTGGGGCAAGCAACGGCTATAATTTATACATATTTGTAATGTGCTAATAAAGTCCTTTCAAATGATACCAAACACGGTACATTTATCTCAAGTTTATTTTTTAACACAGTACTTTATGGCTGCTAGAGGGTGCTACATTAGATTCAGTGATACGTCATATAGCCTTTAACCAGCGGACGACCAAGACACTTTTAATGATACCTCATTTGTTCAGTTCTAATAAGTAGTTCAGGAGCTCCTCGTAGCTGCTAACAGATGAACCTACATACATACATACATACATACATACATAGCCTGTCAAAATCATAACCCTTCTTGGGCTTCGCCGTAGTCGAGTAAAAAGATAAAGCTGTTGTTTCAATTAATGTAACATTGGATGCTCGCTAAAAACTGCTGAACATTTTCTTTCTGGTATAAAAGTCGTGACTAGGCATCCGAAACGCCGGCAAAAATAGTTAGTTCCATGACTTAATCGCGAAAAGTGCCGAACCGTTGTATAAACATAATAGTCTATAAAAAACTTATGCTGTGCCCTGACGTTCTTTGTGGTTCGCTTCAATGCACGATGCCTTGTAGCAACAAGCTAAAAATAATAGTTAACAAAATAGTACAGTGTCACTGCCCACACTTGCCCCCTTTTGATGAGTGAGGGGAGCGCTCAGCCATGCACGCCGGGAGTGGGGGCCTTCTGAATAGAGATGAAACGGTAGGCGGTACTCGCTAATTATTCCGCTGCGATTGCTGAACTAAACGTGCGCTTAGAACAATAGAATTCTATTAATTAGTTCATTGACATCTATAATTAATTTTTGCTTCACTAAATCTTAGTGATGCTCCTATCATCTTTGCTTGAGGTTAAAGTGTATCGGGGGTCACCCGCATGTTTCAAACGCTAATTAATTCCAAATTATTTGCTTCCGAGAGTGAATGGTATCTACTTCTATGCAATAATGATGATGAACGAGCTCCCTGTTGAATAATCGTGAAGTATGAGATAACGTTATTACGTTTAAATAAATATAAAGGTATAATTAAAACGCAAAATAATTACGGCTGAAGTGTGCAGAGCATCACGCAGCCGTCACACCGCATGTATCCATCACGGCCGCAGCTTCCCTAACTTTCTGTAAGGAGGCAGTTTGCGTCTTCGCGGGGCGCGCAGCGGGCTGTGCACGGAAACATAAATAAACCTGAAAGAGTGCAAACTTGTCGCGACCCGGACTCCGGACGTTCTACACAGATTCATTTCAGATCCAAGTTTTGAAACATGCGCCGCTGTGAGCATTGAATTCGCGCACTTTTCTTCGTCATCTTTCGAGGTACGGCTAAACCAAACGCAGAACAGACAGGTGTAACTTTTTCTTTTTTATTATACCACTTAGGTGGCAGACAAGCGCACGGCCCACCTGATGGAAAGTGGAAAGTACCTATGTTTCAATTAAGTGCATAATTAACAAAGGTACAAACTGAAATATCCGCCATAATAATTTTAATAATCCCTTAAATTTAAATACCTATATAGAACAAAATACAACAATATACGTTCACCAGTAGCGGTCTCGTAGACAGCTAGTCCGTGTATCCATTGATTACCAATTCCACCGAGACCTCCAGTGAGTGCAGCTTCGAGGTTTACCGGTGTCCAATACTAACTCTTTTATTTACCTAGTATTTGTGTGCACCGGAACAGCCGATTGTTACTTTGTGCTATCGAATACGATAATAAAACTGCGATGGCGAATACAGAATGAGGATTTTTGTGTTGAAAACGCAAAATATCCAATAGAAAGGTATAGGTACCCCGATGTGTTAGATAGGTAAAAAGTGCCTTTTATTTGATGTGGAAATCCCCCCGTTGTAACGGGAACTACCGGGGTAATCCCACGATACTTATAGCTGTGATCGTCTATTTACCTAATCTTTAAACCCCGACCCAATATCTATCATACATTACTTTAATAATCCTGACACTACAGTTTAAAACGTTATTCTAACTTAGTTTTTATTTGTTCGGAATAGTGTGATGATAAGACTGTGGATTTATATTTTATTCAAATGAGATATAAATTAGATTCAATATAGGTCTTTGATAGTTTGAACTTTGTGGCATCTTTTTCAGCTGTATATTTTATATAGGCCTTAATGTCGAAGATATCATATATGATTTGTGATATGTGATCCGGATCAATTAAATATCTCAAGCCCCGAAGAGCGAGAATATGAATCTCAAGCCCCGAAGAGCGAGATTACATATGATCAATTCCGAAGAACTGATAGCGTTGATCAAAAGATCAAGGCTCTCCTCCACTTCGTCACAGTTAATTTAATTCAGTTTGTAAAACCTCCACTAAACTCCACTGTATACTGTAATCCTTCAGTTTTCGGCTTCTGGTTCCAGTATAAAATGTAGTAGCCCTTTAACGCCTCACGAATCTCATGAACGATGCCAAAACAATTAGAATAATGATTGAATGTGATATAATATTATTTCAACAATAATTTATTATGCCTTCACGGCTGTAATGGCAGTCATTTACTAATGAATATATAATTAATTTGATAGGTTTTGGCAGGTTTATGGACCGCTACACTTTACAAACTGCTCTGATTGGTAATAATATGGTATCTTCAATCAGAGTTGCTCTAATACTGTATCAAAATGATCCAGGAGCCACAGAATTGAATCCTAACAGTTGGTAATAAATGTATGACTTTACTATTTTAGGCCTCAGTATGGTATAAATGATGAGATCTAGTATAATCTTAGATGAATAGTATAATATATGAATTAATTATGTAATTCTAATAGGACATAACTAGTTCACTTTAGTACGTATGCTGTTAAATAAGATCTCACTAAATAAAGCCTTTCGCATTAATAATTCAACTGCAAATTCTTTCCAGCTACAGTCAAATGTGGAAATAACAAACCCCAACTCAATCTCTATACAAGTTGTGTATTATACCTAACCAAGATATAATTTACGAATATATAACACAAAGATAACGTAACAGATTCACTTCAAACTTAATGTACAGTGCACACCTATAATTCTTATAGAATTCCTACAATCTATGTCTGTAGCAACAGAAAAACTAACTAGACCTAGCTAGGAGCCCTAGTGTTTACCTTAGGTCTATTAAGACTTACCAACCTTAATAGGTGAGTTTGAAGCTATGTGTATGTGTGTGTTGTGAATTGTGTAAATCAACAATGTGAACTAGCTAAGGTAATAGGAAGTGATTTCGTTTAGACTCTCCTACAACGAGACCACGGAAACCTAGGTGACCAGGATAAGGTATTGAGACGCTTTCGAAGGCCAGTCTCAGCCCCGAAATTTAAAGCAATCTTTACCTACAAGAACTTATCAACACTACGTCTCAAGGATGTTTGGTATTTGTGTGTATTGGAATAGGTATATAAATAATTAGGAACCTTCTGAAATAATTCAGAAAGCGCGTTGTTCCGACACAGTTTCCGCACACCGAACTTTTGCCACTTTCTCACAAATTACACTGGCGTAATACGGCTAGAATAATTTAATGAAACCGTTGCATGGTCTGTGCGCTTCTACTAATCGAGCCAAACTCTGTGTCCCGCAAATCAGCCGATTTCCTTTTATACCAGTGTGAACTCCGCGCGGGAGCGGGGACGCTTGCGTCCTTTTTTTATCATAGGATTTTTTACAATGTCAACAAAGGAATTCAGTGCAAGTTAATTTTAAGCTCATGTTTACATTCAGATATAACATGCCTTCATGCAATATAATCAATTATGATTATATTCTACAGAATATCAATCATGCAAAACAATAGTATATAAAATACAGTAAACCAAATATACAGTAACTAAATAATAAACCAATAATAAACCAATAGTAAACCAGTAATAAACCAATAGTAAACCAGCTGGTCATGCACGTATGTATCAACATACTGTATTTGCGCTTTCGTCGTGAAGATGAGCTCTTATTTATTTTTTTATAGAATTCTATTGTGATGTATTTTTGTAATGCTTTATGCCAATTATTAGATTAATCCGAAGATTAATCATTCCATGGAGTCAAACTCGCATGAACCTACAAATATGTGTGGCGTAACATGACGCCTTAATTATAATCAATATCCACCATCTTTATCATGATACTATCCCATATCAAATATGATTACATTCTCAATGTATTGTTATAATATGTAATATTGCACTCGTTCACGTAAATAATATTAGCATCATAACAGTCTTTTGCATACATGTGTTTAAAAATAGAATATCCCACGAATTCGATTTAGCCATCGTTCCCATAGCGTTGAAGTGGACGCTCTAACAAAAAATATAGTTTATGACCGGCCGACCTCTCTTTAGAATAATACGTATTTTAGTTAAGAGAAAGAAAAAAAATGACACAATTGTCTTGGCACATGCATAAAAAAAATATACCATGGTTTCGTATTGTGTAGTTATGCTTCAAATATGAGTACTAAAATGATAAAATAATCTATATTCTAAATATACGATTATGTTCCATTTCAGTCGCCTCCTCAGACTTTGAAATAAGCTGTTTCGCTTAGAAGCAGTCTTCTTTCGAAGATCTGTCTATAGGGTAAAACTCTAAATATTTCAAACTTATCTTCATTGACCCCTTTTTTATATAATACCTTGGTAGATTGATAGTGTTATAATTACCCTTTATTTTATTGTATTTGGGTTCCACGAGAGTTTAATAATTATTTGTAACCTAGTTAGCCTTAAACATTCACAACATCCCCATGACTTGACGATTGAAACCATTATCTGTTCTATTGTTCGATTGTCATTGCCTGTCTCGGTATTTTAAAATAGTTCAACTTGAATGTGTCTACAACTAAGCTAAAGTAAATTAAAGTCTACATTAACCCTGTGTCAAAAAACCTGTCTAACCAACGCCTCCTATCCTAAACTTATCTCTTGGCAATATCCAATATCTATTTGAACGCTCTACATAATCTAATGGATAACTCTCTGTTAATGTATTAATGAATGTATTAAGTCGTTTAGTACATGTCACCTCATCTTGTCCAGCTAGTCTTATTGGATTTTCTGTCTCTTTAAATAATAATTATAAACATTAAAATTCCTATTAACAATTCCACTTTAACAATTTGACTTTATCCAATTTTAATTCGAACTTTGTTAACCATTTAACTTCAAGATATATTTGTGACGTTAGAGCAACCCGGTCTACTTAGTTTTTGAACTGATATTATTAGTAGATTGTGAAGTATTATTTTCGCTACTTGTACTCTGAGTTTCGGTCGTAGGTTTGAATTCAATAGGTTTCACGCCTCCTCGCATATTATAGTAAGTTCTACCACGTGTTTCACCTCGACCACGCCTATTATAACCCCTATAAGACTGACCTCGGTTATGATAATCTCTATTGTTACTAGTTGGATTATGCCTAATGGTATTTACACGTACTGAACTATGTTTTGTATTTACATGAATACCCCGCGGTCTTTCGTGTATTTTAGCAGTTGTACTCTGCGATTGCGAGCTACCGGATTTTTCTTTGTTTATGTTACGTTCTAATTGTCATAAAAACTCTACCGCCTCCTTGACTGTCATCTGCTGTTGTCGGCTAAAGTACGCCACCTGCACATAGTCTGGCAATTGTCTAAATATAGTATTAACCTTTTCCGCATCCGTAAATGGTAATGATAATGCATAAACTTTATCTAACTGTTCACAAAAATATTTCTCCATACTACCAGTCTGTCTATTATATAGAGAAGTTATGAACCTATTTTTCACTACTTCTTGTTCGGAATAACTCCAAAATACGTTCTTAAAATCTATTTCAAAATCACTGAAAGTTTTCCAATAACCTCTATAAATATTCATACGAGATTTAGCTTCCCCAGTTAAAGACTCTATTGCAAATAAAAGTGCCCTTTCATCAGTAAAATTCTGTCCTACTAAATAGTTTTTTAAATCCCTTAGAAAAGTCATTGGATTATACGTCTTATTGCCATCGAACGTAGGTAACTTCTGTTTCACTTGAACTACAACCGTTTGACGCGCCATCTCACTAACAGTGCTAATTTCTGTACCACTAGCAATTGGTGCTACCGTTGAATCTGAACTCCTACCGCTATCGCGATCATTTTCTAATCTCGTCAACCTATTCAAAATCTCCGAAAGTAACTGATTTGTTTCATTCGCGCTATCTGTGTCCTGATTCTTGCTACCTGACTTACGCATACGGCGTTTGTTATTCTTTCCAGACATCTTAAAACTTTAAATAACAAGCTAATAAATCTAAACTAACAACCTTCTACTTAAATGTTACTTATTACTGTGTGTCAATGTATCAAAATATGTAAGTGTTAAAAAACTTATGCCTATCGTAATCTATATCTCAAGTATTCACAAAATCTTTATCACCTAAATGTCTACTCAACCAATTGGTTATTTTAAATCCGATAATAACGACCTATTTCTCAAGTGTTATAATGAACGACTATTTGAGTGTGTTGGGTTACTTTGTTATTATTTTTAATGTTTACGTAATATGAAGTGTCACACTGAAGTTTTTGAATATGAGATTTCTGTGGTTATGTTATCTAGCATTCGAAGTATTGACCCTTCTTTTTTTTTGTTTAACTTAGAAAGTTTTTGAAACACGCAACAATTTTTTTTTTTTCTGCTAACTGTCGTCTAACTTAACACGTGTACCAATCTCGTAACTTGCGTAAGCGAAAAAAATTAACTTTTAGGACTGCAGTTTGTATGCAACTATAATGGATGACCCTTTCTAAACAATAATCTCAAGTTTTATTACCTAACACTACCAAAAATTGTGAATAAACAAATGATTTTTATAACAGTAGTGACGGCTTCAAAATAATGAATGAACTTAATGTTTACTAACAGTTTTGGATTTCAAAGATTTGTCTATTTTATCTACGTTGTGTATATTTTAGGTAAAATGTAATGAATTGAAATTTTAATGATTGAATTATAGCTGAATATGTATAAAGTACTGAGAGTAATATCGCCTGATTCTTTCCGGTGTATTAAGAATTTTTAATACATTAAACGGAATTCTGGTCACGCGGCGCCAAATCTGTAACGGGAACTACCGGGGTAATCCCACGATACTTATAGCTGTGATCGTCTATTTACCTAATCTTTAAACCCCGACCCAATATCTATCATACATTACTTTAATAATCCTGACACTACAGTTTAAAACGTTATTCTAACTTAGTTTTTATTTGTTCGGAATAGTGTGATGATAAGACTGTGGATTTATATTTTATTCAAATGAGATATAAATTAGATTCAATATAGGTCTTTGATAGTTTGAACTTTGTGGCATCTTTTTCAGCTGTATATTTTATATAGGCCTTAATGTCGAAGATATCATATATGATTTGTGATATGTGATCCGGATCAATTAAATATCTCAAGCCCCGAAGAGCGAGAATATGAATCTCAAGCCCCGAAGAGCGAGATTACATATGATCAATTCCGAAGAACTGATAGCGTTGATCAAAAGATCAAGGCTCTCCTCCACTTCGTCACAGTTAATTTAATTCAGTTTGTAAAACCTCCACTAAACTCCACTGTATACTGTAATCCTTCAGTTTTCGGCTTCTGGTTCCAGTATAAAATGTAGTAGCCCTTTAACGCCTCACGAATCTCATGAACGATGCCAAAACAATTAGAATAATGATTGAATGTGATATAATATTATTTCAACAATAATTTATTATGCCTTCACGGCTGTAATGGCAGTCATTTACTAATGAATATATAATTAATTTGATAGGTTTTGGCAGGTTTATGGACCGCTACACTTTACAAACTGCTCTGATTGGTAATAATATGGTATCTTCAATCAGAGTTGCTCTAATACTGTATCAAAATGATCCAGGAGCCACAGAATTGAATCCTAACAGTTGGTAATAAATGTATGACTTTACTATTTTAGGCCTCAGTATGGTATAAATGATGAGATCTAGTATAATCTTAGATGAATAGTATAATATATGAATTAATTATGTAATTCTAATAGGACATAACTAGTTCACTTTAGTACGTATGCTGTTAAATAAGATCTCACTAAATAAAGCCTTTCGCATTAATAATTCAACTGCAAATTCTTTCCAGCTACAGTCAAATGTGGAAATAACAAACCCCAACTCAATCTCTATACAAGTTGTGTATTATACCTAACCAAGATATAATTTACGAATATATAACACAAAGATAACGTAACAGATTCACTTCAAACTTAATGTACAGTGCACACCTATAATTCTTATAGAATTCCTACAATCTATGTCTGTAGCAACAGAAAAACTAACTAGACCTAGCTAGGAGCCCTAGTGTTTACCTTAGGTCTATTAAGACTTACCAACCTTAATAGGTGAGTTTGAAGCTATGTGTATGTGTGTGTTGTGAATTGTGTAAATCAACAATGTGAACTAGCTAAGGTAATAGGAAGTGATTTCGTTTAGACTCTCCTACAACGAGACCACGGAAACCTAGGTGACCAGGATAAGGTATTGAGACGCTTTCGAAGGCCAGTCTCAGCCCCGAAATTTAAAGCAATCTTTACCTACAAGAACTTATCAACACTACGTCTCAAGGATGTTTGGTATTTGTGTGTATTGGAATAGGTATATAAATAATTAGGAACCTTCTGAAATAATTCAGAAAGCGCGTTGTTCCGACACAGTTTCCGCACACCGAACTTTTGCCACTTTCTCACAAATTACACTGGCGTAATACGGCTAGAATAATTTAATGAAACCGTTGCATGGTCTGTGCGCTTCTACTAATCGAGCCAAACTCTGTGTCCCGCAAATCAGCCGATTTCCTTTTATACCAGTGTGAACTCCGCGCGGGAGCGGGGACGCTTGCGTCCTTTTTTTATCATAGGATTTTTTACAATGTCAACAAAGGAATTCAGTGCAAGTTAATTTTAAGCTCATGTTTACATTCAGATATAACATGCCTTCATGCAATATAATCAATTATGATTATATTCTACAGAATATCAATCATGCAAAACAATAGTATATAAAATACAGTAAACCAAATATACAGTAACTAAATAATAAACCAATAATAAACCAATAGTAAACCAGTAATAAACCAATAGTAAACCAGCTGGTCATGCACGTATGTATCAACATACTGTATTTGCGCTTTCGTCGTGAAGATGAGCTCTTATTTATTTTTTTATAGAATTCTATTGTGATGTATTTTTGTAATGCTTTATGCCAATTATTAGATTAATCCGAAGATTAATCATTCCATGGAGTCAAACTCGCATGAACCTACAAATATGTGTGGCGTAACATGACGCCTTAATTATAATCAATATCCACCATCTTTATCATGATACTATCCCATATCAAATATGATTACATTCTCAATGTATTGTTATAATATGTAATATTGCACTCGTTCACGTAAATAATATTAGCATCATAACAGTCTTTTGCATACATGTGTTTAAAAATAGAATATCCCACGAATTCGATTTAGCCATCGTTCCCATAGCGTTGAAGTGGACGCTCTAACAAAAAATATAGTTTATGACCGGCCGACCTCTCTTTAGAATAATACGTATTTTAGTTAAGAGAAAGAAAAAAAATGACACAATTGTCTTGGCACATGCATAAAAAAAATATACCATGGTTTCGTATTGTGTAGTTATGCTTCAAATATGAGTTTTAAAATGATAAAATAATCTATATTCTAAATATACGATTATGTTCCATTTCACCGTCAGCTATCGTAAGTGGATTATGTCTGACTCGAATCGATTAAAATTCTCGTGGTTTTGGGTTTTCCAATGATGCCAGGGTGCAAGATTACCTAAGGATATACCTTAATCCCCGGTTGAACCTCACCTCCGGTTTCTCCTCTTGGAGTGAGAGGTGCTGCCGTTCCCATTGCCCAGCGTTTACCACGTGGAGGTGGCCTCACCTAATTGCTTTAATATTTTTTCCTGACTGCGTATTTTCATATTTATTCATGAAAATCAGTCACAGAGTACTAGCAGTTCAGAGTCAGTGTTAACAATACCTTTTTTTACTAGCAGCATACTGCATAAGTTTTATGTACCTGAGACGTCGCACGTACGGCGATGAGACAGATGCACGCAGTAAGTGAAACTTCTGAAGTTGCACCACCGCGGTATCGTCTCGTACGGCCCTTGTGTCGCATTTCCGTACCGCAAGCGACGCCGACGGATTTAATATAACTTGGCTAATAAACGCTCAAGTTATCTCAAGCGTCAACAAGAGTGTGCCTGCTCCGGAGTCCCGGACAAACTACAAGCTCCTAAAATAACTAACTCCACACTTGCAGGACCTAGCGCTGGCGGTACACACTCGGCTATTTATGTCACCCTGTGTGTACAACGTAATATTGGTAAACGAACGACTTTTAGTTGCATGTATTAATAAATTGATTAATAGATAGGCTTTTTAAAATGGGTATATGGATCACCTAATAGGAATTTCAAATGTCATATACCAACTAAAATGACCAAGAGCGTTTCGCAAGAATAATCAACATACATATAATCACACCTTTATCCCCGGAGGGTTAGGCAGAGGTGAATTACCACCCATATTTCACCAATAATTGTATTCGGTCCGATGTAATAGGGCGCATTAGGGGGTGAGCCTTTTGCCGTATTTCGGGCACTATTGTTGACTCGAGCCATGCATCTGAGGCTGAGTCTGAGCTGTATATATAGCTTTCCGATGTTAAACTGCCCTATCCATTAGTCGCCTTGTACGACACCACATGGAAGAGATGGGGTGGTCCAAATTCAGAGTAATAAATATGTATTTTAAGTCTGGTGTTGCATAATTTCGTAGGCTACGGAAACCACTTTCGATCAGACGGGTCGTGTGCTTGTCTGCCACCTAAGTGATATAAAAATATCCAATATTTCTTTATATTCAAGACAGTATATCCTAGCAGGAGTAGCATTTTGTCAATTTTATTTATAAGACACTTTTCTAGATTTCGTGCTGCCTGTGAAAAATTTCGCCACGCGAGTAAAGTTGCTCGCCTGCTATTTTAAATGTCGGTACGGGTGCGACGCTCTGTGTTACTCATAGTGGAGAATAAGTGGCCAAGGGTGAGATAACACTGTAGGTAACTCAAGTTAATTTTGTTTTAGATTTATTCTTGACTTACAACAGATTGAACCATACATTTTACAGCTCATGCAACTTCGAACACGCCTCTTCGCAAATTGGAATTGCGATTTAAGAAATAATAATAATAAAATTACAATTCAAGATTCAAAATTCATTTATTTGCATAAACATGGATGTTGTTACAGTAAAATTGTCGTTTGTCATAGTGCCAACATGTTTCGCCCAGACAGGCGTACAAAAATTATTGATATTGGAAAATTTATTTTAAACAAATTATAAGTTATGTTGTGTCACAATTAAGAACATTAAATAGCAAATTACAAAAATATTAAACATGTTCAATAGCGTAAATAGGAAATTAATATCTAGTACATGTCAATATTTTATAATGTCAATACAGAAAAATTGCAAGTTCCCTAAAAATAAATTGTATATTAAATCAAAAAGTAACCAAGAATGTCATGCAAAATTATCATTAAGGAAATTCATTAGATGCCTATATATAGTATGCCTTTCAAAGTTTTTTTAAAGGGATTCATGGGTAAATTTTTAATGGTTCTAGGTAATTTGTTATAAATCTTAGAGGCTAGGCAGAAGATGCTCTTGTTCATGAATTATTAAAAATATATACTATAAATAAATATACTATTAAATAATAAAACTGATGAGGGGTTCTGGGGCAGGCCTTCCTCTCGAGATTGGGAGATCAAATCAAACGGGGGAGGAGAAGTTTAGACCTGAGGCTAGAATTATTATAGGATAAGTTTACAGTTACTACATAACTACAGTACTCTGTAGTCAAGTAGTTATGTCAACATACATACATGTAATCTCGCCTTTATCCCCGGAGAGTTAGGCAGAGGTGAATTAACACCCGTATTACATCAATCATTGTTCCACGTAATAGCGTGTGAGCTGAGCCTATTGCCATATTTTGGGGACTATTGTTGACTCGAGCCATGCATCTGAGGATGAGTTTGGGCTGTATATACCTGTCTGATGTTAAACAGCCCTATCCCTTAGTTGCCTCTATTGCCCGTGGTCCACCCGCTATGTTGAAATTTAATAACGACATTCCCACGACGACGATCCCAACGATTCCGCAAACAACTCAGTTTTTATATACTGATCAAAACACTATTAATATAGTGATTAATATTTTTAGGCTTTGACAGACAAACGAAATACAATTTGAAAGATCATTTCTATGAAATAATTTAAAATTATAACCAGTACTCTATAAACACTGGTGGCGCTTGGCAGCGTGCGGTAATGGACTGTATTGCGGGAAGTAGCTAACTGTTCTATTGACGCTTTACACACAAAACAAGACAGGTGGCCGGGCTGCCGCGGATTCGATCCAGGCAGTGAATGCAGCCCGAGAAATTAGGAGAGGATGCACTAACCTTCACGACACACGTGTTTTCATCGCAGCCGGTACACGGATCTTCTCTTCCTTGCTCAGGAGCTGCCGTCAGCATCACTAGATCGCTTGAGGAACACACGAGAGGCACAATCCGATCGGTAAAGGTCTATGAAGCGGTAAAAATGTAACAAATATTATACATTTCTGAGAGACGCGAGCGCGGTCCGTCCGTCTTTACGCTGGCTAGTTCAAAGCGAGACTGAGTGTCTATATTTCACAAATGGCGGACGGAAGCTACATCTATGGTTAGTGCGGAAGGGGAAACGGGTATAAAAGGAGTGTGTTTCCGTGTCAAAAATACAGTTTCTACTTCGGCGCAACCATTCCCCCCGGCTTGAAGGGTTACCTTCGAAACGACAAATGCGAAACAAATCTAAAGTCTAATCTAAATCTAGGTTTGGGAAATAACAACTAAAATATAAACCTAGATTGGAGCTCGTGCCTACTGCTGGCTAGGCAGCGGGCAGAGGCGAACAAACAACACAACGCAACAGTCTCGACCAAGACGAGACGCGATTAGCCAACAACAAAATAAGGGTCTCTTCACGTGGGACCGATACAACAAGCGAGTGCTTCTTCTCCTCGGGTGGTTCGGAAACCGTAGTGGGATTGAATTGACTAACTGGCCACCCATCTAACGCGGCATGAATCCAGGACGGTCCACCAAACCACAACGGGTGATCCAAAATTTGCGAAGGAAGCAATCCACGAGAGAGACAATCGGCTGGGTTGTCGGTGCCAGCAACGTGAAAGAGATTATGTGGCGCCAATTCAGATTGAATTTTGCCACTCTATTAGCGACGAATGTGTCCCAACGATGGGGCGAAGAGTGGGCCCAACACAAAGCGACTGTTGAGTCCTAAAAGCTAAAATTCTATTAATATTAATGCGAAAATTTACAATTATGTCAAATAAATTACCTTAAAGATTCCGACCACAATACAAAATGTCATTAAGCGACACGGAAGTGCTAGTCTTAGCACTGCCATCCAAAACTACGCGGAGTTTTAGTAGTAAGCTTATCTTCTCTAATAACTCCGCGGTGCGGGATAATGTACGAAGGCTGGGTCCCGCCAGTGTCCGCAGGCGCAGGTGAGATGTAACCTTTATCTAAATATTCATTAACAACCTCATCATAGGCCCGCTTCGACTTTGGGGACGCCTGCATCTTTCGTTCCAAACAAAGAAAGCGTTTTTCAGCGGATACACGGGAGCCACCGAGTGAAAACTTGCGGATGGTAGACTCCAGTGGCGGCTCGACGGTGCAACAGAACGAAGCAGTCGAGTGACTAAAACTATCTATAGAAGCGGGTGCGGAACCAATTATAACAAAACCAAGAACTGTTTCCAGTGCGTGCGGAGCGGGGTACGTCGGTCCCCCTTGAACCTTACGTGATAACTGGAGGTGCGGGAGAATCGAAGCGCCGATCAATATATCGACGACTCCAGGAACAGCGTAAGTCTCATCTGCTAAAGGCAAGTCTTTAAATTTCGTTAATAAAGACGTGTCAACCGGGACGGTAGGCAACTGTTCAGCTATTCTATCTATAACGAGCGAATCCATGTCAAACCAAATATTATTATTAAAACGAGATCTAAACCTTGTTTTAACGGTGCCACGAACAGCTGACTGTAAGCTTCCAAAACCCTTCACCACTGAGCGGGTTGAACGCTTATCAACATTGAAACCAAGACGCCGACAACAATCTTGAGTAATAAAATTACTTTGCGAAGCGCCATCTAACAGCGCTCGAACAATGCGCGGCTTACCTAATGCATCAACAATAACAACGCGAGCGGTCGCAAGACACACAGTAGTGAGTGCAGCACTAGCGGAGAACGAACACAAGGTGACGTCATCCGCGGCGGTCACCGGGCGGGCCGGAGCGCGCGCGAGCGCGGGCTGCGGCTGCGGCGCAGGCTGCCGTGTGTCACCGCTCGACGAGCCAACCGTGCTCACATTGGATGCGGCATTACTATTCTCAAAATGAAGCAAAGTGTGGTGTCTCGCTTGACATTTGCGACAACTATTTCTACTATTACATAAAACAACGCGGTGTTTAGTACCGAGACAATTAAAACAAAAATTATTAGCGCGAACAAATTTATAACGATCACTAGGCGACAATTTTAGAAAACCAGGACACCTGTACAGTTGCGAATGATGAGTGCTACACAAAGAGCAAACAGGTGACTGTACACGTGCTGGTGCGGTACTAACATAAGTATGAGTTGACCTCAGTGACTTCGATGACGCATCTACTTTGCGTGCAGAATCAACAACTATCTTCGCGCCTTCATGTTTCGATGAAGAGCGCTGCAATACTTTTATATGCTCGCGAACAAAACTTTCCAAGTCTTCGAACTTAGGAATTTTATTGCCGCGATGATCCGACTCAAACAAACGAATGGTTTCGGAATCTAATTTCCTTAAACCCATATACAAAAATACGAAGTCGCAGAGGTCATCAATCTTTAGGTTCTTTACGGCGCGAACAGCTGACGCGAAAGTATCTAGAAATTTCTCTAAGTTTTGATCGTTACATGCCGCAATAGATTTCAAATCAAACATCTGATCTAAATAGGCGTTAGCTACCGATCTTTTATCCTCATACCTAGCTTTCAAAGTATTTAAAATTAAATTATAATTCTCGGCACTAAACGTAATTCCAGCGCAAACGGTTATAGCTTTACCAGTCAATTTTTCAACGAGATAATGCAACTTTTCGTGATCTGTCAACGAATCGTTCTTATCTATTGTATTCTCAAACTATCTATAAATAGACACCAATTGCGAATGTTACCATCAAACTCGGGTATTTGAATTGGTGGCAACTTAGGTCGGTCGCGAGTGGGGTTGGGTAGGTCAGCCGGCTTCTCCAAACTCCTAGCGACGCGTTTGATACGACAATACAAATCGTCAAACGACGACAAGGCTTGATAACTCACTGAGTAATCGGGATTCAAATTCAACTCTAAAACGTTGATGTCATGTACTAAGGTTTCGAAATCCGGCTCGAAGGACCAAAAATGGTGGCGCTTGGCAGCGTGCGGTAATGGACTGTATTGCGGGAAGTAGCTAACTGTTCTATTGACGCTTTACACACAAAACAAGACAGGTGGCCGGGCTGCCGCGGATTCGATCCAGGCAGTGAATGCAGCCCGAGAAATTAGGAGAGGATGCACTAACCTTCACGACACACGTGTTTTCATCGCAGCCGGTACACGGATCTTCTCTTCCTTGCTCAGGAGCTGCCGTCAGCATCACTAGATCGCTTGAGGAACACACGAGAGGCACAATCCGATCGGTAAAGGTCTATGAAGCGGTAAAAATGTAACAAATATTATACATTTCTGAGAGACGCGAGCGCGGTCCGTCCGTCTTTACGCTGGCTAGTTCAAAGCGAGACTGAGTGTCTATATTTCACAAATGGCGGACGGAAGCTACATCTATGGTTAGTGCGGAAGGGGAAACGGGTATAAAAGGAGTGTGTTTCCGTGTCAAAAATACAGTTTCTACTTCGGCGCAACCAAACACCAAAGAGGATAATGTTTTATTTATTACTGACGAGTAGATAATTATGTATGTATAGATGTAACATGCAAATGCATCATTATCTCAAGGACTGCTCATCGAAAACATTCCACCCATCAATCCAGTGATCTAGGAGAACTACAGGAAAAACCAGTTTCCCATAGTTCACCTAGGTGAACCACAGGAAAAAATAATTTCCCATAGTTCACCCAGGTGAACCATGGGAAGAAATAATTTCCCGTGGTTTACCTAGGTGAACAAAGCGGGTGAACCAGGGGTAATAAAGGCTTAGTTGCCTTGTACGACACCGCATGGAAAGAGATGGGGAGGCCCAAATTCTACTCTGAGAGGTGCCTATGTCCGGCAGTGAACTGCGATAGATAGATTGATTGATGCTGTCTGTATGTAAATATGTACTGCACAAATTAAAACCTAAAACCCGACATTTTACTGGGCTTTATTTTAACTAAGTATGCAGGCCAGTTGCAAAACTAGTATCGTGTACAATGGTACTTGTTGGATAAAATTCCCAGTGGTACCATTAATGGTACTAATTAACGGTACAGGTGGGAAAAAGGGACAATTACACCTTTAGCTAAGATTGGAACGTATTTTTACGACAGTAAGTGCCAGATAAGTTCCTATGAGTAACTACTAACAAACACTTTATTACTGAAACTTTATTACTTTTAGTTGGGAGTAGACAATTTAAGTACGGAAGCTGCCTAGCAACTATGTGCAGGAGGGGAGAGGTGACAGAGGCAAGGAGTCCGACAACACCACTTAACATCAATCTTGTCAGCTCAACTGGCTCATTTATCTCGCACCGTGGTGCGACAGAGACGGAGTGCTGTGAGAACGACTTCTAAAGAAGCTAATAGTGTTTAAGTATGCTCATTACGAACATCTCAAGGTTGAATAAGTAAGTAGGTAGCTCTGGGACATTTGTCTTTTTGTAAACAAAGGCAGCCAAACTCGATCTGTTATCTAAACCTTATACATTGCCTCTTAATCTTCTTCCTTTGATCACATGATTCGTAGCTCGGAGTCCCGTCTCCTACTCCTCTTTCTGTGATTAGATGGTTTGGTTTGGTGGGCTTTTACATGTGCGACTGTTGTCTGGTCTGCGGAGTGTCCTCATCTATCAGATGATGTACCGGCTTGTTCATCACTGGTCAGCTATGACCACCAAGTTCTTGGTGTGGTATTCTTCTACACCTTAGTGTTAATCCCAGTCGTATCCGAAGCTTTCAGCTTGCATTCTGGGGTTCGCTTTACCAGTCTAGCTGCAGATTTGGCTGAACTTCAATATTTTCCGTGAAGTGACTGCCATCTAATCCTATATCGAATCATAACAACTAGTTCAGTTGATCACAACTACCCGTAACGACTGCCATAGCTCTATATATACCCAAAGAAGAGGCAATATAAAGTGATGGATTTGTTGACATGTTGAGAAAAGAAACAAATAAAGGGACAAGAAATAAACTGTAAGTGCACTAACATTACGATGCAGCAGTCCACTTACACTACAGGGAATAAAGGACGTACGCTCGAATAAAAGCAGAATGAGTTTGCATATTTTAGTGAAATAGCTGGTACACAATTGTAAGTGTGGAGAGGGTTAAACATGTGGCAGTGAGTGGCAGTAAGCAGGTTGCTTATCGTGCGCGGGAACTGCTAGCGGCAGCGTCCGACAGCCACTGCCGCTGTAACTGGCAGCAATCACGACTCACGAGTTCACTCGAACTAGAATAGCAGTGAACTACTTACATCATTTTAGAATTTAACAATTACGTGAAGCAAAATACATTGAAATAAATAATAAGAACATTACACATACTACAATGACACATACGCTTATTGTAGGCGTGTTAAACAGCGGATTATCGAACTTTTCAGTTTTACTGTTAGTTTAACGAACAGTAGTAATACTGACAGAAAAACTTAAATAAATAAAAATACAAACGTTCCTTATTTCATTGTACGCGTCCTTACTGTCAATATAATACGTATAATGTCATAGGCCATGGCTGATTCCTTAACAACAGAGCCTCGTTCCCTCATAATCATAATCGTGTAAAAACCCCCACCACAAAAAACAATCCTCAAAATGTCGAAAATAAGTTGTTCTATAACTTAGATAAACCTTGTTGGTAATATTATTTTTAAACTTTCGCGGTGTGAATTCATAATTATACTAAGTATCTACTTCTCGCGAATTATATTTTGGAACTTACTATTTCTGCCGACGTTTCGGATGCGTTGCAACACCCGTGGTCACTTGTTGGTAATACATAATTTGATGCAAGCGTTGTCATGTCGGGGGACCCTAACTGGTAGATATTATCGGAACGATCCAAGATTCCCAAAGAATTCCAAGAAGAAGAATGGCAACGCTTGAATCAAAATATATATTACCTACTAGGTATATCAAAGTTATAGGGCTACTAACACAACTTATTTTCGACTTTTTGAGGGTTGTTTTTTGTGGCGGGGGTTTTTTAAATTTTTAATTAAATTTTATTTTACACCTTTTAAACTGATCTACTCGTCAAGCTGTTTGATTTGATACCCATGTTGCGGGAGTTGTGAAATAAAATGTAATTCGCTATTTTGTAGCGGCGGCCATCTTGGACAGATTTTTTTAGTGTTCATGGTTTGAGATAAATAATAATGTTATTCACTACAATACTAATTGTATGCATTATTATTATCCACTTTTACGGGTTACTTGTTTAAGAATTGTTCGTTTACAGTTCTGTCAATACCCTCTGAATACTACTGTTCTACTTCGAATAGAAGTACAGTGAAACCTGGTTAAGTGAGACCCGAAGGGACCTGCTTTATCTCACTTATTCAACTTACACACAGAGTCTCAGATATCCAGGTAAAAATATTTTTTGTCTCATTTACCATTAAGAGAGATCAGAATACAGGTTATTTCAGTTACAGAGGTGCGATTATTAAAATAACATATAATATAAATATTATACGTGAGTTTTAATCTTTATTAGAAATAAAAAAAAGATAATTAGGGTATGTGGGATCTAGGGATACAACCCATGTATTACATTGATATATAAAACAATAAACATTATTATTGTTAAGTATTAAAATACAAGTTTTTTAGAGTTCCGTATCTTAAGAGGATAAAAATGGAGCCCTTGTAGGAAGGATCACTTCGTTGTCCATTCGTCTGTTTGTCAAGACCTTTTTCTCAAGAATGCATGGAGGCATCAAGTTGAAATTCATATCACATACTCAGGTCTATGACGTCTTAAAACTGTGCAAAAATAAATCTTTCAATTCAACGCATTCCAAATAAACACCTCAACAAAGCCTAGGGAACAAGATGACCCCAATTATTTTTTTTCGTGTAAATCTTGTTTTGCAAATAACTGGCAGCAAATAAATAAAAATAGAATAAAGTAGATTACAGAGTTGTTCGAAATTTTAAAATAAATTTAAATAAGTAATGATTTTCGAATATGGAGGGAAAACTTTTAAAAGTGTTTGATGGTGCAGTTTCTATGAGGCAAAAAAAAATTTTTTTTTTTATTGTAAATAACGTTTATTATCAATAATACGTCTTTTACGTATGGTTTGTGCATTTTTGTGACTGTAGTCATCATGTCACGTCTACATTTAAGTCGCGAAGAGATGTTAAGGGCTGTTGGTATGCTGCAAGCTGGACGAACTCAACGCGACGTAGCGGATGCTGTCAACACCCAACCAAGCGTAATTTGCAGATTATGGGCACGCTACAGGTCTACAGGGGATGTTGCCGAACGTCACAGGGGACGAAATAGGGTTACTACCCCGCGACAAGATCGTTTCTTGCAAAATTCCGCAAGGCGGCAACCCACGATTACTGCTCGTCAGTTGGTCGCAGGCCTCCAGTCTCAGCATCAAGTGGTTATTAGCGATCAAACTGTCAGAAGAAGACTACACGAAGCCAATCTTTATGCTCGCAGACCGCTTAGGATTCCAGCTCTTCGACGTGGAAATCGAGGTCGTCGCTTATTGTGGGCTAACGCATATTTACAGTGGACCGACCATCAATGGGCACGGGTTCTGTTTTCCGACGAATCTTGCTTCGGTTTTCATCCTGATTCGAGAAGAGTGCGTATATGGCGAGTTCCTGGACGTCGGAGTCGTCTCCAGAATCCGCAAGAAGTTCATCCTTACCAAGGTGGAACAATCATGGTATGGGCTGGAATTCGCCTTGGTGGAAGGACCGACCTCGTTTGGATACGGGGCAATTTGAATGCAAACCAATACATTCAGGAGGTTATACACCCCATGGTAATCCCTCATCGACAGCAGTTCGGTCAAGATTTTATGTTCATGCAAGATAATGCACGGTCACACACCGCGAGGGTAGTGGTCAATGCGTTAAGCGAGCACAATATGACGACGTTGGAATGGCCTGCTCAGTCTGCCGACCTCAATCCCATAGAGCATGCCTGGGATTTGCTTGGAAGAAGAGCTTTCAGTGATTCTTTGGAAAATCTGAACACTGAAGAACAACTTTTTTTACACCTTCGCAGTGTATGGAGCCATATTCCACAGACGATGATTGACAATCTCATACTAAGTATGCCACGCCGTTATCGAGCTGTTGCTAATGCTTTAGGAGGTCCTACAGATTATTAAAAACGTTTAAAGTACGGTTAATTACTGTATTTCTTACTACCTCGTTATTTTTGTGCCTAATCATAGAAGGTTGTAATACTCAAAATTGGCACTATTCAATTCTTTCTTAAAAAAAAAAAAAATTTGGTATGAAAATGTTTTTATTAAAATTAAAATTAATAACGGTATAAAAATACCCTTCTATTGATATAAAACACTCACTATTACAAGAAAGGGTTTTTAAATAAAAACTAGAAATGTCCTTGTTCCCTAGACTTTGTTGATGTGTGTATATTACGGTTTATGTAGCCTACGGAACCCTCGGTGCGCGAGTACGACTCATTTTCACTGCCACATCAACATTTTAGTGTATCTTTTGGCAGAATCAGCCATCAGATGATTTTCGAGGTTATCAATTTTATTAAATAGGTAACCTAATGTTAAATAGGTAACAACGCAAACTTCCATTATTACAATTAACCCCACCTTCTCTCTTTAAATTTCACACAGCATGTGCAAAACTAAGTATACCACTTTGTCGCTTCCAAATAAATAGGTTAAACGCAATTCTAAAATTATTGTAAGCATTTAAAATGTAGACCTTGCAGAATCTTACCATTAGACAGGGTGGATTTATTTATAAAAAAAACTGGTTCCATGATTTGCAACCATAATTCCTATATTAATATTAAGTTTAATTTCATCAACAAAATTGAGACAGAACCTAATGTTAATTCATCGAGAGCTCGCAATCAAGCCACTTCATAGAACGCAATATCCTCCTAATTGTGTTATCTGCTGGTAGTGTACCCTCAGAACAAGGGACCTCGTCACAGAGAGTTAATTAACATCCATTCGTCAGGCTATTTTTTCTCAGGAATACGACCTTGCGAAGCGTTTTAAAAGAAAAAGAAAAAGTGGCTGGCTGAGGAAACGACGATAATGATTAATTGTCCGCAGCGCCGTCGAGGGGCTCTTGCATATTTTTAACTAAAGAAAATCCGACTTCGTCACACTTAAGTGATGGTTTTCCTTCTCATTAAAGAAATTTGTTCACTCACGTGTTGTTCGCTCATCTTTAGTGAAAGGTAATTGTTTAGAAAAGTAAGGAAAGAACCACGTTTCCAGCAAGTGCTAGGAAAACCCTTGGCGTAAGTTTCATGTTACTTACTTATACTAATCACGAAGTAACCAGGTTTTAGTTTTGGGCCTTTGAAAATAAAACGACGAGAAATGTGCATATTTATGGATGACGTTAATATATATTTGCATAAAAATAATCTTTTCCCTATGTATTGTTTTGTTAGATATACGAGTGGCATACGACCACGGCTATCCTTGATATTTTATTGTTTAATACTTTAGTCGGTTTTAAACTTATTTTTTATTTATATTATTTTGGTGCTCGCAATAGGTATAATTTATACATATTTATGCTAATTAATCCCTTTCAGTTGATATCCAATACGATATATTTATCCCAAGTTTATGTTTCAACACAGTACTTTAGACAATACAGGGCGTCACCATAGATTCAGTAACGCATTATAAAGCCTATAACCAGTGAACGACTAAGACGCTTCTAACGATACTTCATTTATCTAGTTCTAATAAGTGGTTGAGGAGCCGCGGGGAAACAGATGAACCTAACCCCTCCTTTTGCTTCGCCGTAGTCGGGTAAAAAATAACAGAAGGTTAAAAGTGAAGTGAAACATGGTGCACATATTCTTATAGGATCAAAGCCCGCAATAATCAGGTACGAGTATAAATTTAATATGACAAATATTCATTTAATATATAATTACAATAACCCTTTTCTCGAGTACATAACTCACATTTGCAAGACACCAAAGAACGAGTTAACTGTCTCAAACTGAATACTAAAACAATGATAGACCCCAGAATCGGACAAAATAATCGAATAAGATAATTCCCCGCCTCCAAGATCTTTGCTTCCCTTGTGCCCCATCTCTGCGCCAATCAATGTAACGGTACGTTGGGAATTCCCCAGATAACACAACCAAGATTAGAATTTATCGTCAAAGTTGTTCCCCCGCACAGTCTGGTCACCTCCTGACCCGGTTCAGTGAGGCACGTTCCAACTGATATCACGTCTGAGGTTACTGATGTATTCTGCTGACCCACTTACGTAAAATCAGGTACTAATTGGTGGAACACTAACGCGGGTTCTTTATTTGAATACTAGTGGAGGCAACCACCTTCATGTTTGGGTGTCATAATTGATTTATAGCGGAACCAAACTGGTGGAGGGACGTCAGACATATTTGCGTCAGAGAATGGAATATTATACTCCATTCTCTGTGTTAAATGACACATGTTACAGCTTACAGCAAAGCTAACTTTTCACTTCATGAGGATCATGGATAATTTGTAACTTCATAAGTTTCTAAAAGTCATCATACGATTTGTACCTCCTATTCTATCTACTGTCTCTTACACACCTCCCACATTACTGGATAAAGCATATCCTCTCGACATCTCCCGTAAAGTTACTTCGACATTAGGAACTAGTAGTCCTAGCAGGAACGATGAACGATTAGGAATCATTCCGTTACACTGACCGAATGTACTCGTGCATGTTTCTTGTCACTTACATAACCACAACAAAAGAGCATCCGTTCGCTCTAAATGGTGCGCTCGCCAATCAGAGTGAAAGACTATATCTATAGAAACGAGACCACATAGTGTGTGGGTGTCTATCTGTGTATGTGTGGCGGACATTGACGGTATAGAGAAGTGCAATGTATTCATTGCTCAGACTAAAAGCCTGATTTTAAAAGACACGTACTTCATAGAGAGAGAGGACAGATGCAATGTTTTATTTGATACCTTTTATTGTACTGATATTTAAAGCATAGTATCTATTGGGCAATAATATTGTCTCTCACTGCCAGAAGACGTAATATTATCACAGCATGTGAATCAATTTAAGAACAAACTCGACAAGTATTTTTAATTTCAAGTGAAAGCTGGTGGAGAATGACATGATGTATCTACCTAATAATAAATAAATAAATTACAAGTATTTAATTTCATTGTGAAACATATTGTTTAATACAGAGACGTGTATTAGAACATAAATAAGTCACACAACACTAATGCTTGTATACATACATACACACATTGGCTGAGGAACAATAGAACCCAATAAATGTTAGTAGTTGAGCTTTATTACACATCGAAATACGTGAGTACTCTGAGTACTGCGAAATACACAGAGTCGCAAGCCCTCTCATTTACAAGTTCCATCTGTCCATTTCTTGACTGTTGTAACATTACTATGTAACCCCTATTTATTAACTTATTCAAATTCAAATTGAAATTCATTTATTTGCTAGAACATGGTGTATAGAGGTTACATTTACTAACTAAACTCAGCATATGTACTCTACGCATAGTGAGAAGTTATGTAGGTAAAAAACCAAATATAAATCATATTTCTGGTACGATTTGTGTTCCCTTTAGAGTAGATACTTATTGAATTGCATTTTTATAACACTCCGATGTCAGACGAAAGCATACGGCTCACGGCACACTGGAAAGCGGTGACCCTGGTATACGGACGTGTGCAACACCAGGGGAGTGTTGTGTTGTGTGCATCGTCCTAATTAGTCCACACCGTAGTCCACACATTATTCAGTCGTTGCGGTGTGAATGGCATATTACAATACATCTGTCATTGGTTGGATGCATGTAAACTTTAGGCATATATGCACCCAAGGCAAAACATATTTCCAAGCATAACCATTTTCAACAGCTTCAACGTGCAAACTTCCATTTTGAAGCATTTAACTACGTCGAAGTTGTGAACTTTTTCTTGTAAATTTTAATTACAAAATGCATAGTAGTTACAGGTTTTAATAAGTACACCGAGGGCTCGCTTCGGAGCTCGCCTAGCCGGGCTAAGAATGTGAGATTTTAATTTCGTTATTTACATTCAGTACCTATATGAGGCAAAAATAGGCGTTGGTTTTCAAAAATTACGTAAATTGTATGTGTGTCAAAACTATTGTGAGTTGAGATTAAAATTCGTACCTGTACAGGAAATTATCTCTTCGAGCAATGCCGGTGCTGTAGGGGGTGGAATGCGCCGAGCAACACGCTGCTTATCTACATCTCTGTGGGTACAAGACAAGGTGCCAGTAACAGCATTAATACAATTTCTAAAATTGATGTTTTTGGTGCCAAGAACAACAAAATTTAACTTCTTACAAAATCTTAACTCTGACAAGTGGAAATCTGATGGCCGGAGTATTGTGTAAGTAGAATGAGGAATGTATAGGATTTGACGTTTATGTCATGCATGGGCGACTGTCAAAAACGTCAAAACTCATACATTCGTCATTAAGTTGCGAACTTTTTTAGAAAATTTATTTATAATAACTATTGTTATTTCTTTTTATGTGATTTTTTGACATACTCTTATTTTTATCCATTCATCGGACGGTGAACATGCCTTAAATAATTTGCCCGCTTGACGGTAATAGGCTCACTCTTATTACGATGGACTAAAAATCAAGTTTGGTTAAATATGGGCTAAAACACATCTTTCGACAACATCTTTTAGGGGTTAATACAATAGCTTCGGGGATGTACAGGCGTGGATGTTTATGTACCTACACTTATTTCTAGAAAAATACTTATTTGCAAACAAAATTCAGTAAACTGCCATTACCACATTTTCGATTCATTTGCTAAACTGATTACTAATTAAAGTCGTTGATTTCTTTAAATCCATTTCTTTGTAATTAAAATTTTCCAAAGCGGGTTTCAGTAGAACATCACCGGGAGAACTATTTTCGTTTTACCGTGGCCTCTGTGGCGTTGCGGTAAAATGTTCGCCTGCTACGCAGGGGGCGCGCGTTCGAATCCCAGTCGATGCTCAGTGCAAATATTTGTACGCATGAATATGTATATTTGCATTTGTCTGGGTGTTTCTATGCATTTACAAGAAAAAAGTATGTAAGTATGTTTATCCGCATTCTAGATTTCATAACACAAGCATCTTACCATGGGTCTAGATAGCGATGTGTGGAATGTTGAAGAATATAGAGTATTATTACCAATAAGCTAAACAATCAGCAATAATTTACCATGAGTGCACAATACATTGTTAACTTATTATTGCCAAAATAACCCACAACGTCGCTTTATCGCATTCAACCCAATGCATAAAGCACGCAATTACTCACGTAATGTGACGCACGTCACGGCGGTCACGGGTGACCACAAACTCGCACAAATCAATGTTATTATTTGTCACACGCACGTGTTGCCACCCCGTGCAGTGGACAGTCAGCGTCAGATCGATCCTGACTAACAATGTACCCAAAATGACCACCACTTTCTTGTAAACTGATTGTTCAGATATTTTATTGATTCAAATTGTATTATCGTCCAAACTAAAGGTGAGTAACATCACCTTTAGTTTGGACGATAATACAATTTGAATCAATAAAATAGTTTGGTATTAACCTCATTAGTAGGTTTTAGGATCATTGGCGGAGCGGGAGCGAAAGAGACTCGCAATTCGCTCCACCTGCGTGCGGAGGTGGTTCGGGCGTCGGAGGTTGCTAAATGACCTCCGTCCCCCATGAGCGCGGGGCTGGGGGTGACGGGTGGAGCTGCCTGTCACCCTAGCAGAAGCAGGCCGCGGCGGCGGTGCGCGATGCGTGTCTCTCGATACCCGGGGGATGAGATAGGGACTCCGTGGTCCCCCCACCCTAAAAGGGCCGTCTCACAAGGGAAGGTCCTGGGCCGGCCGGGTGCGAGGTATATCTCAGATAATCTCACCAGCGGCCCACACAGTCAACGTGCGTTTTAATCGGTTCAAGTCCGACATAACTTCCCCCTCCGGCCCCGGTGGTGAGAGTATCCCTGGGGATTATACGCACCATAAAAAAATGGTATTAGGATCATGTTGAGTACTTTGCTAGTTAATATCGATCTGATGCTGCCTGTACATTGTGCGGTGTTCTAAAATTGTTGCCAATATTATTGCCGGTGGTGAATTTCGCGTGAAAATTCGATACAATAGCGACCGTAATTGGCGATGTCCCCAGTCGCACCTCGCCACGGGGCACACTATGTCAATGACAATATTAATTATCGTAATTAACTGATCGATTTTATTAATATGAAGTGAAATTTTGAAATTATAATTCATATTTTTTCCATCCCTTGTGAACAATTACAAGTTTTAAGTTAAAACTTACTACTTTAGAAAAAGTAGGTATTTTTAAGCACAAATCTGAAACCTATGGCGTAGCGAGAGATCGTCCGACTGTAACGTTGGAAGTCGCGGAATCAATAAATTCGCACTCAATGCAAATATTCACATGCATGAATATGTGTATTTTCATTCGTTTGAGTGTTTCTATATAGGTACATAAGTATGTATATCTGTATCTGTAAGTATTTATTTCTAGATAGCGTTGCGTTGAATGTCCTAAGACATTTAAATAACGTATTATGCTAAATATCGTACAGATAAAAACGGACATCAGAATACAAATTCAAATCTCATTAATTCTACTTCAAAGCAAGCGAGCTTTTGGTCCACACCCGACGCGACGGTCCTATGTAAATGTGCGAGGTGCGGGCCGCGGGTGCGGGCCACTATTTACTCCCCGCCACAGAACCTTTTGACATCGAGCCGACGGTTATTGCTCACCAATAACACTTACACGTCTCGTAAAATATGTCTACTGTGTGTAACCGGGCCCTTTGGGACGCTCATCGCAAGATAAACGAGATTGGCAACTTATTTTGATACAATTCGAGTTCCAAGGGCTCCGGGAATAGTATCTATTACAACAGTCGTAGAATAATAAGGTACGATTTATGACTTTGTTGTTTGTTGTTGCCAGCGGCAGAGGTTTTATATGCTCGTATGTCAAATAACTGTTTAGATGTGCACTGACGGCTGTCATCAGAGAGGTCATACTTCGACTTGTCTGTGGTTGCAGAATCTATCTTACAACGTCAAGAGTCTAAAAACATGAGAGATTTTTATTTTTTTATATTTTTTATATAGGACACGTCAATTAGACTTCGCCTCGCCTGGTCGCTGAAGTGAAGTGAAGGCAAAGTCTCAGAAAAGATAGTCACGCTTACTTACATATACCATGTTACAATGGTGATACTCAGCTTGATGGTCTCATGATATGCTTTTTCACGCCCCGCTTAAAGGACCCGAGACTGTAGGAAGAAGGAAACACGTGAGCTGATAATGAATTTCAGGTTTGAATGGTACAACAAAGGAAAGAGTCACCGAACCACTTGGCTCTTGATCGGATATTCTGCACTGTGTACGGGTGACATCTAAGCCTTGCACGTGTTGTCCTGTGTAGGAAAGGGGAGGTTGGGACTAATTGGAAGAGCTCATCATAACATTCACCATGATACAGACGGTAAAATACTGCCAAGAACGCAACATCTCTACACACCTGCAAAGGCTCTAGGGTGTTCGTGACCTCAGGGTTCCAATTACTAATAGGACACTTGACACTTGCTATAATCGTGATTGGCTATTTTAAGTTTCATAGTCATCATATTACCCTAAAGCGTAATATTGCATCGAAAGTATTCACTTTACAGAGAACTAGTGTAATCCGCTTATCACGGAATAAAGCAACTCCAACTCATAACATAAAAGGTTATAAAACACGTCATCCGCCATCGCGCACCGCACACTTTATATAATTTAACTGCTTCCGTATAATCCGGAATGTGAAGTAGGAGCATAAGAAGGTAGGATATTGCATTTTTGTGTTACATTATCATATGAAGAGGCGAACACACGACAACCGCGAGGCGCGCGGCGCGATGACAATCTCTTTCGAGTCACATTGGCATAACTGTTCTCAAACATTTGAATTTTCTCCTCACATTAACGTCTATTTGGAAAAATATGTTTGTTTATTTATATGTCCAACGTATACATTGTAATAAAACTACACACTAACACATCATTGTGGGATATCCAAATTTCTGATAATAATGCAACGCTGTGTTCCGTTTTCAGAAATGTTTCAGGTCATCACACTTGGAAGTGTTTAAAAAAGTATACCGGCTTAATTCAGTTCCAAAAAGGTTTGTTATGTTCTGTATGTGACACAAGGGTCATACAAATCGGGCCTCCCATTTCGTCTTTAAACCACTATTAAGTAACAAACAAAGTGTGTTAAACACTACTAAACCTTCAATTAGTTTAGGGCAGGACTATTGGAACTAACTTAAAAAAAAACTTAAATAGGAGGTAAAACAAAGTAGAACCCTAAAGTTTTCACAAATTACACCTGCGAGATTCTTATAAATAAGTAATACCAGTTAAGTAAACTTGCATTATTAATTGGCGACGCTCTGATCTCGATTTCGTCCGGCAATATTGAGTGCGAGTACTACCTCCAGTTCGCCCTACTTGTACTTAGTGCGAATAAAAGACAAATAAAATGTAGGTTGACTGCCACATTTATAATTTAACATTTCTTTTAGTTTGATTAAAAAAGTTTCATCAGAGTGGTCAAAATGAATCTTTTTTATACTTTTCGAAACATCCTACGGTACCACCTCGTCTGGTTTATGATTGAAAATTACAGCAGATAGGATAGGCAAATTATTTAATTGTAATATATATTATGTATATGTTCTGTACGTGAAGAGTTATGTTAATTATTAAATAAAATCATATAATTTATTATACTCAATTGTTAATATTGTAACCAAATCTTTTATTTCTCTAGCTCTCGACTTCAGCCGAGACAGGGACTAGCTATACTTATAATCAAAACTTCTATTTCAGTGTAATTATAACTACACTAATTTTATCAACGTAAACTCATTAAATTCATCTTAAAATCATTTTAATCAACTACAAGTAAACGTATATCGTTTCAATGGCGCCCAACGTGGGGCCTATATATAAAATAATACTTACTTCTATGTAAACTGACGAGGTTTAACATCCCGCAATACAGAGTTAGGATCCTCGCAAGTCAAAGTTGGCATGTTGTTATGGTAATTTTCGTGTATGTTCATGTATCGCGATGCGGGATTGTTGGGAGGATCGGCAGCGGAGTACACGCTGGGCGTAGTCGTGTCGACTCGACTTCGAGTTACTTGTTTAACTTGAACTTGTACGAGTGATGTAAATCACAATATGATTGGGTACGTATAGCGCTAGGGTTTTTACAAAGTTTCTAATCGTGACAATGAGTGAGATATTTACAAAGCATCATAAAGGATTAGTTGAATGATTTATCCAAGATTGGGAGAGGCCTATATCCAGCAGTGGACTGCGATAGACTAATTGATTGATTGATTAATAATCTGATAACAAATTATTGGTGGACTAATAGTTGAGTCTAAGTTATTACGAGTGATCTTACATTCACGAAAGAAGCACCATCGTCAGAATATTGTCGGGTGTCAGTGGGCCAATCCAGGCACTTTTCACAATGACAACCCCTTGTTTCCAAATTAACAATTCTGAACAATCGCATAAAACGATTATGTAATATATAGACATAGTTAAAAAGGCATTTACAATATGAGATGAACCCTTTCTCGTAGCAAAATTATATTCATGGCTTTTAATTCTCACTTGCATAATAAGCCCGTCAATACAATTACCATGTCACGGCGTACGGTCTTCATCCCCGCGCTCGTGGGTCGCCGCAAATAAAAGCCCCGCACAAAGGGCTCTGACCCTTGTCCCCATCCTTTAGCTTCCCCCCGTTCTCGTGTTGTTTTACGGGTTAATTATTTCATAATAGGTTCTATGAGGCTCATTACAGAAGTATGTTTTGTTTTCATGCAGCGATTAGCTACAATGTTGTGACTGTATTAAGTCGACTTGGACACAGTAGGTGTGTTTGAGTTACGAGCTGGTATAGGTAAGTATAGATAGTAAAATTATTGTAACAATGCTTGTTTTCCGTAAATAAATTTTATTTCATTTCATTTTCATTTCATCCGACAGAGGTTGAACCTGGTTAGGGATAATTTAAAGTTTGTAACTGAAAACTATTGTGATTGCGTTTTAAAATGTGATGGTGTAGATCTTTTTGTAGTTTTTGAAATCTCTAAAATGTCGTTAGTAGTTTCCATTGACTGTTTTTAAATGACCCACCTAAAGGTAATCGTTCACCATAGCCTAGAACAGTTTGCGCCAAGGGGACGTTCGTAGTTGCTACCTGCAGCGCGGACAGTATAAGAAAAAGAGGAGGTAAAAGATTGAGAAAAAAAGGTCGGAAATGGCCATCTCGCCAACCGGGCGATTACAGAAGGCTGTTACTTTTAAAATTACTTTACCGTCAAAGTCGAACTGAACATAGGGCATCGCAGGCACCTCTAATTTAAATTCTAAATCTACAACCCTGAGTGTTTTTCTGAATTTGTTTGAATTAAATTACGTTCTTTCTTATTATCGAGTCTGATATTATAGTGCACGGAAAACATTTTGATTTATCAATTCTAATACCTATATAATATAACGCAGACTCATGCAGCTAAGTATATAGGAGAGCAAACGAGATGCAAATGCGTGTAAACGTCGGCGCGGTGCAGATCTGTCCGTAGCCTCGCTCTTGTTTGAGTTGATCCCAATTTAAATCCACGTCGATTGCATCGCCTCACAGATACGATTCCAAACTTATGATGACACGCTCTATTTACTCTAGCTCTATGTTCTGCTCATCACGTTTTGTATAAATATTAAGGAACTTCAAATAATATACAACATCTTCAAATAAGATACAAGATCTTATTTAAAGGGTTTGTTGAGTTGTAAATATTTGAAAAAAATCCGTTTTCAACTCAAAGGGAATATGAAAATAGAAATAAATGTCTGTATCCTGCACCACCTTGCTAAGAGAAACTAAACTACTTTACAACAACTCAGCCTGAATCGCAATATCCATACACACATTTTGAAATATTGTAAGACGAAGTCACCTAGGCAGGCTATCCTCCCTTTCGCGTCGGAGGATTAATCTTAATGATAAATCCTCCTATTACAGTTCTGGTGTAGAGTAGGCACTGTGCTGACTGCCTGCGATTGCGATTGAATTGTGTTACTAAGATTTCGGCGTATAGATACTAAAATAATTGTCTCGTCTTGCGCCAGTGTGTTTCACAGACAAATACCTTGGCTGCGTTAAAAATGTTTTAGTAAATATGCATATTTATTAAATATGATACCATTTAATGCACATGTAGTATGTAGCCTGCTGTAAATCTGTGAGGACATAACTATCGCTCAAATTTACATGACAAACTGTGACGCGTGTCAGAACTCTGAGCGCGATTTAGTTAACACTGTCACGTATAGCTAGCGATGCACGTGTTGCTAAAGTGCACGCCTGCTACGTGTGTGGTGGGATACGCTCCGCTGGCAGTAGTGCGATGTTCGACGCGTGCTGCTATTAACGACAGTTTGACGACACTGCACATACACCGTGACGAGCTGACGTCACACCTAACGAGCGATGGCTGAAACATGACAATACAGAGGGCTTTGCTTACAGGCATTGGAAAATAATTAATAATAGATGCGGTATTGTCGAACTTTATTCAGGGATTGTACTCATTTGTATAAAATAAGCATGTCCTCCAGTCTAAGAACTGGGATAAGATAGGTCATACACTAATATAGACAAGCATCTTTGAAGCAGTAGCGCTAAAACGTAATCCATAAGTTCTTAAAATAGGAATATTACGAAGGTATTAGTAAATTAAGTCTCGCAATAGACACCGCACTATATTGAATTTCATTTTATAAAGTACCAGCAACCTTCTCCTAGCTCAAATTAACGAAATAAAATGCAAGCAAATATCTCTTTACATCTAAAATCAAAAGTACGTTCCTGGTGCCAGCCGGCCCCTCTATAGAACCGCAGGGGGCGGTGCACTCCTAGTGATTGAAATCTTCCTACTGCCAGTGAAGCCTGCACTCGTTTTTGGCAAAAGATCCAGCAATGCTCCGAATAAATTTTAAATCTAGGCCAGGAAAAATACGGGCGATATTTATTTCATGAGATAAGTTGTCGGTCGGGCATGGCGCCGCTCGGGCCTGGCGGACCGATGCCACCGTTACTGTGAGCTGGCTACAACCTGCAAAGATTCAAGTTAGGGCTTTAGCAAGTATATATGTTAAACAATCAAAGTTCGTCTTGTGAGGTGTGAAATACGATAAGTATAACATTTTGTAAACACTTTTTGAAAACCTTTCATGGTATTTTGTCACTTTCTGTGTGAATTTATCAGACAATAATGGAACTAGTAAAAATGTAAAAATTTGAATTTGAAATGGTACTACCGGTACTACTGCCACAGATAACATAATACCTCTGCACAGTTTTTTTCTATAAGTACGAGTTCTTATTTGTAGGTACTACTTGAACTGGATTCAAAACTTTTCGGAAAACCATTTTACATTTCTCTTTGAACATTCTTCCAAATAACAACAGAACAAAATAAATTGTCCAAAGTGCCCAATTGACGGCAGTTTGTTCGCTCAAAAATATTAGAGGCAATAATAGATTAAGATCTACCTTGATTTAAGATATCTCGTCAAACTTAGTTTTATTACTGATTTGCCGATTGTCGGCCTGATTAATGGCCTTAAGGTGATTCTGGAGCCATCTCCCAAAAATATCCGTTAGCTAAAACGTATCTTAATTAGTCAGAGTTTTCTCTTTTGAAGGACATTGGTCGCGGGATCAAGTCCCAAACCAGATATTGATTTATGATTATTCATTTCCAGATTGAAACTGACTGGCAAAATTAAAATACTAATTGCTTCAATATTTGATAGAGAAATAGTTTTAATTCAGTGGTATTCCTAAACTTCAGAAATATAATTACTTTGATTACTTCAAATATTGCTAGCTCCGAAGCAAACTGTTCACACAAAACACACAGGAGTTTTTCAACTAAAAATGGAGGTAGGCAGGTGTGTGGCGCCGACGTAATTGGATTTCCTGTGCTCTGATCTTGACAGGAGGGGGAAGGGGGGGGGGCGGCACAATGTCATCGCAAAAGTTTAATTACACACGCCGTGTAGAACCGCTAAGTTCATTTACGAACACTCTTGTGTGAAATTTAATGAAAATAATATGGTTTTTAATATTTGTACCTATGTCCGTTGATTGGCTCGCGTTCCACGTGGACTTATTTGTGTTTTTTTGAGAGTAAGGTATCCGAATATTTTTTCGAATATGAAAGCAGTTTGCCTTATTTAACAGCCATCTTGTAGCCATCAGTATCGCCAGTGAATGTTTAGTCCAAATCGGTCCAGCTATTTCAGAGATTAGTCAAGTCAATCACCAAAAAGACTCGATTCGATCGATATTTTATTATGACATTTTTTACAAGTACCCTAAATACTTTAATTTATGTAGTTGCTAAAAAGTTGTTTAAATGTTATACTATAAACAGATACTTTAATTTTATTTCTTTGTATACCCAGATATTGAAAAGAATTTGTATGAACAATCGAATCGTAACAGACAGGCTGAAATTGTCATCTTAAACAGTGTAAAACACGAAGAACATTCATCGTGCCACTACGTGGCGAAAAATTTCTAAGTGAATGGCCTCTTGGCCATAAACCTTCCACTACAGAGCCTCGACTGGCGCACGTTGGGAAGAGTGCCCGGACGGCAACAAACTAACCGGGCAGGGTGATCCTCTCAGTATTATGTAATACAGTACCATACCCTGGTTATGAGCGAATGATGACTCATTCACTCCATAGTTCTTAGAGCTAAAGACATCACATGTTGCGTAGCAGTTAGAGAGTTCGATGTCAGAGGTTGCGGGTTCGATTCCCGCTCAGTCTTAGTACCTATATGTATATATGAATATGTATGTTTGTATTGGTTTGGAATCGTTTGTTCCTAAGTGTATCTGTGAATGTTTATTCGCATTCAAGAACCTACAATACAAGCTATAGGTCAGTTAAACTTCCTATGGATCTAGATGGTGTTATGTAGAATGTCGTATTTAGTTGTGTTTACCCTGTGACCTGATGGTAGTCCAACACGGCCCGTACCCGCGCGACGCCGAAGTCGTGTCATCTTTGGACTAGTTTTTATCTCAAACAATGTTGTTATATATTACGTTGTCCGAATACATAAATCTCGTCCGCGTGATGAGGAGGTCCCGTCGCGGTTGGCAGGACCACCTCAAAGCCACAACAGTAAACCAACTGCGTGTCATACAACATGCTTATATTACAACTAACAATTTTTTTTAACTAATCTAGTACAAGTATAAATGACATGATTTTTTCAAAATGCTTAGTCATAGATAGGAAACAACCGCGGTAGCATAGTATATGGGATATGGACTGCTGAGACGAGGTTTTCGATCCCAGGTTTAACTAATGACTTATCGATGCGTTTCAAAGTTATGTGTGTATTTATCGCAGGTTTATAAGTGCCCGGTTAATGGCAATAGGCTCGCGACCTAAACATAAACTGGCGAAATGTGGGTGCTAGTACCTCTGCCTATCCTTTCGGGGATATAGACGTGAGTTTATGTTATATGTTATTTTAGTCATAGATAAAAACTTAACCTAAAAACATAACCTTCTATTGACCCAGGCCAGCATCCAAAATTATCTCCAGTAGGTTATGGCAAAAATCCAAACTCTTAATACCTCACACAATTTATTGTCTCCAATTTTTTACCTACTGCTGTGCATTTACTGTGTCTGAAGCTATTTAGTAGAGTTATTGCGGTCACGTCGCTAACTTCGTGAGGGAGGGGGGATTGCCCAGCTGTGTCAGAGGGAGGAGGATTTAGAGGCTGCCCGGGTCTGTCCGTCTTATTCCTTACCTGAGAAAAGGTAGGTGATACCTGTCGATCATTCGACTATGCGGGTCAAGCCATCAGCGCTGCATGAAAAAATGCTTCGTGAACACCTCAGTGCGCCGTGGAATGTTTTGATGGCTTTGTATAGAGTATTTTTGTTTAATGTTGCGATAGTAGTCACCACTAAAATTAGTTTGTTATTGGTATAATATTTTTGAGTCTTTTTTTGTCAGAGTTTTTCTTTCTCGTACATAATGCTTCCTTCTATTTTGTTTCAATCCTGTCTTATACTGGCTGTCTATTTATCGGTTGACTGAAAGGGATTGCTTTTTAACGACATGGTTGTTCACAGTGCGCGGTGCAGTGTATTATAGAGAAATCTAAATATTTATATTCCATCTCGTACGAAGCAACTACCTCCACGAGTAGTAGGTACATGTATATTTACATAAATATGAGTACCTACATACATGTCGAGCGTTCTTTAATGAAAGCTAACATTTAGTTAAGCTTCTATCTGCACCGGCTGAGCTCCAGACTCAATCAGTAAGGATGGAAAACAAATACTATACACGAGCGCCTTCGCACGCGCTCTTTATAAGTGCCAGGGCCACGGCGGGGGCGAGGCGGTAAGACGAGGGGGAGGGGGTTGGGCCCGATCTTTTAAAGAGCCAGCGCCGGTTCGACCCCGTCTGTTTGCGGAGGCGCCCTCCGGTCGCTCAAGTGTTAGCAGTTTTGGTAATCGAGTTTATACTTGTAATTTTCCGCCTTGATTTTCTTTTCACATTTGATTCCCGACTGTAGCTCAGTGATTCGATTGACTGGAGAACATATTTGGTGTCCTATGATGTCCAAACTACGGAATAAACATCGAACGGACTGAGATGTGCTGTAATGGGAATGAAAATATATTATTTATTGTTAGTTATTTAACTGAACTTTTTTTGAACTCGTTTATCAGGCAGGCTGTCAATTGTCTGTTAGGCTAGTAAATATGTTGTATTACGCGTATTATCACGTCTATTAACGCAAATAATAGTAGTTTAAGTGGAGTATGTTTCCTAACTCAATTAGCGCGCGACACATCAGGTCGTTTATAACCGCCGCCCGCGGCCACGCTACTAGATAGTAGATAGCAGCCGCTCTCGTAGGCGCCATACATCACGGGCGCCGCAGCGCGCCGCGTGTGACGTCATTACTCTCGCTCGGAGGCGGTGCCCGAGCCCCGAGCGCCGAGCCCCAGGTGGAACTCGCGCAGCACGCTCTCGATAACTCGCTAATGCACGGGTGGGATTCTGTTTGAAGATAAATCATTAATACACGCGGACGTGCTCGCATCGCTAGCTGCAACCCAATGAACTTATATATTATTATTTTACTATCTGATGCTGGAGATTGGTTGTTGTGACTTTCGGTCTTATCTCTGGTTTTTAATTAACCATTGAAAAGGGCAGCCAAGCAAAATAAAAATTACGATGGTAATATCGTGCACAGTGTTTGATAGCCTTGTTTGTGTTTCAGTGCTAATTTACTGCCACAAGTATCTACTGGCAATGTATGGTTAATCGGAATCAAAGAATCAATTTCATTATTCAGTTTAGGCACATAGAGAGTGAATGACAAATTTTTACAATTATATCAAGAAATATAGACCGATTTAACATACATCTATGACCAGTCTGAATACGTTAATGAGTACCTAACTATTCTGACAATTTGCATTTAAACTGTAGTGTTAGAAACGGCGGTGTAGTTACGGTTTTGGCATCTACAATAAAATTGATACAACTACCAATTACTGCCACCGCAATGCCATTTTGTTAGCTTGCAATTTGAATGTCGACACCGAATTGTATGTGAGCAACTTTTATATTTTTAATCTGTCAAGCAGCGGGTGCTACAACTAGTACGAGTACAATGCAATTGCGACATGAAGAACAAGAAATGCAATATGGGTTGGGAAGAAATAAAAATCTCCTGGGATTCATTTGAAATAAAAATTCGGATAAGTAAAGAAAATTAAGTAATATAATAGGATGAGTTTTCTTGGGATAAATATGGAACAACATTTTAATTAATTGAAAGTAGTACAGGTCTTAATAAAATTAGCAGGGTATGCCCATGTACAATACTGGTACATAAAATCTTAGGAGGTAGGGCACGGCGGTTTTTCCGCCCAATTGAGCAGTCCGACTGGGGAAGTACCTCCGCCCTACAGAATACCGCGGCTATAATAACTTCGTGTTGTGTTCCCAGCGGTGAGTAGGGTAGCCAGAGCTCACTGGAGAATTTGTGCTGTCAGTGGGAAGACTAAAGGCTTGTCCTGCTTTGTCTTCTACACTGACGGCACAGAAACTCTTTATTTACAGGGTTGGCAGCGCGACTGTGACTCCTCTGGTGTTACAAACGTCCATAGGCCACGGTAACCATTTTCCATCAGGTGGGCCGTGTGCTTGTCTGCCACCTAAGTGGTATAAAAAAAAATCTTTACCTTAGCCATCTACCTGCACAGATGATTCTATTCCACTGAATCATTAATCTATTTGTATTTCACAGTGAATTGCCGAAGCAGTGCACCCGGCGGCGGTGGAGTAGTGTGGTCGTTCAAGTGTATGTTCGCAAACTAATCGAGACAAGTGGCACAAAGGTGTCGAACACAAACTTGTTTGTGCCAAGTTTGTGACTTGTGGCACATGTGTGTGTAGCATGGTGAACTATTTACCTGTCGTTTACTTTTAGTACACTCGTATTTAGTCGTCCAACTTCTTTATTTATAGGTACTTCATTATGGGACAAGATGAAACAGTTTAGTAAAAATTGAATGTTGAATCGCGTTTAATCTATTAATGGGAGAGGCGATTTGCCTAAAGCGTCAGTGTCCCCCAACGCTCAGCAACTCATGGCTGCTTCTGCTAGCGACTGCGTCTTTCTAGTGAGGTTATTCTTTGTTAATAAAATGATAGGTTTATGTTAATAAGTTTACTTAACTTTAAGAATCAGAATATTGATCTAAATTAGTTTATTTAGGGCAAAAATTAGATCTCAGTTGTCTCTAGACGTGGTTTAGTTAACTAAGGTTGTGGGATTAACAGGAGGCGCTCACGAACACATCTTCATTTACATCAACTTCCTAAGTTAGAGTTCCTTAGCAAATGGCTAGTCTGCAGAAGTCGGCCTCATTAGCGAGCAGTCCTCGGCCTTACTGCTCGACAGCTACGCTAGCTTCTGGCTCTATAATTAACGTACTGTTGCCTTGGAACTGTAAAACTTTACTTGTTTTACAATAGGGACTAATTAAAAAGACAAGTTAGCACTTCGTGTTGCGTTTTATTATCTTCATTATTTTTATTACAATAGATTCTGCTAAGCTTGTGGCAGTTTCTTAAAATGCCAGAAAGTTAGCTTTAATTTAATCTTTTTTTATATATAGGTCATGCCAATTTGACTTCACTTTACCTGATGGTAAGCTTAAGGCAAATTCGGCAAGGTAACACTCGGGTTGACGGCCTCATCGGATGCTTTTTTCACACCCCGCTATAAGGACCCCGGACTGTAGGATTATCTGTTTTAGCGAGTAGCGTCGAGGGACAAGGCTGTTCTCTATCCAACAGAAAATATATCTAAGAGCAGTACATGAAAAGTACCTATCAAGAGCAAATTAAAGGGGCGCTGCTTATTGTTTTTTAGGATATATGGGAAAGTGTTTCGCTTTGAAATTATTCTCATTGGTCTCTAATGTCAGTTAGCCATATCTATATTGTGTTCAGAACCAGGTTAGGATGTGATGGAACTCCGCAAAGCAACAACTCCCGGTGGATCGTTAGATTAATTGAAGCCGAGTTGGAGCATGAGGGGTGTGCAAATACCACTAACAAACGTCCAGGGGAGGGGTGCGTTGGGCACGCCGTAGTAACGGCGGTAAGACCCATCATGGGGGAGTGGCTAGAGAGGCCACACGGCAGCCTCTCGTACCGTCTGACGCAGATGATCACCGAGCACGGATGCTTCGGAAAGTATCTGCGTCGGATGCAGAAAGAGCCAACGTCCGAGTGCCATCACTGCGACGCGAGCGAGGACTCAGGTCCGCACACGCTCACCGAGTGTCCGGCGTGGGAGACGCCGAGGCGGGAGCTTGTGGCGGCCCTGGGAGTGAGGGTTCTCACGCTCTCCACCTTGCTCGCGGCGATGGTTCGCTGCGCGGATGCGTGGGCGGCCGGCGCCTCCTTCTGCGAGCAAGTAATGCTCGTGAAGGAGGAGGCGGGGCGGGAGCGGCAGCGGGAGCGACGAAGGATCGCTAGACAAGCTGCCCGTGCACGAAGGCAACTCGGGCGTCGGAGGTCGATGAACGACCTCCGCCCCCCATGAGCGCCGGCCTGGGGGTGACAGGTGAAGCCGCCTGTCACCCTTGCAGAAGCAGGCCGCGGCGGCGGCGCGCGTGGCGCGCCTCCCCGTTTCCGGGGACGAGTTGGGGACTCTGTGGTCCCCACACCCGAGAAGAGGGCCAGATCGTGAGAGATGGCCCTGGGTCGGCCGGGGTGCGAGGGATATGCCTGTCAACCTCACCTTCGGCAACCGAAACGACCCACAGGCGGCGTGCGTTTTAGTCGGTTCGAGTCCGACATAACCTCCTCCACCGGGTCCGGTGGGGAGGTATCCGTGGGGATTTTGCGCACGTAAAAAAAAAAAAAAAAAAAAGGGGAGGGGTGCGTTTGTTCCAACTTCAGGGCGTTTCTTTTCCTTTCATTATTTTGATTTGCACCATGCAGTTTGGGTAGTGTAGCGCAGTGATTTCAACAGAATGAAAAAGAGAATATCTGTTTGTAGATTTAAATGGGATTCAGTCGATTCAAATCCAAAACACTCGCAAGGTGATATTTAAACGCGCTTCACATTAGCGTCTAATGTAAGTAGCAAAACTAATTGTCACCTGTAATAGTCACTTGTACGTGGAAGTTATTATAGATATTATGCCCGTACTGACTACACGAACGCTGACTTTATACCATTTTACAACATTCTGTGGAAAACCAGTCAATTTGCACTTTAATATCATTCATCATAGAATATGGGACTATTGTAATAAGGTACTAAAATTGTAAATAATACACTATTATTATATTAACCAGTTTTTCGTCCGCTTGTATGGATATTAGAGGCCGCCACCAAAAGTATTTTTTCTAAACTGACAGGATTGTTTTAAACACTTCTGGTGACGCGTGGGCCAACGTGCGCGAATGGACTGTATTGCGGGGAAGCAGAATTCTGCACGCAAAGTAGATGCGTCATCGAAGTCACTGAGGTCAACTCATACTTATGTTAGTACCGCACCAGCACGTGTACAGTCACCTGTTTGCTCTTTGTGTAGCACTCATCATTCGCAACTGTACAGGTGTCCTGGTTTTCTAAAATTGTCGCCTAGTGATCGTTATAAATTTGTTCGCGCTAATAATTTTTGTTTTAATTGTCTCGGTACTAAACACCGCGTTGTTTTATGTAATAGTAGAAATAGTGCCGCTTTGAACTAGCCAGCGTAAAGGCGATCGCGCGCGCGCGTCTCTCAGAAATGAATAATATTTGTTGTATTTTAACCGCTTCATAGACCTTTACCGATCGGATGGTGCCTCTCGTGTGTTCCTCAAGGGATCTAGTGACGCTGACGGCAGCTCCTGAGCAAGGAAGAGAAGATCCGTGTACCGGCTGCGATGAAAAACACGTGGGTCGTGAAGGTTAGTGCATCCTCTCCTAATTTCTCGGGCTGCATTCACTGCCTGGATCGAATCCGCGGCAGCCCGGCCACCTGTCTTGTTTTGTGTGTAAAGTGTCAATAGAACAGTTATCTGCTTCCCCGCAATACAGTCCATTCGCGCACGTTGGGCCAAGCGCCACCATTTTTGGTCTTTTCAAACTAAACGTATCAGATGCGGGCGACCAGCTTAAACCAAGCACCTTGTGCGTATCACTTTCATCGAACTCCTTAACCGAAGACAATCGGTGCGACGGTGGAATCGACTCTAACGCTGTTTGCGAGTTGCTCGTCCATTTCACGAGATCAAATTGACCCGCCTTCATGAGACTTATAACCTGAGCGGCCGTCTCGACAGCCTCGGCCTCGCTATCTACACTATACACGAAGTCGTCCATGTATAAGCCAGTCTCAATGGTGGCTCTCGCTTTAGGAAGTAAGTAATTTGATTCGCGCTAGGGTACACAGATGTGTACCTTGTTTTAAACTCCGCCCGCGTTTTATCGCGCCTGAAATGGCCGATCATCGCTCTTGTCGTGTTGTTCAATCCGCAAAACCTTTCGTACACACCGGCACAGACTTTGCTGGGCCTTTCAAGGTCACCATTGCTCGTGGTCGTGGCATTCGCTCCACGAAAGCTTATGTTTGTTTGTTCATTTGTATGACAACTCGCGCGGTTCATATAGAGTTGACCGGTGATTTAAGTACGCCAAATTTTATGTCCGCTTTTAAGCGTTTTTTGTCGCGTCGGGGTCCGGTTAAGCGCATGTATTCGGACAACGGTACAAACTATGTAGGGGCCCGACGTAGTATTTCGGAATTGCACACATTCTTACGGTCTAAGTACTACCAAAGTGAATTCGCTCACATCTTAGCCGAAAATCGCATTGAATGGTACTTTAACACGCCTGCAGCTAGTCATTTTGGTGGTAATTGGGAAGCGAATATTAAAAGCCTTAAGTCGCATCTGTTTCGCGTCATAGGCGAACAGATTCTCTCGTTCGAGGAGTTGAGTACCGTACTCGCGCAAGTAGAGGCGGTGATGAACACGCGTCCGCTGTGTCGGACTCTATCTAGCGATCCGTCAGAGCCGTTAGCGCTGACGCCAGCTCACTTCTTAAATATGACTCCTTTAAAATATTTGCCCGCAATAGATGTTGATGACGATAGAATACACCTCCTAACTCGTCACGCTCTTTTAGATAAGATGGTCCAATCGTTTTGGAATCGTTGGAGAACCGATTATTTGCACACGCTGCAGTCACGTCAAAAATGGAATACTCCATCCAACCCAATTACTGTAGGTACGGTGGTAGTCCTTATGACTGAGAATGCGCCTCCTTTACATTGGCCTCTAGGAGTAGTAGAGGAAATTTTTCCCGATGCCCGCGGGATAACTCGTGTTGTACGGGTTAAAACTGCAACCGGATCGTATCTGCGCCCGGTTGTTCGCCTCTGCCCTCTGCCTAGCCAGCAGTAGGCACGAGTTCCAATCTATGTTTATATTTTAGTTGTTATTTCGCAAACCTAGATTTAGATTAGACATTAGTTTTGTTCCACATTTTTCGTTTCGAAGGTAACCCTTCAAGCCGGGGGGAATGGTTGCGCCGATGTGGAAACTGTATTTTTTGACATGGAAACACACTCCTTTTAGATCCGTCTCCCCCTCCGCACTAACCATAGAGTAGGGCTAGCTGTAGCTTCCGTCCGCCATTGTGTGAGATGTGGACGGTCACTCCCGCTTTGAACTAGCCAGCGTAAAGGCGATCGCGCGCGCGCGTCTCTCAGAAATGAATAATATTTGTTGTATTTTAACCGCTTCATAGACCTTTACCGATCGGATTGTGCCTCTCGTGTGTCCCTCAAGTGATCCAGTGATGTGGACGGCAGCTCCTGAGCAAGGAAGAGAAGATCCGTGTACCGGCTGCGATGAAAACACGTGGGTCGTGAAGGTTAGTGCATCCTCTCCTAATTTCTCGGGCTGAACTACGATTAAGTGTTGATATGATACCTAACCTATTTATGTATTAGGTAGGTACAATGCGAGCCAGCGGCGAACGGACAACAAATTCTAAGCCTAAGTGTCTGGATGCGGGGTTTTCTACTAAAATAACCAGGCACTTAGGTGCGGTGCGCTCATTCCCATTAGAATAATAACAAAATATGAACTACGGCTAAGAATCCGGCTCGATCCGGACCAAAAGCGAGCCAGCAGTAGGCACGAGTTCAAATCTAGGTTTGCGAAATAACAACTAAAATATAAACATAGATTGGAACTCGTGCCTACTGCTGGCTAGGCAGAGGGCAGAGGCGAACAACCGGGCGCAGATACGATCCGGTTGCAGTTTTAACCCGTACAACACGAGTTATCCCGCGGGCATCGGGAAAAATTTCCTCTACTACTCCTAGAGGCCAATGTAAAGGAGGCGCATTCTCAGTCATAAGGACTACCACCGTACCTACAGTAATTGGGTTGGATGGAGTATTCCATTTTTGACGTGACTGCAGCGTGTGCAAATAATCGGTTCTCCAACGATTCCAAAACGATTGGACCATCTTATCTAAAAGAGCGTGACGAGTTAGGAGGTGTATTCTATCGTCATCAACATCTATTGCGGGCAAATATTTTAAAGGAGTCATATTTAAGAAGTGAGCTGGCGTCAGCGCTAACGGCTCTGACGGATCGCTAGATAGAGTCCGACACAGCGGACGCGTGTTCATCACCGCCTCTACTTGCGCGAGTACGGTACTCAACTCCTCGAACGAGAGAATCTGTTCGCCTATGACGCGAAACAGATGCGACTTAAGGCTTTTAATATTCGCTTCCCAATTACCACCAAAATGACTAGCTGCAGGCGTGTTAAAGTACCATTCAATGCGATTTTCGGCTAAGATGTGAGCGAATTCACTTTGGTAGTACTTAGACCGTAAGAATGTGTGCAATTCCGAAATACTACGTCGGGCCCCTACATAGTTTGTACCGTTGTCCGAATACATGCGCTTAACCGGACCCCGACGCGACAAAAAACGCTTAAAAGCGGACATAAAATTTGGCGTACTTAAATCACCGGTCAACTCTATATGAACCGCGCGAGTTGTCATACAAATGAACAAACAAACATAAGCTTTCGTGGAGCGAATGCCACGACCACGAGCAATGGTGACCTTGAAAGGCCCAGCAAAGTCTGTGCCGGTGTGTACGAAAGGTTTTGCGGATTGAACAACACGACAAGAGCGATGATCGGCCATTTCAGGCGCGATAAAACGCGGGCGGAGTTTAAAACAAGGTACACATCTGTGTACCCTAGCGCGAATCAAATTACGAGCGGAAATTATCCAGTATTTCTGTCTCAAAATAGACATTAACAAATCGGGACCAGCGTGACAATTCACTTTGTGATGATAATCTACTAACAAATCTAATACGTGGTCCTTACGCGGGAGAATTACTGGGTGCCTTTGTTCAAATCCTAAACCTGAATTTCTCAAACGACCACCTACTCGAATGAGTCCATCTTCCAAAAATGGTTTCAAGTGTCGGAAAGAACGACTACAAGGTTTGTTAAATTCTAAATTTTTAAATTCAGAAGCAAAATAACACTTCTGCAATTCGCGAAGTATGATCAATTCAGCCTTATCTAAATCAGCGGCGGTTATATGACCGCGTGTAGATAAAATTCTCAAAAATCGGCCTACATAAACAACACAACGCAACAGTCTCGACCAAGACGAGACGCGATTAGCCAACAACAAAACCAGGGACTCTTCACGCGGGACCGACACCACAAGCGAGTGCTTCTTTTCCTCGGGTGGTTCGGAAACCGTAGTGGGATTGAATTGACTAACTGGCCACTTATCTAACGCGGCATGAATCCAGGACGGTCCACTAAACCATAACGGGTGATCTAATATTTGCGAAGGAAGCAGTCCACGAGAGAGACAATCGGCTGGGTTGTCGGTGCCAGCAACGTGAAAGAGATTTTTTGGCGCTAATTCCGATTGAATTTTTGCCACTCTATTAGCGACGAAGGTGTCCCAACGATGGGGCGAAGAGTGGGCCCAACACAAAGCGACTGTTGAGTCCGAAAAAGCTAAAATTCTATTAATATTAATGCGACTACTACAAGCATTGGCGATAGAGGTGATCAATCTAACCAACAATAGTAAAGCGCATAGCTCGAGGCGTGCCAGAGAGACGACCTTACGGGGAGAGACCTTCGATTTCGCGCTTATAAGGCTAATTGAAACCTTACCTACATTCGAGACATGAAAATAGACTACTCCTCCATACGCCCTCTCACTAGCGTCCGCGAAGCCTACTACCGTAACAACACTAGGTTGCGATATACCTACATGACGCGGAATTTGTACTTGGTCAAGCACAGAGAGTTCTTTTCTAAAGCGAGCCCACAACTTAGCAATGTTGTCGGGCGCGGTGTCGTCCCAATCACAATTCGAAAGCCAAAGCTCTTTTATAAGTAGTTTGGCGTACAGAACGACAGGAGCTACGAATCCCATTACGTCCCATATCCGTGCCACACACGACAGGATAATGCGTTTAGTACAAGTTTGCGGGGTCGAACTACTTTTCAAACTAAACGTATCAGATGCGGGCGACCAGCTTAAACCAAGCACCTTGTGCGTATCACTTTCATCGAACTCCTTAACCGAAGACAATCGGTGCGACGGTGGAATCGACTCTAACGCTGTTTGCGAGTTGCTCGTCCATTTCACGAGATCAAATTGACCCGCCTTCATGAGACTTATAACCTGAGCGGCCGTCTCGACAGCCTCGGCCTCGCTATCTACACTATACACGAAGTCGTCCATGTATAAGCCAGTCTCAATGGTGGCTCTCGCTTTAGGAAATGCATCGCCCTCGTCAGCGGCCAACTGCTTGACGGTGCGAAGTGCGTGAAAAGGGCTAGATTTAAGCCCGAAGCAAACACGATTAAACTCGTAAACCATTAAAGGTTCTTGCGGTGAAAATCTATACAAAAATCGTTGAAACCTACGATCGGGTTCGCGCACTTCAAGGCACAAAAACATTTGTCGAATATCTGCAGAGAGTGCCACAGCGAATAAACGAAAATTTACAATTATGTCAAATAAATTACCTTGAAGATTTTGACCACAATACAAAATGTCATTAAGCGACACGGAAGTGCTAGTCTTAGCACTGCCATCTAAAACTACGCGGAGTTTAGTAGTAAGCTTATCTTCTCTAATAACTCCGTGGTGCGGGATAACGTACGAAGGCTGGGTCTCGTCAGTGTCCGCAGGCGCAGGTGAGATGTAACCTTTATCTAAATATTCGTTAACAACCTCATCATAGGCTTGCTTTAACTTTGGAGACGCCTGCATCTTTCGTTCTAAACAAAGAAAGCGTCTTTCAGCGGATGCACGGGAGTCCCCGAGCGAAAAAATATCTCCCTTGAAAGGGAGCGCGACCACATAACGACCCTGCTCATCACGAGTAGTCGTGCGACAATAAATCTCCTCAGCCATCTTGTCATCGGGGCTTAGGATTGGTGGGACATTGACCTCTTCAATCTCCCAAAACTTGCGGATGGTAGACTCCAGTGGCGGCTCGACGGTGCAACAGAACGAGGCAGTCGAGTGACTAAAACTATCTATAGAAGCGGGTGCGGAACCAATTATAACAAAACCCAGAACTGTTTCCAGGGCGTGCGGAGCGGGGTACGTCGGTCCCCCTTTGACCTTACGTGATAACTGGAGGTGCGGGAGAATCGAAGCGCCGATCAATATATCGACGACTCCAGGAACAGCGTAAGTCTCATCAGCTAAAGGCAAGTCTTTAAATTTCGTTAATAAAGACGTGTCAACTGGGACGGTAGGCAACTGTTCAGTTATTTTATCTGTAACGAGCGAATCCATGTCAAACCAAATTTTATTATTAAAACGAGATCCAAACCTCGTTTTAACTGTGCCATGAACAGCTGACCGTAAACCTCCAAAACCCGTCACCACTGAGTAGGTTGAACGCCTATCAACATTGAAACCAAGACGTTGACAACAATCTTGAGTAATAAAATTACTTTGCGAAGCGCCATCTAATAGCGCTCGAACAATGTGCGGTTTACCTAATGCATCAACAATAACCACGCGAGCGGTCGCAAGACAAACCGTAGTGAGGGCAGCACTAGCGGAGAACGAACACAAGGTGACGTCATTCGTAGCGGTCCCCGGGCAGGCCGGAGCGCGCGCGAGCTCGGGCTGCGGCTGCGGCGCAGGCTGCCGCGCGTCACCGCTCGACGAACCAACTGTGCTCACCTTGGATGCGGCATTACTATTTTCAAAATGAAGCAAAGTGTGGTGTCTCGCTTGACATTTGCGACAACCATTTCCACTATTACATAAACCCACGCGGTGTTTAGTACCGAGACAATTAAAACAAAGATTATTAGCGCGAACAAATTTATAACGATCACTAGGCGACAATTTTAGGAAACCAGGACACTTGTACAGTTGCGAGTGATGAGTACTACACAAAGAGCAAACAGGTGATTGTACACGTGCTGGTGCGGTATTAACATAAGTATGGGTTGACCTCAGTGACTTCGATGACGCATCTATTTTGCGTTCAGAAGTAACAACCTTCTTCGCGCCTTCATGTTTCGATGAAGAGCGTTGCAATACCTTTATATGCTCGCGAACAAAACTTTCTAAGTCTTCGAACTTAGGAATTTTACTGCCGCGATGATCCGACTCAAACAAACGAATGGTTTCGGAATCTAATTTCTTTAAACCCATATACAAAAATACGAAGTCGCAGAGGTCATCGATCTTCAAGTTCTTTACGGCGCGAACAGCTGACGCGAAAGTATCTAGAAATTTCTCTAAGTTTTGATCGTTACATGCCGTAATAGATTTCAAATCAGACATCTGATCTAAATAGGCGTTAGCTACCGATCTTTTATCCTCATACTTAGCTTTCAAAGTATTTAAAATTAAATTATAATTCCCGGCACTAAACGTAATTCCAGCGCAAGCGGTTATAGCTTTACCAGTCAATTTTTCAACGAGATAATGCAATTTTTCGTGATCTGTCAACGAATCGTTCTTATCTATTGTATTCTCAAAACTATCTATAAATCGACACCAATTGCGAATGTTACCATCAAACTCGGGTATTTGAATTGGTGGCAACTTAGGTCGGTCGCGAGTGGGGTTGGGTCGGTCAGACGGCTTCTCCAAACTCCTCGCGACGCGCTTGATACGACAATACAAATCGTCAAACGACGACAAGGCTTGATAACTCACTGAGTAATCGGGATCCAAATTCAACTCTAAAACGTTGATGTCATGCACTAAGGTTTCGAAATCCGCGCGTAGACTATCTAAGTTTTCTATAGAACACAAGAACGAATCTCTGATGACCAAATCAGAGGTTTTAAGTGCACTATCATAAATCGATTGTACGCGAGAGTAAATCATTTCTTTTTTAGCGTATAAAAGTTTCAATTGAACCTTACCGGTCTTATCAACCTTTGGGGACATGTTTACAATTAAATATGAAATGACTTAATCCTAGCGGTACAGAGCAGCGAGGCGGCGCGAGCGTTAACTATGTAGGTAGGTAGGTGCTTACAACTGTGAATGCACGCTTGAACAAACGCGCATAGCAACAAGGTCGCACCTGCGCGATGGTCGCTGTCTAGATTCAACTATTATTTCCGAGATTAAGTATTGCGTAATATCTATTCAAATTAAAATACTTTCGTATGAATTGGGATGAGATGCGAGCGAGGTAGGCACAGCCACGTGTCTACCCACGCAGGTACTAGGCAAATACGACGTGAGCCGAGAACAACGTAATTGAAAAAAACAAAACAAAGCCAAATGCGTTAGGTATTACACTGTGCCTATGCACTAGGGTGTCTGAGTATACCTAAGATCTAAGCCTAAATGTCTGGATGCGGGGTTTTCTACTAAAATAACCAGGCACTTAGGTGCGATGCGAAAATTGTGAACTACGATTAAGTGTTGATATGATACCTAACCTATTTATGTATTAGGTAGGTACAATGCGAGCCAGCGGCGAACGGACAACAAATTCTAAGCCTAAGTGTCTGGATGCGGGGTTTTCTACTAAAATAACCAGGCACTTAGGTGCGGTGCGCTCATTCCCATTAGAATAATAACAAAATACGAACTACGGCTAAGAATCCGGCTCGAAGGACCAAAAATGGTGACGCGTGGGCCAACGTGCGCGAATGGACTGTATTGCGGGGAAGCAGATAACTGTTCTATTGACACTTTACACACAAAACAAGACAGGTGGCCGGGCTGCCGCGGATTCGATCCAGGCAGTGAATGCAGCCCGAGAAATTAGGAGAGGATGCACTAACCTTCACGACCCACGTGTTTTCATCGCAGCCGGTACACGGATCTTCTCTTCCTTGCTCAGGAGCTGCCGTCCACATCACTGGATCACTTGAGGGACACACGAGAGGCACAATCCGATCGGTAAAGGTCTATGAAGCGGTTAAAATACAACAAATATTATTCATTTCTGAGAGACGCGCGCGCGCGATCGCCTTTACGCTGGCTAGTTCAAAGCGGGAGTGACCGTCCACATCTCACACAATGGCGGACGGAAGCTACAGCTAGCCCTACTCTATGGTTAGTGCGGAGGGGGAGACGGATCTAAAAGGAGTGTGTTTCCATGTCAAAAAATACAGTTTCCACATCGGCGCAACCACACTTCCAACACCTATTTCACCCTCTCAGTAGTGAGCCATTCAAAATATTACAGTTAACTGTAAGAAACATCATACAAATGTGCTACGTTTAAAGAACATTCCATTAAAATAAAAATACTGTTGGCATTAAAAAAGTAGTAAATGGCAAGGACTGGTAAGAAAAAAAATACAATACAAATATGATACCATTTCGTTCATATCTGTTAAATAGCCTATTGCAGTCCACTGTTGGATCTTATAAATAACCTACGATACTGTAACCCTTTCAAAACCCGGCTTACTCTGGTGAATGGAACTCGGCAAGTTTGCTCGCTCGAAGTTATGTGTGTATTTATCGCAGGTTTATTAGTGCCCGGTTAATGACAATAGGCTCGCCACCTATTACATAGGGACTAACTAAACATTAACTGGCGAAATGTGGGTGCTAGCACCTCTGCCTACCCCTTCGGGGATATAGGCGTGAGTTTATATATATCCGCCCGATTGAGCAGTCCGACTGGGGTAGTACCTCCGCCCTACAGAATACCGCGGCTATAATAACTTCGTGTTGTGTTCCCAGCGGTGAGTAGGGTAGCCAGAGCTCACTGGAGAATTTGTGCTGTCAGTGGGCTTGTCCTGCTTTGTCTTCTACTGACGGCACAGAAACTCTGTACTTACAGGGTTGGCAGCGCGACTGTGACTCCTCTGGTGTTACAGACGTCCATAGGTCACGGTAACCACTTTCCATCAGGTGGGCCGTGTGCTTGTCTGCCAACGAAGTGGTATAAAAAAAAAACAGTATTACATTTTTTCGTGAATTTACCTCATTTTAATTGTGATAATTGCTATTCGGCAACGGAGACAAATTAATATAATTATTATAAATAAATAACCCGACTGCTGTCTAAAAGATCGAAATAAGTTTGATTGCAGACGGTACCCATTTCCCAATCATAAACATAAAGAACATTTAATGGGTACCGCCTGCTATTAAACTTGTTTCGATCTTTTAGACAGCAGTCGGGTTTATTTATAATAATTTATTTTATTTTAAATAATTGAGATATGATATGACATGTATATATTTTTGTAATCCCCTTCAAATATTCTTTTAATACCCTACTCAATAAATTTGAGTCCCAGGATCCACCTCAGAAGTGGGATGGATCCCCATAGTTTTTGTCAATATTTTATGTTCCTTATTGAAATGAATACCTTTCATTTGATACCCCGTTCATCGAAATCCGTCCAGCCGTTAGGCCTGTAGAGGGAAAAAAAAATACATACACACATACGCGCATAACACATTACCCTAGTTGGCGTAATCGGGTAGAAATCAAAGATCATGGAAATCTCTTCAGCCATTCTTGAGTTATAATAAAATACGTTTTTGCCCCTTTTTAGGTCCTTAGGGAAAAAATTCTAAAAATCCTTTCTTAATACACTTCCATGCCTTTAAACAAACACTCTCTACAAATTTTAAGTCTCTATGACCAGCGGTTTAGGCTGTGCGCTGTCTCTTACCTACTCTGTCAGTCAGTCAGTCAGGACTTAGAGTTTTATATTATAAATAGATTAATTAGCATCACACACAAGGTATGTAGAAAGCTAAAGGTAGCTCAAAAGCACAAAATACATTCACATTTCCCCATTTCTCTTCGTAGTTCAGGAGGCTGCGCTCTGCTAATATTAGCTACTACCAACGTATATTGTTTCAAGGTGCTCCAGATACGGTCCTGTAAGTAACTTCTTCAATTATTTATTTACCGAGATTTAATTAGACATAATTCTGTGACACATAATGTATGTAAATTAAGCACACAGTGTTAACAAGCTAAGCGTGTTCTCACAATGCTACCGACGTTGAAGTATTTTGTGACACACTATACAACAGTATTTAGCCCTAAACTTGTAATGTGAGTTCTAGAATGAAGGCTTTTATTGAATATACGGAACTGATTTTAATGTAATTTTGTATAGAGATAGATTATACCCTGAGAAAGGATTTAAGCAATGTTTGATCCCATTAACGGATATTCACGCGTGCGGAGCCAACAGCTAGTAGTGATAACTAGATATTTAGGATGCTGCATCTCACTTGCATAATTTAACATTTGCTTGTATTGAGATGGCTTTGATGCTTTGTTATGCTTTGTTTAGAAGACAGGTAATACAAGAATAGTTTGGTACACTTAGTTTAGATCATACTCGCCACTAACAACACACAACCTAACTATCTCTCTCTGTTTCTCCTCGTTACAACAAAATAATAAAAATAAAAATCATCAATATCAGTCCATTTATTTGGGAGTACGATGGCTTATTACCCGACGATTACTAAGAAGGGTTATGTTTTTCGCGAGTATCTTGTATGTAAATATATAAGTATGTATGTTTGTAACAATCTTTATAACGTCATATCGTCTAAACGCCACTTTACGAATATCAGTGATTGATGTTTCCAATGAATGGCATTCCGTGCCCAAGTGTCCTTGGATACATAAAATATGAGAAAGCTAAGTATATAGTGAATTTTGACACCAAAATGTATTTTGTCAAAAAAATCACTCAAATCACTCTAGTAGGGTACCGAAATGTAGGAAGTAATAAGACTGTTATGCCTGCTATTAAGCTTGTTTCGATCTTATCAGAATCAGTAGGTATTTTTATTTTTTTAAAGGAGAATGACCACGACAATATGGACCACGGTACAGGGTTGCGTCAATTCCAAAGTTGTTTTAGATGGTTTATAAATTAACCAAATAACCATCTACAATTGCCATTTTGGAATCAAAACCCGCATTTCCAAGTTTTTTTAGAAAACGTAACTTAACCTCAAAATAGAAATATCCGTCGTGTATAGAGGTAAGTTTATAGGTCGTAGCAGATTAATTAGCATATCTGATGGGATAGACTTAAATAAATCAGCACTTTGCCTTTATATTTCCTGTTAAAACAGTTACAAATACAAAAAAAAGGAGAGCTGTAAAAAAAACAACTGAATTCAAAGAGATCTTTAATTTAATCCAGTGACACTGGTAGCACTTTAAACATGTAGGTAGGTATATAATCAATCATAGTTTTTTACCCCTTACAGTAAGTAGGTAGGTAAGCACCTATACATATAGAAACAGCGAATGACTTCATTCATCATTTTCATTAAAAAAATCATCTAAATAAATTGCTGGAGCAGTGATATCATTGTATCGAGCCCAACTCAAAAAACCACACCACTATCATTATGTGAGCACAGCAGCCAACAGTTCGCTTACCAACAAGGCAGTTGCAACAATAACCTACTATGGCTTGTAATGTATTTGCAACAGCATCGTCTCTGCTTATTAATAAATACGTGTAATATGTACGACTGTTCACATGCCTGGATTTAATCCTACCTCTTAACAAATAATTATTTAGGCCTAAAATCAGAGGAATATCCTCATCAATTTCAGTATTCACTTCCACTGAATATATTCCAGACTGACGAACATGTTCCCCGAAGTAAGATCTGGCCTGTTTTAATTGATATGTACCTAGAGCAAACCGCTTAAGGTCAGTAATTGTGAGTCGTGGGAATCTATCCAAATGAGGATGATTGCCATCAATTGTTTGGAAGCTAGCTCTCCTTCTGTTAAGATTTTCTTGTGCTACATATGTTGCCAGATGGTTTACTAGAAAAAGTCTACTTTTAGCTATTGTAACATATTCCAAAGCCTCCGGTGGGTCATCTATGGCAACATGAAACTTATTTAATAAGGCACAACAAATCCTAAAATCATCATTGAGGTGCATAGCAGCTCTATTATTGAATACATGACGGAATAGTCTATAGTCTCTTTTTATCCTACCATTGACTATTTCTACAACCCAGCGACACATGGTTACTAGACGAGACCGATTTGCCTGCTGGGTTGTTAATTGGTGTTCATTTTCGAGGAGAGACTCTGGCATGTGGGTGACAAAACCGTGTTCTTGGAGTTCATTTATAACATCTCGAAATCCTCTATCAAGAAGAAAAATATCACCTCTTCTAAAAATGAGCTTATACAAGATCCCTCATTATTTAAGTTTAAACTTGTGATTGTAGCATCATTAAGAGTGGCTTTGTATGGACCAAGACATTCCACAATGTGACCATCGCAACACACAATCAAAAATGGTTTAACTAGGTTGTCTAGTTTTTGTAAACTGTAGGTTTGTTTCTGAAACAAATAATTTGAACTACTTTGCACAAAAACATAGGTAGCATCACATATAACTATTGCAGGTTTAACATCTGGCAAATCAGGATTACTAAACAGTCCTTCTGGTATAATCTTATTTCGAGAAGCAACATCTTGTACAGTAAGATGATTAAACCCTAAGTGCAAGGGGACAAAATCACTCATTAAACAATTTCTTGCTTTTGACATCCACCGTTCTAAAGTGGTTCGAGGTTTATTAAAAAGAGTAGCCAACCTTTCATTACTGTCACCAGTTCTTACCTTAACTAAATATATGCACAAGGCTATAGAAGCATTTGGTACCTGTTCTGTTAGATTTGGGATACTGTTAAGTAAATCATAAAACTGGTCAGCATTGAATCCAAGCCAACAATGACATAAATATGGAGGCATCATCCTAATATTTGAAAAATCAAATCTGTTATTAGCTGCTCGCTGCATCATAGTCATAATATTATCAAATTGACTACCAGTAAAATCCCTCAATTGGGAGGTTAATTCATTCCAAGAACCATGATCCAAGTGGTGACGACAAACACGTGCACCAGATGGTACATAGAATTTATAATGATACAATAATAAATCTTTTATAGCACATGGTACAAGTAGACGTTCATTTTCAAAACAATTAACGAATATGCAGTGGCCAGATGTGTTTGCAGCACGTCTATATAAAGATGATGTGATTTTTGGTGCCACTAATTGAACTGCTACTGGTCTTGAAGATGGAAGAGGAGGTGGCTCAGGAATATTGAAATCATCACTTGACACAGCATGTGCTACAGTAGGACGATTTGATTCATGCTGCTGTTGCCTCTGTACTTCTCTCGTAGCTGATCTCCAACATGCAGCACATACTCTTTCCATTCTGGAAACCTAAAAAAAATAAGGTGCTTAAATATTTTTTCTGTTAGCCCAAGTAGAGCTCCATATTCTCAATAACATACTAATAAATATTTACCAAGTGCAGTGGAACCAGTCTCATTAACATGTTTCTTTCTTGTCGATCATGTCGCACAGGGTATGTTCTTGGTGCTCGTAAAATAGAATTTCCACAAGGAAAGCAGATTCTTCTATGTCCAAGAGCAGGCAAAGGCATAGCACTTCCTTCGCTCATTGTGTTAACTCGATTTTGAAGCAGTCCAAAACACTCGGAACAAATAATACTTCCTGGAGACAGCTACAATCAAAAAATATATTTGAAATGAAATATAAAAAAAGGTCATTAGAATATAGTATAAATAGAATGAGCAAAGGAATGTCGAAATCACTGACTTCAAGCCCAACTGAATGGGCCGCACAACATAATTATATTTTGTGCTTACAGCACGGAGTGCTTCCAATTTCAGCATTGTGACATTGGTTTTATGCTATCATTTGTCTATAGTTTTTAATATGTGATTTATGAGAAGTAAAAATTAAAATATAAAAACGAGAGAATGACTGGGTAGGTTGTCTGAGTAACTGTCTAAGAAATCAAGAAATAGACTGATAGGTATGAAAACGTCAATACAATAGAATGTGCTTACCTGAGTAGGAGTTACAATTACTGTGGAGAGTAGGACTCGATCAACACAAAAAAACTGTAATATTTATTTATAACGTAATTTCAATTTCGCAATGAATGTTTGAGACATCAACACCAATGTTGCCATTTTAGATTTTAAATGAAAATTGATTACTCGAATAAATACACTCGATACATAATTATTTCAAATGACTGATTTAGTTGTATAATCATTCATTTATTAAAAAGGTTCGATTTATATCAAACCGAAGCAAGATAATTAAAAAAAAATCTATGCAATCATTCATATTATGTTGTATCGTTAGCAACAAAGTGAAATTGCTTTAAAAAGTTTTGAAAGCAAAATAATACGACTACTGTGTGTGTGAAATACTAATTATTTCACACCACAGTAGTATCATCTCGCTTTATTATTTATATAAAACCCCGCGATTTACCTTTCCAATCGTATACAAAAACAAATCGATTAGAGTTGTCAATATATTTACTTATTTTGATTATGGCAACACTTTAACGTAAGAATAGCCGACACTGCCGGCAGTAGGTAATTCATAACTTTTTAGTTTACAAAATAAACCCCTATACAAAATTGTAATTCTAATTGCAGAATGACTTCAAAAATAAAGAAAATAATTGTAATATAATTTTTATCTTGATGCATGAGAAAAACCAGTACCGTTGATGAGCATGATCCTTTAATAATAAGTATATTTTATTACATCAGTTCTACCCACCTCTTCTGAATAACAACAATAATAAAAGTTCTACTCTTGACTTAAACATGGTTCACATCAAAGCCTCGTTTTTCTCGCGTTATCCCGGTAGCATGGAGTGAATGATTGCTTTATACAAAAGAAATAAACCTAAAAATGGGCCTGTGTCGGACACCGGGCCGAGGTCGGAGGTAGTGAGAGCCTTAATGGAATGCACCGCCGTAGCACAGCCGCGCGCGGTGTGTGCGCTGGTGAGCCGAGCCGGCACAATGCGACACTTTTTGCACTCTTATTGGGCTCGGCACAATGGACGACGATCTGCCTGGCTGTGTATCCTGTGAGGGTAGGTGTAGTACATTATGTGATATATGTGTAGGTACATATGATGTATCCTGTGATTTGGAAGAAAGCAAATGGAAAATTCAGTATTCTGTATAATCTGTCAAACAGAAACTACCTACATTTTTGGAAGGATAACTTCAAAATTACTCATAATTTGATTGTATTGTAAATTAGATTATGAATTATATAAGTTAAGTGCTGATCCGTGGTACATTACAGGAGAACTCGACTACTTTCTTGACTGGATAATGAAAATCACAATCACATTCAAACATAATAGTATATTTATACCATAGGATCTTTTCTTATTCTTCTCATGGCACGAGTCAGCATTACTGTAATTTAGTTTAGAAAGGATCAGTCACTACACCAATAATATGTATTTTTTATACAACTTAGGTGGCAGACTAGCACACGGCCTACCTGATGGCATTTGATCTTCCCACTGACAGCACAAAAACTCTCCAGTGAGCTCTGGCTACCCTACCCACCGCCGTCGGGAACACAACACAAGTACCCATAGCCGTGGTATTCTGTAGGGCGGGGGTACTTCCCCAGTCGTACTGCTCGATCGGGACAGAAATACCGTCGTGTCCTACCTCCTACGGTTATGTGATGATATGTCACGTAATGTCATAATGGATAAGTAGATTACGAAACATTCACCTTCGATAATGCATAAGTGAGAAGTGACGCATAATGTATCAGATTGTATCTTAAAACCCATAATTTCTGAGCTAGAATAGTGTCGTCAAACGTAGTGTTCACTGCGGCGCGACCCGAGGTACGGCTCCCGCGGGTGACGCGCTATCCGGGATATTGCGGAGTGCCGCTAGATTCGGTTTGGGACAGAAAGGAGCCAGGAATGTATTGGTACATGTCGCGTTGTTCCCAAGCTTCTGTTTGTGTATGTAAACGACGCTGCGATTTATGTACCTATCGGGAGGCAAGACTGTAGTTGATTTTTAGGAGTGGTTTTTGTGATTTTTGTCGATATGTACGTCTATTCTGTTCCTCACATTTTGCCTTTTGTTGGTCCCGTAGAATAGGGAGGAAATAAAATTATAGGGGGTAACGTAAGTGCAGCACTTCTGGTATTCATAAACCATGGTTACCACTCAACTTCAGAAGTAGGTACTACGAACATGAGCAATAAAACATTACATCTATTAAAACATATCCCCTTAAAGATCAAAATTATTCGAGCTCTTCCCTAAAATACGATGATATACTGTAGAGGCCCCTCGATTAAGAGCTACTAATACATGCCCAAGGATGTCGCCAGCTCCTTACTGCCCATATCTCCAAAATGCGGCGAATAATGTCCACGTAATAGCTCACAAAGTTCGGTGACGATTATGAGGCCGCCCGTTGACGCCGGCCTTCGCCTACAGGGGAGGGTGCGACCGTACTTACCTTTTAATAAATCATCCACGCGCTTATTATTCCCTTGGAATTTCAAAACGCCGACCGCTATATTACCAGGCTATTTACTAGCCTTGTGTTAGGATTGCTTATCTTAAACCATGGTGGTTGTCGACATTTACTTAGCCAGAGGTGAAAAGGAGAGGTGGAAGTTCAGAAAAGCAGTAACTATTACTATGAAAACTGTAGAAACTGAACTGCTCCGAGTTCATCCTTGTTACGCCTAGGTTATGATAACCTATATGCTTGCTCAGTTGGTTGACTCAGAACAGGCCGTCAAGCCGAGCTGGTGACCCTCTTTTCTGAGACCTTCAGCTTACTATCAGTGGAGGCAAGGTATATAAAAAAGAAAAAGTCAAATATAAATAAACTGATACGGGCATAATTTTGATACATATATACGTGAAAGTTTGTGAAAATATTTCGTCTGTTTGTTACCCAATTACGCTCAAACGTCTAAGCGTATCTGACGGAAATTTGGTACAGGTATTATAATATGGAACAACGGTTGTGGGAACGGGATTAGAACCAAATGCGGGCGGATTAACAGCTAGCGTTATATTATTTTACACTCATGGCAGACTATGGTAGAATGGGCTCAACCCCTATTCCGTGGGACCGTAAATCATAGTTGGCGAAATGTGGGTGCTTAACATCTCTACCTACCGCTTCGGGGATTTACGGGTGTGTACATGTATGCCTATATATGAGTATGTGGAACAAGCTTTACCTAACATAAGTAAATCGCCCCATCTTCTTATGAGCAGTATTTTCTATATAATATACAAAGAGGTTTTATTTCAATGAATGATATTCGATATGAATGAATGATTCCGTCAGTATCTATACAATTTCTCTTTGATAAATGAACTGAAATGAAAAAATGAACATTGATAATGAACCTGTATCCAAAAATAGTAATAATAATACCTACCTATATTTTGTATTACATTTATAGTATACATGGTGCTCCATTAAATGATGTTTTAAAAATCCACCCGCAATTTGCATCTCAAAGCTTTCAGCCGGTGATCGCTCTCAGCGATAGGCCCGCCCATTGTACTCAAATATATTAACTTGAAATTTCTATTGTAATGTATATTATTTTGAGTACAATAAAGGCTATTCAGTTTTATATCTCCATCTTATGGTTAGGTACGTCCGCCGATGAAAAGGTCAAACCCTGTTCTGCAATTTAGCCTCTTGAATAAAAATCTCCCTAATTGGCGAGAAGGAGCTTCCATTTATGTCAGAGCTCTGGATATTTTGAAATTAAGATATAGTTTTGATCAAAAATTGTCTTCGTGTTTTGTGCATATTTTTAACTATGCATAGATAAACAAATAAATAATATATGCGTTGTTCGGCGTTTAATCTTCGAGTTGCGGTAGTTTATTCCACCATCAATTCAGCGTTGCCTGATGCTCGGAGAACTTCCGAACAATTACTTACAGGTTGAGCACTGGCGCGATCATTACGAACGCGTTAACGTTATTAGCGCCAGCATCGCCGAGGGATTCATCAAGCGAGACTTTACGTGCAATTAATTTCAGATCGTGACTCGCTACAATTTTTACAGTAGGTACTGTCAGAAAACGCATCATCACTCTCCTCGATGTGCGTCAGGTTGAGTTGTGTTGTGTTATTGTGGGAATGATAGAAAGCAGCCATGTGTGTCGGATGCTGCGGGGGGATTAGCGTGACTCGGCAAACATTAGTTGTACAATACAAAGGTTATTACGAGAGGTGAATGTCGAAAATAGTCTGTACAGTGTACATTTCCAACATTAAATACTACATAATCCAAAATGTTTAGAACATTTTTCTGTGAACGAAAAACTCGAATCTACATTATGAACTATTTAGCGACAAGTAAACCATCAATATTGCCTAATTGAACTCCTGGGTGTTCTTTAGAGGCATTTCTTCTATGTAGGTCTAAAGAGAAACAATTTCTATTTATAGCTGACAATATTCATGTTGTGTAGTTTCATATATACGGGTTTCGCTTTACCATCATGTTCATTTACACACCTATACGTTAGGTATAAAAAGTTAATAAGCTGCTGTAAGACAGAATTGTAAATTAAAATAAACGCTACTAAATTGTTTTCCGTGACTTTTTAAAGTTGTTCACCGAATTCCATCGCTTGATTAGATACGATCAGAATATAATTTTGGGGTGTTTGTATTGGCGCTCAGTAATTGTGTTACGAACATATTATACAAATAGCAAACAAAGTATAAATGTATATACATGGTGCAAAGCATTATGGATTCAAGCAACATTGCCGGTTCACAGGAATTTGGTTCTTTTTCAAAGTTATCATAATGTAACTTCAGAACGTTTTCTTTTAAACATTCATAGTTACTTAAAACCTTCTAGTTTTCAACTGATAATGTTTATTTTTTTATACAAAGAATAAAGAAAGGTGGATTAGGGTAGGCTAAAACTGTTACTACCTACTACTCTCTATACACATCGCGTTATGAACCACCAGTGCTAATCCATTGTAAATATAGATATTGTGTAAAAACTATTACGAAATGAAGTCATTTTATTAGAAGTAATAAAGGAGTGATACAAAATACATTTCACTCTAAATATAATCTATCATAAACAATAGCAGTCTTGAAAGCCTTGAAGTATAGTTAATGATAAAACCTTGTGGCCAGATCTCTTTTTTCATTTTATCAAAATGCATCTTCTCATCGGGACAATTTATGTAGAAATCGAACCGACTAAAGCTACACCATGTTAAACTTATATCGCTCGACACATGACATGACATTTAATTTCTTTAAGAGTACATGTTTCAACGTGTTGGGCTATGTCGGATTGCGTTGGTTGGCTTAGTCACTATTTCATTTAATCTTGTTCTTCATCATGTCAGTGCCAACAGTTTAAAATATTAGATGCGCTCAGCCCAAAGTCGGTGACATAGACCGCACCTTCCGTCGCTTCATTTAGGTCTGTAATTGTGCAGGTTTAGGGGCACAGTGGGCACGATATGAGGTGATCCATCGACTGTAGAGGTGCCCCATAATCACAACTACTACCCCCCGAGTCCAGGTAACCCCATATTGAACGGGTTGGCCCTACAGCAGTCGAACTGGTACCTCAACCTATTTAGCGATTTTCAGGTGGTTCATTTCAGTTCATGATCGGATAATAAACTCTCAGCAGACTCGATGTTTTCTGCAGGGGTTCTTTTTCCCGTGAGCCACCTCTGGTACCAAATGTTTTCGAGTTGACCCACCATGCCTTAAAGGAGCTCCGTACAATATACTGCATATTGTACGGAGCTCCTTTAAGGCTTGTATGGAAACAAAAATGAAAAAATACACTACCACCGACTACGTAAGTACTGCCCTATCCATTTTATTGAATCTTGATACAGTCCAAGTCCAATGATATTTACAATTACTTGGACATAAAATTCGATTCTGGGTGACATTTAATAGTTCTGTACTAGACATCACAGACATATGAGCTGATAAAAGTTTGTTTGTGGTGTGTATTAACTAGAATAGGTAAGAAAACGTGGTATTCATTTAGGAATAAGAGATTTTTAGTAAGTAATCTAGCTGAAGAGAGTCTCACTTTCCATTTGCGGATATGCAGTTTGCTCTAGAGTTTTTATTGCTTACGGTTCGGGCAATTTTGTGATTGTGTGATAAAAGTTACTCCTATTTTAAAAGAAGTTTCCATCAGTATCAAAATAAATGGGATATTTACCATGTTTCATTGTATTGAGTTTCCGATATTTCGGCGCTGTGAAATGGAAAAGGAAATAACCCTTGCCTTCTTGACGTGAGGATCGTTGTTCGTGGGGATGGGTCGTGTAGCCACTCCGTGTACAGAAAACCCACTCACACTGACCGCTACCTGCATGCCGACTCACATCATCATCCGTGCCATCTTAATTTGGTAGTGACGTCACTTACTGACCGCGCATATAGTTTATGTGATGAGGAGCATTTACAAGAAGAATTGAATCACATAAGCGGCGTTCTATAAAAGAATGAATACAATGGACGGATAAGACCACCCAGACTCACCACAAATAAACCCGGGAATTGTAGGGTGGAATGACAGCCAGCCTTTTTACCCTACATCAAAGGAGTGACAGATAAGATCGCTAACATCCTGAAGAAGGTATCTGTCAAAACTATTTTCACTCCTTTTAAAAAGCTGTCGCAATGCCTGCGCTCACCCAAAGATGGATCCCTACTAGACAGGCCGGGAGTGTACAAGATTGACTGTAGCAGTGGCAGTTCTTATATAGCACAAACAAAAAGAACGGTTACATGCCATACAGGGCGGTCAAAAACAATGAACCGCATAAATCTGCAATCGCTCAACATTTATTGGAGTCCGGTACGAACCACTGGATCGAGCTACATAACCCTCAGATGCTCTCGACAGAACGCCACTATATACCAAGACTGGTTAGGGAAGCGATTGAAATCAAAAAGTATAAAAATTTCAATCGTGAGGATGGGTTTCAACTGCCGAACGTCTGGCATCCAGTGGTCCGTCTTTGCAAAAACAACCGGGAACAAGCCAAAAAACGAGAGTGGATACAGTAAGCATCGTGTGTCGTGAACGTGATCGAGATCGGGTTTGAGTTTGTAGTGAGAGCGAAACCAATAGTAGTGCAGAACTCGAAAGAGGGTAGATCGATATAATTACTCCTAGGAAAAAACTTTTTCTCTGTTCACCGCCACTACTCCAGTTCCTCCGTGATGATGGTGCTTGCAACAGCGCCGAAATATCGGAAACTCAAAACAATGAAATATGGTAAATATCCCGTTTATTTTGATACTGATGTGAGTGACCATGTAACTATGGTATGGACCATAGTTTAAATATCGAAGTTTCCATCATCCAACGCCAGTTTCAATTTTTATTAATAGTTTAAATCTTTGTTTCTGCAGCTACACTGACATGGGCCTAGAACCTACTCTTCATCCTGAATGTGCGATTTCGGAGTTCCTAGGTGTTGTCCTACGTTTATCACAACTGGCTGGTACAGCACCCATCACCTTTAGGAGCACGTCTGATGGCTGGCGGATTCGGGTGTCGCACAACTGCAGTCTTTATGGCGAAACGTTGGTTGTACTATTCGGTAATATTTGATTTAGTTGCAGTATCACTTTTGAGGGATCCTGGAAGCGAGATCTCTTTCGGCGCTATACCAGTTCTGAAAGGCGGCGCGGCGGCCGAAGAAATTCGGGCCGTGAGATCCCGGCTCCACAGGGACATGGTGGTAGAATGGGAGCTACGACTTGGGCGACCATCCGCAGGGCGTGCCGTAGTAGCGGAGGTTAGACCCAACATGGGGGAGTGGCTAGAAGGCCACACAGCAGCCTCTCGTACCGTCTGAGGCAGATGATCACCGAGCACGGGTGCTTCGGGCAGTTTCTGCGTCGGATGGAGAAAGAGCCAACGCCCGAGTGCCATCACTGCGATGCGAGCGAGGACTCGGGGCTGCACACGCTCACCGAGTGCCGGGAGACGCCGTGACGGGAGCTGATGGCGGCCCTGGGAGTGAGAGTTCTCACGCTCTCCACCATGCTCGCGGCGATGGTTCGCTGCGCGGATGCTAAGCTGCCCGTGTACGAAGGCAACTCGGGCGGCGAATGTCGATGAATTACCTCCACCCCCCATGCGCGCAGGACTGGGGGTGACCGGTGAAGCCGCCTATCATCCTGGCACAAGCAGGCAGTGGCAGTGGTGCGCCTCGCGCGCCTCCCCATTCCCGGGGACAAGTTGGGGAGTCTGTGGTCCCCACACCCGAGGAGAGGGCCAGATCGAGAGAGATGGCCCAATTCTCTCTCGATCTGATCAAATCTCTCTCGATCTGGCCCTGGTCGGCCGGAGTGCCAGGTGTATGTTAACCTCACCTTCGGCAACCAAAACCGACCCACAGGCGTCGTGCCTTTTGGTCGGTTCGAGTCCGACATAACCTCTCTCACCGGCTTCGGTGGGGGGGTATCTGTAGGGATTTTGCGCACGTAAAAAAAAAGTATCACTTTTGAGGACAAAATGATAGGTTTTTGTAATAGTATTGTTGACCTTTTCATATCTGGTCTATCAAATTGCCTTTACGACACCTGATCATACGCTTCAGTGAAATCAAGAAATTACAAGTGACTATTCCAACTAGCATTTACAAAACAGTGGTACCTACTTGTTCGATAACCGCGTACTTCTTCTATGTTTGTTTTCAGTGGCTGTATTAATTGTGACTTTAGTGGTAGATTTGTCAGTATATCAAGATTACTACAACGCTGACAGTCGCAACTGCGTGGTGTGGATATGCGACGTGCTCATAGTCTCAGCGGTGGTCACCATAGGAGCATACACGGGCATCGGCAGGATGCGCAACGTGATCGACTGCTTGACTGAGCTGAAACATGTAATTGGTTTTAACATTCATTCTTTATCTTCAAGGCAAAATGTAATATGTATGTCAGTTTGAATTTAACTATCGTTTTACCGTCTCTCCTATCTATGCGCCGTTCCCTTATCTTTTAACTAAAGAAGCATATTGAACTTTTCATTCATATATCACTGGAACTTAAACAGTATGTATTGCACTATCAAACATCACAACCTAAATCTATCTTTTTGTTCTTGTATTTCAATATTGTCACTGATTTAGTTTCTGCATATCATTTTCAGTTGAACGAAGAACTAAAAGATTTCCGTATACCGACACCAACGAACAACAGGACAGAGCTGATAGCTGTCTCTTCGTTACTGTTTGGCGTCATTATCGTTCTCGGGGACTATGTTTTCTATTTGTACAAAGCTGTGGTCAGAAGTAGGAATGGTGAGTAGTGCAATATACTCTATCAAGAAACTAGAAAACAGTAACGAATGTACTGCAAGGTTCAGTTGTTGACGTACGTACGTATAACGCTTTCGACGTTTTAGAAATTGTCACATTCGTGCTGCCGAACCTGTGATAACCGAGAGTTTTTGTGCAGTCAGTACAGAAGACAAAGTAGGACAAGCCTTTGGTCTTCCCACTGACAGCACAAAAACTCTCCAGTGAGCTCTAGCTACCCTACTTACACAACTCGAGGTACTTACCCAGTCGGACTGTCAATTGGGATAGGAATTCCGTCGTGTTCTACCTCTGCTATTATTATGTAAGTGTAATGTAACGTAAAAGTCTACAAATAAAAATGAGTACGTGCTATTCTTTCAGTGATCGTGACAAGTTTATACATATTCTACAGTTTCTCTTTTATAAGCTTGCACTTGCTCGTGGTTCAGTTCCTGTTGATCACCACGATGGTTCTGGCGACCCTGCGGGAGCTGAACAGCTGCTTCGAAGACGTCCTCCACGATCTGCAGAAGAACAAATGTTAGTTTACTTTACTTTACTCCGTAAATGTAGTCAAACAGAGATAGTTGTTGCCCTCTCATATTCAGTTGTTAATCGTTTTTATACACACACACACACACACACACACACACAAATGTGCGCGCTCGCGCGCACACAAACACACCAAAAATCACATTATATGAAGTTAATAAGGAAATATTATATCCAAATTTTTGAAATCTATGTAATATGTCCTTTGTTAAACTATAATGAAGGAATGAATACATGAGAGATCAGATGCCCATAACACAAGTTTTTTCTTAGCATGGGTGCTCAATTAAACACTTGTAAATTGGTCTAAGATGATACTCTGAATGTAGAATTTTAATGTTAATTGTCGTACAACTTATGTGGCTAATAAATCAAATTTATATTTTATTATTGATTAAATGCATTTCATATAAATTTCACCCTACAAACATCTCTTAAGAACTCAAGAAAGTCGATGAGCACATTGAAAATATTGTCTATGTTGTATTTACAGCGCTAGTATCGACATTCACCGCGTTGTACACTAAAACCATGTACAATAAAGATAGTCCAACCATTAGGTCCAATCAAGTTGCTCAAGACATATTTAATGACGCATCCATGAAAATTTATGAGGGTAAGTATGTAAGCAAAAGAAAGTCCATTATTGTTTGATGCATATTACTTTGGCCACAGAATAATTAATATTTGGCTGATGATGATAATGATATGAATCAATTTCTGCCACACTAACGCGAGGCCTTTTTTTTCTTTGTACAACTTAGGTGGCAGACAAGCATGAACGTGTGTAACACCAGTGGAGTCACATCCGTGCTGCCGACCTGTAAGAACAGAGATTTTGTGCCGTCAGTGTAGAGGACAAAGCAGGACAAGCCTTTGGTCATCCCAGTGACAGCACAAAAACTCTCCAGTGAGCTCTGGCTACCCTACTATGGCTGGCCTGTTGCAAGTAATTGTGCTATCATCAAGATCAAAGTCAAAGGTGGTCATCTTGAATATTAAAATGTATCAAAACATTGTTATGATTCTATATTGTTTCTTTTTCAATACGCAGGTGTGAAGTCAGCGCCCAGAAGGTTAAATCGCCTGGTGCGTATATACGGAACCATGTCGGATATAGTACAAAAAATTGAGAGGTCTCACGGACCCCTACTTGTGATGCTGCTGCTATCTTTCCTACTGCACTTGATCATCTCACTTTATCACCTTCTTATAGGGATAGGTATGTGGAACTTTCCAACATAATTTGAAATGAAAGAAGGGAAAGATTTGCTAACGACGCATAATGCATAACAGCATTTAGTTTTAGTAATAAAAAGATAGGGACTCTGATAGGGTGTGATTTTAATAAACGTGCAAACAAATATAATTAAACGATTCCTTACACTCCGCATCACGATATTGGATCGTAATAATTATTGATTGTCTACTTGGGCCCATACTTTTCACAGAATGCAAGACATTTATTATTTAAGATCAATTTATAACAGGTGGACTTGTCTGCCCCCTGAGCCTTATCCTAGCTATTAATTTTCTAATCAAAATCATATTACTTAAAAAATAGTTAACTTGTGGCGGTACTGGTATTAACGTGTCAAGTCAAAACTGAAAGCCAAATAAGAAATTAGCTCAGCCACTTACTGGTAAGCTATTGGTTATTTAAATTTGGTCCATGGCAATTTAGGTATATTACTCTTGGGACTCCCAAAAGTAATAATGTAGGATATAATGTAACTAAAAAATAAAAAATCCGTCTGCTGTTGAATTTAGTTAGTACATCTTTAATCACACCACGACGTTCCCCTATCGCACTGTTACTCACTCAGATTTCTCAAAACCCAACATTCACTACCATTAATGAAGAAGAATTGATGAGTCAACACGATTTCAGTTCACCCTGAACGTACTAACGTGTTAAGAACAGCGCTGCAGGCTTTCTGGGTCGTTTACCAGTTCAGCAAACTTGTGATGGTCGTCGAACCTTGCCACCGGACTCACGAGCAGGTAAAATATACGTACCTTTTTTCACCCACACGTCCCCATCGACCATTCAATACCATACGCTGTCATGGGTCTCATATGAGTGAGGAGTAGAGCTGTACTTTCAAGTGAGTAAGGAGGCCCAATAAGGCAAACCACCAGTGTATGCAAACATTCGATGAGGCTGCTATCGGATTTGTCGAAAAATGTGTGTTGGGATAATAAGTGTAAATGATCACATCCTGTTGAAGAACTACAGATGTGTCATAGTCATAGTGGTCATCCTATTATTGTGATAATAGGATGACCAGTTGGTGAAGTCAACTAACTAGGACCCAAGCGTTGGGTTATTTTTAATCGACTTCAGAAACTTATAATACATTTTAACCAAGTTTTTATGTATTAACCTCAGGGTTGTTAATTTCGTGAGAATCAGCTATTATGTTTTAATAATTAAAATATCTATATGTATGTCTAGCTGGCAAACACCAAGGACCTGGTGGCGCACATGACGCGCTACATCCGCCACGACGACTTTGCTATCATCGCTGAGCTCAAGAGCTTCTTCCGGCACCTGGCGCTGAGCCACGGGGGGTACGAGCCGATGCAACTCTTCACCTTGAACAGAACTGTGTTAGTGACGGTGAGTAACACTACTAGAAGTTTATTAACTTCTTCATCGTTAACTGCCAATTTTTTAGTTTCTCCGTGATCATATTTGACCTTACGTCAGATTTTTTTGGGTTTTAAGTAAAAAAAACAAAAATGCTTATGGTTCTTATAGAACGTGGAACAATGCGCGCTGCACCGCGCGTTTCTAGGCTAACCATCGCGCATTGCGGTATCCCAAATTCAAATCAATTTTTCTCACGGTAAAGTTGTATTTTACTGCGAGTATATTTTATGCAGCAAAGGCGCCCTTTACATGCTGTAGAGGTGAAGGAAATTTTATTTTACAAGTCTGTCAAATTAATAGAATGGAGATTTTAATTCTTGTTACAGATGTTGAGCAGTATAACAACTTATCTTATCATCCTTGTCCAAATGAAATAGTACCGTTAAATAATAATAAATTGTTTTGAAGAATGTTTTTTATTTCATCCAGTTCGATGTGTAAGAATGCTTGTAGTATGGTGCACGAGAGATATAGTTATAATAATATATGTATTGGAACCTCGAGTGCTAGTGGTGCACCTGTTAGTTGACGTACGAGATTCAGGAGGACATTTTTCTCTTAGAGTTGGAAGGCCAGACGGTAATAGCTCCCACAAAGTCCTAGATAAGAAAAACGAAAAGGAAGAGACAGAGTAAGGGGACCATGGGCTCCGAGGTGAAGACCTTGGATATAACCAGAAATAACGCTTATACTCGGAATTTTAATTCGATTCCAGATTTGACAATTTCAGTGTTGCAACGTTAATGACAAGTACTAAATAGTGAAGTTGCGAAATTATTCGATATGGAAATGGAATATTTCCGGATCGATTCTTCTCGTTTATAATTTTATTCTCGTAAACTAAGTATATCAGGAAATTAAATATTTCTGAACCGATAATTTAGTTTTGACGATTAATTAACGATCTGAGACTTTTCTTTTATAATTGTGTGTGAGATAAATAAAAAAATGTGATCATGAAGGAACATGACAAATAAAACAGATAGATGTATTATGGTAATAATTTATTTTATAAATTGTCGCTGTCATCGCTATCGCTGTCACTTTCTGCAACATTTATTATAAATGTGTCTGTGATATTGTCAATTAACATATCTAGCCTACTCATTTATTCCTCTTCTTTGACAACATGGGATACGCATTTAGACCATTCGGTAGCCGTAATTTTTTGAATGCCTTCCTGAAATAAATTTCTCACGTCTGTCAATTTGAAGGTTTTATTATTTTGAGCTACATGCCCCTTTACCTGCGCCCATAGCAATTCGATAGGGTTTCAATGGTAAGGGGGCAGTCTTAAACCGTGATCCCATGTTGTGCTGCCATTTCGTCTACAGCGTACTTATTAAAAGACTCGTTATGTGGAATCAGTTCTAAAAGCGTAGCTTTAACCATATCTGGTTCGTAATGAATATTTTTATTTAAAAGCCAATCTTGAATGGCAGCTTTTTTCCAGCTCATTTTTGGTGCCGTTTCCAATTTTCGGGAGTGGTAAGGTGCATTATCCATCTCCACAATTGAGTTTGGTCTTAATTTTGGTAAGACTCCAGCGAACCACTCCTCAAAATAAACTGCATTCATCTCATCATGGCAATCTTCACAATTTTTCTTTGCTTCAAAAACCATGAGCCCCTCTTCCAGGAAGCCTTCTTCACTATCTATATGGCTAATTATGAGACGTTTGCCTTTTCCAGATGGATTTTTTAATCCAGTGGTCAGTCCCTCCAAAAACGCTTGTCGAGATGATGTGACTTTCTTGTCCACCCAAGTTTTTTTTACAGTATGACCTTAAAATAAATATAGTCCATGAACATTCAATATTACTATTAAATTTAATGTAAAATGTATATAAATTCATTTTGTGTATAAATGTTAGCCTTACCTGCGTTTACCCAAGTTTCATCTTGATAATATATATGTCTCCCTTCTCGTCGAAACTGACATATAGATCGCAAGTAACACTGGCGCCATGTTATTATATCATTTCGATCAATAAGTGTGCTCTTGCGTGACCGTGCAACAAATTTAAAATTAAGATGCTTCAAAATTTTTCTGAGGGTGTCTTTAGAAATCTTGGGCATTTCTGAATCATCGTTCATTACTTGTAAAATCTAAAATAGTAAATTTTATAATAGCTTGGAATCATTACTTATTGTATATAAAAGATGTAGGTATAAAATAATACTGTCTGACCTTTGCAATGGTTGGAGGTTCATTTCGGTAAAAGAACTGATGAACAATTCTTCGTATTGCAGAGAATGTAAATTCATCAATTTTATCTTTGAAACTTCGCTTTGGTCCAGTTTTTTAGGAGGAGTTGGCGGCGCACCTTTATTTACTTCCTTCAAAACGTTACAAACAGAGCGTGAGGTTATTCCCAATATGTCAGCAACTTTGCTCATACATTCATTTTCTTCCACAACTTCAAAGGCCTCCAATTGCGCAGAAATTTCATTTTTCACGTATTTGTAGGCGTTGCGGATCATAACTTTTTCAGTAACAGTGAAAGCTTTTCGTAGACGTTTTTTTCTTGGGGACAAGAAAACATCCACGTCTTTTTGTGATGTACTTGGCTGAGGATCCATTTTGATGGAAAACCAAAACAAATAGATTCACTCAAAGTTTACAAAAAACTATAAACGTAACAACAAACACAACGTAACAATACTTTAACAAAAACCCAACAAAATAACAAAATATCGATTTGCAATGAAATAAGATATTCGTGCAGTCAGACTGGTAGAATGAAGCCGAATGACACGATAAACAAAATGGCGATAGCTGCACGAGCGCGCACGGGTTGCCAATACTGAAAACTATCTAGGCTCTTTTATTATAAGTTTTGTTTTTAATATAAAAACAAAAATATTAACTTTTTATAAAATAGAGCAGCGATTACTAATTAATAAATAATTATTATGAATAATTATGTATTTATTTATATAAAAATCAATAATTTAGTCTTTAATTGGCACACTGATGGCACACACAATGATTTTTTATCGATTTTTGTGTTCATCACTACACTATTATATGTGGTATCATTATTTCACAAAGTGACAGTAGCTAATGTCAAATCTGGAATCGAATTAAAATTCTGACTATAGATAATACTGATGAGTAGTACAAGATCGTTTTAATACCCCTTGTTTCTTCCCATCTGACTCACCTTCCTATTGATTAAGATGGGACAAATTGAATCAGTTCAGGCGGGATTCAATTCACGACCTTTCTCTTACAGGGGGAATGCCACTGAGCTATCCAAATCATTATATATCTGTCTTGGGGCGACAGAGGGAGCCATCTAACCGACATCGGGAACAATGGATGATGCTACATTTGATTTTTCTGACTTGGATCCCGCCTGAACCGATTACATTTTTAATATCTTTATCGATTTGAATAGTTAGCATACTTTTATTTTCTTTTTACGTGCTAAAATGCTTCACGGATACCTCCCCGCCGAAGACAGTGGGAGAGGTTATGTCGGACTTGAACTGACTAAAACGCACGACGCCAGTGGCGGCTCCACCCGTCACCCCCACATACTAAATGCTTTAAATTTTCATTCTATCACCTTCCTATTGCTCTGTTATCCAACATTAGCTAAGCTTAATTTGGATACTTAGATTGCGAATATCACTTGTCAAGAGTGATATAGAGTACAAGTGAAGAGTGTACAAAACTCTATTAGAATTAATCACTTTTAGTGATTTCGCGTAAAGGCGCTTATTTACGATTTATTTTATTTTTATTTTATTTATTTGTGTCATTCGAATCGAAATGTAACGTATATTATCCTACATGAAAATGTTCCAATTAATAAAATGTTTTTTAAAAAGCACATCGAATGAGTTCTGGTGGACGATATTCTGTTCAGCAGTTCGTCAGTAGATTGAGAAATACCATGGTTATAGTGTAACGGGAACTACCGGGGTAATCCCACGATACTTATAGCTGTGATCGTCTATTTACCTAATCTTTAAAACCCGACCCAATATCTATCATTCATTACTTTAATAATTCTGACACTACAGTTTAAATCGTTATTCTAACTTAGTTTTTAACTGTTCGGAATAGTGTGATGATAAGACTGTGGATTTATATTTTACTCAAATGAGATAAAAATTAGATTCAATATAGGTCTTTGATAGTTTGAACTTTGTGGCATCTTTTTCTGCTGTATATTTATATAGGCCTTAATGTCGAAGATATCATATATGATTTGTGATATGTGATCCGGATCAATTAAATATCTCAAGCCCCGAAGAGCGAGAATATGAATCTCAAGCCCCGAAGAGCGAGATTACATAATGATCAATTCCAAAGAACTGATAGCGTTGATCAAAAGATCAAGGCTCTCCTCCACTTCGTCACAGTTAATTTAATTCAGTTTGTAAAACCTCCACTAAACTCCACTGTATACTGTAATCCTTCAGTTTTCAGCTTCTGGTTCCAGTACAAAATGTAGTAGCCCTTTAACGCCTCACGAATCTCATGAACGATGCCAAAACAATTAGAATAATGATTGAATGTGATATAATATAATTTCAACAATAATATATTATGCCTTCACGGCTGTAATGTCTGTCATTTACTAATGAATATATAATTAATTCAATAAGTTTTGGCAGGTTTATGGACCGCTACACTTTACAAACTGCTCTGATTGGAATTTTATTGATATCTTCAATCAGAGTTGCTCTAATACTGTATCAAAATGATCCAGGAGCCACAGAATTGAATCCTAACAGTTGGTGATAAATGTATGACTTTACTATTTTAGGCCTCAGTATAGTACAAATGATGAGATCTAGTATAATATATGAATTACTAATGTAATTCTAATAGGACATAAATATGTAGTTCATTTTAGCACGTATGCTGTTAAATAAGATCTCACTAAATAAAGCCTTTCGCATTAATAATTCAACTGCAAATTCTTTCCAGCTACAGTCAAATGTGGAAATAACAAACCCCAACTCAATCTCTATACAAGTTGTGTATTATAACGTGTCCCCAACAGTTATTAGGTATATCAACACAAAGATAACGTAACAGATTCACTTCAAACTAAATGTACAGTGCACACCTATAATTCTTATAGAATTCCTACAATCTATGTCTGTAGCAACAGAAAACTAACTAGACCTAGCTAGGAGTCCTAGTGTTTACCTTAGGTCTATTAAGACTTACCAACTTAATAGGTGAGTTTGCAGCTATGTGTGTGTGTGTGTTGTGAATTGTGTGAAGCAACAATGTGAACTAGCTAAGGTAATAGGAAGTGATTTCGTTTAGACTCTCCTACAACGAAACCACGGAAACCTAGGTGACCAGGATAAGGTATTGAGACGCTTTCGAAGGCCAGTCTCAGCCCCGAAATTTAAAGCAATCTTTACCTACAAGAACTTATCAACACTACGTCTCAAGGATGTTTGGTATTTGTGTGTATTGGAATAGGTATATAAATAATTAGGAACCTTCTGAAATAATTCAGAAAGCGCGTTGTTCCGACACAGTTTCCGCACACCGAACTTTTACCACTTTCTCACAAATTACACTGGCGTAATACGGCTAGAATAATTTAATGAAACCGTTGCATGGTTGTGTGCTTCTACTAATCGAACCAAACTCTGTGTTCCCCGCAAACCAGCCGATTTCCTTTTATACCAGTGCGAACTCCGCGCGGGAGCGGGGACGCTTGGGTCCTTTTTTTTATCATAGGATTTTTTTACAATGTCAACAAAGGAATTCAGTGCAAGTTAATTTTAAGCTCATGTTTACATTCAGATATAACATGCCTTCATGCAATATAATCAATTATGATTATATTCTACAGAATATCAACCATGCAAAACAATAGTATATAAAATACAGTAAACCAAATATACAGTAACTAAATAGTAAACCAATAATAAACCAATAGTAAACCAGCTGGTCATGCACGTATGTATAAACATACTGTATTTGCGCTTTCGTCGTGAAGATGAGCTCTTATTTATTTTTTTATAGAATTCTATTGTGATGTAATTTTGTAATGCTTTGTGCCAATTATTAGATTAATCCGAAGATTAATCATTCCATGGAGTCAAACTCGCATGAACCTACAAACGTGTGTGGCGTAACACAACGCCTTAATTATAATCAAAATCCACCATCTTTATCATGATACTATTCAATATCAAATATGATTACATTCACAATATATTGTTATATGTAATATTGCACTCGTTCGCGTAAATAATATTAGCATCATAACAGTCTTTTGCATACATGTGTTTAAAAATAGAATATCCCACGAATTCGATTTAGCCATCGTTCCCATAGCGTTCAAGTGGACGCTCTAACAAAAAAATATAGTTTATGACCGACCTCTCTTTAGAACAATACGCATTTTAGTTAAGAGAAAAAAGATGCTATGGTTTCGTGTTGTGTATTTATGCTTCAAATATGAGTTTTAAAATGATAAAATAATCTATATTCTAAATATACGATTATGTTCCATTTCAATAGAGTTAAATTTTGCAAATGTACATGTAACTCCTTGTCTAATTAATATGAAGGGTTAAAACATGGACATGTTGTTGCTGTTAGCTTGTCCTTAAAGTTTCCTAAAAGTTTTAATCATATCGATTCATAACTTGCGCGTACTGCAGGTAAATGTACAAACCTTACCAGTATTCCCTTATACACAAGTATTCCCTTACCATCATGCTCCTTTACGCCCGCATGTAAAAGAAAGTTCATAAATAAGCTGTTGTAACATTCTACATATTTTAATGAAATATTAAAGCCATTAGTATACTAGGTATTTAAAAACCCCCGTCCCAAAAAACAACTCCCGAAAAGTCGAAAATAAGTTTGATATGTATATATAACTGGTAGAGCACTATGTCAAATTATCGGAACCATCCAAGGTCCCCCCGACATGACAACGCTTGAATCTAAATATGTATTACTAGGTATATCAAAGTTATAGGGAACTTACACAACTTATTTTCGACTTTATGGGGGTTGCTTTTTGTGATGGGGTTTTTAAAATTTTTAATTTAATTTTACACTTTTTAAATTGATCTACTCGCTAGGCCCTTTCATTTGATACCCATATTGGGGGAGTTGAGACAAAATATGTACTCCGTCATTTTATAGTGGTGGCCATCTTGGACCGATTTTTTTCAAACATAGCTAAGAACACACCCGACTAAATCCAAATCGGTTCATCCGTTCAGGAGCTACGACGCCACAGACACACACACATACACACACAGAAAGTCACACTTATAACACCCCGTCGTTTTTGATAAAAGTTAATTTATTATATTATAATTAAAAGTGATATAGATCGGAAAAAGTGTAATGCTCAGGTGGGACTTGAAACCTCGACCAGACCCTTACAGGGGAATGATGTAACCGCCGAGCTACATGAACCACGTCTTGAGCATTCGAAATTCTCCTGTACAACCCTTGTGCATTCACTTTCCCCGTATAAATAGGTCGAATTCTATTCTAATTAAAAATAAAAGTCACCAAATAGTTTTCCATAACTTAAAATGTAAGTTGTTCAACGACGTCCATCGCTTGATTAGATACGATCAGTATACAATTTTATAATATTTGTATTGGCGCTCAGTAAATTGTGCTACGAATATTTAATTCATATACACATATAGTACGAGTAAACAGAGTTCAAAGCATTATGGCTTCAAGTGACAACTGCGGGTCATAGGAATGTGGTACAGTTTCATCGTATCGAAATGTATCTTCAGAACAATTTCTTTTAAACACCTATAGTGACTTAAAACCTTCTGGTCACCAACTGCTTATATAGTTTTTTTATCCAAAGAATGATATACAGTTGGATGGGTATATTAATACCAGTACTGTATAGTGTAACCCCGGGGCTCAACAGTAGTAATTTATGGTCTAGAAACTATTTCACAACAAGGTCATTCTATTAGGAGTGTTTAGGAGTGACATTTGATATATTTCACTCTGAATATTGTATGAGTGTAAATAGTTTATTCAAATAGAAGAAATCGTAAATATAATGTAATGGACAGTCAAGTAGTCGTGAGTAAACTGAAGTACAGTTGTAAGGTTCGTGTCCAGATCTATGTCATACCTATACTACTTTTCATGCCAATCTCCCCTAGATATACCTTCTGATCGGGTTAATCGTTACTCTGTGAATTTATGTAATTAATGTTTTTAACAAACAATTTTAATAATAATTATAAGAATAAGAAAGAAAGAAAACAAACGAGCTATCCATCCATATTTATTGAATCCTGATATAATTTAATATTATTAACAATTATTTATATGTGATACTCGATTCAAGTAACATGAAGTAGTCCTGCACAAGACGCAGGGTATATTATGGATATATGTTGGTCATAAAGGCTTGTGGTGAGTGTAATGTTGGATAAGCCAAAGAAGCTACAGGCATTCATTGGCAGTTCAAAACAAAATGTAGACATTAGGACAAAGTTTTTGTTAGAATTTGAGAATAATCCCGTAAATAAATGAGATATTCAATTTTTTTTGTATTTAAAATAACTGAAATATAAACTAACGAAACAGCTTAATGCGGAGCAGATAACTCACACCCGTAAGTATATTTGACCTTTAGGCAATTCGATAATCCTTCCGAATATTACAATCACTACAATTGTGAAATAAGCTTGCTTCAGTTTATGAAAATAGTTTATATAATTATTTATTTCTATAGTCACACTGACATGGGTCGTGAACCTCCTTCTCATCCTGAATGTGCGGCTTCGGGGTTCCTAGGTGTTGTCTTACGTCTATCACAACTGGCTGGCACAGCACCCATCACCTTCAGGAGCACGCGAGATGGATGGCGGATCCAGGTGTCACAGAAGTGCAGCCTATATGGAGAAATTTTGGTCGTACTATTTAGTAAGTATTTGATTTAGCTGCACCAACATTTTTGAGGACAAATTGACAGGATTTTGTGTTTGGTCTGTAAAGATGTTCACGTTGCCTGATCGTCGAGCGACAATGAACTAAAAGTGATCAAGATGCAAATGCATGCAATTGTAAAACAGTGATATTAGCTCAATAACCTACTACATCTTCCATATTTATGTTTTCAGTGGCTGTATCAATTGTGGCTCTAGTGATAGACATGATAGGATATCAAGATCTTTTCAATATAGCAACCAATGGCACCCGCTTGGTGTGGATATGCGACGTGCTCATAGTGTCAGCGGTGGTCACCATAGGAGCGTACACGGGCATCGGCAGAATGCGCAACGTGATCGACTGCTTGGCAGAGTTGGAACAAGTAATTAGTTTTACATACAATCTTTATCCGCTACATAAAATATTGTGTAACCTATTTAAGTGTCGCTTTGCTACTTATCCTTTTTCTGGGGTTCTCACGTATCCTGTACAGGAAAAGATATGCTATTAAAATATAAACCATATATATATAATTATAAACCTTTGAGGATGCCGTAAGGCGAAACTGGTCAGGTGTAATAAGCAATAAAGTAATGTGGAAAAGTACAAGTGAGTTATCAATATGTGTAAATCCAAATACATCACTGGAACTTAATATTTTACCAGATACCTCATCAAACAACACATCCTAATCCTTTCATTTTATTACTTTTTTTTACGTGCGAATAATCCCCATGGATACCTCCCCGCCCGGAGCCAGTGGGAGAGGTTATGTTGGACTCGAACCGACTAAAACGCACGGTGCCTGTTGATCAACATTGGTTGCCGAAGGTGAGGTTGACATGCATATACTTCGCATCCCGGCTGACCCAGGACCATTTCACACGATCTGGCCCTCCTCGGGTGTTTTTTATTCCTGTATATTGTCATTGATTTACAAATTTCTCCAAATTATTTTCAGTTGAATGAAGAATTAAAAGGCTTTCGTTTACCGACACCCGCAAAGGACAGGACAGAGGTGATAGCTGTCTCCTCGTTGCTACTTGGCGTCACAATGATGGTTTCGGATTATATCTTTTATTTGTACAAAGCTGTGGTCCAGAACGACAGAGGTAAATGTAGTGCAATGTACGATATATCAATAAAGTAACAAACAGATTCGTACACTCTAATTCTATCGGCAAAGGACGCTAATGTTCTGCTGGAATGTTGAACTGGTCGCAATAACGCAATACCTCGCTAGTGTGACCTTGCAGTACTTAACAGCCATATTCTATTTGAAGAGTTAATTTGATAGCTACACTTTCCTTGGAATGTGGATGGATCTGATATGTGAACGTAGATTGGACAAATAAAAAACTTAGAACAAACTTCAATCCATCCATTTTTAATCAACTTCAACCTCAAACTAAACCTCTAAAACGAAGAAGGATTTCCTTTATTGTCGTGTACTCTTCATAAAAATTCATCATTCCTAATTTCGGAACTTGCAATTTCACTAATTTCATATTTTTAGAACTAAAAGGCTTTCGTTTACCGACACCCGCAACGGACAGGACAGAGTTATTTACACTATATAAGTAGGTACACATTATGTTGCATGCTTTTCTTTCAGTGATCGTGAAGGGATTATACATATGCTACAGTCTCTCTGTCATAAGTTTGCACTTACTGGTGGTTCAGTTCCTGCTGATCACCACGATGGTTCTTGCGACCCTGAGGGAGCTCAACAGCTGCTTCGAAGACGTTCTCCACGATCTGCAGATGAACAAATGTTAGTTTACTGTTGAGTCAAAATTATTAATTCAGTATCACAAATTTTAACATACAAAAATTGGTAAGAATTCGGTAACTATTTTTAATAAATCCATAAGCAACGGTAATCACTTCCCATCAAGTGGGCCGTGTGTTTGTCTGATACCTAAGTGGTATAAATAAAATCTGTCTGTAATATCTGGTAGTCATCAGAATAAAACTGATACTGAAACATAAAACTGAAGTCTTCAACAAAAGCCTTCCTTTTATAAGAATTCAATATGAGTTTCACTCTACAAACCTCTCTCTAGGCCTATTCTGTTAACCAGAGAGAAATAAATATGAATGTTATGTTTTTGATATTTAATGCAGTCGATGAGCACGCCATAAATATTGTCTATGTTGTATTTACAGCGCTAGTATCGACATTCACCGCGTTGTACACTAAAACCATGTACAATAAAGACAGTCCAACCATCAGGTCCAATCAAGTTGCTCAAGACATTTTTAACGATGCTTCCATGAAAATTTATGAAGGTAATGTTATTTTTAAACTTTCGCGGTGTGAATTCATAATTATACTAAGTATCGGGACTTCTCGCGAATTATATTTTGGAACTTACTATTTCTGCCGACGTTTCGGATGCGTTGCAGCACCCGTGGTCACGACTTGACTAGTCTTCGAGTGTCGAGATGTATGCGGGGAACATTTTTTGAGCGCCTTCCCACCATTACACTTATTATGAATGGTTAGGCTGGCGACACACCACACTCACTATGTCAGTTTTTAACGGCACTATGTTTTTTGGTTTTAGTATCTTAATCACTGGATTCCACGTTCCGGATAGCTTGAATCCATCTTCCCTATTGAAATTTTTATATTTTTTGATTTCAATGGCTTCACGCACAATCCGTGAGTAGTAGTGGCGATCAGTGGAGAGGACTTTGGGTTGATGAAGCTTAATCCAGTGATTGGTACCCGACTCAAGATGTTCTGCTACTGCCGATTTGTTGAACTGACGGTTTTTCACAGCTGCGATATGTTCTCTGACTCTCTCTGCAATGGTTCGCTTGGTCTGGCCTATGTAGAAACTACCGCAGCTGCAATCCAGTTTATAAACACCCGGTGTTTGTAGAGGTATGACGTCCTTCGATGTTCGCACGTATTTCGCTACTTTGGCGAACGGTTTAAAAATTGTCTTGATGGAAAACTTCCGTAAGCAAGATCCGATTTTGTCCGTTTGATCAAGGAGCACGAAGAGGACTTCACAAAGGATGAGTTCGAAAAATTACACCGACCTAAGATCACACAACCACCAAAATTGTACGGCTTGCCCAAAGTGCATAAACCCAATGTGCCACTGCGACCAATCGTAAGTCAGATTGACTCGCCAACCTACGACCTAGCGAAACACATTGCTAAAGCACTGCAGCCATTAGTGGGAATAACACCATCTTTTGTGAAAGATTCTCGCCATTTTGTGGACATAATCAAAGACGTTAGGTTGGAACCAGATGAGCTTCTGGTAAGTTTTGACGTTGAGTCGTTATTTACCAATATTCCATTACAAGACTGTCTGCAGATTATTGGAACTAAATTGAAGGATAATGGTCTACCGGATAGTTATGCGACACTGCTACAGAGTTGCCTCGAAGGGAACTACTTCCTTTACCATGGTCAAAATTACCTCCAGATAAACGGCGTCGCCATTGGCAGCCCTTTGGCACCAGTCGTGGCTAATATTTGGATGGAACATATTGAGGAAATGGTGTTTCAAAACGCCCACGCCCAGATTAGGCTATGGAAAAGGTACGTAGATGATATATTTTGTATATTCAAGGGCAACAGTGAGCAGGTGGTTCGCTTTACTGAGTATCTCAACTCATTGGATCATTCTCACTAGTTCCACCAGCAATTAGTTCCGTGGAACTAGTGAGACTTTATTTTCTCAGTAGTTCCATGCGATCTCATCCGCTTAGATAATGGAACAAATGAAACAAAACTTAGTCGAACCGGTCTCACTAGTTCCATCGTAATTGTTCCATGGTACTAGTGAGTTTTTTTTTCTCAGTAGTTCCATGGATCTTTTTAATGTAACAAAATAAAGTTAATCAACATCGTTCTCATTAGTTCCACTTTCTAAAAAAATATCATCAAAATATGAATAAAAGATAAAGAAAACGCACAAAAATATTTATTTTAATTTTTTTCCTATTTTTAGGTATATTTTTTTATGATTTCAGGCACTAAACTTAGGCTTCATAAAGTTGGTGACTCGTTTGTAGGTAACTATATAAAAATGTTTAACAAAATTCCTCATGATTTATTAATTGGTATGTCAACCAATGTCATGCCAATTAATAAATTTAAAATAGAAGTAAAAAAATGATTAATAAAAAAAGGATATTGGTTGCGCCGATAGTAGAATTTGTATTTTTTTTCGCTCAATAGTAGTAATTTAAATTGTTGACGCTGGACACACGCTTCCTGTACCCATCTCCCTCCCGCACTACCTCTAAGTGAAAGATAGCAATAGTTTTTCGCCGCGCCAATGGTCAGAGTAGCCGCATATTCACTTCGCACTTTGAACTAATAAACAATGGCCGGCGGCGCTCGCGTCTCTCAGAAATTAATAATGTTTGTTGGATTTTAACCGCTTTCATAGACCTTTACCGATCGGATTGTGCCTCTCGTGTGTCCCTCAAGTGATTTAGTGATGTGGGCGGCAACTCCTGAGCCAGGAAGAGAAGATCGGTGCACCGGCTGCGACGGCACGTGGCCCCGTGAAGGTTAGTGCATCCTCTCCTAATTTCTCGGGTTGCATTCATTGCCTAAACCACATCCGCGGCAACCCGATCACCTGTCTTGTTTGTTGTGTAAAGCGTCAATGGAACAGTTAACTTCACCCCCCGCGAAATACAGTCCACTAGCTCACGTGGCGAGAACTGCGCTTCCAGATATTATAAACTAAATGATTATTTCAATGATAAAAATGCATGGTCAACCTAAGTCTCTTGCTTGCTCGCACAATATAAATTGTAACAAACCGTTTTAAAAAGAAAAAATCTAGTTCAAATATAGTTTTCTGAGTTTCTTGCTGGCTTCTTCTCAGTTGAACTAACCTACCGAACCAGCGAAAGAATCATTTTCCAATGGTTAATTGGCTTTATTTAATAATTTTTATAATATTTCTCGACATCATTGTAAAATTTTGACGTTGTGCCTAAACTGAATAAATGAAATTGATTCTTTGATTCTTGATTCTGTGATTCACTTAATAAATAATCAGCCTAGATAATAGAATACAGTACTTATGATATATTATGGTAATCAGGCTCATTTTCTGAAAATTACGGTACGTATGTTATCGTAATTTGTCCAAAAAATGAGCAATGGTAATATCACCTGAAATTAATTCCATTTGTGTTTCTCTAATGAAATCATTATTCTTTATATTATCTTTTCTTCTTTTTTTGGGAGGTTGATTTCCATAAAATGCAGTTAAATTGCTTTCATTCAAAAACATACTTAATGTTGTCAATAAGTTGGTTTCATTCTTTGGTACTTTTTTATTAATATTATGGTGCCATCCTTCCACAGCGTTTGTGGTACGGTGTCGTTCACTAAACACACACCATAGTTTCATAAAATCAGGTTTCATCCAAAACTTTTCAAAATATTCCATGAATTTTTTAATTCCTTCATTATTTTGAATCGATTGTCGTTTTATATAACCCCAGCCATCGTTAATTTTATCTAAAGGTAAATGAGCTAGATTACAACATAAAGACACTATCCTCTTGGAACGCTTAAATTTGTGAATATTCAAAGCTTTTGCCTTTCGCCATAAACAATTGGTGAAATGGAAGTGGCATCCATTGATTATAATTTTTTTGTCGTATCGGTGTAAAGCTGCGATTGCAGCCTCTTCAAAGTCCACGTTTACTTTACTCGGTTTCCATTCAGGAATTCGTGTCTTGATTAATTTAAATAAAATAGAATAAGCCTTTGTACTTTTATGGGACATTAATGCATAAACTAACGGCAGAATATTTGTATTACTGCTGCTGCTCCCTATATCGCCATGAATGGAATATACCTGAGCGAATGGAAAAGGACAACATTTGAATGTTCCATCCATGAAAAATTGATTTTTAGTTGTTGAACGTGGTCGGGACGACGAAGAAATGATACAACTTTTACTCGTAGGTACTTGATGTAATTATTATCCATTGACGATTCACAAAAACAATTTATTTTTACCTCTATTTATAGGTGGCCGTGAAACAAACCATAGTGCGACCTAATTCGATCTTAACGCCATCTATCGAGCCACTTGACAGTTACATTAGGACAATGACTCGAACATTTATAACTAGATATACATTCTTTGGACATACCGCCCATCAAGGACATAATGCACCTTGTCCTTCAAACAACCGCCCATCATGAACAGAATGCACTCTGTCCCTCAACCTGAGTACATACAAAAAAAATACAAAAGTATTACAATTATGTGCTTAAAGGTAAGATACATAACCTTGAGGTAGGCCTCTTAATAACTGTGCCCTTTGTGCGTACTGTCACCACTCTAGTAACGTTATCTGGACCTGGATGTTTTTGCTCTATTCTACCTAGCAACCATCTACCTGGAGGCATGTCGTCTTCCTTTTGAAACCCTTATATTTATAGGGCCTGCGTAATCGACACCACTCATGAAAAAAGGTTTATTGGGTGTCACTCGAGAGGACGGCATTTGACCCATAAGTTGGGTTGTTACCTTGGATGAGTAGCGAATACACGTTACGCAACCTCTATAATATTTTTTGACCAATCCTTTGACACCTACAATCCAATACAGTGAGCGCAAATAGGTGATCATGAGTTGCGGACCACCATGCATTGTCTTTTTATGTGCATCCGCAATCAAGAGATTTGTTAGAAACGAATCTCGTGGAATGAGAATCGGATGTTTCTCATTATAATTTAATTGAGACATTTCTAGTCTCCCACCTACCCTTATTACACCATGTGCATCTAAAAACAAGTTCAAGGACTTCAATCGCTTTCCCGTTGTACTTAAACTTCCTTTATCCCTTAATTCCTCTAATTCTTCGCCTAACTCTTCCTCTTGACATCTCTTCACACACACTTCCAAAGCTGCATTCATTTCTTGAGCTATCAAATGCTTAGTGCAGTGCTTTTTCCCTGAAGTTTTCCTGAGATTCAAGAACCTGCGACAGTAAGCAATTACGCGAAGGAGTTTGGATAAGCAAGAGAACCTTTGCCATAGAGTAACATCCAAGACAGTGGTGTGCGTCTTCGTTTGTTCTTGACTTGTGACCAGGTGTTTTGGTTTCTTGAAATCAATCACTTTGTGCCTCAAAAATTCTGGCCCATCAAACCAGATTGAGGTCGTTGATAGTTCTGTTGGAGAGATACCGCGAGACGCGCAGTCAGCTGGATTTTGCTTGGACGAAATATGGGACCAATGGTGAGTATCTATAGTGGTTAATATCTCCGAGACCCTATTTGCAACGAAAGTTTTCCATCGGCTTGGGTGCTGATTCAGCCATGCCAGCACTACCTCGCTATCCGTGTAAGCGTATAGGTTGGCCTTGGATATTTCTAATACTTCAGCCACTTCAACAATCAATTTCGACAATAGAACTGCCCCACATAGTTCGAGCCTCGGGATCGACACCTGTTTTATCGGAGCTACCTTTGTTTTCGACGTCACTAATGATACATGAATATTTTCCTTTTCGTCTACCACTCTGAGGTATACAACAGCGGCATATGCTAGTTTCGATGCATCCGCGAAACCATGTAACTCCAGCCTTCCTGTCTGGTGGGTATGTAACCATCGTGGGATTCTCACATTTTCTAAAGAGGGTAAATCTTGACGGTAAGTCATCCATTCGGTCAATAAATTGATGGGAACTTCTTGATCCCAATCAATACCGGCCAGCCATAATTTCTGAATAAAGACCTTGGCGCCAATTATACATGGCGCCAACCATCCCAGAGGATCGAACAACCGTGAGATATCGGAAATAACCTTCCTTTTCGTAGCAGGTTCACACAGCGGAGCAAGATTAACAGTGTATCGAAAGACGTCCTCCCGTGGATACCAGGTAAGTCCTAGAATTTTTGTTATTTCATCCAACTTTATTCTCAACACTTCGTCCGAACTATCATTCTCATTTTTTATCTTATCCAATAATTCCTTGCTATTACTAATCCATTTTTGCATTTGAAACCCGCCTTTAGCCAGTACTCGCGTCAGTTCCCTGTAAATCTTATAACCGTTATCGACATTCTCAGCCCCAGTCATAAGATCATCCATATAGAAGTCGTTTCTTATTATTTTTGCTATTTCAGGACTATCTTGGCACTCGTCATTAGCTACTTGTTGCAGGGCCCGCACGGCAAGATATGGTGCTGCGGCCGTTCCGAAAGTTACCGTGACCAATTCGAATTCTTCTATATCTCGTTCAGGACTTTCTCGCCAAAGTATTCGCTGAAATGGAGTATCTTCTTTATGTACTAGAACTTGTCGATACATTTTGATTATGTCTCCAACTAGACATATTTTATATTTTCTCCAGCACATAATAGTATGACGGAGTTCGGCTTGCAAAGATGGACCAATCATCAAGTTATCATTAAGGGATATCCCGTTCATCCCCTTACAGGATGCATCAAACACAACCCTTACCTTGGTCGTGTCCTTATCCTCCCGGACTACAGCGTGGTGGGGTAAGTAAACAGCTTCTTTATTGGTTTTTTCTAAATTAGTGACCTTTCTCATATGATTAAGTTCTAAATAATCCTTTATAACATTAGTGTAATCTGTTCTTAGTTTAATATTCTTTCCTAATTTAAATTCTAACCCTTTTAATCTTTTTTCAGCTATTTTCCTTGACTCACCATACTTGCAGTCCGGGTCAGCGTCCCGAAATGGTAACCGTACGATATATCGACCATGACTATCCCTTTCTGTGGTGGCTGTAAAAAGCTCCTCACATCTTATCTTTTCTTCCGTGAGCATCTTCTTGATTCCAGTTGGTTCGGCTTCCAATTCCCAGAATCCTTTCAAGAACTCGTCAGCGCTTAGACAAGAATGCATCACCGTGATATGAGAAGAGACATTAGCCCGATTATCCACTTCACAGGCGCCAGACAATATCCACCCGAAGGCAGTATCTTGCACTAAGATTGACCCACTCGAATCCCGGTTAATACCTGCCTTTATAATGTGGCTGTATATCTCAGCACCCAACAAAACGTCAATTTTGTTGGGCCTGTGATACTCGGGATCAGCCAACTCACCCACAGTCAATTGTATCCGTTCTACTCTAGTTACTTTCGTAACTGGTAGAAGGGACGTAATCGACTTCAAGACGTAGGCATTAACCCTAATTTGAAAACGGGGATCCACCCTAGATCTTATGTTTAGGTTGACAGTGGACCTTGAGATCACACTTTTGTCACCACCTACACCACTTATAGTGTGTTTAGCCGCAAATTTCTTTAACCCCAAATACTGAACGATAGATTCCGTAATAAAAGATCCTTGCGACCCTTGGTCTAATAAAGCCCTAACCATACGAAAAGTCCCGTCTTTCGACTCAGCTTGTACAACAGCTGTCGTTAACAGAACTGTTTTATTACAGTTCCCTGTCGCAAGACAAGATACCAGTGGCTCGTTAGACCCCTCCGCTTGCGCGGCCTGCTTCTGACTACCGGAAGCAAATTCCTCCTTCATCGACCCCGTCGATGAGGCTGTTTCGTGAACCGTCTCCTCGTCTACTGACCCAGAAACACCACTAGGGTGTAATAAAGAATGGTGGCGGCGTTTGCACGCCTTACACCGGGTGATGTTTTTACACTGTTTGGCAGAATGGTTGCTATGCAGACAAACAAAGCATAATTTTTTATCCATAGCAAATTCGCGTCGTTTTTCGTTTGATTCTTTACTGAATGCCTTACAAGAAACTATTTTATGATCGGCAGCACAAAACGCACAGGAATTAGGACCTTTAGCCTTTACAATATGAAAGGATTTCGTGTTGACTTTTTTATCACCACGGGGTTTCAGGTCTAAATTCTCCAGACCCCTGAAGCGACCTATTAGAAACTCTGAGAATTCTGTATAGGTAGGTAATTCATCAGTCTGATCTGATGACACCATCAGTTCCCAAGCCTTTCTAGTTTCTGGATCAAGTTTGGCACTAATAATATAAATAATTAAAATGTCCCAAGAGGATATATGTATCTACCCCCAGAGCTCTCATTGAGTCCAAACATTCAGATGTAGTATTTACCAGACCTTTAATTTCTGAGGCTGACTCTGAAGTTAAAACCTTCTGGCTTAGTAATCGCTTTATAATACCCTTAGCTAAATACCTTTTGTTGTTGTACATTTTGTTTAACGTATTCCACGCTGTTGCGTAATTATCAGAAGCAATTTTAACATTTCTTAATAGTTGCTCTGCCTCCCCAGTTACGTGACCTTTTAAATAGTAAATTTTTTGAGCATCATCGATTGTTTTGTTTTCGTGAATTAGACTTACAAATAATCTCTAAAAGTTTGCCACTCCGAGTATTTTCCCGAGAATGTTGGTATTTTAATGTCAGGCAACTTTACTCTACTTACTACTAGTTCACCACACGGCTTTGGGTTCGCAGATTCAATAGTAGCAGTTACCTTAGATTTTGATAAAATTACTTCTTTTAATTCGCTTTTATATTGTACATAAAACTCTTCTACCTCATCATACAAGTCGGTTTTAACATAATCGGAATTACTAAGGTCAGTCTTATTTACTGTGCTTAAGATTGTAGTATGGGTATTTGTGAACAAGGCCCACTGTTTATCTAAGTTCTCTAACCTTGTTTCTAGATATGTAATCGTTAGGCGATCCTTTGAGGACTTCTTAAAATTTGTTTTTGCTTTATGCATTTTTGCCTTAATGTCCGCCTGGATGTTGCTTAACGATTCCATTTTTATACAACAAAAATCCCAACTGATTACAAATTTCAATTACCAAGTCTTACAGCCAACAATAAAGTACAGTTAGACCACAATGTAGCTTTAGGCAATAAATCTTAACGAAATATTCTAAGTCACAAATGACATCAAATTCAGTCCTAAAAAATCCGTAAAATTTTACAAGTGTTTTGGACTAGTATTCTATATGAAATCGGTCATGGATTCCCCGTCTAAACCACTTTTTACTTAAAATTAACACAAGTCCTAAACAACTAAATATTTTCTAAGTTCAAGACTTAATACTAATTTCTTCAAATTTTTCTTAAGTTCCAGTTATCTTGAATTTAAAGTTCAAACTTCTATGCACTTTTTTTTAACTATTTAATTTAATTTTCTTCAAAGAAATAAGGTTGAAAATGTACTCACAATTTGATCCGGCACTCACTACTACCTGTTCCTGGCTTGTCTCCAACGACGTTCCCTAGCGGGACTTTGCCGTAACTCTGCCGCCGTAGCGTAGTTCCCTCCGCTTCCGCCTCACCTCCGGAAATGGCACCACTGGCCACTCGGTACCCGCCAACACTGCAGACTGCAACGCTTCGCACCCAGCGCCTTGCTTGCAGGGGGTCTTGTTCTGAACCGCAACTCGCCGTCCAGCTGAGACGAAAGGGTAGATAGCCACTACCACCACTGATGACTACCGATGACTCACCCGGTTACTCCGGCTCCGAAGGACCATGAACGTGGTCGGGACGACGAAGAAATGATACACTTTTACTCGTAGGTACTTGATGTAATTATTATCCATTGACGATTCACAAAAACAATTTATTTTTACCTCTATTTATAGGTGGCCGTGAAACAAACCATAGTGCGACCTAATTCTATCTTAACGCCATCTATCGAGCCACTTGACAGTTACATTAGGACAATGACTCGAACATTTATAACTAGATATACATTCTTTGGACAGTTGTCATTAAAGATTTAGCTTCCATAGAGCAGAAAATCAATATTTTAAGGTCACCATCGAAATAATCTGCCAACATAAATTTCCTAAATGGTGCGGGCACTTCAACTTCTTCTAGACTTTTCCCACATATCTTATTGACTTCAAGTTCTCTATTCCTTTTTCTGTAAATTGAAGCTTTTTTTTGTTGAAATGACGGAATCGGTTTTTTAGAAACTAAATCAAGACCCTCATTTCTTATTGCTATCATATTTCTTTTATATACGCTTGGAGCACATTCTAATCCTTTTGCAGCCTCCTCACAAGTTTGACTTATTTTCTTATCGATTAAGTTTTGAGTTTCATCTGATAGACAGATGATGTGGTGATCTTTCTTAAATAAAACTGTTGTTTGGTCCTAAAAAAAGTACAGTGCTTTAAAAAAGAGATCGTCATTTGTATAAAAAAAACAATTATGGTGTAACACTCCGATTTCACCATCGAAGTAATAATAATAAAACTACGAGATATTGGCGGAATTGCTGCTAAATGCGCAGAGCCATTCAATAAATAATAATAATAATAAAACCTGTTGAATTCTACTTTATATATATAATTAACTAATATCATGTATCTAATAAATGAAATTCGCGAGTAAAACCGCGTCGTGGGGACAATTGAACTACGGGAAAATAATGTGCATAATAGATTTATTTTATCACACATAAGACTCACTTAATATATTAAAGACTCACTTTATATAATAAATACTCACTGTTGAGATTGTTACAGATCCAGCACATTTATTTTTCTTATAAAATTGACACCTCCATATGCTTGTTCCATTGCGATAAATGCTATGTCTATAATATTGGTAGCCACAATAAAGTAAAACGTTTCCACGACCCCTTTTAATAATATCAATTTCACAAGACATGTTTTGCACAATAAAACAGAATTAATCAAAAAATTTAAACGCAAACAACTCTGGTTTGTGTGAAAAACCTGTTTAATTATACAATTACTATATGAGGGTAGTTTTATAATATCTATGATATACAAGATATTGTTTATTCAGAAAATATGCGAGTCAAAAATAATTAAACGTCTAGATTTAATTATCATCTTCTACTATTTGTAAACAGGAAAAGCATTAAAATTATAAATCTCCAGGATAATTTACTAGTTATTACATAAACAAATAGATGGCGCTTACATATATTTCTTCCAAATTACGATGTGGAACCATAATTAATGTTGTGTACCTATTATCAAAATATGTTATTTCGTATTTTGATGATATTTAAGAAAGTGGAACTAATGAGAACGATGTTGATTAACTTTATTTTGTTACATTTAAAAGATCCATGGAACTACTGAGAAAAAAAAAACTCACTAGTACCATTGGAACAATTACGATGGAACTAGTGAGACCGGTTCGACTAAGTTTTGTTTCATTTGTTCCATTATCTAAGCGGATGAGATCGCATGGAACTACTGAGAAAATAAAGTCTCAATAGTTCCACGGAACTAATTGCTGGTGGAACTAGTGAGAATGATCCACTCATTACATGTGAAGACACAGTTTACGTATGAGATTGAGAACAAAAGAACATTATCTTTTTTAGACATAAAGTTGATGGTAAGAACTGATGGCTCCTTGGCCCACACTGTGTATCGTAAACCCACTCACACAGATAGATACCTGCACGCCTCCTCGCATCATCACCCACTTCACTTAAAATCCGTAAGTTCGACGCACATCAAGCGAGCTAATGACCTGTGTGACCCTGAGCACCTACAGCAGGAGTTAGATCATGTTCAGGAGGTTCTTGAGGTGAACGGGTATGGTACGAGTGCTAGAAAGCCGCGACGTGCACCGAGGAAGATGTTGCTGCTGTGAGGTTGACAGGCATATCCCTCGCACCCCGGCCGACCCAGGGCCATGCTTCTGCCAGGGTGACAGGCGGCTCCACCTGTCACCCCCAGGCCGGCGCTCATGGGGGGCGGAGGTCGTTCATCGACCTCCGACGCCCGAGTTGCCTTCGTACGCGGGCAGCTTGGCTTGCGATCCTTCGTCGCTCCCGCTGCCGCTCCCGCCCCGCCTCCTCCTTCACGAGCATTACTTGCTCGCAGAAGGAGGCGCCGGTCGCCCACGCATCCGCGCAGCGGACCATCACCGCGAGCAAGGTGGAGAGCGTGAGAACTCTCACTCCCAGGGCCGCCACAAGCTCCCGCCTCGGCGTCTTCCACGCCGGACACTCGGTGAGCGTGTGCGGACCTGAGTCCTCACTCGCGTCGCAGTGATGGCACTCGGACGTTGGCTCTTTCTCCATCCGACGCAGACACTTTCCGAAGCACCCGTGCTCGGTGATCATCTGCGTCAGACGGTACGAGAGGCTGCCGTGTGGCCTCTCTAGCCACTCCCCCATGATGGGTCTTACCGCCGCTACAACGGCGCGCCCTGCGCCTGGTCGCCCAAGTCGTAGCTCCCATTCCGCCACCATTTCCCTGTGGAGCCATCGGGCTCGGGATCGTGACCCCGCTCCCGCGCCGCCTTTCGGAACCGGTATAGCGCCGAAAGGGATCTCGCTTCCAGGATCCATGGTGGCGATCCGGCGAGGAGACTCGCCGCGTTGAAGGATATCGTGCGGTACCCCCTTATGATGCAGCAGGGGCATGTGCCGATCATTCAGGGTGTCCGCCCACACGGGACACCCGTACAGGGCCATGGACCGCACGACACCCGCGTAGAGTCTCCTGCAGGAGTCCTCCGGGCCCCTCAGGTTAGGCAGTAGCCGCGCCAGAGCGTTGGCTGTGCCCACCAATTTGGGGCCCAGACTTCGGAAGTGCGTCCCGAAGTCCCACCGGCCGTCGAGCACGAGCCCCAGATATTTCATCTGGGGCTTGATGCCGATGAGAGTGCCTCCCACTGTGAGACTGAAATCAGGTGGTGGCGTGCGCCGAGGTCCATGAAAGAACATGGCCTCGGATTTATGCAGAGCCACCTCAAGGCCCAGCCGCCGGATCCGTTCCACGACTTGAGCAACCGCGGTCGTGGCCCTCAGGGTCGCTTCGCGGTATGTAGCCCCGCTCGCCGTCACTAGCGTGTCGTCCGCATAGCACGTAACGGCGAGCTCACCGCGAAGCACCCAGTCGTATCCGATGTTCCACAGGAGCGGCCCAAGAACCGATCCCTGTGGAACACCGCACGACATCTCACGCCGACCGACGCCGGTCGCACTTGGGTAGATGACGGCTCTCTCCGTCAGGTACGCCCCGACTATGCGGCGGAGGTAGAGAGGCACACCGTGGTACACGAGTGCCTCCCTGATGCAACTCCAGGGCAAGGTGTTGAACGCGTTGTAGATGTCCAAGGACACCGCCAACGTCACCTCGCCCCGGGCGACTGCCTCCTCCGCTAAAGTCCTCACGCACATGATGGCATCCACGGTGGACCGCCTCCGGCGGAAGCCATATTGGGCATCCGCCAGGTCCGGCCCCCTACCAGAGAGGTGCTCGACGAGGCGCTTCGCAATAACTCTTTCAATCTTTCAATCTTTCAAAGAGCTTGCCCACCTCGTCGAGCAACACAATGGGCCGGTAGCCGGACGGTTCGTCCGCCGGGCGACCCTCCTTTCGGATGAGGACCAGCTTCCCCGTCTTCCACATCTTCGGAAACTGGCCCCGCTCCAAGCATGCGCTGAGGAACCCTCTCAGCCGGGGTTCGAGACCGTCTTCTCCCAGAGCTAGGACCCACGCGCGGCCTGGAATGCCGTCGGGTCCCGGGGCGGTGCTCTTCTTGGCTCTAAGCCTTCGCACCGCCAGCTCCAGTTCTACCCAAGTGACCTCGGGGACTTCGTCGTCAACAAATCGGCAGTAGCAGAACATCTTGAGTCGGGTACCAATCACTGGATTGAGCTTCATCAACCCAAAGTCCTCTCCACTGATCGCCACTACTATGCACGGATTGTGCGTGAAGCCATTGAAATCAAAAAATATAAAAATTTCAATAGGGAAGATGGATTCAAGCTATCCGGAACGTGAAATCCAGTGATTAAGATACTAAAACCAAAAAACACAGTGCCGTTAAAAACTGGCAGTGAGTGTGGTGTGTCGCCAGCCTAACCATTCATAATAAGTGTAATGGTGGGTAGGCGCTCAAAAAATTTTCCCCGCATACATCTCGACGCTTGAAGACTAGTCAAGTCGTGACCACGGGTGCTGCAACGCATCCGAAGCGTCGGCAGAAATAGTAAGTTCCAAAATATAATTCGCGAGAAGTCCCGATACTTAGTATAATTATGAAGGTAAGTTTAAAAAAAAGAATTTACATCCTTATGTACGTTATTGTACATCCGTACACCATCAATAAAAACCATAATCTAGTTCTAATATAGTTCTCTGAGTTTCTTGCTGGTATCTTCTCAGTAGTAGTTTGATAACATTATTTAAAAAATTTGTATCCAACTTCCAATCCAATCTCACTGGAGTATTCGTGCTGTCAGTGAGAAGACTAAAGGCTTGTCCTGCTTTGTCTTCTACACTGACGGTACAGATACTCTGTACTTACAGGGTCGGTGAGTGAGTGTAGCTCCTCTGGTGTTACACACGTCCATAGGCCACGGTAACCACTTTCCATCAGGTGGGCTGTGTGCTTGTCTGCCACCTAAGTGGTATAAAAAAAGCAAGTAATTGATTCTTTGATTGATTCTTGAACAATTTGCCGAAACCTTCATTATCATCAGTCTCTGAGCCGCTTACCAACTCAGTTGGGGTCGGCTTTCTAGTCTAATTAAAGTAATGTCCATCTACATACGAATAGTACCTAGAATACAAGAATGGCATCGTTTCTTTGTCGATACGCAGGTGTGAAGTCAGCTCCCAGGAGGTTAAATCGCCTGGTGCGTATATACGGAACGATGTCGAATATAATACATAAAATTGATCGATCTCATGGACCCCTACTTGTGATGTTGCTACTATCTTTCCTGCAGCACTTGATCTTCACGCTGTACTACTTTCTCATTGGTATAGGTATGTTGTACTTTCATAATGATATTTTTCACAATGGTTTATTAGAATTTAAAAGGATTTTGCGTAGTGATGATTTACAGCCGGAATAACGTCTCTTGTTTTATTTTGTGTTTTGTTATTTTATGGAATGCATTCATCATTGTTTTATATGGATAGGAAATAGTTACTAAGTAAATTGGCATTGAAGTCAAATGAAATGCTGTGTACAGAAGTAAGTGGACTTCAGATTGAAAATGTTGTGTAGCTTGTAGAATTATGTAGTCTTTGTAATCTGATAGCTATTTCTGTGCCTATTGTATTAAATAAATAAATATTAAAAAAAAGGAAAGTAAAAAGATAAGATATTAGTGTTACTAGCCAGATTGACGGACGACCTGAAAAAGGTAGCTGGGACAGACTAGATGCGGAAGACAGAGGATCGGAGAAAATGGCGCATATAGAGAGAGGCCTATATCCAGCAGTGGACTGCGGTGGGCTAATTGTTTTAGTGATTAGTGTTACTGAATACAACATTTTTGTCCCAAACAGCAATACTATTAAAGTATTGATAGAGAAGTTTTTGAGTTTATGAATATCATTTTTTGTTGTTCAATTATCAATTCGATAGGTTGAATGTATTTTTAAGATTGCCAAACAGATCCATCATTCGCAGCAGTTTGATTGTCTATAAATATTGTTGTAAACTGAGAAGAAGTCATTACGGCAAAAACTGCCTCAAGATAATTTCATTAATCCACAATCTACAATCCACAATTGAAAACAAATGCATAAAAGTAATTTCATCTTCATTATAACAGCGCTGTCGGTTCCGAAAGGCGGCGCGGGAGCGGGGTCACGATCCCGAGCCCGAAGAAATTCGGGCCGTGAGATCCCGGCTCCACAGGGAAATGGTGGTGGAATGGGAGCTACGACTTGGGCGACCAGGCGCAGGGCGCGCCGTAGTAGCGGCGGTAAGACCCATCATGGGGGAGTGGCTAGAGAGGCCACACGGCAGCCTCTCGTACCGTCCGACGCAGATGATCACCGAGCACGGGTGCTTCTGGAAGTATCTGCGTCGGATGGAGAAAGAGCCAACGTCCGAGTGCCATCACTGCGACGCGAGCGAGGACTCAGGTCCGCACACGCTCACCGAGTGTCCGGCGCGGGAGACGCCGAGGCGGGAGCTTGTGGCGGCCCTGGGAGTGAGGGTTCTCACGCTCTCCATGCTTGCTCGCGGCGATGGTTCGCTGCGCGGATGCGTGGGCGGCCGGCGCCTCCTTCTGCGAGCAAGTAATGCTCGTGAAGGAGGAGGCGGGGCGGGAGCGGCAGCGGGAGCGACGAAGGATCGCAAGACAAGCTGCCCGCGTACGAAGGCAATTTGGGCGTCGGAGGTTGATGAACGACCTCCGCCCCCCATGAGCGCCGGCCTGGGGGTGTCAGGTGGAGCCGCCTGTCACTCTGGCAGAAGCAGGCCGCAGCGGTGGCGCGCCTGGCGCGCCTCCCCGTTTCCGGGGACGAGTTGGGGACTATGTAGTCCCCACACCCGAGAAGAGGGCCAGATCGTGAGAGATGGCCCTGGGTCGGCCGGGGTGCGAGGGACATGCCTGTCAACCTCACCTTCGGCAACCAAAGCGACCCACAGGCGGCGTGCGTTTTTGTCGGTTCGAGTCCGACATAACCTCCTCCACCGGCTCCGGTGGGGAGGTATACGTGGGGATTTTGCGCACGTAAAAAAAAAAAAACGCTGTGTCCCGGGTGTATCGAGGCTTTCACCTCATAGTCCGAGTCCTCGAGGGTTCTCTTTATGCCTTTTCTTCCTCCACGCCATCTCTGGCAATGAAGTCATGATATTGTGGCAAACTTCTTTATTCACACCTTAATACGGTTTCAGGTCACCCTGAGCGTACTGACGTGATAAGGACAGCGCTGCAGGCGCCGTGGGTCGTGTACCAGTTCAGCAAACTTGTGATGGTCGTGGAGCCTTGCCACCGGACTCACGATCAGGTAAGGTACACGTGGCAGTAGTACACTAAGGTTATTCCCGGTTTTTTAAATTAGTACTCGCATTATTGATAAAAATGATACTGAACCGCGGTAGCCTAGTAGTATGAGTAATGGATTGCTGGGACGAGGTCTCGGGTTCGATCCCAGGTTTTACCATGGCACAAACCAATGACTTTTCGATGCTTTTCGAAGTTATGTGTGTATTTACTGCAGGTTTATAAGTGGCCGGTTAATGGCAAGAGGCTCGCCACATTAGGACCTAAACATAAACTTGCAAAATGTGGGTGCTAACACCTATGCCTACCTTTATGTTATGTTACTGATCATATCTAAGTTGAAAAACAACAGTTATAATTCAAAAGTATTAAATACTAAAATAATTTTGTATAGCTGGCAAACACCAAGGACCTGGTGGCGCATATGACGCGCTACATCCGCCACGACGACTTCGCCATCATCGCTGAGCTCAAGATCTTCTTCCGGCACCTGGCGCTGAGCCGCGGGGGGTACGAGCCGATGCAACTCTTCACCTTGAACAGGACTGTCTTAGTGACGGTGAGTAACATTGGTAAAACTATATGATGGCTGGTGAACACCAAGGAACACCAGGGACCATATAGATTTTCGCTCAACATTCTACGAGTCTGCCAAAATAATACTAGATATTTTATTACAGATGTTGAGCACTATCACAACTTACCTCATCATCATTGTCCAAATGTAAAATATTACTACTATTAAATCCATGAGGTGAAGGAAAAAGAATACAAGTATCACCACCCCATCTCATCCGAAGGGTGTCGTAAGAGGCGACTAATGGCAAAATACGCAGACAATATCACTGCGAGAGACGGAAAACTCGAAATTAAGTCCTGTACCAACACGTCTGGCCAGCTTGGAAACAGTAGGCCAAAGCCTCTCGACATTGGGAGAGGCCTATGTCCAGCCTATCGAGTTGTGAGGTCAGACGGTAATTCCAACCATAAAATCCAAGATAAGAAAAAAAAGTAAACAGATCCTAAGCTCCGAGGTGGAAGTCACGGGAGCAAGGAGACAACACTAGGATAATGTTGACGATTTAGGAATGTCAAACAAAAAAATAAACAATAATTGCTAGTTATAATAACCCTTTTTTTCTCCTTCTCACCTTAGGAAGGTTGCGTTGTCATCCCGCGAATCCATCGCGCAATATGCTACGACATTACATTCCTATATTCGGCACATCTTCATTCTTCAATAGACACTAAACCTTTTGTTTGTCACTTGTGTTGAGGGTTTGAGTATTACAATATACCGGTGTAGTGAGTAAGCAAGGGCCAGCTGCGTGTTCCCGCGCTCCTCGTACGCACTTCTATTGTTTGTCCCGAGACACATTACGTACTGTCATTATAAGCGTGAAATTATACATGAAGCTATTTTGTGGTTTCATTCTGTGGAGCTTAAATCAAACTGGGATATGATATCCTTTTCAATTTTGTTTCTATCTTGTCGGTAGCTTAGCTTTGTGGTCAAGGAGGTTGGCCTTACGAATTCTGGAAATACACTACTAACGTGAAATCACTCTAAGCACAAGTAATTTAGAATTTAGAAACCAGTTGTTGAATGTGTAATGAAGGTGGACCTAATGCCGAATAAAGAGTACTTTGAAATATAAGTTGATAACGATTGTCGATTCGATATTATTAATCGATAATGACGATATCGATGTAGTTCGCACAGTGTCTAATGTCTAGAAATATTAATTAATTTATGTATTACATCAATTACTCATTTATTAAGAGTGATTTCTACTTATACAACTAAATTATGGTATAGGGACTTACATATATACATATAATATACTAAAATATTCTATTATAATATACAATTACTTACAAATTAATATAAAACTATGCTAACTATACAATATATACAAAAATGGAATAGAGAAAAAGAGGGAGACTGTAATTTTAGGCATCGAAAAATTCCTCCCCACAACTAAATGAATGTAAAATATATTAGTTAGAGATATGATTGGTTGATATTTGGGAGTCTATTCAAACGCCACCAATGGCTATTACCGTTACAAAATGGTAACTTATTAGTTGACTATACTTCGAGTTATTAAAGAATTACAAACCACACTGATAGTAAGTATACGCATGCAGTTGTATTTGTCGGCAGTAAACCAGTATCTCGTTGAGCCCTGCCTTCTCGTCGCACCAGTATTCAGAATCAATAAAGTGTTAGTGCCGCTCCACATCTAAGTGTGCTAGTTGGTCAGCGGGTGCCGGCGACACACAATACCTACGTGCCAGCAGTCATTCCACCGAGGACTTCGCATCTCACGGGCTTTTGTTTATTGAATACACAACTGCAGTGAGTATATACCTTTTTCAAACCTCTCGATCGTAAGTCGGACTTAACCACTAAGCTACTGATGCATCTATATTAATAATTTCGTCAAGGGGTACGATAGATTCGATCGAAACGTTACTTGAATAATAAAACATTAAAAATAAATATTTCGAGTCGACAACATTTATCTGCAAAATTCGGATTTTCGAGTATTTTGTTCAATTAAACAGACAAATCGCTGACGCGATATTGGCCACTCTAGCGAAATCTCACAAACAGGGTGACATTTTGAGTAGTGCACTTTGGAAGTGGGCGGTTTATGAAGAACGTTTTTAAAACAGTTCATCTATGACAAATGAACGAACTGTCTTTACCCGACTGCCAAGAAGGGTTATGTTTTTCGCCCGTATCTTGTATGTGAGTTTGTAAAAATCTTTATTACCTCATGCCGACAGCACTGTACGGATTTCTTATATAGGACATGTCAGTAAGATTTCACCTCACCTGATGGTAAGCTGAATGCAAAGTCTCAGGATCACCATTACAAACACAACGCTTAAAGGACCCGGGACTGTAGGAGGGAGGAAACACGTGAGCTGGTAATGAAGGAAAGACTTTCCAAACCGTTTGAATTTAGATCTAATAATATTCTGCAACGTATGCAGGTGACATCTAAGCACGTGTTGTCCTGTGTAGGAGAGGGTGGGACTGTCACCCATTTGCAAATCATAATATACTAAAAGAAAATCAATGGGTACCGCCTGCAATCAAAAATGTTTCGATCTTTTCAGCATCAGTCGGGTATTTATTTTAAATAATTTGTTTAATTCATTTATTCCACATTAGTCTTAATGTTTTAATTTTGAACTTATGCATGAAATGCATTTGATTTGAAAAAAAAAAACAAAAAAAATATATGTTTGAATTCAATCACGCTTATACAGTTACAGCTACACAGATACAGCTAAACAGATCCGGCTGAAATCAGGTACGGGGACAGATTACAGAATGGAATGACACATCGGCTCCTTTGGAAGAACGAAATTATTTTTTTTTTTACAGGATAAAAGCTAGTTAATAAATATCTTCAGCTTTATGATCAGCAAAATCCCTGCTGATGTAGCTAACAGACTAGTGCTCCAGCGTGTTAAGGAAGCTGGAAGTAATGCCGTCATGTTCGATATCACGCGCCACATATGAAGCGAACTCGATGGCGTATTACGCGCGCACCAGCTCGTGAAGGGCGACGCGCCCATGACGTCAGAGACCTTTATTGTGCACGCCACGCTGAGCAGCCGCGCCAAGTTATTTATGAAACGACCGACAACATTGATCGGCGAGAATATCAATTGGAAAACATACGGTCTACAGATTCTTGAATACTTTTCACTGAAGCTGATAATATTACATTTTTTACATCTGAAAACGTATTTGGAATCTCGCTGTAGGACACGCTGTAGAGCGTAGCTTAGTGGTTAAGGAGTCGGTCTTACAATCGAGAAGTCCCGGGTTCGGATCCTGTCCATTACACTACCGACGTGAACCCACTTCTAGCACAAACAATTTAGCTTAGTTGGAGGGGTTAGAAGGAATATAAATAATTGCGGTTGCTACTATTCTTTAAAAAAAATAGGTTAGTAATTTAAATTTTACATGCAGATATAATTATTTGTTTGTCGGCGTTTTCACTTTGAACATACGTATAAATCATTAAAATGGGTTTCGAACCGAAAAGCGAATTCAAAATGGAACAGAGATGAAGTTTTAATGTGAGGCGAAATTCTGCAAATGTGGAGCAAATTGTAATACAGCCAGCCGCTCGTCGGATACGCTCAATAGAAGCGTGTACAATATGTAGTGCTGTAGACTTTGTACGGTAACTACTTGAACTAACCTAACGATACATATATTGAATAAGATCCTCCACGAACTGAAAGTTGAATTCCGAAAATGTTGAAATACGACACTTGTACTTTTCCACAGTATGTTATTATTTAACCGAACGGGTTTCGTCACACGACATTCTCAAAGGATTATTGAACCAATTAAGGAACCAGGGCAGGTGTGCCAGGTATGTAAGGTAAGTGTTTTAATCAATATGAGTATCAGGTTCCTCCAAGTGCCATCGATCAACAGTATAATCAGTTTAACAATATCTTGATTCTGTGGCTTTCCTAAAAGTCATTATAAAACTTAATGTAACTGTTATTTTTTATGAACCAATCAGTCTGGTAATTCATTTCAACTGGAATATTATACCCGTACACATATTTCCTTCTTCTGGTAAAAATGGAAGCGCATATGTAGCGTATCTATTCTAGCAAGGTACCTTCAATTGACGCACTGAAAAAATAAACAGTAATCGCATTTAAATCTAATACTTCCTCGGCAGTGAGGTCGCATTTCTTTTTACTTATCCGGGCTCCGTAGGCGGACGACCTAATATAATATAATGTGGGTCGCGATAAAAGCGGGCTCGTAGCGCGCACACGGCGCGTCCGGCCCGACGGCGGCGACAATAACTTAGACAACTTGTTTCTGCACAACACAAGTGCGCACGTGACGCGCGCGCGCCGTACGTCGGTATGTTTTATTGCATTTTGTAGGATTGGATTTGCTTTTGTTTTATTGATAAGACAAAGTGGGCTTATCTGTTGTCAGTATTAGTGTATCTCTGTCCATATAACATAACATAACATAAACTCACTCCTATATAATCCTTCAAGAGGGAGGCAGAGGTGCTAGCACCCACATTTCGCCAGTTAATGGCGGCAAGTCTATTGCCATTAACCGGGCACTTATAAACCTGCGATAAATACACACATAACTTCGAAAAGTATCGAAAAGTCATTGGTGTGTGCCATGGTAAAACCTGTGATCGAACCCGAGACCTCGTCTCAGCAGTCCATTACCCATACCACCAGTATAAAAAGTCCGCTACAACAGCATCTCCCTACGTCCAGTGCTAAGTGAAATGTATATGATGTATATGGGAGTGACTGCCGGTGACGGCCATCGGCCTTTTGTTACCTCCTCACGAATGTACCGTCGGAATATGTGTAATATATTAGTACTACACAGTACGATCATAAATAATGCACTATGCATAATCGTACATCATTAACGTGTGCGGTAGCTCCAGCTGATGCCCAATATATCTGGTGGTGCCGAGCTCGCGCCGCTAACTATAGCTTCCCTCATCGATCAAACACGAACCCCAGTCGTCTCGGCACACTCCTTATATCAACGGGCGCAACGACGCGACGACTTGCCAAAAACATTTCAACCAAATATTGACGGGTAATCAGTAAAAATTGTACAGAACAATTTATTTCATAGTCTTGAATATTAATGAGTTACAATTTGTAACAGAATAGACGCCTGAGAATAACTCGCGACCGAGCTCAGACACGCCAATTATAATATTAAATTATGAATATCAAAATTATGTCATAATTTAATTTTGTCAAATTAAAGGTTTTGATAATTGTGACAAAACATTATTTGTTTCAATTTCCTTTAATGGTTCCAGTGGACTCGGAGAATATAGAGATGGATGTATGTGTGTGTGTATATTTGTTACTATTTCCCGCAAGAACCACTGAAGGGATCTGGACGTTTGGCACAGAGATATATTGTAGTTCAAAATAACACATAGACTTTTATCCCGGGAATAGATAGTCCGACTACGGAAGTACCTCCACACTACAGAATACCGCGGCCATAATAACCTCGTGTTGTGTTCCCGGTGGAGAGTAGGGTAGCCAGCCAGCCATCACTGGAGAGTCAAAGAATCAAAGAATCAATTTCATTTATTCAGTTTAGACACACAAAGAGCACATATGAACGTCAAAATTTTACAATTATGTATGTCAAGAAATAATATAAAAATATTAAGTAAATAATGTAAAAATAAACCATTGGAAAATGATTCTTTCGCTGGTTCGGTAGATTAGTTCTACTGAGAAGATACCAGCAAGAAATTCAGCGAACTATATTAGAACTAGATTATTTTTCTTTTTTAAATTTGCTTTAGTTTACAATTTATTTTGTGCGAGCAAGCAAGAGACTTATGTTGACCACGCATTAACATCATTGGGGTACTCATCCACTTTATAGTAACCTTTACTCATTAAAGCTTTTTTCACTTCTTTTTTAAATTTATTTATTGGCATATTAATCAAGTCTTGAGGAATTTTAGTAAATATTTTTATGCAGTTGCCTACAAATGAGTCACGGGGTCTGAGGCTATAGATCGCTCGTATCGCTCGTTTCTGTAGTACAAATGTAGTTTCAATATCGGCAGCTGAGCCCCACAGCAGCAGACCGTATGACATAACGCTATGAAAGTAGCTAAAATAAACTAATCGTGCAGTTTCCTCATCAGTCAGTGACCTTATCTTTCTAACCGCATAGGCAGCTGAACTAAGTCTTCCTGTCAAGGCTGTGATATGAGAACCCCATTGCAGTTTACTATCTAGAGTTATTCCAAGAAAAACTGTGGTATTGACTATTTGGACAGATTCGTTATTCATTTTAATATTAATATCTGCCTGTCTTACATTTGGCATAGTAAACTTTACACATTTAGTTTTCTTCGCATTGAGTTTTAGTACTGTCAGTGGGAAGACCAAAAGCTTATCCTGCTTTGTCTTCTACACTGACGGCACAGAAACTCTTGTGCTTACGTTGGCAGGGCGAATGTGAATTCCTTGATTTTGCACAATTCCATAGGCCACGGTAACAACTTTCCATCAGGTGGGCCGTATGCTTGTCTGCCAACTAAGAGGTATAAAAATATATTTCCGTGAGTCACGGGATTGATGGTAACAGTATTACATGAGGGTAGACGCGCTGGCTGCAGGTTGCACATAACTTTTCAAGATGGTGATGCTAGAATATAGTTATTGTAACAAAACGAACTGTGACTACAATGTGTGAGCATAGAACTCTACGCCGTTATTGTGTTTCGAAGAAAGGAGGAAGTGAACCGTTCGGTTCCAGCCGGAACCGCTTTACAGGTCAGCGCACCCCGCCCTGGGAGTGGACGACTGCGCTGATCCTGCACTCAATAGAAGGCTCTTATTGTGGAGCAGACTGACTTGTTGCATTGTCAAATGTTGCTAGAATTTTAAAGAATATAATTTTAACTGTTGATGATTTGAAGTTTATTTTTAAATTAAATCACTGAACAAACCTAAAAAAGAAAGAACAGTGGTGTTGCAATGTACCCGAGATACTGCTGAATTTTAAATTTTTTTTCTAATTCACAACAAAAAAAATAAACAAGCTACATTTTATATCAAAATATATTTACAATTAAGCCTAAAAGTCTTCTCAAATACATACGTGTGAAAATATCATGATTTTATTTGACTGTTACGAACAGCCACGAGGATCCACAAGCAGTTTGTTTATATTCAGAAACGCTTTATGCGAATTCAGCGCTCAGTTTTATGTGTCAGAATAATTAATAGTGCGGTGCGAGGTGTGTGTGGCGGGCGCCAGCCGAGGCGTCACCAGCGCCGGGCATGTGCGCTGCAGGCTCGCGTTACAGCGCTCGTCACACGACACGTTGCAAGAGAAACGTACGAACACGTGCCCGCGTCGGGCGCTCTATTATGGATAATATTCCTTCCACCGGGGCTCCGGTCGTAAAATGTTGGAACAATACCAGTGAAGGTATTGGAAGAATATGAAACATTAAGGTTTTTTTTTGGATTTTAGGGATCCGGTAGCGCAAGGAGAAATTTAGGTCCTGTTACTTTAATATTCTAATTCAAATTGAAAAAAAAAACTATATAGTTTAATAGCTTTGTTCCCAGTGAGAGGAGCGCACTTTATCATCGATGGTTCCGACTCAAGCACCCTACAAGAAAACTTCGCACCCAAAGTCACATGCACAGAGGTAGTAGTGTTATGGCTCAAAGTCAAAAGTACCACTCCAGGACCATTTTCGGCACCCTTATTTTGATTTTTTATACTACTTTGTTGGCAGACAAGTACACTGTCCATATTTATATAATTATCAGACATGTAAACCTTAGCTAGCTTTAAAACATTCGACTAGTAAGTTACAAGTCGCAAGTACGACTTTTGATTCGTTTGCACCTGTCTTTTCATAGAACTGTTTCAGTTGGGCTAGTGGGACAAACGGACATTTGAATAAAATATGTATTTTATAAATATAACCCTCTTTTGGCTTTGCCGCAGTCGGGTAATAAATATAATTTATCATCAGACGCTCGTACCATCAACCATGAACACGACACCCATAACAGTTTTTGTCACGTTCCTTCTTTACATGCATATGATATGGTAATAAACGATATCTAGGCTTGCACATAGAAAGCACAACGTTACACAATTTTATAATATTTGAAACCTTGTTAGCATTAGAGAATGCAGCTCCGCGAGGCTGCCGCTCTCATACATAATGCAGGCCTGCTATTTCCTGTTGCCGAAGCACGTTTTCTTCCCAGATGAGGTGATATAGGCACATATTTATTTAAGCGTTGGCTTTGGGAACATCTCCGGTGTGAGTACTCCGTATTGTAACCCTCGCGGGTCATATGGGGCTCACTGTATTTCTATCTATATGTTTTTAACCATTCTTATCCCAGCATCAATAACATCGGTATTGCATTTAGTTTGATTTGTCAAGGCGCCAAAGATCTTGCTTTTTTCCTTTTAACCTTATTCTCCGTATATTACACTAGAATGACTTTAATAATCTGTATGAAATATTAAAGAAAGAAAGAATGAAAGAAATTTTTTATTTTGCTTCTCACAGTGTTACTTAAATACTTATGAACTATACTTACAACTAACCTTAACCTAGTATATCTCACACTGTGTGAACCCAAAATAGGGCCCCATCTCAGCATTAAATGCTACGCACACTGAGAGTATGCGCAGCGCTGGTTTTCAGGTGGGGCCGCTAGGCAGCGCTGACGCCGCGCTCATATATTTTAAAAATCCCGCGCAAACATTCCAGCCGCTTCGACGCTGTCATTGGTCACTGCACTGCAGCTTGGCTTGGGTTGCGTCAGACATTATTTACAAGTTACAATATTTGATTTACATCCATTGTGATGTAACATTTATAATCAAAAGTTGCAATCACATATCCCCTCATTTGCAACGAGTAAGCCAGTTAGTGCAATGCAACGTATTTGCCCGTAAGTGCCGTGCATAATATGGTACCGATAATATTGTTGGTGACTATGGTGAGTGAGTAAAGAAAAAACCGAGAAATGCGTAAATGAGAGTAATCAGGTGTCATCATGCGGACGCGCAGCCAAAAAAGCGTGAAGTCATCACCGGGACCACGCCATCTCACACGACAGCAGAACAATGGATCGCCCTCGCCAACCGCCCCTACAGTTTCTAGCGTGCAAGTGTGAGTTTGTCATTTCTGCTGTTGTTTATTTAATAGATGCACTCGATACATATTTCTAAATGACTTTACTGTTTTCAGGGCACGGATTGGCAGGTCGTTCCAGATTCGGCTAGCCGCGAACTTGAAACTACCCCTGTATGCAGTGGTCCTGTGGCCCGGTGTTATCATACGGTAAGCAGACGCCCTCGTCCCATGTTTATTGTAGTCACTCGCCCACGATAACCTATCGTACAGATATCTCGGCCTGTGTTTTTGTACTACCCCAAAGAGCAATGTGGCCAAATATAACTCTCTGCGCTCTGCCATCTTCATTATCTTGTCCCTGTTCAGAAAAGGTGTTATATGCGTACGGGGGGGGGGGGGATCCGGAAACAGAACCGTGCACAGGCATTCTGCACACGTTGGATCAGTCGCTCAGTTCTACCTAGCAGACAGTTCCCGTACACACTGTCAGCATAGTTGAGCCTGGAAAGTATAAGTGACTCACACAGCAACTTTCTAATGTTGACACTTATATAGGGGCGAATCCTGTACAACACTTTCAGCCTGTAGAAACAGTTTCTGACAGCTTGCAGGATGTGTGTCTCGAATCGCAGCTGTTGATCAAAAACCACCCCCAGATTCCGCGCCTCCTCCACCTGTATTACAAGACAGCCATTGATGTTAATGTTTAATTGGTGTTGAGATGTTTTATCCACTTGTTGTCTTGTTCCCAGGATCATAAATTTAGATTTATTTGGGTTTAGAGCCAGACAGTTTTTCTGAGACCACTGCGAGATTCTAATTAGGTCTTCATTTATTTTATTTATAGATTCCTGGCAGTCGGATGGTGGAAAAGATAGATACATCTGCAGATCATCAGCATAGAGGTGGTACCTGCAGTTGGTGATTGTGCTGGTGAAATCTGCACTGTATAGGATGAAGAGCAATGGGCCCAGGATCGAGCCCTGCGGAACGCCCCGAGTGACCTGGTGGTGCGGGGAATCCCTCATGTACCCTGTTTTGTTATCCTTCACCTGAACAAACTGATACCTTTCGCTGAGGTAGCTGTTGAACCATTTGACCACCTCTGCACTACATCCATAATATGCAAGCTTTGACAGGAGCAGAGAGATATTAAGACCATCAAATGCACGGGAAAAATCAAGAAGGGTAAGCACTGTGCTCATACCCTGGTCTCGGGCTTGCAGCACATTGTCCACCACATCCATCAGAGCCGTTGCGGTACTGTGACCCCTTCTGAAACCCGACTGCATTAACGGTAGGATGTTTGAATTTTCCACGTAGGCTGTGAGTTGATTGCTGACGACCCTCTCCAGGACCTTAGAAAGGCACGGCAGTAGGCTGATCGGTCGGAGGTCCTTAGGGCCAGTGGGATTTGGCAGTTTAGGAATAGGCCTAACCTTTGCTGTCCTCCAAGAGCTGGGAAAGATTGAAGTAGCAATGGATCTGTTGATAATATGAGTTATCACTGTGATGGTCTGAGGAAGAGTCATTCGCAACATGTCCAATGATATATCGTCAGCACCCATTGCATTTGACTTGAGATCTCTGATTATCTTTAAAACATCGCCCTCATCCACCGACCTCATGTGAAAGGCTGAAGCGGTGGAACTCAAAAAAAGTAAGATCTGATAAGCTGACATTCTCGCTGCCTGGTATATTCAGAAAGTGCTGATTTAGGCTATCTGGACTGCTACATAGGCCAGACAGCTCACAATCATTTCTGTTGTTGGCTAGGATGTTGGACTTGAGCTGGCTCCACAATGTCTTTGGGTGTTTTATGTTCCCATTGATATGAGTCGTAAAATATGCCCGCTTCTCATTCTCTATGGCAGCTCTGGTTATGCTTCTGAGGTCATGATACAGTCTGCGATGTGAGTCCTTGTTGGTCACCTTTGCTTTTTCATGGTGTTTGTCTCTGAGACGCATCATATCCCTCACTGTGCTGGTGATCCACGGGTGGCTCTTATGTTTCACCAAAGTTCTCTTTATCGGAGCATGTAGGTCAAATAATGCAATGATATAGTTATTGAAGGTTTGAACCATGTTGTCTATGTGGTCCAAGCTCATTATAGACTGCCAGTCGATTGCATCTAGGTCCTGTTCAAATTGGTCCAACAATATATCCTGAAGGGGCCTATATGTTATCCATTGGGGTTTAGGCTTCTCCACCTTAGCAGATACGATGGCGTGCCCACCCAGTTCAGGAATGTGTAACACCGCAACATTAGTTGCCTTAGTATCCGTGCAAAGCAGGTCAATCGCGGTCGCACTGTGGTCAGTAAAATGGGTAGGCACTGTTACATAATTAATCAAGCCAGTACTAATCAGGAAGGAGTTAAATAACTTACATTTGTATTCTGTCTGTTCCAGTTGGTCTATATTTGCACCACCACATTTGCTCGACATTGGGAGAAACTGGGTGTGTTATACTGCGGACGTACCCCACCTCCCATGTCCGCTATATTTAAGGGGCGTGGGGTGTGCCACAGTCTGTAGTTAGGCACTTTTTTTTTTTTTTTTACATGCGCAAAATCCCCACGGATACCTCCCCACCGGAGCCGGTGGAGGAGGTTATGTCGGACTCGAACCGACTAAAACGCACGTCGCCTGTGGGTCGTTTTGGTTGCCGAAGGTGAGGTTGACAGGCATATCCCTCGCACCCCGGCCGACCCTGTAGTTAGGCACTGTTGGTGCGCGGCCCTCTTCGCCCTCTCGTATCCAGGTTTCGTTGATAGCCATGATATCCACAGCCAGGCCACCCATAGCCACAAGAAACTCGTCATGGCGGGTCCCGAGCGACCCCGCATTAAATAACCCGACTTTCAAACGTCTATCCCCCTTGCTATGCATGTTTGAGTTCAATCCCGAAGACTCCATAACATGGGATGCATGTCATTAAAATAAACTATAATAAATACAATTCACACAAATCACAGCATGGACATGAGTTTACATACCTATTCATTGCAGTACAGTGCCAAATTTTGAAATGATATCCTTAGAAAATACACACATCAACAAAGTCTAGGGAACAAGGACATTTCTAGTTTTTATTTAAAAACCCTTTCTTGTAATAGTGAGTGTTTTATATCAATAGAAGGGTATTTTTATACCGTTTTTAATTTTAATTTTAATAAAAACATTTTCATACCAATTTTTTTTTTAAAGAAAGAATTGAATAGTGCCAATATTGAGTATTACAACCTTCTATGATTAGGCACAAAAATAACGAGGTAGTAAGAAATACAGTAATTAACCGTACTTTAAACGTTTTTAATAATCTGTAGGACCTCCTAAAGCATTAGCAACAGCTCGACAACGGCGTGGCATACTTAGTATGAGATTGTCAATCATCGTCTGTGGAATATGGCTCCATACACTGCGAAGGTGTAAAAAAAAGTTGTTCTTCAGTGTTCAGATTTTCCAAAGAATCACTGAAAGCTCTTCTCCCAAGCAAATCCCAGGCATGCTCTATGGGATTGAGGTCGGCAGACTGAGCAGGCCATTCCAACGTCGTCATATTGTGCTCGCTTAACGCATTGACCACTACCCTCGCGGTGTGTGACCGTGCATTATCTTGCATGAACATAAAATCTTGACCGAACTGCTGTCGATGAGGGATTACCATGGGGTGTATAACCTCCTGAATGTATTGGTTTGCATTGAAATTGCCCCGTATCCAAACGAGGTCGGTCCTTCCACCAAGGCGAATTCCAGCCCATATCATGATTGTTCCACCTTGGTAAGGATGAACTTCTTGCGGATTCTGGAGACGACTCGGACGTCCAGGAACTCGCCATATACGCACTCTTCTCGAATCAGGATGAAAACCGAAGCAAGATTCGTCGGAAAACAGAACCCGTGCCCATTGATGGTCGGTCCACTGTAAATGTGCGTTAGCCCACAATAAGCGACGACCTCGATTTCCACGTCGAAGAGCTGGAACCCTAAGCGGTCTGCGAGCATAAAGATTGGCTTCGTGTAGTCTTCTTCTGACAGTTTGATCGCTAATAACCACTTGATGCTGAGACTGGAGGCCTGCGACCAACTGACGAGCAGTAATCGTGGGTTGCCGCCTTGCGGAATTTTGCAAGAAACGATCTTGTCGCGGGGTAGTAACCCTATTTCGTCCCCTGTGACGTTCGGCAACATCTCCTGTAGACCTGTATCGTGCCCATAATCTGCAAATTACGCTTGGTTGGGTGTTGACAGCATCCGCTACGTCGCGTTGAGTTCGTCCAGCTTGCAGCATACCAACAGCCCTTAACATCTCTTCGCGACTTAAATGACGACGTGACATGATGACTACAGTCACAAAAATGCACAAACCATACGTAAAAGACGTATTATTGATAATAAACGTTATTTACAATAAAAAAAAATAATTTTTATTTTGCCTCAGAGAAACTGCACAATCAAACACTTTTAAAAGTTTTCCCTCCATATTCGAAAATCATTACTTATTTAAATTTATTTTTAAGTTTCGAACAACTCTGTAATCTACTTTATTCTATTTTTATTTATTTGCTGCTAGTTATTTGCAAAACAAGATTTACACGAAAAAAAAAAATTGGGGTCATCTTGTTCCCTAGACTTTGTTGAGGTGTTTATTATGAGTCTATCCTTACCTTTCTTGAAAGATGTTAAGTGGTTTTCCCCTCAATGGAAAGTTTAAAACTGTCCTAGTTTGGCGGTAGTAAATTCGGCTTAAAATTGTGTCGTCTGCCACATATCTATGAAGTGACTTTGAAAGTTGTTTGTGAGATACAACTAAAGTATAAAGTGGTGTAAGCCGCGGTGACAGAGGCTGCATAATGTACAGCAGTGCACATATTTGATGCAAGCCGCAGAACGGCGGGGCCGGGAGTGCACCCATCTACGTGCATATTGCATACTTGTGTTTGTAGGGGCAGTATTCGACTGCTGCGCAGATGTCAGTTGAAATAAAAACTGGTTGCATATTATACGACAGAACACTACGTGCACGAAGATGTTTTCAGCGCCCTACCAAGTTACTGCAATGTATGAAATGAACAATAAAAGTTATTAGCAACATAAGAACGGGAGTCGTTCTAAAAAACCGCAACCATGTCACTAAATCAAAAGGAGAAGAAGAAGTAAGATGTATTCGAGTTCCGAGGTGAAAAGCATGGTTTGATGATGACGATGGTGACGGCTACTGTAGTAGCTGCACAGGCGTGAGTGAAATGTACTTATTACTGTACAAAAAACCTCTAGGAAAAGAGCATTAGATTAATATGTCCTTCTTTGTGAAACTTTTAGTGTGTTTTAACTGAACAGTGTAGCGTGTCTCATGTTCTAGTTAATTGACACGTAGCTACGTAGATATACTGTAGCGCAGTCTACGTCGTAGCATCAGAGGCGTAGCTCTCGGCTACGGCAGCTCGGGGCGATAAATAACTCGACGGCCTTTTCCGTCTCTTCTTAACATTTATTCTCTTCAAGAAACAGAACCAGGTCAAATTCCTTCGGATTGAATTTATACACTGACTTACTGTTTAGACAGATATAGATATATTGACTATTTTAAATCAAATTCACGATCAAAGCAATCAATATTGAGTTTAAAAATTTGTTAAAATGGATTTTTCTTTTCTAATAAAATGTTGTTCAAAAAGGTCAGTAATATGTTTAAAATCAGACTTCTTTACTCCGGTTCCCGATCCCAACCCTTACCCGCATTCGCCATACATAATTGATTATTTTGTCCCTTGACTAAGTGAGGACCAGCAAGCCCTTATTAACAGATACATAATGTAATATGTTAAATTAAAAGTAGGCCACTGTACAGTAAGCTTCAGAACGATCTTGAATACAAAGTCTCAAAACGACCTTAGTGCCAAGGTATTAAGAGCAAATCAAACTGTTGTTTTGAATTGATTTAAATTAATACAGGACGACAGAATACCGCGGTCATAATCACCTTGTGTTGTGTTCCTGGCAGTGAGTAGGGTAGCCAGAGCTCACTGTAGAGTTTTTGTGCTATCAGTGGGAAGACCAAAGGCTTGTCCTGCTTTGTCTTCTACACTGACGGCATAGAAACTAATAACTTTTAAGCTATCGCGTTCCATGATGAGGCACAGAAACTCTCTGTGCTTACAGGGTTGACAACGCAAGTGTAACTCCCCTAGTGTTGCACACGTCCATAGGCCACGGTTACCACTTTCCACCAGGTGGGCCGCGTGTTTGTCTGCCACCAAAGTAAAGAAAATTCTGAACTAAAGGTGTGTACCAATTATCAGAGCAATCAGTCAACAGGCAGTGGGGACACCAAGGCATTAAAATAAGTTTGAGTCTTTGTTCCTCGAGATTAATCGGATGCTGACTGTGCTATTGTACAATCTGATCTCCCTCAAGTGCCACCTTACCGAAGCTGGCACCGGTTATGTAGTTTGAATCAACGGTAAATAATGGCAAAGATTTGTAACAGCCGAACCATGTACTTGTTTACTACTTTCATAGCATTGAAAAAATGAAAGCGTTTTTTATGTTGTCCCGTCGCCAGTCGGGGAAAATCTGTGTTTAATATAACGAGATTACCCGTGTCGCTCCTGTCTCGGGGGAGCTGGACGCCATCCCGCTTTATTATATGTTTATTTTGACAGCGGATTTGTAATGGCTATCCCACTAGCGTGGCGGGAACTGTCTGGATTGAGATGGGTATGTGAGGAGTGGTCAATAACTTGAACTGTTTTTTATTAGCAGTCGAATGGTCAGTTATGCTGTGCAAGTTTGTACACACTCATTAGATTATCAGCAATACTTAAAAATGCAAGTGAAATGGTTTTAAATTGTGTTGACATCCAAATTAAACACCAAATTAAATAAAACCCATTTAATAATACTACGCAAGTATTGCCCAACTAGTACTATAAGCAGGATGTTTACGCTCAACTGACAAGAACAAGAAATGGAAGCAACACATTTATTATTCTTTCTATCATAAATAGGGGTAGACCAAAGATGTACGTCAAATATTGAGAGGATCACCAGGTGTAAAATATTGGACAAACAAACCATAAACGGTAAGTACCTCCGCGGAACGGTTTAGTGCCAGTTCAATCACGAGGTGTTTGCATCTGATCCCGTCGCGCGAGGAATACCTACAGCCGGAGGCCTCGACCTAGTTCCGCTGTGAAATTGCACCCGTAAATGTCCACTGTTCCGTTCGCTGTACGTTTCATTCTACTCACTACACAATCGCAATTTTTAAGTGAAATTTATTATGAGTTAAGTTCCCGATTGTAATGGTACTATGCAGTGTTCATTTTAGGATTAAGTAGGCATGGTTTTAGTAACTTGACATCATTATGTTATCATTTAAATTGATAAATTTTTGTGTTTAGACTATTTGGTCGCTTCATTTGTCGCACCTGGCTGGGAATTCATTACGAGCTCACGTGTTTCCTTCTTCCTACAGTCCCGGGTCCTTTAAGCGGGGCCTGGAAAAGCATATGATGAGGCCGTTAAGCTGAGTGTCACCATTGTAACATGGTATATGTATGTAATGATGATCATCTTTTCGGAGACTTTCCCTTCCGCTTACTATCAGGCGAGGTGAAGTCCTATACAAAAAAAATGGAGTTTGTCTACTTAACTTATGGAAATGAATATGTCAAGAATTCGATATTATCCTACACTCGTCTAGTTATAATTTATTATTTTTGGCATAGAGTAAAGACACACAACCGAATGAATGATCTGCCAGAAAATTAGTAGCTCGACGTTGGCACGGAGGACAGAATATTACACGGATATTGTATTTAATACCCAGCAGAAGTTATTCTCTCCGCTTATAACGCTTCAACGTCATATATTCAGGCGGTGTGCGGTCGCAGCTAATCCGGCACCCATCGTGCGCGCAATATCACAGAGACTTGCCCATAAACCTCGAGCCACGTTGTAACGGTCGGTCAGTCCCATAATCACCCTCGTCGGAAAGTTTGCGCACATTACGTGCACATTACGCGCCACATCTTGGAGATATGGGCCGTTAGCTGACGATGTTCAAGGAGACGCATTAGTGCCAGTAAATCGTCTGCTACTACCCGAACTGATCAATGATGTGAAGTTAAAGACTCGCTAGTTTGTAGGGGTGTAGGATTACCTAGATGCTAAATGTCGTAAGTACCTAAATCAGTCAGTGTAAGTATATTGTATTGCAAAACCACATCATCTTTCAGTTCTGCACAATGTAGCATTTTGAGATTATAATCAAAATTAGGATTGTGTTGTTTCGAAAAGTATTTGGCTATAATATGGCAATTACGGCAGTACGACACTTGAAATTAAGAGAACATGTCCCAAGATCTCGTTATGGAAACTAGTGGCGCCAAACGTTCATATATTATTACCAATGATGTCACACAAAACATTGACGCAATTGGTTCCAATTTTTAGCAGAGAATTCAAAAGTTACCGCATGGTATACGGCAGAGTAGAATTAGGGCCACTCCATCTCTTCCCGTGCGGTGTCGACTGAGGGTAAGGCGACTAAGGGATAGGGTTGTTTAACATCAGAAAGATATATACAGCCCAGCCCAGCCTCAGATCAGCTCAGCCCCTATTACGTGGGACCGAATACAATTAATTGTGAAATGTGGGTATTAATTCACCTCTGCCTAACCCTAAGGCATGATTAAATGTATGTATGTTCAATAGGAACTAGGAGTCGCCAGCGTTGTGAATTATGTTGAATATCTGTGCAGCATTGTGATGGTGAGCACAAGTCATAGTTGTTAACATTTCTTTTTTAATTAATGTTTCGCTTCTAAATACTAATCCAAAGTTATTTCCAAAAAACATTTTTAATTAAGTTTATCCACATCTAGATTCCATAACACAAGCTAGTTAAGCTATGCTTACTATGGGTCTGGGTAGCGTTATATAGAATGTTGTAGAATATTTATTTATTCATATAATATTACTTTAATTGTATAAGAATGAGTTCCTTTAAAGTTTTAAATAATATATTTTTAAATTCATAATTAATAAATAATTAATAATAATTCATATTAATAAAAAAAAAGGCAATAGCATTAAATTACAAAGCATAAGTCCTTGTATATAATATATCTCCATGTTTGAACAAATGTTTGTTTTATTACACCAGGTGCTTTTTGAAGTAAAAGCTAGTTATGTTGAGATAAAGCTTGCACACAAAAGCAACGGTGGTTATTAACGTGCGGATACCTAGGGCCAAAGTTTAGCGGAGAGGGAGTAACGAGAGTTATACAACTGTACGTCAGTGGTTGATGAAGGGGGTAACTCCTTACTTAGAGGAAAGGGGGTATTATGAACGCCCAATGGAAAGTTTTAGTAAACCAGTTGTATTGTAAGGTAAATTATTGAAATAAAACTTATTTTAAAAGATATTATCGCGATTTGTTTGACGATTCAACTGGCATTAGTAAAATGGTTGTTTGGGTTTACCCACGCTGCTGTAACATATTATATTACTGCCTGTAAAACCAATAAGCACGAAAAAGATTACATTTATTTTATGACCCGGTAATGGTGATCGCTCATAATTTGCGCGCAGTAAATGACTCCCTCGCGCCCCGTGCGCGGCCGCGCCGCAGCTTCCAACGAATGATATTATTTTTACGGTTTGTTTACATACGTATAGCTGCTAGATATGAATCTTTTGGAATAATAAGTACTCTAGTTTTAAACGAATTCAAAGTAATAAGTCGTACTGAAATGGAACATAATCGTATATTTAGAATATAGATTATTTTATCATTTTAAAACTCATATTTGAAGCATAAATGCACAACACGAAACCATGGCATTTTTTTTTCTCTTAACTAAAATGCGTATTATTCTAAAGAGAGGTCGGTCATAAACTATATTTTTTTGTTAGAGCGTCCACTTGAACGCTATGGGAACGATGGCTAAATCGAATTCTTGGGATATTCTATTTTTAAACACATGTATGCAAAAGACTGTTATGATGCTAATATTATTTACGTGAACGAGTGCAATATTACATATTATAACAATATATTGGGAATGTAATCATAGTTGATATTGAATAGTATTCTGATAAAGATGGTGAATTTTGATTATAATTGAGGCGTCGTGTTACGCCACACATATTTGTAGGTTCATGCGAGTTTGACTCCATGGAATGATTAATCTTCGGATTAATCTAATAATTGGCACAAAGCATTACAAAATTACATCACAATAGAATTCTATAAAAAAATAAATAAGAGCTCATGTTCACGACGAAAGCGCAAATACAGTATGTTGATACATACGTGCATGACCAGCTGGTTTACTATTGGTTTATTACTGGTTTAGTATTGGTTTACTAGTTAGTTACTGTATATTTGGTTTACTGTATTTTATATACTAATGTTTTGCATGATTGATATTCTGTAGAATATAATCATAATTGATTATATTGCATGAAGGCATGTTATATCTGAATGTAAACATGAGCTTAAAATTAACTTGCACTGAATTCCTTTGTTGACATTGTAAAAAAATCCTATGATAAAAAAAGAACCCAAGCGTCCCCGCTCCCGCGCGGAGTTCACACTGGTATAAAAGGAAATCGGCTGATTTGCGGGAGACAGAGTTGGTTCGATTAGTAGAAGCACACAGACCATGCAATTCCTTTTTTAACAAAAATACTTAAAATCACGTTTTATATGCCTTATGACACTAACACTAGTCGTTCTTGTGATGTGTGAACAGCTTTATAAAAGCAAATAAACACAAAACTGTCCACAAGTTGGTTTGATCGATCCTACGCGAGTGAGAGCAAGTGATCAACTATGATCGTCATACATCACGTCTTCATCAGTGTGATCGATCACACACATGATGTGGTTGATCCGCGCGGTACCCACGAGATCCGATGACCCATATCCGGAGATAAGTCGCCGAAAAATAAAACCATCATATCTCTTTCAGTAAATATCACATACATTCGTAAATATTGGGAGAAACTGTCCAGTCATGGCTTGTGAAAGGTTTAGGAAGTCGTTCATAAAAGGATAGATTACCGTTTTTAGGATGTAATAGCTGTTTACTGTCTGTTCAACTCATATTAAATAATCCAGGCGATTCGAACATAACTACTCTACAGAGAAGACAACATTGAAGCAAAATAGGGTAATATAAAAAAATATCCGAATTGCTGCGAAGGAAGTCAAAAGCAAGAGTGAACTATCAATCTATCGAATAACTAAAAAAATGAAACGTTGCTGGTCGCATCACAGTGAGGGTTTCCAGTCAATAGCAAACCGTAATGACAGTTCCGGTCTTTAATCCTGACCTTTTTCTTTCTCTCTTTTAATCCTTATTGTGGACCAACTGTGTTTCTTTTTGCGTATGATTTCATAGTTTCGTTTGAGTATCAGATAGGAACTCTTCACAAACCTTACTTAATTTGCTCTCTGAAATGATAAAGTCTGTCATTTTCAAAGAAAATAAATAATGAGAGCACGTTAGAACGGTGAACTAATTAGCAATCAACCGCGTAATTAGTTTTTTACAAAGGAAATAAACCACCGGAGCCATCAAACAGGAAAAGTAATTGCTGTTGACAAAGTTGTTTGAGGAAAGAAAAATAAAGGAAAGTATTATCGACCGCCGCATTGAGGTATTTGATGGATGCGAGAAGAATGGAGTGAGATATGGAGGAGGCATCGTCTCTTGTACGACAGTTTGAAATTGCGTTGGAGAGATAGTAATAGTACATATCTTCTCGAGTTAAACTTTGACAAAGCTTGAATACCGGGTGTCAAATGAAGCTGGTGCAGTGTGTTTTAATACACCTTTAGACCTGTCCCATTTGGAATATAAATATTTATATAAATCTGAACACATCATTTGTCTCTATATATTCATTTATGTACATTTATATACGGTTGTAAGTATTCTATGAGGCCATTTATCATTTTTCCTCACTCAGTCAAGTGTAAAATATTGCTCAAGAGTTGTCCAAGTGAACAATGGACAGACATGTAAATTAACATAACAATAGTGAAAGGTCCACCGTTAACAATGCGAGTCCTTCACATGCGCGACATTTGGGTTTCGTATCTGCTCCTTCCGCGCAACCTAGCCATCGCCTGCAAATCAATAGATAACCATTTTACATTAGTATTAGACAGCGCTATCTGGACCCAAACTGGATTTAACTTGACCCAAAGTTCCTGAATACGAAAAACCTGTCAATATAGGTTCATGCTACCATACTAGCTGTAATCAGCACTCCGATGGGTGGTATGAATCTATTGCGCATAGAACTGTCACCATGAAAGGTTAGTAAGAGCAGAGGAAAGTAGTGAAGTGTTTAGGGAGAGAAGATTTCCCTAGCGTGAGCATAAGATAATTTCCAGAACGATATACATAATAATATACTAAGTACCCAAGATCTGGTTATATTCAACGTGGGTGTATAATTTGCACACCTCTGAATTTTCGGGGAAATCCAAACACCAAAGGTGACAAGTAAAAGTGATATGTCTTTCAATTACCACGAGCACGCAGTTGTTTCACATGCACTAGACTCCGCGTCCCCGTGGTGTCGCGGTCGAGTTGATCCAAGTTCGATGTGCCGACGAGCTCCGATTGCGCACACATTGTGTGCTGCGTTCAGCTCACGATCATTCTCATACATTATTCATCGCTAACAACCGTCCAGGTCGGCGCACTTGAAAGGATTAAACACTCGTAGTACCAAGCTCTTTCTACGGAGCCACTTCATTCTCAGATTGGTACTTTCGCTCGCATGAAAGTGAATGCCCCTTTTATTTCCATAAAAATGAATTTACCTTTCCTTAAATTGTACACTAATATGTTCCGTTATATTACAATTGTTACATGATACGAATTAGTAGTAGGTATAATGTAAGGAGTTACAGCTTGTTGTAAAAGTTGCAGGTAAATAGTACGAAGTATGCTAAAATTCATGAATTATCATGAAGTATTACACAGTATTGATTTTTAAATGATTCTTACCGAGTAAATCATGAATCAGAATATTTTCATGTTGATAACAATAATATGTACACACTTGCTACAAGGGAAATATTCTGCCCACAAAATTAGTGAAGTTGAATATGTCTTTATTACTCATAATGATCGGCCAATGTACATGTATAACTGATAAGAGTAAATTAAGAATAAAAATATGAAAACTACCTTTGTACGGTTAATTTATAGGGTTTGGCACGTGAATTTCAAAATTATTATTTGTCGTGACCTCATACTAATTGACCTCATGTACTCTCATATTTTTAGTTTCTATATTCTGGATTCTGCTGCAAGCATCATGATCATGGAGGAGCTGGAAAATTGAAAATATCACTGAAATATCGGAATCTCCAAACAATATATCTCTTAATAGGATTGTGAGTAACTATGATAGTTTTAATGCCTAAGTTAAAATAGCCATAAAATTCTTAAGTAGCCAATTTTTCAACTAGAAATAGCAAGCGTGAGCTGGTACGTGGCTTTATTTGTTGTTCGCCACCTCACTGCGGCGCTGATGCAACATGCACCAAACATATGGCCCTCATTTGTCTCCGGGTCTAACCGCGAGACTAACGGCCATCTTTTAGTACCGGCGCGTGTACTGTCGCGCGCGCTTGGCTGCCAAGCCGTACAAATAACCTGAACTATCTCACCATCAAATACAATTCTTTTAGGATCAGTATTTTCTACATAAAAGTTAAGCAGATTACAAACTACACAACCTTTTCATACGTACGAGTATGTATACAGGGTAAAAGTGTGTTCATATTTTTTTGTTCACCAGGGTGAACTATCTACTGCGTACTGAACATTAGACGTATATCAACATTTGATACTATGTGCAGCTAATAATTTAACAGACAACTTATCAAATCAAACAGTGTGACCTTTTCCTATCTAAATCGGATCAAGGGGAAACAACTGGAGCGTTAGCCAGAGGTGAATTAGCACTCACTTTTAACCAATCATTGCATTCTGCCTCACGTAATAGGGGATGAGCCTATTGCCATATTCCGGGCACTATTGTTGACTCGAGCCATGCATCTGAGGCAGTCTAGGCCCTATATATTTGTCTGATGTTAAACTGCCCTATCTCTTAGTCGCCTTGTACGTCATCGCATGGGATGAGATGGGGTGGTCCAAATTCGACTCTGCTGGGAACCACGCAGCTTGTATGGACTATTATTCTAATAATATAAGCTGTGCAAAGCTTGCAGGGTCTATCACTTAATTAGTATACTTATGCTAGAATATTATTTTAAGAAATAATGCGTGCAAAGAAAGATGCTGTGTTCAGAACCTTCTTGATGTATTTCAGGTAATAAAAATAATCTTGTAGTTTCAGCGGCTCCCGGCACCTACCCAGTACCTACCGATAAATCCATCTTCAGTTATGTTAGGATTCAACTTACACAAAGAATAACCCGCACTATATTTATCTTACCTACCTCACTTTCGGACCAAAACTAAAATCTCGTAGGCAAACAAACTGGTCCAACAACACTAGTTACGGATTCTAGATCCGCTGAAGAAAAACACACGGACCATTTGTTGTCCTAATTGATTTCTGATAGTGTAAAACATACGTGTAGTTATGCCGTCGATGTACTGTGGAAGACTTTTTAATACCAGTTGCGTAGCAGATGCAGCCCACCTGATGAAAAATGGTTACCGTAGCCAATGGACGTATGCAATACCAGGGGCGTTAGAATCGTGCTGCCGAGCCAGAAGAAACCTTCTACGGACAACTACCTATGTCTTAATTGTAACTCACATGTGTACAAAATAATTTGCTTGAATATTAAACAGATGTATCTAATTAGTAGTTAAGTATTTAGTGGGAAGCGGCTCACGGCGCGTCGCGCGCAATCGGTGCAATACATAAATGTACGGCGGCGGCGCCGGATTCAATTAGAGCGCTGATTACTTGTGCACGATAACGTTATTATGTTACGTACATGTTGTGAGTGAGACGTTCCCTCCTCTCTGTAGGGAATTACATAAATCTGTACAGTAAAGCTGAAACAGTAAAGTGAGCTATATCGTGGCAGTATTTTTTTTTTTTTTTTTTTTTATATAGGACACGTCAATTGGACTTCGCCTTGCCTGATGGTAAGCTGAAGGCAAAATCCCAGAAAAGAGGGTCACCATTACTTACACATACCGTGTGACAATGGTGACACTCAGCTTGACGGCCTTATCATATGCTTTTTCACGCCCCGCTTAAAGGACCCGGGACTGTAGGAAGAAGGAAACACGTGAGCTGGTAATGAATTCCAGGCCTTAATGGTGCGACAGAGGAAAGAGTCTCCGAACCGCTTGGTTCTTGATCGGATGTTTTGCACCGTGTGCGGATGACATCTAAGACCTGCACGCGTTGTCCTGTGTAGGAAAGGGGAGGGTGGGACTAATTGGAAGAGCTCATCAGAACACTCCCCATGGTACAGACGGTAAAATACAGCCATGGACGCAACATCTCTACGCAGCTGTAAAGGTTCTAGGGTGTTCGTGATCTCGGAATTCCCAATGATGCGGACCGCACGTCGCTGCAACCTGTCGAGAGCATCTAGTAAGTACTTTGCTGAACCATCCCAGAGATGCGAGCAGTACTCCACACAGGAGCGAATTTGTGTCTTGTATAGAAGACACCGCTTTGCTCAGGCGTGAAAAATCGTCTCACTCTGTTCAGGACTCCGAGTTTTCGTGAGGCTGTTTTGATGATACTTTCGATGTAGTTTTTGTTATTCAGGTTGCAGCGAACATCCATACCTAGGATATTGAGATTGTCCTGCAGCGGCAGTGGCGTGCTCTGAAGAGTGGGGAGGGGAAGGAAAGAAGATACTTTTGCTGTAAACGCACATGCCTGCGTCTTCTTGGCATTGAACTCAACCAGGTTCTCAGAGCCCCATTGAGAAATGTGATTCAGGACCCCGTCAAGCTCAGTGACAAGAAGCTGCCTTTTCTCTGCGATATCTGACTGCTTGGCCGCTGGATGTCCATGATAACTCCCATGTAAAGTGCTATCGTCTGCATAACAATGAACATTGCCGGTAGACAGCATGTCGTTGATATGCAGAAGAAAGAGAGTGGGTGATAAGACGGACCCCTGGGGCACGCCAGCATTAACCTGCAGAAACTCCGAAGCTCGTCCGTCACAAAGGACGCGAATACGGCGCCCCTGCAGAAAGCTAGCAATCCAGTTGCACAGCCTAGAAGGCAGACCAAAGGCAGGTAGCTTAGAAAGAAGCGATTTGTGCCAGACTCTATCGAAAGCTTTGGCGATGTCAAGACTAATTGCCAGTGACTCACCGTGCTTGTCCATAGCCTCACCCCAAAGATGGGTAACGTATGCTAGAAGATCACCCGTTGACCGTTTCGGTCTGAAGCCATATTGCCGGTCATTAATTAAGGAGTGATCCTCTAGGTGCCGCATGAGCTGTTTGTTAATTATGTGCTCGAACACTTTGCACAGCACTGAGGTGACGGCTATGGGTCGATAGTTGGCTGGCTCCGAGCGATCCCCCTTCTTGGGAATCGGCTGAACATTCGCCTCTTTCCAAGGCAAAGGCACTGTACCCGAACTGTAGGATAGCCGGTACAGGCGCGTAAGCATTGGAGACAACTCCGCTGCACATTTTTTCAAAACTACCGCTGGAATACCATCCGGACCACTGGCTTTCCGGACATCGAGTGATTGCAGCACTGCACGGACATCGCGTTGCCTGATATGGATATCAGGCATCGCGTGGTCACTGTCGGGTAGTGTTGGTGGCTGCGTACCACAATCATCGATTCGGGAGTTAGCCGCAAAGAGATTAGCCAGCAGATTTGCCTTCTCTTGCGGCTCATGGGCCAGGGATTTTTTTTTTTTTTTTTTGTTTACGTGGTGGAATGCATTTACGCTCTTCGTTCACCCCCCGCGGGGGCAGGGGGCTCGCTTCGTGTGGGACTCCTGGCCTTGGACAAAGGCCCGACTACCCACTAAACCACCACGGTGTTCCTCCTTCGCCTAATCCGAGCCGCGGGATAGTCTGCTCACCGCGACTCGGCTAGGGGCGCCCTTGGTAGGCCCGCTACTTAAGACCCCACCATCCCGGCAAACAGGCCGGAATGGTGGGGGTTTTTCACCTCAAGAATGCACCCCAGGAACACACAGGGGCGCATTCCGCCACATCAGCATAGGGGCAGCGGGTCCCCCGACCCACTGCCCGTGGCCACTCTCATTCGGGGACGCGGGCGAATCGCATTCGCCGGCGTCCCCTCGCTGGGGGCCTGCGGGGCGGAAGAGTGAGCCCAGCTCGCTCCCGCTCCCGCAAGGCCTCTCTCTTTGCCGCCATCACCTCGCTAGCGAACGAGGCGACGGCGGCCCAACACTGTTCGCTGCCGGCCATAGCTGAAACTACGGCCGACAGCGAGAGGTCCACACCAATGATGCTTGTGAGGGCCGCTCTTTGGCCGCCCCACGCGTCGCACACGGCCAAAGTGTGGTGTGCCGTGTCGGGGTCGCCGCTGGTGCAGTTTCGGCACCGGGGCTCCGCTTCCACCCCCACCACCTCCCACAGGTACTTGGCGAAGCAGCCATGACCCGTGAGAAGTTGGGTGAGGTGATACGTGGGAGCCCCATGACCCCGTTGCACCCACTCACGCAAGACGGGCCGAACGGCCCCCACAAGCAGCAAGCTACTCCTCGTCGTAGCCAGACATGGGCCAGGGATCCATCAGGGTTACGCAGCGGAGGCAGCGAAGGCTGACAGAAGTTGGCTTGCACGGCTTTAGCCAGTCGCCAGTAGCTACGGCTTCCCGTGGGATGCATCACTAGCTCTTGACCAAGCCGCGCTATGCGCAGGGCATCCGCTCTGACATAGGCCCTTCTACAGACCTTTGTGGCTCTGTTGTACGCCGCCTTGAAGTGGCCCAGATTGGGATGGCGCGTGGCGCGCGCCCTTACCCAAGTGCGGTACGCAGACTGTTTTTGTTCAACAGCTCGCACCCGAACCAAGGGCGCACCCCGCAGTCACCGGTGACATCGGTGTATGAGATATAGTATTCCATACCCAGACCGATCTCACCGGCGACAGCAGTAGCACAATCCGATGGGTTCTTACCTTCAAAGCAGCGCTCAACCCACGGGTTGGACGCAAAATAGTCACGAAGTCCATCCCAGTCCGCTGACGAGTAGTGCCAGAGACGCCGCTTCCCCTGCATGGGTCGTGGGGGCGCTATAATAGGCACTGTGGAACAGACCAGGCAGTGGTCAGAGTTGCCTAAAGCGGCTCGCACCGATACACTGTACCGGTCCGGATCACTCGTCAGTAGAAGGTCTAGCAGAGAAGGTGCTTGGCCCGACCTTCTTGGTATCCTAGTGACCTCGTGCACCAATTGGGTCAGGCCGTGCGCCAGAGCAAATGCGTGGGCGGCTCTTCCCGCATGGTCTGTTTTGGAGGAGCCCAACCAGATCTCGTGGTGGGCGTTAAAATCCCCCAAAAATACCATTTCGGCATTCGGAAATCGCTCCTGCGCATCATCTGCCGCCTGACTCAGATATTCAAAGAGTCGAGTTGTCTCAGCATCTCCTGTATGGGAACGGTAGAGGCACACATAGATCTGACTCGTAGGGCCATGGTCTACGTGTACCCAAAGGACGGAGAAGGATGGGTCCTCTAGGCAGCGCAAACGGCGACAGCAAACATCCGCCCTAACAAACACGCACACCCCGGCTTTTGCACGAAAACTTTCCTCAAGAACATAGCCAGGGTAGAGCAAGTAGGTCGTGTCATCAGGGTGGTGTATTTGCGTCTCCGTTAGAAAAAACATGGCAGGTTTCGCCGTCTCTAGGTGTTGGTGGACGGCGTTGAGGTTTACATGGAGCCCACAGATGTTAGTGGACTCCACCTCAAATAGCAAGCTTTTGGGAGTGTGACGAGCCGCTGTGTTGCCTTTTTCTGTAAATTGCGCTGCCATGAGTTTGGGTGGGAGAAGGCGTGAAAAAAGAAGTGATTGCCGCCGCAGCACCGTGTGACAAAGCGCGGGATATTGGTTTTATCTATGAATGTGAGGCATGGCGAGAGCCGACGCGCCGAACGGAAGGGCCCCCGTACCCCCCCGAGTATGGTCGCCGGGCTCCCAAATCCGGTCACCAACCGGCACGACGAACCATATCGGGATTATGCGCGGCCTGGTGAGGCAGCCTCCCAAGGTGGTTAACCCCAGTTGGGCCCCTGTACTATACCGCGGGCGGCCAGCGGCACCACCGTTTCTACAGGTCTCCCTGTTCGGCGCATCGCCCCGCGCCATCCCCACTAGACTACGCCAAGACCCACTGGTCCCACTAGTGCTGCGACAACCACCACCTCTGCCCGGTTGTCACCAGTGTTGTGTTTTGAAGACGTAACTATAAGAGGTATTACCAACAGTAAACTGTGTTGTTATTAAAATATTTTCATCTTAAGTAAGGAATTGATATTACCTTACAGTAAACTCTTTCATGAATATGAGAACTCCGCCTTGTAGAAACCAAAGTTCAATTATCGGTAACGGGGTGTAACCATGGTAACAGTGAGCTCCAGTCAGTTCCTGCTATACAGGAAGTCGATTTGATTAGTAGAGTACCTATATTGAAGGGCGCTATTATTATATTATAACACAGTATACCTTATTTACTACCTACTATAATAAAAATAATAATTAATGCCACGAAAGTAGAAGGAGGGGCTGTAGTTTCTCCGTGATCATGGCTGCTGAAAAGCAATCGAAACCTCGGGCTTAGTGTAAATAATTCTCGTTTACCGCTGACAGTATCATCTATTAAGGAATTTCTCTAATAGTTTAACATCAAATGTTCATCGTTATGTTTCGGTTCTGCATAACAGCGAATGAAACTATTATCAGCAGACGGGCACTTTTCAGTTTTGAAGAATTTTTCTTGACCTGGACTGCCTATCGAACTCGAGTTGTCAGTCGAGCACCTAACCCTACCACTGCACAACCGAGCCCTTAATTTAAGATATTCATTATTTGCTTGTTCAAAATTAGCACTCCACTTGAGCTTGTTATCAAAAATGATGGCATGAAGCGTGTTTGTTTAATTAATTACACGCACTCCTCGGGGCGGCGCGCGGCCTCCGTACACAGTGCGGTTTGTTATATTGGAGGCGGCGCTCGCTGAGTGCTCATTACTAACAACTTGTGTTTTATATCATTACGTATTTCATCCAATTACACACATACACAGTCACGCTCCTTTCTCAAGAGGGTAGGTGGGGATCATATCTTTTCACTTACTACGATTCTGCCATACGCTTCTCGCTTCTTCGACTTTCATAATTGAATTCATATATGCTCCCCGGTCGCCGATGCTCTGGATCCTCTGGAGTGTAAAACTGGCTATCCCGGAAGGAAAAAAATATTCCGTTTTCAATACTTAAAAAAATGATAGAGACGCTAATATCGAAGTCAAACGTACTTTGTTGTGGACACAATCGACTTGATTTGTCCATTACGTTTCGAAATACGATACAAATTGCTACTTTATTATTAATGCTTATGATAAGCCCGCCCTGGTGATTGTGTAGGTCTGTATTACATCAAAGCGAATAGTTCAAAAGGTAATATATTATGTTGCTTTTTGTGTTGCTATTAAATCTGTCAATTAATGGTTTAGAATATATTTGTTGTTCAACTTCAACACGCTTTGGTTAGTTTCACCTGTAACTAATAACAATGTAACTAAATAAACCAATAAATCTTGAATGTTCAATTTCATGAAACTTCTTGTCAAATTGAAACTTTGCAAATGTGTAATAATCTAAGATACATTAATTTAATATCTTTGGGCTGATTTAAGAGCTCAGAGTAATGAGGTTAAAAAGATTCGAAAAATGAACGAAGAGAACTTTAGGAGAAGTGGTGGGCCCAACAAAATAAAAAGATTGACGTCTACGAGGTATGTATGGAAGAGAACGACATGTTCTCTAGCCCCGTGCAAATAATTGGATCTTAGATGGTATCTCTCTTTATCAAAACTATAAAGATCACTATGACAGGTATTGTAGGTAAAGTGGATGATTGTACACAAGATACACACACAAATAAGTTGCGAAGTGATGATAAAGAAAACATTAAGGGAAACCGTCGCATCACATTTTTCGCGAAGTAACACTGACACTCTGTTGATAAATTATGACCCCAGGCTTTTGAAACTGAATATTAGCTGCAAATTAACATAACAAAAGCAAAAGGGCCAAGTATTGGACAGAACGGGGCGACGATTCACGCTCGCCCCCTCCCCATCGTTTGTGAGTTGTGTTTGCTCCCCGCCGCGCTGAACACGCGCCAATCAATGCCCTTTCGTGAGTTTGATCTCGCTGTGACCCGGTCGTGTAGAGCACCACACTTAGCTATCACTATTATATATCACTAGCTTTATGAAAATTCAAGTAGAAAAAAAAATAAAGATTCAAAACAGATATGTTAGAGGCATAGGCAGACCACAATTAGCAAATAATTAAGTGCCATCACTGCGACGCGAGCGAGGACTCGGGCCTGCACACACTCTCTGAGGGCCTGGCATCGAGAGAGACGCTGGGCACTTGGTGGGTTTATCCGTGGGGATTTAACATACAATTACAAAAAAAATTGCAATTTATGGAATTAAATGTTTTACAATAGTCACATACTAATTGAGAGGCATTAGTTCCACAGTTTCGCTCTCGCTTAGTAGTGGCGTTAAGTATAGCTTTACTCCTAAGGTTGGTGCAGACGGTGCAGAATATCCGATAAGAACTAAGCGAGAACTCTTTTCTTTGTCGCACAATTAAGACCTAGAATTCATTACCAGCTCACGTGTTTCTTTCTTCCTATAGTTCCGGGTCTTTTAAGCGGAGCGTGAAAAAGCATATGATGAGGCCGTCAAGCTGAATGTCACCATTGTAACATGGAATATGTAAGTAATGGTGACCCTCTTTTTTGAGACTACCTTCAGCTTACGATCAGGAGAGGCTAATAAAATTTACATGTCCTATATAAAAAAATACTTTCTTTAATTAATTTTTCTGCCCTCCTCTATTTTCTTTCAATCGCCTAGGATTTATCACTGCCGGTAACATGAGCTGTGCACCATCATGTCTATAGTGCTTTAGTGCTAATTTAATGTCACGACATATGCGTTGCTATTCGTAATTTTTATAAATTATGAGAGTGGTGTTGGCTTGTGACTGTTAGATATTGGAACTTCTCCAGTTGAATACTTCCAAATACCAATGAGGAATCTTATTCTGGCCCACTTCCTTTTGATTTGTTGTTAATAAATAATATTTTTGGTAAATATGAAAGTTCTGAGCTGCTTGTAATAATGTTACATTAGATTTCGTGTCAAGCATCGCGTGTTTGTATCGGATATGATGTGTTGTTGCCAGGAGTGCGTGATAACGGTTGTTCGCTCGGCCAGCATTCAATTAAGCAAGGAAATAAATAAATTAGCAGCGCTACACACTCGCAGCGTACGTTAATACTGAATGAGGTGGAGGAAGGTTAGCTCGCGTCGTTCATTCAACATTAATGCGGGTACCTTTTCGTTTGATCTATTTTTCAGTTTGGAGTACTCTTTGAAGGTACTTACCTATATTTAAATAATATAATGAGCACCGGCAACAACAAGCGACTGTTGCTGGTTCAACGTTCATCTGGGGTGTTGAATAGAGTAAGTTAACTCGCTATAGTATGAAGTAGAAGTAGTGGCCGTGGATTTGTCTACCATCTAACTGGTATAAAACTATTCATAATAAAATATTTTTTTGCGTAACTACTGATAAAAAACATTTATTAGAACTGCAAACGTATCTGGTTGAGAAATATAAAAAAATTAAAGCATTTCCATTTAACTTGTTATGTTTAGAGTAAAATATATAATACAATTATACAAAATTGAATAACTACAAATAAAAAGTACGGTAAATTGGTTTGTTGACGTAATATTTCTCACAATCTTGTGATATAAAGTGTCATTAAATAACGATCTAAAATTGCCACGCCATGAAATTTACAACGACGCCTAAATGACTAAATAATTTCCTTTCAGTGGAATATTTTCTTTCAATTTTATTAACCTGAATCTGTCTCAAACAATTTTGTGTTAAACGCGATGTCTCGTTTTCAAAAAGGTTAAAATGTTTTCGTGATCTCCACCTACATAATTTGGTATTTTTATTCGCTATAATGTAACTTTACAAGTGGGTAACATGTAAGTACTGAGGTTGGTAGTACTGTGGGTGCGCCATGGACGTTCACATAGTTAAATAATAATTCAACTGTGTTATCTCTTTTTATACTAGCTATTTCTTGAATGGCCTACTGATCAGCAAAATATTTTAGATAATAATTTATGTGTAATAACAAAGCTATGAAAAACCGGATGATGGTTTGTGGTTACTGCCACGTAATGTCAGTCTTTTACATCGTTCTGATAACAATAATATCATCTAAATTACAAAGTATTTGTTGTACAGCGTGCGATTACGTGAGGATATCACGTAATTGCTCGCTGTACAACAAATACTTTGTTCGCAGTTACCCTCTGCGATTAATTTCACATTAGTCGCATATACAACTCGCTGGTGTTCTCCCGCGAGTTTCTGCTTGGTACTTGGTGAACTTTAGCACAATAGAACGTCGCTGGTGAACTTGACATCATACATTCTACGCAACTTCGAATCAAGTTCAAAGCATTTTGTACTCCAAGCGTGAATCTTGTTGTGAATATGTACATATACTTATATTGTTATGGTACTTCAATAAAACTTGAAATCACGATAGTATATTTGTAATTCCTATTGTTCTAGTACAACGTCAATGATGAGGAGATAGCGAACTGTGAAAATTATTTTAATAATGTGTAAGTACATACTAGGTAGGTACTTTATTTCATGCAAGGATTGCAACACGTAAAGGTCAGTAGGCGGTTTTTGAACGAAGCGCTACAAACTCTGTAAATTATGTAAAATAACCGCACAGGCAAAAAGCAAAAATCGCAACCGAGAGCGGTGAAGTAAAAAAGCAGAACATTTTGTAATACTTTGGACTGATTCTTTGATCACAACGTGACAATATGCTTTCAAGGCATAGGTATATAAATGGGAAAGTAACTGTCTGTCTGTATGTTCACTTCCACGTCTAAAACACTAAATCGATAATGATGGAATTAGGTATAGGGGTAGATTAAACCTTGAGAAAGGACAGGCTATGTATTGTCGCTATAACCGACAACGCGGGCGGAGCCGCGGGCAACAGCTAGTTTTTTTTAATAAAGTCACAGCGCTTGTTAGGCCTAAAGGGTAATATAATTATATCCTAAGCTTTATACCTACTCTGACATACGTGTCTACCGAATAAGTTGATTTGATGTTAACTATAATTTTAATTAAAACTCAACATTCAGGATGAGGCTTAAACTCGCGACCATTCCTTCCCGCTCTAGGGGGAAGCGGCAAATCACAAATGTAATGTATGTGGACAATAAATTATTGTTAAACTGTAAATAGCTCTTGTGTACCACAAAATTAACGCTGTGACGAAAAGTCTTCAACAGAATCCACCTGCGTTAATGCTACAATTTATTTTGTTGAATCAATATCCCACCTACACACCTGTGATATGCCCATTTATGTTGTGTCCATAAATCAACCGTAGGATGAAAGTAACCAAGGATCAACATTCGTTCGCAGAACAGAACAAACATCAGCACAAATTTTCTCGATCCAAACGTTGTGAAATCCTTGTATTTTCTCAACTGTAATTAATTACATCAAATAAGCCGAAATTACATTACATTAGCACAGTTTACTGAGCACCGGCGACTCAAACGACAAACAGTAAATAATGTGAAAGTCAACGGCCTACCTACAGCTACTGCCGCGTTCGCGGAATTCTGTCACATCTTTAGATACGGTGTTCTCAGAACCGTGCGCGGGCTCGTATTACCTCACTAGCGCTGAAATAAGGTCATTGTTGATATTTTATACGTGAGTTCGTATTTAACAATCATATAACTGATATATTCAAAACCTTTTGCTAAGCTATATTTGAGTAACCTATTTGCTCAAATATATGGGATGTCCAGAATTGCGAACTACATTAGCAAATGTTTAATAATGTTATAATTAATTTTGTTATATATAGTGAATGTGCATCATGCAACCGAGGCATCCATCCCAGAGCTCGAGGTTCGCTCACACTTTTATGGGAGTGCTATCCACCAGAACCTCGTCGGATATTCTGCGGGTGTGTCAACCTACAAGCAGTGGAAAAATCTCATATGCAAAATCTAAAGAAGGGATAACCGGACTCCTAGCTCCGAGATGAGAGCCTCGGATGTAACCTGGAGCCACGCTAAGACACATTATACAGTATTTTTAGTAAATTATGAACATCACTCAACAAAGTTGTTACTGTAATATGGGTACTCAGTTTTTATACAATTGCCGTCGATCTCCTCCGGCGCCTCCTCACAGACCATTACAAGTCTACAGTTACATCTTTATGGACCTAGTCGCGTTAATACCGGCGCCTTTGTATTTCTTACGACGACGAGCAAGCGCCCTCATATTTCAGATTGGAAGAGCATGATAATGTTAAATGGACAGAAAGACTTCATGTTTGTGTAATTGTTTTAAACTACATAGTCCGTTGTTGTTGTGAAGGGTTCTGCTGAAGTTTTGTTCAATCCTATTAATATTTATAAATGTGAATGTTTGTTAATCAATCACGCTCACGATTGAACGGATCTAGCTGAAATGTGATACACGGATGAATTATAGTCTAGAATAACACGTTGGTAATAGGCCACTATGGATACAGCAGTCATCGTTTACCATAGTATGATGATGTAGTGGTATAAGTATGTTATGAAAGTTAAAGGTTCATTAATTGCCGATAATTGTGTTGACGGATGATGAGGTGATGGAAATATTGGTCACTCACGAGTCGTCCCCGGACAACCTGTGCAGCCGACAGCGCCTCCTGGTTTATTAGCAGTCAACGCTACATACTAAAGTAGAATAATAATAATTTATTTATTTGTTTTATAATAAGCTCGTGTCTATACCGAATTTTGATCAATCAATTATCCCATTGCAGTCAACTGCTGGACTTAGGCGTCTCTCCGGTGGCTTTGGCCTAGTGTTTCTACGCCTGACCAGACGGGTTGGTACTGGGTTTTGAGTTTTCCTTCTCTCGTAGTGATATCGCCTGCGTATTTTTCCGTAAGTAGCATCTTACGATACCCTTCGGATGAGATGGGGTGGTGATACTTGCATTCTTTCTCCGTCATCACACAGATAATATCGACTTTCAAATACGAACATTTTGGGGATGAGTTATTTGTAGATTGTAATTTGATCACTAAAATACTACGTTGTGCGTGCCCGTATCTCGTGGGCCTACGTCGGAGTTCGCCTGTACCCAGCATCCGCCGCAAACATCGCCACATCAAACAAGCGCTTTGACACGAACGTACCCATACATGGCAGTGTGTTTGCACTTACCATTCGACTGACGCGTCTCTTTAATTGGGCTTTCGCTGATAGTTTTAGAAGCATAGGGGCTTACTAAGTATAATTAAATATAAATTTCACTCTCTCAAGTTCCATCCTCCTAAGTAAAGTTATTTCGTTATTCAACTTTTTAACAGCTTGTTATTTATTTGTTAATTACCATGTTAACATTATGGAAATGAACCATTTGGTTTATTGTTTCGAAATGATCCAGCAGTGACTTCCAGGCTGAGAAGATGTACTTACTTCTTTACGCGGCCATTATAATATATTATGTTGTATGTGTCATGGCGATGAAAGGCGATGATTAATGGGTGGGATGTTAGACTTGCAACTAAGAAATCTAGAAAGCTGAGATGACCCTATTTTCAACACCTATACTACTACTACTAGATTGACCATGTAAAACCTTAAAAATCATGGTCTCTCCTACGTCCATGAGTGTTTCTTAAATATCCACTAACGAAGCACTATTCTTCAAATTCATAGCACAAACGGCGCAGAGCACAGTAGACGTGGAAATTTGTTCGCTCAGTTGCAGGTTTGATTAATATTTAGTGCCCGTGTGGACACTGTCCCGCAGTGCTCATAACATAAGCGTCGATGCAGCTCCATTGTTGGGACGGGATTGGTTCTGAGCTGCAAACCTGCTTTGTTTAGCGTGTGAAAATGTGCATCTGTTACAGGACACACACAGGTTAGGAGTAGAGTGAACCTGCTATGTACTTTGGTGAAACAATTTATTGATGGTAAAACTAAATCCCTCTCAATCCTCTCAATGAATAATAAATTAAGTCTAAGTCAAGTCGTTTATTTCTTCATCATCTTTACGTCCAGTTGCATCCGAGGACTTCGCTTCACCCGGGGATTCCGAGGTCAGCTCGTTCGTAAAAAGTTCTTAATGCATATACCATATTAAGATTAATTATCAAAACTTACAATTATAATAAATGAATAAAAATAGTAATATAGTTATGAATAAAATATTGGCCAGAAGTATTCCAGTGAAAAAGGTTTTCACCAACCGAGTGAGCGTTTAAAGTTGATAAATAATGATTAATATAAGTGCGTGCGATAACATTGTACAATGGGCGCCATTGTAGCCACGAGCGAAATAAATGGCCTTTACAATGTAGCATTTTGAGTGTGCGTGAGCCTCCGAATGAGAGATAAGGAACACTCATATAATCTTGGTTTTGGCTTTTAAATTAAACTGCCATTTATGTTAACGACTGTGTTATTTATATCCAACCTATACTTACAGCTAGCTATTTATAAAAGTAATAAGTCCTAAATTAAATAAATGTAAGTACTAGACAAGACTTTAGTTGATGACTTATCGTGCTCCGAGTTGCAATAAGAAATGCCTCATGTTACGTTGCTTGTTCCAAGTTGCAGTTTGTTTAAGTGCGACCATTTAGCTAATGCTACTGCTCTACTCTTACATATCGGTGATGCTGGTTCTCACTGTGGCCAGTAAGTCAGCATGATCGCTCTTCACAAGCTAAGAACTCAATATGACCACCGTGGGTGCGATTAACGCTCAGTGCAAATATTTGCATGCATGAATATGTACATTTGCATTGGTTTGGGTGTTCTATGTATAATATGTATGTATTTACAAAAAAATATATATACCTTACTATGTTTATCCGCATTCTAAATCCCATAACACAAGCTAGTTAAGCTATGCTTAGATTGGGTCTAGATAGCGCTATGTAGAATGTTGTAGAATTTTTATTTAATGTGATCTTGATGCCCTGGTTTTCTTCCTTTCCCGTTGACTGATTGTTCTGATACTTGGTACTCGTCATGATAATAATAGAGTTTAAATCAATAAAACAGTTTGATTTGTTCTTAATACCTTGATATGAGATTGAGAACTTGTGGGATTGGCATATCCTTTATAGATAAAAATTCCTAATTAAAATTAAGATTAAAAAAATAAATAAATTGAGAACTTGTAGTCAAATTCGTTCTGACGCTGAATGTACCTACTAGAGGGTTGAATAAATTGAATGTACAATTATTTATCAGAAATGTTTGCAATATTAGGTATCGGTAGCTGCGGTGAACGAAATTGGTCCGTGGACCTTCTTTGAATTTGGACACAGATTAATATTACCTCCGGCCGCCTCAGGCCGGAACAAGAACATTCGACCAATGGTACCGGGTACCGGGTGATATCGACCAAACACTAATCGAATGTTGGACGTGAAATACCACGCACTGAAAATTAAACTCGACTTTCTAATTAGAAATTCAGTGACGAATCTGGTAACCTGGTGTTACTCAAGTCCTTGCAACTATCACTTGTGTACCCAGAATATAGAGAATTCGTTATAGCAATGGACTTTACTTTATGATGATACCGATATTGATAGATCTCTATCTTATCACCTTCTCTTGAATTCATATTTCGTGTTACATTACCATTTTAGGCAAATAGTCATTGGATCACAATATGCAAAAAAAAACAAGATATACTTCGCACTAAAATATTTAATTAGTTACAAAAAAAATAACCTTTACAACATTTTGAAGATTTTATGTGTCTTCGAGTTTCTAAATCGGGACCTCAACCTGATAGGTGGTGGTACACAACCCAATCTTAATGTATACATTTCAAGCTTAAATGGTAACTTTACTGATCACAGAGTACCAGTTGGTACCGGTCCTGTTTGAGAACACAATTCAATTCTACTTTGAATAAAAGTTGCAAAAATACGGGTTCCATTAGGAAATCGATCTCGACTGAATTAAGAACTTCATGTTGCCGGCCACAAACTTGCCTCCGATGGAAGCCCGGAAGGCAATTGTTGTAAAGCCTTTAATAACTTGTATTTCTTTGTAAAAAGTCGTCAATATTTATGATTTGGACTGCAGAGTTTGTGTGATTTCATTATTTGTAAGCAAGTGATTACATTTTAAGAATACAAGTCTTTCTCCAACCTTAAGTTTGAATTAGCAACTATTTACAAACCTACCTATAAATGTTTACAAAGCTCAAGGCACTAAGTACTTTGCATAGCAAGAGATTTAGATGAAACCAAGGCAGTAATATTTTGTCCACGTTCATGACGTCACGCGAGCTGTGAACTTAGCGGTAGCTAACTCTCACATATTAAGTTTTAATATAAGTTTCGTATTATAAAATTGTTGACTGAAAACAGGTCTCACTGAAAAAGTTCATTAGTAGCTAATCACGAGGCTATATTCTTCGCAGTATTGTGTTCAATGGCACACTATATTTAGCTGCGGTAATGAAATGTATTTTCGGATAAATGTATTGTTTCTGTTCTCGATGTCGAAGGGCCGGGGGTCAGGCGGCCCGCACAACTCACGTCGCGTCATTGCGCGGAGTCGGCGGGAACAAGGCACAAACACTGCCATAAATCTTCGTTACTACCATAAGTGCTTATACATGAGGCACGGCCGCCGAATTAGAAAGAATATGTTTTTATTGCGTTTCTGATGAGCGCGGCACAATGACGCGGCTAAAATATCCGGCCGGGGGAACCCCGCGACAGACGTATCCGGGGCGTTGAGCATTTTATTTGTGTCCAGTTCATTGAAAATAAAAATGAGGAGATGATTTAGTGGTGATCAATGTTTTGTACTTGGGATCGTTGCCTTCATCTAGATCTTTTCTATGGTATAGTGGGAGCGATTGCGATTGCTGTTCACGAGGTCAAGGGTTTAATGCGTACATCTAGTAAGGTATTATTGGTTTATTCTATTGAATGGTAGGATGGAGTTTTAATGGAGTGACATCAATAGGATCGTTTATTACTACGTGGAACCTAAAACAATTAGTGAAATTACATACCTATATAATTTTTAATCCTCCACTTTCGTTTTTAGAACAAATAGAACCGTATGATGTTGACGCGATTTTTACGACATGTACCTATGTGTCCATTGTTTAGTTAGAGGAAGGCGTGACTAGACGTGATATTATAAATGACGCAGAAATGGGAAAGTTATGTCTTAAAGTGAAGGCCCCTAAACAATTCCGATTTCTTGGCAAATAAATTTCAATTGTTATTCAGTCAGGCCGCTAACAATATATCAAGCGAACCCTTCGCCGAGGCCCGCGCCGGCTTGAGGGAGCGCGCAGATATAAACACAGCAGCGCACTTGTCGGTTTAGTGTCATATCTTAAATATGCGGAAATGTCCTTTTTATTTTTTCGTTGAAAATGTAATAGAGAATATTCATTTTTATTGTTTCTATTTATTAACATAAATTGAGTCGTTTAGATATGATATTGAGGTCATGGTAAGTGGTTTTCGAGTGTTATATGTCAAAAGTATTCATGAAGGTATACGTACTATGTTAATAACGTTAAGAATAGAAAACCCCAACATTTGACGGCATTGAACTGCGGTAGGTCCATTTTGGTAAAAGTTCTCTACCAAAAAATAGTTTAGTTTCGTTTTACTTGAATGCCCTGAAATATCTATGTCTAATAAAATATCTTATAAATTTAAAAAAAAAACAACTAAATAATACCTACCAATCTTTTCGCAACATCCATAATAATGTGTTCATACAAGTAAGGACTTATAAAATGAAGTGCCACACAAATACGTAACGTATCTTTTCCCACAATGTCCCGGTTTTTGCATAATCCGGGAATGTCAAGCGGCAGGTCGCTTATTGCATTTTGATGTCACTTTTATGGAGAGCCGAGCGCCGCGGACCTGTGACATCAATCTCATCCGACAACTATTACTTTACTTGTTCGCTGCGGTCTACGGTGCGGCACCGAGCGGTGAAGTCGTTTAAATGATTATTCCAAGAAGATGAGACTATTCACGTGTCTCTTTAATTCAGTTCACTTGTATAATCCCAGTTATCACACAGCTGGTCCAACTGGTATTACGATTGTCATAGTTCGGCTGTACATTTGTTCGTTATGTCATTAATCATGCTCCAAGGACTAGAAGGCCTTTGGTGTGATTTGAAATGGAAATATTAGATCCTAACATATAACTCTTCGTACGCATTATAAGGTCATGTGTCTAAATAAGGATTAATATTATTTTGAAAGTGATCGTGCCATCAGAATCACGCCATTAATTTATTCAGGAACTGTCTTATTTTAATATCACACATTTATTGGGTCATCAAGTAAAGTAGTGCCCAACCACACGTAATGTCACAATATTAAACACGCAGGATAGAATGTTCATGGTATATAAAACCGACTTACCCAAGCAATGAGCCCATGCTATCTCCCAGGTGAGTCCCTAGACAGTACATAATTGTTTTGGAAACAATATCACATAGCACTATATGTACTTACCACCGACATAAACTGTAATGGCCCTCATAGAAAGCGCGAGTGGGAAATCCCCCTCCCTCATTAATATAGAACACCTCTGCACAGTCTGTTGTGGACTTTTTGTTGTTTACCTGATCTATGGCGACGGTAAAAGGGAATACCTTACACTTCAAACATGAGCTTGCAATATAACTACCCTCGACTTGTAGTGGTTTACCGAGGGAAATGAATGAAACGTTAAGGATTCGAGCACTTATACAATATGTATCTGTTTAAGCATTTGTCATATCACAGTGTGTACATATATTCTACCGTTCTTGGAAAGGATACAATTTAATCAGAATACTAACAAATAAAAAACAATATTGCCTTGTTTTACTTTATTGGCAGTATATTGACCTGAATATCGCATAAGTGGAGTAGTTAGTAATACTATACGCATGCATGTATATACTTTGATTTAGTAAATAATACCATTTGATAAAAGTGAAGATAGAACAATTCCACTGGTTCATTATATAAAAAGATAAAACATCTTTAAGAGTAAAATGTATCTGGCACGAGACGACAAGATGTTATCGCCCGTGGAGCAAGATACAATTCATTCCCGACGTCCGTCCACTCAGACAATGTTCACTGCCGCTAACACAATGTAAACGGTTTTCATTTCAAATGAGAGTGACTTGTACAAGACGTGAACTCACGAAACGTCAGTGCGACGTGGCGCCGGCCGCGCCGTCCGCCCGCCGCCGCTGCGTTGTGCGCCACACAATAGCAACAAAAGGTTTCATTTGCAATACTTTGGAGACTATTTCCTCGTACCGTTCCGTTGAGGTAGGCTCAGGCTTCACGGTAACTGATCGAAGGTATGCTTCCAACTTGCGTGGCATTGGATGATTTTTGATTTTGCGCCTGTTTCTTTTAACTTTCGTATCATTTTGGGGTGACATCTCAGAAGGTCTAAACAGAAACACTCGCAATCCAATTTTATTTGCTACATCTCTCTAATACCTACTTTTAACAATATTTCTGTTATGTAGTTTATGCCAGAATTTATTTACTGCCTATAGAATACCAGTCTTCAATAATTCAATCATTATGTTCTCTTCACGTGTGATTTACGTCACTAATTATTTTTCATGAAAAAATAATATATTTTCATGAAACAGATATAGTGCTGTCGAACTTTCGTCGCTCGATTAAAAAACGGTCAGTAGTTAAAGCCGTAGGCAAAAGCTGGTTTCTCGAACAAGTTACTAGTTAAAGTTAAAAAGAAACACTGTTACTTTATACCGCTATTTAAAATATCCGCTAGTGTTCCAGTTCTACAGAATGAAGAAATGCCGGCGAGATCCTTTAAGATTGTAAAAGGTTTACGCTACGCTCGTAAAGCGAAAAATAAAACCAATGAACAAACTTCGTTGGAATGTCTGTCCATTAGCATAACTCAGAGGCTCGCGAAAGACTCAAAGCTGTCCGCTGGCCGCTCGACGGATCGCGTCCCATTTGTCAATTTGCGTACACGTCGCTCAGTTTTATAATGTGTTGGAATAATTCATTGTGCGCCGAGTGTAGTACACGCTAGTAACGATGGGGCACCTCCTGAATACGACCGGGAGCTCATGGGGTGTACCCTCTCCTCCCTGTGTCCCCTGCGACTTATCTACGACATGTGAACTGATACGCAGTAATTGCAGCATCTCCTTCAAACTGATAGTGTGCGCATGCAACGTTTATTACGTGTTTGGTTATATTCAAACGGTTTTTCAGTATTATTCATAGGATTGTAGCGAGATCTCAAATAGAACTGAGTAATGAAATGTAAAAAATAGATCAGACATTCACGTCTAAAGAACGTGCTAAAGAAAGTGAGTGCGTTCAAACAAATATTTAAACTCTTCAACTGTATTATTAGCATTGATATACTCCTGCTCTGAATCCCTAAAATAGTACGCGCTGCGCACATAGAAACGCAGTATATTGCAGAAAGACCTTTGTTACAAAATCAAGTACAATGAGAGATTTAGTAGATTGTGTCTACTCGTAGTACAATGTACTCCCGTAGCGCACGGCGTCACTCGGCTCGTCTCCATTGAAGTTTTCCGATCAAAGGATCTGTTTATCTTTATTGGCTGACATTTGCCACAACACCTTAGTAGTGAAAGGGAATTGACTATTATACAATTTTTGTCACGAATTTTATTATCGATAACCGGTTCCGCCGAGACCCGCTGTCTCCGTAATATGTTCACGCAATGACATGTCAAAGCAATAAATATATTATTATTATACTAGTACATTATACTTTTTACTAAGCTGTTGCTCAAATCAAAGGAGAAAAGATTCATTTCATTCATTCATTCATTATAGCGTGGGTAGCTTAGTGGTTAAGGAGTCGGCCTTACAATCGAGAGGGTCCGTGTTCGAATCCTGACCATTACACTACCAACGTAAACTCACTCCCAACACAAGCAATTTAGCTTAGCAGGAGGGGTTAGAGGGAATATTAGTAATTGCCGTTCTAATATTAAAAAAAAGAACGAAAAGATGCGTAAGAAAATAATAATTTATATTACAACGTAGAAGTGCTACGCCGCTACATCGTAGCAAGAGCTACACCGCTACTACGTAACTCTACGATGAGCTGTACAATATTGTGGTTACATTTATAAATTTTTCTTTACAAGGGGCTCGTTCGAGTACTTGGGTAGGGTCGACTCAAAATGCGATTCGTTTGTTATTTTCGTTCAATATTGCTTAACGAAGGTACAAAATAATAATAATAGGTTGAAGAGTAATTTTCATTTGAAAATATAATTTTTGGTTTGAGTTGTAGACTACTGAAGTGAAAAAATCATTACAGATGATTTAATACAATCTTTTATTAAAACCATACTCTTTCGTATGCATTACGTTATCACCAAATTGTAATAGGGTTGGTACAATTCAATAGATATCAATAAATTGGTTAGATTACTCTGGTTACTCCTGGTAATTTCAGCCGATGGCACACAATTCCACCCTAAGGAGCTTATAGTTGAGACTCTCAACATCCTCGCACACCCTGTGGCTCTGTCCATAGAGTATTCGCTAACTGTCAGTTCTATCATAATGCGTTGACAATGAGTGATTGTACACTCATTACTAGATAACAGTTAGTAAGTGTGTAAAAAGTGCGTTAGTTCTCAAAAATTGAGAAACTGGAATAGTGACATAATGACTTTAAAACTAATATTTTGGTGAAAAATCATCCACAGTACTACAAGATATACTTCGTTTGGGTTAGGTTAGTGCTACGTAATATGTCCTAGACATGCATAGAAATGAATCGGCGGTGAGTTGGATAAGTTCCACAAATAATAAATCCACTTTGATACATTTAAGTATCGCGTTACTGCGGAACTGCGGCCGACGACGGTCAGCTGAACGTTCCCACCGCCCCGGTACTGGCTGGTATTGTTTGGCCACACGCTTCACGTAATGTTATCATATGGATAAAATTATAGATGAAGCGATTCTAGAGAATTCCTTCTTGTTTTCTATGGTTTTAAATAATAGTAGTACTTCCAAATGCTGCCAAATGTTCGATAATCATTAATTATTCTACGATTGCAAAGTTTGTGAGGTAGAATATAGCCCATTTTAACACAATGAGTATTATAAAAGGGATATAAAACTTCAGAAAATATTATCGTTATCCATCTTGTGATTTTTTTTTGCTTTGTTTAATTTTCTCTTGTTAGTAACATGGTAAGGCGTCACCATGGGTCGTGACGCATGGTCAGATGTTAGTTGACATATTATGGTACTCATTTATATTTGTATAGTCTGTAACAGTGAGGGATAAAACAATTTGCTGCTTCAGTATATTAAATTTTATACTATAATTCACATGCCAGAAAAAAGATGTGCATGTCATTTTAACAAGCTTTCATTAGTTTCTAGTGTAACTTTGTATGTAAACAAATCATGCCAGTCTCCACGAGCATCTAACCCTCGTGTCGATTTGAGACTTTGTAAGTACGTGTGTGACATTTATTTGAAGTTATCGAGCTGATTCGATGGTGGGTCTGCCCTGGGTTTGGATTGTGAAACTTCTCAACGGCTCACCTTTGAACTTTCGCGTTCTTTGATATACGATTCTCGTAAACGTAATCACGTTCACAAGATTTACACTAAATAACGTTTTGAACTCCATGACGCAGGGCGTTCTCTACTGTGGCTACCCTCAGTCTGATCGAAGCGTCAAACAATCCTGAGGTTTAATTGATATATACATAATTGCATCTCAACGGCTTCAAAGCCTCTTGATTTGCGGTTTGTTTTATTTGTTTTAGCGACTTCCATAATAGATAGTCGGATAAAAGTGCTTTAATTTATTTGTTTTATTTTCTTACTATTTATTTTTACGGCATACTTATAGCTAGTTTGGTACCTCTATTGGTGTACAATAAAGTATTATCTATCTAGCTAGCTTAGGTACATAAGTATATTATGTTAGTGCGACGCTAGTGACACGTCCATAGGTCGCGGCAATCACTTTCCATCAGGTGGCCCGTGTTCTTGTCTGCCGCCTAAGTGGCATAACAGATAAAATGAGATGTTCTTCATTGTACACCATAAAAGTAATATAAGATAACAATTTAACAATAATTACACACAATGGGTATAAAATAGTATTGGCACACAGAAGTAGATCGTACGAAAAGGCCAGTGAAAACGTAGTACACGTAAACAAGGAGTTGCAATAAACAGGACGCGTAGCAATACCTACAAAGTTGTTGTTTAATTTGTGTTCAACGTTACAATATCAAAGTACGATCACGATAGCAAAACAATGGCCGGCAGATCTCGCAGCTCTGAACAAAACGCAAATGGAAATGAATTGAAATAATTGATAACGATATCGATCGCACCTCGCGCCGCCGCCGCCGTGAGCGCGGCGGGCCGGCGGGGCAGGTGGCAGGTGCCAGGGGTGGGAGGGAAAGGGGGGGCGTGCAGGGGAGGGCAGCGACCCAGGGGTCACGCAGATGTTATCATAACAACGAGCGAGGATGCCGCCGAACTCTTCATTTTAATATTTGGTTATCTTATTACAATGGTCGAAATTCAAAATGTATTATTTACTAAACTTCATAATAATGCAGCTATAGCAAATGCGACTGCTGTACATAGGGTGTCAGGTGGCAAACAATAAAATTGGCAACGGGGCCAGTTCTCAATGATGAGCTCGTCCCTTATTACGCGAAACCAGAAACAGCGAATTGAAGGTAATAATAAAGCTCGGATTATCCCTTCCAGCGTTTCACTGATACATATATATATTCTCACAATTATTTATAAGTGTACTTGAACAGAAGATTAAACCAATGGGCGGGTGGTTTGAAAAGTACTGAATGGAATTTTAAAGCATGCTAACTATTCAAATCGATTAAGAGAATAATTTGAATCAATTCAGACGTGATTCGAACGCGCGATCTTTCCTTTACAGTGAACACTGTGCCACCGAACCACGCCTGAAATCATCCAAATTTTCATATATAAAAAAACACGTCTTACGGCTCCTGTTCTCTTCATTTCTAGTTTAATTAGCACTATAACGCATTCTGTAGTGTTATTCATACTGTAGAGTGTTACCTGCTCATACTAATTGAAACCAACCCGCATCAAACAGTGAGGGTAAATTCAACTTGTTCTAAGCTCAAGTTGGAGTTACTGGCTCAGCTCGGTGACGCAGCAGCTCGTAAATAATTAGTACAAATCTAAATGTATCGTACGTCTCCAGTGGTGGCTCCTGTCCACATGAAGTTAGGGACGTGATCGCCATTCCGAGCCGCGTCCACCGGCACAGTGTGTACGGAACTGGAGGTCAGCCGTCGGCATGTATGGTGCAGTGGTTAAGTTGTTACTGAACTTGTAAACTTGGATCATTTGTGGTCTTTTAGACGCTATTCTTACTTGTACACGCACGTTTACAAATATTTTGCTGCCTCAATCGATTCGCATGATATGCATAGCTATGCGTGATATAGCACAACGTTTTGCACTGGATTTGGTTAAATTGACCTAAAATCAAGATATTGGAGTAAGACACTACAAGGGAGAATTAAAAATTTTCTTCTGATGCGTTTTACTTAATGCAATAATTTTTTGACATGACTCCAACATTTTTTTATTTATTATAACGGTTACGTGACTACACATTAGCACCATTATCATATAACTCTGCGCATAGCAGTTGTTTACATATATTAAAAAAAAGAAAAAGTTATCCCTAGTAACAGAGAAATACAAGTACTTAGTAACCACATTAAATAATTTCTCAACGCCGCTGAAGCAGGCAGATGAACAACTTGGAAACATAAATACTATCACAACGACGACTTCTGAACAATGAGTCTCGTTCGGGAGCGACGGCGTTTGCCGCTAATTAACTAAGTAGGCAACTTATTTCATATTTACATTCAATCTCTGAAGCAGTCTGGTGTAAGCAGTCGACATCGAGTGCGATGTGAATAGGCTCACTCTACGTTTATTTAAAGAAAACATACATACATTAATAATCAAAGTACTGTATCCTCACTAATCCCTCCAGCTAAGTTACTAGTGCTAGGAGTAGTGCACTTTGTTACGAGTCTCGGTGAGTAAGTTGTTCACAGTAATTTTATTTTTTATACTGCTTACGCAAAAGATGCTGCATGTTCTTAATGGTAAAACTGTTATTACAAATAGGCGATTGCAGTCATATCCTAAATACACTCGAGAGCAATGAATCCGGGTCACTTAAAGAATCCTAAAAATCTCGGAAACTAAAAATGCTAGGTTAATGCAATAAATTGTATTTAATAGACAATGTAATACTCCTTAAATGAAGGTATTAAAACTTCTTAGTTATTGTAAAGTTATATCATAAAAAAATCAAATTTGAAAAAGGGCCACTTTCGAAGATGGAACTACGAAATTACAGCATTTGGTGTTGCTTTTGTTTGTAATCTGTCATTTATGTGGGTACATAAACCATGTTGATAGTGCTCTATATTCATTAATCAAGCTGAAATTATGTCGCTTACGCCTGAAGAATGCACCAGAATATTATACTTACAATGCTGGAAACCGGCCGGAGTCAGCGCGATACAGCCAGGACTGTCGGTGTGTCGCTGTCAACAGTACAAAGAGTTCTCCGACGTTACGAAGAAACTGGTTCTAACCTACGCAGACCAGGAACGGGCAGAACCAGGTGTACCACAGCACGAGAAGACCGATACTTGGTGAACACCATGCTTCGAAATCGCTTTCTCACAGGAACTGAACTCACCAATCAGTTTCGACGCCTCGGAGGAAGTAACCCAAGTGCATGGACAGTAAGACGTCGGCTTGCTGAATCTAACTTAAAACCCCTTAGACCTGCAAACGGCCCTAAACTGGAGCGTGGGCATCGTATTTCGAGACTAAGTTATGCCCAGAGCCACGTAAATTGGAGTATTGAAGATTGGTCAAAAGTTATGTTCTCCGACGAATCAAAATTTATGCTCTACAAGCACGATGGAAGACACAGAGTGTATCGAAGACCAGGGGAAAGATTCAAGCAAGCATGCATCGAAGAAAAAGTAGCCTACGGTGGTGGGTCTGTACTTGTGTGGGCCGGAATTTCTTCTGAAAGTCGCACAGAGCTGGTGATCATAGAAAACGGCTCTTTAACTAGCGTAAGATATGTGGAAGAAATCCTCAATGATCACGTTGGTCCATTTATGGTCAATTTACATGAGGATGCTATATTTATGCATGACAATGCCAGACCTCATACAGGTAGGATTGTGAATGACTACCTTCAAGAGATGAACATTACTCGTATGGAGTGGCCAGCGCGCAGCCCGGATATCAACCCGATCGAGCATGCTTGGGACGAGCTAGGCAGATGCGTAAAACAACGAAACCCTCCCCCAATCACGCTTCGTGAGCTCAAAATTGCTCTCACAGAGGAATGGGAGAATATTCCCCAAAATCGTATAAGGAACTTGGTGTACAGCATGCCAAACCGCGTAAACGCAGTAATGGAAGCACGAGGAGGCAATACGAAGTATTAAAATTCAAGAAAATCGTAATAAAGTTCAAAAATTTCATGTTTCCTATTTTTGTTTTAAGGAGAGATCAGCAGTTTTTTTCTTTATGTAATTTTGTGTTAATAAAATGTATGGTGACTCATATTTTTTTTACTTTCATTTAAGGAGTATTACATTGTCTATTAAATACAATTTATTGCATTAACCTATCATTTTTAGTTTCCGAGATTTTTAACATTCTTTAAGTGACCCGGATTCATTGCTCTCGAGTGTATCACTCGTGGGTTGCAACCTGCTGGAGAAAATAGGGCGTGACGAAGCGTGGATGGGCTCCCAGTTTTACTACCCAGGGATTATTTAATTGTTATACCTACTTATATTCCCCAATTTGTGATTTGACAGATTAGTTAATCTATCAAAACACAATCTTAAAAAAATTAAAAACAGTTTTTCTCTCTGAATTGAATTGGCGGTAAAAATGGTGATCATATTCAAATATCAATTAGTTTTATCAAAGCGAAAGCTAGCGGAACAATACAGCGTCATTAAACCAGCCTTAATTTGGATTTGATCAAGATTAATCGCAAACAAATGTCCAAGTTCTGATTTAAACAGACAAAAAATGTTCACTGAACGGAGCCCTTTTACGTGTCCAGGATTTATATATTCGGACAAGATAATATATAATATTGTTTATGACAGAAGCCGGTCCATCGGCCGCACATGGTGACGCGCTACATAATAATTTATACAACTTGTTTGTGTAACACGAGTGCGCGACGTGACCAACACACGTATTACATGTATATACAGAGTATTGAGAGAATTATATGGAAAATGGTATTGGTTTTCTGTTAAAGCTTGTGTTCCTCTCTTGTTTAAATATAACTAGTTGATAGCTCGAGAGGTAAGAGTGAAAGTATAGACTACTTAATAGATATCACAAATCGTCTAACCCAACGTGTCACCAAATTGATGTGCCCAATTAGGATTTTGAGATTATTTCCACGCTTTTATCACTCATACAGGTTCATAGAAAGTCCCTAAAATTGATAAATTGTCTGATTGACTCGCCTACAGCAGTGGTGTCTGCGTATGTCACCATTACAAACAACAACTAAGCACTATGCACAGACAGACGGCCAGGCAGAGGCAGTGTGCACTGAACATGTTTATCACTCTCGCACATGGCGAGCTTGTTTGGTCCCGACTAATGTCATCATAAATTCATCAGCGACACCCCCGCGGCCCGGCTGGTTGTAACAGATCATATTTACCACCATATTTACCATTACACGAAGTCGATATTTGAACTACGTGATATAATATTATGTAGGTATATTTCATCATCATGGTTCATAATTTCGGCTTCTAAGATAAATACTTAATAATGTTAACACAATAACAAGTAGGTGGGTACCCAGGAACCTGTGCATAAACAAGTCTGGTTCAGGATAGAATCGGTACCATCCACCACTTTATGATCACTTCATTCGAACTTATCAGGAATTGGAAAGTTAGTTGTTGTTATAAATCTAATCAAGTTATGAATTAGTACGATCTGAGTATAAAAAGAAAATAAAATGATAAAATGTAACACTGGTTTAACATAAAACGTCCATCACGACATGCTCCTTGGTTGATTGTTTTCACAATGCTCCTATCAAACATGCTTGTGTTCCGCCCGACAGATCGGTAGTAAACTGTGAATGCAGTCATAAACTTGGCCTGGGTTCTGTACAGCTCGCCGTCGCTGAAAGTTGATCAAGTCGACATTCTTGCACAATGTGTGTTTATGTCGCTCTTTGGAACTCTGCCCGACGGTAGTTTGCTAAAACAAATCAGGTCAATAGATGTTCAACTCTGTGGATAGGTGGTACCACAAACGTCATAAGTAATTTTAAAAACATATCTACTGACACATAATTTTATATGAAAAGCCGTATGAAGTTATATTATTATAGAAGTCAAGATTTTCATTGTAAACATAAGTATGAAGGTATCAATCAGGACAGTGAAGCTTTAGCGAAGCGAATACATATATAAATAGCACTTAAGACTTGAGACTCATCTCTGAAGAAAATTCACCGAATCATACATTATGTATGTTCCATTGCTAGGAAGTATTACTAGCTGAGCTAAACTTCACGTTGATAACATAAAGTTCCAGATTGAATACATTAGACACTCAGACAGCAGTCCGCCGGTCCGCGCACAATGCGCGCTGAATGAATAATTATCGAGTATTATATTGAGCGGAGCAGTCAATGAATCTTATACATTACATTATCCTCGCTCGGTGATTAGAGTCCCAACTTGGCCGTTGGGGCGCCGCGCCGCACGTTTCTGCCTTTAATGAAACGCCCGCAATTAAGGGAGTTGCTCGGGATTCGTGTTTAGCTTGCAAGAGAAAGTATGGACGTGGGGGTTCCTGCCGTCGCGACGCCGTGAGGAGGACGCTTTGAACTAACTGAATGAGGAAGTTGTCGTGTGGTGTAATTAGCTGTGTCCAATGTTACTTTATTTTGGTTCTTAATGTGTGGGTGAACGGCAGAGGGTTCAATTTAGAACGACTATGAATTTGCATTGCGTTATTGCTCAGTTTGTTTTACTTGCTACAAATTAGTTACTACAAATTGGTTCTATCGTTTGGGTTTGAATAATAGGTATGAGTTTTATGGGAGAGCCTGCTGTCTGACCTCCCTCTCTTCCATCCTCGTTTATCAGTATATGAGGCATGCAGGTGAAGTTGGCTTGACCCCAACATTTTAGCTGGCGTAGGACCACAATCACATACCACAACAAAAACAAGAAGTTAAGTCAAGTGTTGTTTTATAAACTATACAGTATTATGTGTAACGCATGTGAGCCCTAAATCAGACTAAACAATCTGAAGATCCTCGACAAAGTTTGGTAATCTTGGACAAAATATTCCCTTTGTGATCGGCCGCGCGGCGGCGAGGCGGCGGCGGACGCAGAGACGTTGATAGACGACGCCTGCGGCTCCCCGGGCGGCGCGCCCGCGACCACTGTACGTAACATTCAGCTGTTTTAGCGTGATTGAGTTATAAACAAATACTAGGAAGGTTTGTTTGAAGAGCGTTTTGCCATTATCCGATCCGATATCCGATAGCCGACAGGAAGTAAAATGTATGAAATATGCATCTGTCTTTCACATTTAACGGCCTGAAATCGCATATCAGAGTTGATACCGATGTGTACACCCGATCGGATATTAATGTCAATCAGTTATTACGACATCAAAATAAAAAAAAGCAAATGTCATATTCAATGTTAACTTTCTAAGGAGTTTTTTTAAGTCTGTGCTATCGAGCAAATGGACGTATCCTTGATGTATCGGACCGATTTTATAAGCCATTTGTGGTGGCACATCACAGGGTGTCGGCTATCAGATGTCGGCTATCGTAGTCCGACACCGATATCGGACCAGATTATGTAAAAACAGCCTTTGGCTGACAGCCTGACAGCTTCCGTGGCGTGGCGGTGGTGAAGTAAGTATTTGTATTGGTCTGGTTGCGCCTCGGAAACCATCTTAAGCCATCAGTCCCGGTTGTCATGTCAATATTCGGGCAGTCGATACGGGTAGTTGAAGCCCTAAAAAGTCCAAAAACTGGTCTAACTGCAATGCTTCCATATAGACTTTTGGTTGTGGAGGCAGTCCTTTCTCGGAAAATATCGAAGTTTAGCCAAACCCGGCTTTAGACTGGTAAAGCGGACCCCAGCTCCGAGGTGAAGGCTTTGGATGCGACTGGGATTAACGCTAGGGTGAACAAGTCTAGGAAGGTATAAGCTAAGGCGACAATTTAAACTTGATGGACAGATCGGCGGCAAACTCCATTTCTGAATAGGGGCGTAGAAAGACTCAAGCTGTCAGAACATATCGAAGTCGAATGACGAAGCTTAATCCCACGATACTTGTATAATCTCATGAGTCACGATCTGAAATGAAACGCGACTGAGCTATTAGCGGGGGAGTTAGACTCGTGTGAGGTATCCAGTCCAGTGGTGAGTGGAATATAAAATCTAGAATAAATAGCCTGCAGTTACATGTATTATGTTAGTATTAATGTTTAAAAAATATTAAACACAATTCGATTGCAATTGTATATATAGGTACTGCGAAACTGCTCCATATAATATAATGTGTTCTTTCTTTGTGTACCATACAACACATAGATATTTGATTTGATTCGATTGGCTGCTACCTGATTATTTAGTTTAGGTTCCTTTCTATTAAACGTCAGCTTTCTGTGATATTTATAAAATGGACATAATTTTCTGCAGATTGGTGACACACTATTTGCCAGATTAAATAGATTTGTGAATTCTTATCGCTACTTATTATGTGCTTGCGGTAGCATTTTCCTTCACCGCTTTATTATAATATGTTGATCTTATTAACGTCCTACGTCCTCGTTAGCTCGAGGCGACTCTGGACGAGCGACGGTACGCCCTATATGTTGTTACATTTTAAAACGAAAACTTCTCTCATCATACATAAACTTGTAAAGTTAATAAGTTTATAATCTTCCATCAAATATATTCGCGTCCATACAGGAAGACAGATGTGTAATTAACCTCTACATTACATCAAATTATGCCTTTTCGTTCCACGTAATGAGGTACGGTTAGGTAACGTATAGAACTTTCACTACAGCCCTAGGCCGTAGTCACCTTGGGACAGATGGTGATATAAAATATGACGGCTTTATTTTATTTTAGAATAGGTAGACATGCCAACTAAGTAAATAGAAGAGCAATAAAAAAATGGTTCCCATGTAAATAATAATTTGTTGAACTTCTAGTTGTGTAAGCACACTTCGTAACTTTTCGGCGACAAATTGATTCATAAAGTAAACTCGTTTGCCTAACACAACACTCCTATTCCACACACGTCAGAATACACACACAACATGAACAATATAAACTACTGGCACACACACACACACACACATCATGTTTACGATACAAACAGTGCGGCCACACGCGCGGACACGACCACCGACCAACGACCACACCTTTGTTCCAGATTCAATTATAGGATAAACAGCGTGCGGCTGACAGCGGCAGGTGCAAGTTTTGCCGGGAATCCGATTACGGCTTGCACTGCAACCTTTAATTCAGTTGTATGCGCTCCGTGCAAGCCGATACAAACTCCGCTTTTTATTTGCTCGAGAATAGTCAACGTAATGTTCCCTTGGTACTAGTGAACAATCCTTCACAATGTTATAAATGAAACGATTATTATAAATAGTTCAGTTATTTGTTCGACAGTAGCTCTCTTGTTGAATACGTGTCAATCGATACCTGTGAATGAGATAAAGAAAAAAAACAATTTATGGCAAACAGTGATAGTGGTAATTCCACTTAGTAACGTTTGCCACAACACTAACTTATGCCTAAACCTATTAAAGATTACGAGGTTGCCCCAAGAACCTAGCCAAAGGCTGTACAGTCGTTGTTAGTGGGATTACTTCGCTTGGCTTTAGTTTGTACCTTCTCTGGTAACACAACTCTTCTATTTGTCTAGGAGGTCTTATAGAAGAGACCTGTATTATCTTTCAATTCAGCCCTTTCACTAGAGCCTTTCATAGCCCTACAAATATTTTTTTATTTTCGCAGGTCTATAAGCTCGTTTTATATTCATTCATGAAATAGTCAGCGCATCGCCGTTCAAATTTCAAGAAAATGTCAGGATTACTTTTTGCATTATGCATCGAATAAATAACGTTAATTATTTAATGCTAACTTTGCTTATTGCTTATTCTTAACAGTAAGTAATCTTGTATGGGATACATTTGAATTGAAAGTATTTTGATTGTATCCCTACTATGCAAGTAACTTTATATTAAGGTGTTTATACACTATTGTATAATATTAAGTGATTCGTCCATCATATTTCGGACATGTGAAGTGCTAGTATTTTCTGTGTAAGCTTCACCATCGTTCACAATCCCCATCCCCTTTCAGTAACACATTTTGCTACTCTTTATGGACCCGTGCAAAATACTCCGTGCGCCGTACTCCGCGCGTCGCCATACAACCTGCGATTCGTTTTGAAAGTAATGGGTTGGACAACCCACGCTCTGTTTGTTGCACATTCCGGGAATATTTGGCCAGCTGCCATTATGTTCGGGAGTTTTTCCAACCTGGGATTATAGATGCCAAAACTAGGTACTTAACATACTGCAATAAAAAGTCTAAGGAACTCTGAGGAAGGATTTTTAGAAAATTCACCACCTAAGAAGTGAAGTAAGCATAAAACTTAGCTGTACAAATCAGGGACGGGCTGCTAGTATTTTATAATTCGGTAAAAACGCTATATCATATCAATTTATAGTGATGCTAATTTTTCTGTGGAATAAAAGTAAAGTTGGCAGCGGTTTGCTCCGACTAATCGCCGGAGATCCTCAGCCAACACACGATTTTATTTCAGCTCGCAAGTCGTCGAGTTCAGTTTCTGTTCCATTATTTTTTGTAAACCATGCTACACTAACGATAAGTATCTTTTTCTTTATGTTCTGCTTTAAAGTTTTAACGAAGCGTGCTCTGCTGGTTTATACATAAATAATTTTGACTAATTACCTATCATTATATCAGGAATATTGAGTCTGTGTCATTTAAGAAGTATTCCATTAACATATGTATTGACTACAATAAAAACGAGTGTGACCACAATTCTGCATAACAGTGCTAGTATTATGGTCGGGGGTTCTTTCCTTCTGCACTATCGATCCCGTGGTATCGTTGGCAATTGTACTATCTAAGTAGACTGTACTCAGTGTGCCTTATAGATTTTTTCTCAAGCTGGCCTTTTCAATGTCCGCGTCGTAATGTGATGCTCATTATAGAAATACATTATGTTTGACCGGATGTAAGATATATGAACGTATATAAACACGCCTTGCTACGAGTAGTATGCGCAGTTACGTCAGTACTTCTCTAACTTATAAAGTAGCGTGCGCTCGCAGCCTCATCAGACGAGCACCATCTGTTACACAGTTTTGTTCTTTTTGTTTCTGAGATAAATCAACACTGGGACTGCTCACACGTGTTCACATATGTGTTATCTCACAATCGTACCTTGTCCATTTGTTTAAGGGTCGATGTTTGGACGGCCAGCATATAATATTTTGCTATCACTAACAGTACAATAGAGATAGTATGCAAGTGAAATACTAAATTGGCGACGCGCCTGCTGCATGCCAACTACACCCAAGGCAGCACAAACATTTGCAACGGGTCAGCAAGTAACATTTATGCTGTATACATTTATTTCCAATTTTATAAACTTTTAATGAAATTTTAAAGCATTTAGTATGCTAAGTATTAAAATTTATTAAGATAGAAAAAAATGAATCGGTTCAGGCGGAAGACGGATATGTATAGGATAATTTGGATGGCTTCAGGCGAGGTTAGGTTAGTCTTAGTTAGTATGGTCAGAGCATTTCCCCTGTAAGAGAAAGATCGCGGGTTCGAACCCCGCCTAAACCAATTCAATTTAGTCTATTTTAATCGATTTAAAATCCTGTTTGATAATTTGAGAACATATTTAAATTCATGTGTCATTTTCTAGAACCCTCGTCGCTTTGTCAAACTAATAATGTCGCCTCATATACTCGTATTATTGTGATTAACTCCAATGTTACGAGTGCAAAACTATATGCTAATATTCAGAATTATCGTTTTCAAGGATTAATAGTGAGTGCGCCTAAAATTCAAAATCCTCCTTTACAAATACAACTGGTTGCGCCGATGTGGAAACTGTATTTTTTGACATGGAAACACACTCCTTTTAGATCCGTCTCCCCCTCCGCACTAACCATAGAGTAGGGCTAGCTGTAGCTTCCGTCCGCCATTGTGTGAGATGTGGACGGTCACTCCCGCTTTGAACTAGCCAGCGTAGGGACGGATCGCGAGCGCGTCTCTCAGAAATGAATAATATTTGTTGTATTTTAACCGCCTCATAGACCTTTACCGATCGGATGGTGCCTCTCGTGTGTTCCTCAAGGGATCTAGTGACGCTGACGGCAGCTCCTGAGCAAGGAAGAGAAGATCCGTGTACCGGCTGCGATGAAAAACACGTGGGTCGTGAAGGTTAGTGCATCCTCTCCTAATTTCTCGGGCTGCATTCACTGCCTGGATCGAATCCGCGGCAGCCCGGCCACCTGTCTTGTTTTGTGTGTAAAGTGTCAATAGAACAGTTATCTGCTTCCCCGCAATACAGTCCACTCGCACACGTTGGCCCACGCGCCACCATTTTTTTTGGTCCGGAACGAGCCGGATTCTTAGCCGTAGTTCGTATTTTGTTATTATTCTAATGGGAATGAGCGCACCGCACCTAAGTGCCTGGTTATTTTAGTAGAAAACCCCGCATCCAGACACTTAGGCTTAGAATTTGTTGTCCGTTCGCCGCTGGCTCGCATTGTACCTACCTAATACATAAATAGGTTAGGTATCATATCAACACTTAATCGTAGTTCGCAATTTTCGCATCGCACCTAAGTGCCTGGTTATTTTTGTAGAAAACCCCGCATCCAGACATTTAGGCTTAGATCTTAGGTATACTCAGACACCCTAGTGCATAGGCACAGTGTAATACCTAACGCATTTGGCTTTGTTTTGTTTTTTTTCAATTACGTTGTTCTCGGCTCACGTCGTATTTGCCTAGTACCTGCGTGGGTAGACACGTGGCTGTGCCTACCTCGCTCGCATCTCATCCCAATTCATACGAAAGTATTTTAATTTGAATAGATATTACGCAATACTTAATCTCGGAAATAATAGTTGAATCTAGACAGCGACCGTCGCGTAGGTACGACCTTGTTGCTATGCGCGTTTGTTCAAGCGTGCATTCACAGTTGTAAGCACCTACCTACCTACATAGTTAACGCTCGCACCGCCTCGCTGCTCTGTACCGCTAGGATTAAGTCATTTCATATTTATTGTTTACCGCACTTTAGTTTGAGATTTAATTGTAAACATGTCCCCAAAGGTTGATAAGACCGGTAAGGTTCAATTGAAACTTTTATACGCTAAAAAAGAAATGATTTACTCTCGCGTACAATCGATTTATGATAGTGCACTTAAAACCTCTGATTTGGTCATCAGAGATTCGTTCTTGTGTTCTATAGAAAACTTAGATAGTCTACGCGCGGATTTCGAAACCTTAGTGCATGACATCAACGTTTTAGAGTTGAATTTGGATCCCGATTACTCAGTGAGTTATCAAGCCTTGTCGTCGTTTGACGATTTGTATTGTCGTATCAAGCGCGTCGCGAGGAGTTTGGAGAAGCCGTCTGACCGACCCAACCCCACTCGCGACCGACCTAAGTTGCCACCAATTCAAATACCCGAATTTGATGGTAACATTCGCAATTGGTGTCGATTTATAGATAGTTTTGAGAATACAATAGATAAGAACGATTCGTTGACAGATCACGAAAAATTGCATTATCTTGTTGAAAAATTGACTGGTAAAGCTATAACCGTTTGCGCTGGAATTACGTTTAGTGCCGGGAATTATAATTTAATTTTAAATACTTTGAAAGCTAAGTATGAGGATAAAAGATCGGTAGCTAACGCCTATTTGGATCAGATGTTTGATTTGAAATCTATTACGGCATGTAACGATCAAAACTTAGAGAAATTTCTGGACACTTTCGCGTCAGCTGTTCGCGCTGTAAAGAACCTAAAGATTGATGACCTCTGCGACTTCGTATTTTTGTATATGGGTTTAAGGAAATTAGATTCCGAAACCATTCGTTTGTTTGAGTCGGATCATCGCGGCAATAAAATTCCTAAGTTCGAAGACTTAGAAGGTTTTGTTCGCGAGCATATAAAAATATTACAACGCTCTTCATCGAAACATGAAGGCGCGAAGACAGTTGTTAGTCCCGCGCGCAAAATAGATGCGTCATCGAGGTCACTGAGGTCAACCCATACTTATGTTAATACCGCACCAGCACGTGTACAATCACCTGTTTGCTCTTTGTGTAGTACTCATCACTCGCAACTGTACAAGTGTCCTGGTTTCCTAAAATTGTCGCCTAGTGATCGTTATAAATTTGTTCGCGCTAATAATCTTTGTTTTAATTGTCTCGGTACTAAACACCGCGTGGGTTTATGTAATAGTGGAAATGGTTGTCGCAAATGTCAAGCGAGACACCACACTTTGCTTCATTTTGAAAATAGTAATGCCGCATCCAAGGTGAGCACAGTTGGTTCGTCGAGCGGTGACGCGCGGCAGCCTGCGCCGCAGCCGCAGCCCGAGCTCGCACGCGCTCCGGCCTGCCCGGGGACCGCTACGAATGACGTCACCTTGTGTTCGTTCTCCGCTAGTGCTGCCCTCACTACGGTTTGTCTTGCGACCGCTCGCGTGGTTATTGTTGATGCATTAGGTAAACCGCACATTGTTCGAGCGCTATTAGATGGCGCTTCGCAAAGTAATTTTATTACTCAAGATTGTTGTCAACGTCTTGGTTTCAATGTTGATAGGCGTTCAACCTACTCAGTGGTGACGGGTTTTGGAGGTTTACGGTCAGCTGTTCATGGCACAGTTAAAACGAGGTTTGGATCTCGTTTTAATAATAAAATTTGGTTTGACATGGATTCGTTCGTTACGGATAAAATAACTGAACAGTTGCCTACCGTCCCAGTTGACACGTCTTTATTAACGAAATTTAAAGACTTACCTTTAGCTGATGAGACTTACGCTGTTCCTGGAGTCGTCGATATATTGATCGGCGCTTCAATTCTCCCGCACCTCCAGTTATCACGTAAGGTTCAAGGGGGTCCGACGTACCCCGCTCCGCACGCCCTGGAAACAGTTCTGGGTTTTGTTATAATTGGTTCTGCACCCGCTTCTATGGATAGTTTTAGTCACTCGACTGCCTCGTTCTGTTGCACCGTCGAGCCGCCACTGGAGTCTGCCATCCGCAAGTTTTGGGAGATTGAGGAGGTCAATGTCCCACCAATCCTAAGCCCTGATGACAAGATGGCTGAGGAGATTTATTGTCGCACGACTACTCGCGATGAGCAGGGTCGTTATGTTGTCGCGCTCCCTTTCAAGGGAGATATTTTTTCGCTCGGCGACTCCCGTGCATCCGCTGAAAGACGCTTTCTTTGTTTAGAACGAAAGATGCAGGCGTCTCCAAAGTTAAAGCAAGCCTATGATGAGGTTGTCAACGAATATTTAGATAAAGGTTACATCTCACCTGCGCCTGCGGACACTGACGAGACCCAGCCTTCGTACGTTATCCCGCACCACGGAGTTATTAGAGAAGATAAGCTTACTACTAAACTCCGCGTAGTTCTAGATGGCAGTGCTAAGACTAGCACTTCCGTGTCGCTTAATGACATTTTGTATTGTGGTCAAAATCTTCAAGGTAATTTATTTGACATAATTGTAAATTTTCGTTTATTCGCTGTGGCACTCTCTGCAGATATTCGACAAATGTTTTTGTGCCTTGAAGTGCGCGAACCCGATCGTAGGTTTCAACGATTTTTGTATAGATTTTCACCGCAAGAACCTTTAATGGTTTACGAGTTTAATCGTGTTTGCTTCGGGCTTAAATCTAGCCCTTTTCACGCACTTCGCACCGTCAAGCAGTTGGCCGCTGACGAGGGCGATGCATTTCCTAAAGCGAGAGCCACCATTGAGACTGGCTTATACATGGACGACTTCGTGTATAGTGTAGATAGCGAGGCCGAGGCTGTCGAGACGGCCGCTCAAGTTATAAGTCTCATGAAGGCGGGTCAATTTGATCTCGTGAAATGGACGAGCAACTCGCAAACAGCGTTAGAGTCGATTCCACCGTCGCACCGATTGTCTTCGGTTAAGGAGTTCGATGAAAGTGATACGCACAAGGTGCTTGGTTTAAGCTGGTCGCCCGCATCTGATACGTTTAGTTTGAAAAGTAGTTCGACCCCGCAAACTTGTACTAAACGCATTATCCTGTCGTGTGTGGCACGGATATGGGACGTAATGGGATTCGTAGCTCCTGTCGTTCTGTACGCCAAACTACTTATAAAAGAGCTTTGGCTTTCGAATTGTGATTGGGACGACACCGCGCCCGACAACATTGCTAAGTTGTGGGCTCGCTTTAGAAAAGAACTCTCTGTGCTTGACCAAGTACAAATTCCGCGTCATGTAGGTATATCGCAACATAGTGTTGTTACGGTAGTAGGCTTCGCGGACGCTAGTGAGAGGGCGTATGGAGGAGTAGTCTATTTTCATGTCTCGAATGTAGGTAAGGTTTCAATTAGCCTTATAAGCGCGAAATCGAAGGTCTCTCCCCGTAAGGTCGTCTCTCTGGCACGCCTCGAGCTATGCGCTTTACTATTGTTGATTAGATTGATCACCTCTATCGCCAATGCTTGTAGTAGTCGCATTAATATTAATAGAATTTTAGCTTTTTCGGACTCAACAGTCGCTTTGTGTTGGGCCCACTCTTCGCCCCATCGTTGGGACACCTTCGTCGCTAATAGAGTGGCAAAAATTCAATCGGAATTAGCGCCAAAAAATCTCTTTCACGTTGCTGGCACCGACAACCCAGCCGATTGTCTCTCTCGTGGACTGCTTCCTTCGCAAATATTAGATCACCCGTTATGGTTTAGTGGACCGTCCTGGATTCATGCCGCGTTAGATAAGTGGCCAGTTAGTCAATTCAATCCCACTACGGTTTCCGAACCACCCGAGGAAAAGAAGCACTCGCTTGTGGTGTCGGTCCCGCGTGAAGAGTCCCTGGTTTTGTTGTTGGCTAATCGCGTCTCGTCTTGGTCGAGACTGTTGCGTTGTGTTGTTTATGTAGGCCGATTTTTGAGAATTTTATCTACACGCGGTCATATAACCGCCGCTGATTTAGATAAGGCTGAATTGATCATACTTCGCGAATTGCAGAAGTGTTATTTTGCTTCTGAATTTAAAAATTTAGAATTTAACAAACCTTGTAGTCGTTCTTTCCGACACTTGAAACCATTTTTGGAAGATGGACTCATTCGAGTAGGTGGTCGTTTGAGAAATTCAGGTTTAGGATTTGAACAAAGGCACCCAGTAATTCTCCCGCGTAAGGACCACGTATTAGATTTGTTAGTAGATTATCATCACAAGGTGAATTGTCACGCTGGTCCCGATTTGTTAATGTCTATTTTGAGACAGAAATACTGGATAATTTCCGCTCGTAATTTGATTCGCGCTAGAGTACACAGATGTGTACCTTGTTTTAAACTCCGCCCGCGTTTTATCGCGCCTGAAATGGCCGATCATCGCTCTTGTCGTGTTGTTCAATCCGCAAAACCTTTCGTACACACCGGCACAGACTTTGCTGGGCCTTTCAAGGTCACCATTGCTCGTGGTCGTGGCATTCGCTCCACGAAAGCTTATGTTTGTTTGTTCATTTGTATGACAACTCGCGCGGTTCATATAGAGTTGACCGGTGATTTAAGTACGCCAAATTTTATGTCCGCTTTTAAACGTTTTTTGTCGCGTCGGGGTCCGGTTAAGCGCATGTATTCGGACAACGGTACAAACTATGTAGGGGCCCGACGTAGTATTTCGGAATTGCACACATTCTTACGGTCTAAGTACTACCAAAGTGAATTCGCTCACATCTTAGCCGAAAATCGCATTGAATGGTACTTTAACACGCCTGCAGCTAGTCATTTTGGTGGTAATTGGGAAGCGAATATTAAAAGCCTTAAGTCGCATCTGTTTCGCGTCATAGGCGAACAGATTCTCTCGTTCGAGGAGTTGAGTACCGTACTCGCGCAAGTAGAGGCGGTGATGAACACGCGTCCGCTGTGTCGGACTCTATCTAGCGATCCGTCAGAGCCGTTAGCGCTGACGCCAGCTCACTTCTTAAATATGACTCCTTTAAAATATTTGCCCGCAATAGATGTTGATGACGATAGAATACACCTCCTAACTCGTCACGCTCTTTTAGATAAGATGGTCCAATCGTTTTGGAATCGTTGGAGAACCGATTATTTGCACACGCTGCAGTCACGTCAAAAATGGAATACTCCATCCAACCCAATTACTGTAGGTACGGTGGTAGTCCTTATGACTGAGAATGCGCCTCCTTTACATTGGCCTCTAGGAGTAGTAGAGGAAATTTTTCCCGATGCCCGCGGGATAACTCGTGTTGTACGGGTTAAAACTGCAACCGGATCGTATCTGCGCCCGGTTGTTCGCCTCTGCCCTCTGCCTAGCCAGCAGTAGGCACGAGTTCCAATCTATGTTTATATTTTAGTTGTTATTTCGCAAACCTAGATTTAGATTAGACATTAGTTTTGTTCCACATTTTTCGTTTCGAAGGTAACCCTTCAAGCCGGGGGGAATGGTTGCGCCGATGTGGAAACTGTATTTTTTGACATGGAAACACACTCCTTTTAGATCCGTCTCCCCCTCCGCACTAACCATAGAGTAGGGCTAGCTGTAGCTTCCGTCCGCCATTGTGTGAGATGTGGACGGTCACTCCCGCTTTGAACTAGCCAGCGTAGGGACGGATCGCGAGCGCGTCTCTCAGAAATGAATAATATTTGTTGTATTTTAACCGCCTCATAGACCTTTACCGATCGGATGGTGCCTCTCGTGTGTTCCTCAAGGGATCTAGTGACGCTGACGGCAGCTCCTGAGCAAGGAAGAGAAGATCCGTGTACCGGCTGCGATGAAAAACACGTGGGTCGTGAAGGTTAGTGCATCCTCTCCTAATTTCTCGGGCTGCATTCACTGCCTGGATCGAATCCGCGGCAGCCCGGCCACCTGTCTTGTTTTGTGTGTAAAGTGTCAATAGAACAGTTATCTGCTTCCCCGCAATACAGTCCACTCGCACACGTTGGCCCACGCGCCACCAACAACATTTAATAAAATGAGCGTGTCATCCTCTCTATAGTCCCGATTTGGCACATTGCAACTTCCATTTAATTCCTGAACTGAAAGAGAAACTAAGCGAAGCGATAATTCACTTTATGAGCCATTCATAAAGCCCGTTAAAGACATTTCAGTGCAGAGTAGGCTTAATACTTCCGTGAAAGACGACATCGTTAGAGAGGCGTGGAGTGGACTTGGATAAACAACAATTTGTACTTGGGTACTTCATTAGTTCGTGACGGTTATCGGCGAACTAGAACACGAGGGCCTCCTCATCGTTTCCAGTTAGTGTCGCACGTACAAGGATCGTTGGTGGAAGTGGAGGACGTATACATATATGGTTTTTGGACGATTGATACCGTATTCTGTACAATCTCTGACCTTGATAATAATGTTTACTGAAATTTTAGTACATTTACGAAGACCAATGATTAACTAAATGGTTTTCACTTATAAAATCCTTAGCAGCCTTTAATTAACTAACAAAAACCCCTCACAAATGTGTAGCACGAGGTGGACTTACCTAAGTTTCGCGTCTGCGGGCAGTAAGCCTTATCTGTAGGGAGGGGTTTAAGCCGTGGATTTATTCGCGCAAGTTAGCTTTTATAGCCGGAGCTTGCGAGCCTCGATACAACTAAGTTTTATTGATACTTGCCGCGCTAGATGGCGCCACTTGTCTCACTGATCGACCATGAAACATCACACTTCTGTGATGTGGCACTGCTAAGAGTGCTAAGTTACTTTATGAGAGAATAATTACAATTTAAAATAAATGGCTTAAGTAAACATATGGCGTTTTAAGACACAGTTGGACTATGCTAATTACTTTAGGAGAGAATGTAGTAATATAATAATACACATTTCATAACATTCATTCTATGTCAATGCTGCCCTACTAACCCTAAGTTGCAAGTTACCTAGATTAGAAAATGCACGCATAGTTAATAAATTAGATACTAATAGACTTGAAGGCGATTTACGCGACATCGACTTTGGCCCCGTTTACAATTCTGATGATCCGCATTTTTGTATGCAGTACATGACCGACAAAATAAAAAATGCTGTACAGAAAAATACAACTGCAACACGATTGCACAATAAAAACTTTAGCTTGAAACCTTGGATAACACCCGGCCTCATCCGCTGCATGAAACACAGGGATAAACTGCACTTAAAATGTAAACGCGACCCCAATAATTTAATAATACAGGTTTCATATAAACGATACAGAAACTTTTGTAATGATCTGTTGAGAAAAGTTAAAATTAGTTACGATAAATTTAAACTCGAAAAAGCTGGTTCGAATAATAAAATTATCTGGCAACATATTAAGAATATGACCTACACCACGAAACAAAATGAGTCGCCTACAAGTTTATTGAGTGCACACTCGTCACAGGTTGCGTCAGCTAACGCGGTCAATAATTTCTTTTTAAATGTTGGTAAGCGGCTTGCACAACAGGTGCAGGGACGCACACAGTACTCATCAAACCCTCCCTTACCGTGCAAGACTACCTTATCATCTTTTGTGATGCTAGACACCGACGAGGAAGAGGTTGAGGGAATAATAATGAATTTAAAAGAAGACTGCGCAGTTGGTTGGGACAACATTTCAAATAAGATCCTTAAAAAATTCAGGCGTATATTAGTGCCTCCGTTAACCAACATCTTCCAAAAATGCTTATCAAGTGGTGTATTCCCTAAATATCTTAAAAAAGCAGTAATTGTCCCAGTATACAAGTCGGGAGGAAAGGAGCAAGTAGCAAATTACAGGCCCATTTCTTTACTCCCTGCAATGTCAAAAATACTTGAGAAAATTGTAAATAAGAGGTTGATGAAATATTTGGAAGATCATTCACTTTTGTCAAATACGCAGTTTGGTTTTAGAGCTAACAGGTCGACGGCCGATGCTGTACATAATTTGACTGACTTCATAGCACAAGAACTTGATAAGGGAAATCGCACAGTGGGAATCTTCCTGGACCTAGCCAAAGCTTATGACACGGTTTCTATTCCTAAGTTGTTGAACAAGATGGAAAATATAGGGGTAAGGGGCGTACAACTAGCACTCTTCGAAAGCTATTTGAAAGAGCGTACGCAATGTGTAAAGATCGGCAATGTTCTCAGTGACGACCTAGAAAATACCAACTTTGGTATCCCACAAGGAAGTATCCTGGGAAGTACACTGTTCTTAATTTACATAAATGAACTTTGTAATCTAAAACTTGAGCATGGCACGATCATATCATATGCGGACGACACTGCCCTCCTTTTTTCTGCTGAGTCAGAAAACGAAGCGTACGGGCATGCCCAGCGCGGTTTCAATATTATTAATAAATGGCTTCAATATAACCTATTAACATTAAATGCAGAAAAAACCAAATATGTTGCTTTCTCGATGCGCAAAAGACATACTACTCCCCAGACAGACCCGATACTTTATGCTCACCATTGTAAAGACCCTAATGACTCAGGCAACAAGTGTACCTGCCCGGATATAGCTAGAACAGACATAATAAAATACCTGGGTATTATAATAGACGAAACCCTGTCTTTTGCTCAACATAGCGAAGCACTAATTAAAAGACTACGCAAACTAATATTTGTATTTAAGAAAATTAGGCACATTGCTGATTTAAAACTAATTAAACAGGTATACTATGCCCTTTGTCAATCAATATTAACATACTGCATAACGTCATGGGGAGGAGGGGGTAAATCCTTGTTACTGCCCATCGAGAGAGCACAGAGAGCGATCCTAAAGGTAGCAACTTCCCGTCCTTTCCTATATCCCACTGACCTCCTATACAAATCTTGTGAAGTACTAACAGTCCGCCAGCTATTTATAGTGAGCACAGTACTAAAACAGCACGCAGCACTCCCATTCAGCACTGATATTGTAAATAAAAGACGGAAAGGTATTGTATGCACCCAGCGAATTGCGATAAGGCACGAATATACAGCCAAATTCTATATGTTTCTGGGACCACTGCTGTATAATAGAGTGAATGCTATAGCAGACATATATCCTCTGAACTTCAACCAGTGTAAGAATGTCCTAAAGAATTTCCTACAAAAATTGACACACGATGAGACAGAGAAGTTGATAACGGTGGTGTAATGAATATTTGTTAAGTAGTTTAGTAACTAAGATATATAAGTTTAGATTTAATTACCAATTCACTTTGTAAGTAACTTTTAGACATATGAATTAAGTATTTATTTATTTTAAATGTAAAAATTGCACTACAAGCCTGAAAAACAGGATTACCTAGTTCAGGCACAATCTATGTGGCACAGCTTAATAACTATAGTGTAAGATTGATTTGACAAATGTTGTAAAGTTTATGTATAAGGTATGCATTAAGTATAAAAGATAGCAATAGATTATGAAACTATATAACGTATACTTTGGAATTAATGAAATAAATTATTATTATTATTATTATTATTATTATTATTATTATTATTCTCATGAAAGTTTTTCGGTTTCACGTACGTAATATAAAAAGTAAGGGCATGCCGTGATTGGGGCACTTTTTACCCGACTGCCAAAAAGGGCCATGATTTTCGCGCGTATCTTGTTTGTATGTATGTAAGTCCTTGCTGTTGGAGAAATGTTACTACACAGTGGAACAAATTGTGGATGATGGCTGAGACGTATTTCTGACTAAATGTAAAGTTGTACTTTAATTGTACCTGGCTTTTTATTTTATTTTATTTTATCTTGACGTTACAGTGTATTTCATTGATTGTTTGTGTTTCTTACTTATAATTGATATTTCAATACAAACTATGTTTGTTTAGAAATAAATAAATTGAATTGAATTATACCTGATTTCCTCCACACGGTGCAGTCAGAACAGATGGATGTATTTTTTAATATTTTAATAATATGACATTACCTACATATACTATGTGACAATGGTGACTCTCAGCTTGACGGCCTCATCATATGCTTTTTCACGACCCGGGACATTATTTAGTGCAATTAGTACGACAGCCATATTACGTAGAATATCAGTAATAATTATTAAGTTTTTCTCTTCTGTTTTCACACATAGCTCAAATTGCAATCATAATATACACTTTGTACAGTAATCGCTCGAGGCAACGTTGACTTCACGCGTGTTGTTATATCACGGGAAATTGAACCTTGTAGTAATGCCCATGTGCGATATAAGATAAGAGAGCTCCCTCGGGTGCTAAATGCGATTAAGGCCTTTTGACAAATCAGGTAAAAGTATTCAAAGCCATTTATAAGGCGTACACTGAACAGACTGATGGTCACGTGTCCTTGCTAAGTATCTTCAACATTTTCTATACGAATGTACGACAGACGATGACCCACATTCAGTTATATGTTCCTTACATTTGTATTGTGTACAGATGTTCGCAGCCACCGCTACCGCACACTGACCAGCCTCGTGTATCGAATGTCCCCCTAGCAGCACTAGGGCTACTAACACACGACACTTTCGCACCATATTTCCCCGAGGAGCCACCGAGCCTGTCCGCGCTATATTAGTGTATGTGCGCGCTGACGCAATCTGACTACGCGTCTCATCCGCTTGCATACCGGCGACAACGAGGCGGAACCTTTTCCTTATACATTCTGCTACCCTTCCACCGAAGTAGCTAGCTACCTATTACGTATTACGCACGCATGACTGGGTACGCCGTTTTTTCTTAAATAAAGTTATTTTGTAAAGAACGTAGTGTTTTGTCAAGAAACAATATCTTGAATGAAACAATGATGAATAATAAAACATAAACGTGTAGATATTCTTCACTCATGAATTTTTCGCGCGTGCCTTAGTTCAAACGATAAAAGATACAAACATAGTCTGTGATATGTAATGTTATATCATATAATGAAACGATTAATTAGTACGTTCAAATAAGTTCGTGCCTTACGAACCCATACACGCCACTACATAAATCATTTCTTTGTATGAATGTCTGACAATGGATAAACAAAACACGCACATTCTTTATCTCAATCAGGAAAATAAACGAGAACAAAATACCGCCAGATGAACGCCAGCCGTTATCGCTGCTCCGTCCGTGCCAAGTCACACGCTCGCACGAGCGGAATACACAACTGATACAAACTATTATTTTACAAAGGTAGTGATCGGTACAGTATCTGAGGCACACGCGTCAATAATTGTAGGAATTCATACACTGTACATCGGCAGAGTACAGAACCGCGACTAGGCCGCCGGAGGCACACTACTCCAAGTACAAACTTTTAATGAACCGCTCGTAATTATGGGAGCTCCTTCAGACTCGTGTTGGCATTGAAATGTAAAAGAATAACGAACACATTCTCGTCACGTACTGCAGCCACGTGGAACTTCGGCCATATCTGTATAATTTAATGAGGCATTCGCCATGTATTTTATAATTACTATTCTGAGTAAAAATCAATGATTTCGAATCGGAGTCGCGCACTGAGGTTTCCGTTCAAAAATAGATTGAGCGATAAACTTAAGCGCAAGTTCTTTATTAGAAGACATAAGGATAAAGATAAAAACCCCTGGGAGTTAGAAAACAGAACTATGCTCACTATCCGACACAGCGTTTAGGATTGAAGGTATGGCGTGAGAGTACGTAGCTGTTTGTATTGGCACTCTCACTTGTGATAAATACGGTTCGATACAATATAGCGCTGGCGCTAGGAATCGCTACACGTCTATAAAACGAAGTTAGAATATATTTACGTTGAGTATATTCATATTTCAGAAGTTCGACGTGAGTCCCTCGGCAGGGTAACATTGTTTGGTATATAAATACATTCTCTTTTCCATTGGCTTTACCTCAAAATGTTAAACTTCTATGTTGAGTTGTAAGACGGTTTAGTTTTTTCAAGAAAATAACACTGCGTTGTACCACTTCCTTAATATCTTGTGTCTAATATAAGCAAGTAAAATGTGCGTGCTTCCTTCTCTTTCGGACATGTCGGCCCCCATCCATCGCTGTGTAATCATTATCAAGGGGACGGATGGGGAAGATGACAAGTTTTAATAGAAAAAGTTCGGATGACGATGTGTCTCCATGACATTGATGAATATTATAAATCCTCGTAGTTAGTTAAACATATTTGGTTTGCAAATATAATTCTACAGGAATACATTCGAACACATTTTATTGGAATTCGTATTGCAATCGTACAGTTAGTACGCTTCAATTCATGTACCTACATTGCTTGGGAGGAAAGCGTAAAAGTGCAATTCTAAACGCGATGGAATATAGGATTGGAAGGGTGCAGGTACTCGTGCCATATCAGCTTGAAAAATGGTTGGAGAAATGCAGGATTGAAATGCAATACAATACAATGTCTTTCTGCTTTAGCCTGCCCCTTCGAGGATATAAGAAGAATAAATAAACAACATAAGCCATTCCACGAAGTAAGTACCTATCGAGCGGAACCGAGCTTACGTTCCTTTTATCTCGTCATTAGCCGGCGGAAACAATGCGCATAGTGTAGGATGTGCGCTCGCTGGAGCCCGCAAGGTTATCCGGGCGCGAGGGAGACTCAGACACGGGCTCGAGCCACTCAGCGACTTACTAATTACATGCTACTACATTATTTACGCAAGCTGTTCATACGCTTTTGGTCTTGTCTTTGATACGAGATTATTTATGTAGGGATTTTTGTACTTATTAAAAGAAAATTAAAGGAATTATGGAAGTGAGCATTGTCATGAAATCAAATAGCATATATCGAACAGTATTTTACCGATCGAACTGGCCCCTTCACGCTCGAGAGAACTTCAATTGTCGTCGAAGTACCTACTTACTGGTTATTTATATGTAAATGTTTTCAAACATTTAATAAATGAAATATACATATTAAATCATTCCACAGTTTAGTCAATGTAATAAATGAACCAAATAACCCGCCCTAATCTACTTAGATCAAATGTTTCTAACAAAAACTTCAATTTGCCAATTTCTACTAGCCTACAAATAAAGAGTTCAGCAAATCCACAAATATTGTATTTGAGCCAACAAACAGTGGCGCACAGCCTCACCCGGGCGCACGCGCCGGCTGTCTGTCTGTACGTCGGTACCTCCACTTGTTATGGTTCATATTTATGGCGTTGTTTGTTGCCATTAGTAGTATATTATTGGGCACGCTGTACCACCCTCTCGCTCGGCGATCACGGCTCGCCTCGCTCCAATTGGTGGTACAGCATACCCAATAATATACAATCGGTTGGTATAGCTATTTACGGTTATAAATACATAATGTCATAATTACATCTGTTCATAACCAGTCCGTCAGCATTGCATCAAACATGAAATTCATTAAACAAGCACAATCGTTACAGATTAGTATAATCTGTAATGATTTACCAAAAATTAAGTTACGCCATGGAGAATTATTGCCGAATACAGTACGTTGCATCATTTGCGGACCATCAAATTGTGGAAAAACCAATTTATTAATTGGTCTCCTTTTGCACGAAAATGGATTGACATTTCAAAATGTTTATGTATATTCTAAAACTCTATTTCAACCAAAGTACATTTTTTTAGAAAAGGTTTTACGAGGAGTACCAGGAGTCAGTTTTCAGAAATTTCAGGCAAATGATGACGTTATGAAAGTTTCAGATGCAAAACCTAATTCAGTGATTATTTTTGACGATGTAGCATGTGAAAATCAAAGTAATATGCGTGATTATTTTGCCATGGGAAGACATAAATTGATTGACAGTTTTTATTTAAATCAAACTTATAGCAAAATACTAAAACAACTAATAAGGGATAACGCTAACTTAATTGTGCTTTTTAAGCAAGACGAAATTAATTTGAAACATGTTTATGAAGAACATGTTAACACTGACATGACGTGGTTGGAATTTCGTAACATGTGTTCTCAAATATGGAAAGAGCCTTATGACTATGTTGTGATTAATAAAGACTGTCCTAAAAACAACGGGTGCTATAGAAAAAAGTTTGACACTTTTGTAGAATTAGATAAAATTTGAATATTTAAATAGACTGCTTTCAGTTTCTTGTTATTCTTTAATCGACTCTTATTGGATTACCATCTATTTTACATCATGGAAAAATCATTGAAAAAGCAAATTGTAGATGCAACACAAGTTGTAAGGAAAAAAATACGTAACATGAAGGATTTTGAAGATAATAACAGACAAGTGCTTGATACAGTTTTTAAGCCTGTTACAGAATCTCTTAATTTAATAGCCAACACCAATAACCAACTAGCTCTAACAAAAAATGAAGAAAAAAGAGAATTTCATGATCAAATTTCCAACCACGACTTACAGAAAGATCAACATATGGAAGAAACAAATGTTAGAATGGCGAGGTAAAGGAGAATAAATCAAGGCACAAGATAATACAATTATAGAATTTATTCCAATATTGCAATGAGTAGGTACATCTATCGCGTACGAAAGTTAATATTGCAAGTACATACACACGGTATCGGTTGTTCACTGTTAACAAACACACCTTATAGCAAACAGTTATTAATTATACTGTGCAGTACTTACATGGTAATATTACAATACTACACCCGTATAGTAATAGGGAAGATTTTGATGTTTCCTCGGTAACTCTTTTGAGTCGACTGCGCCTACCAAAAATGGCATTAACCCCCGCTATTCTTTTTCAACCCGCCTTTTATGCACACAAGATAGTCAAGCAACATACTTTTAATTTGTTCTATTAATAATATTATTTATGATCTGTTAGTGCCATTTTTAGTATTACAATTAAATATTTATAAATTGCTAATATTTGAGAATAATGTATTTACTTCCAAATTTATAAAATGAGTAATATTATATTAATATTTTAATTTAACACTAATAGTGTTTAGCACAATATCCGTTAGCGCCATTTCGATATTACAAATAAATATTCATTTATTGCTAACATTTGATAATAACTGAGTTATCTAACTCTAAATTCGTAATTAAATAAATAATAACGATTAATGACGCTAACATTCGGCCATCTGACAACGCCGTGCGTCCTCGTACGGAATACAGTATAACATACAGTACAGTATAGTATACATACAGGAAAACATAATAATATAAGTAAACAAACATTGACACTTCACCGCTGAGCACAGTGATATATTTGGAAAACTATACAGATTTCAAAAAGGTTCAGGTTTCTTCATAATACATTTATTTTTCTCATTATCTTGTTTGTGGTTATAAAATCAACAAATGGTAAATAACCATGCATATAGGTACCCCTTTTAACTAGGGAACAACATAAACATTGTGCTTATCTTGGCAACAGGCCCCATTATGTCCTGAATACCATGAGCAATATAATTCTTAGTTTATTCTGAATACCATTAGCAACAGGCCCCGATACGTCCTGAATACTGCTGGCAACAGACCTCAATTCACAATACACAATACAATATAGGTAACCTATTAACTAGGGAACACAACATAAACATTGTGCTTATTTTGGCAACAGGCCCCGTTATGTCCTGAATACCATGAGTAATATAATTCTTAGTTTATTCTGAATACCATTAGCAACAGGCCCCGATACGTCCTGAATACTGCTGGCAACAGACCTCAATTCACAATACACAATACAATATAGGTAACCTATTAACTAGGGAACACAACATAAACATTGTGCTTATCTTGGCAACAGGCCCCGTTATGTCCTGAATACCATGAGTAATATAATTCTTAGTTTATTCTGAATACCATTAGCAACAGGCCCCGATACGTCCTGAATACTGCTGGCAACAGACCTCAATTCACAATACGCAATACAATATAGGTAACCTATTAACTAGGGAACACAACATAAACATTGTGCTTATCTTGGCAACAGGCCCCATTATGTCCTGAATACCATGAGTAATATAATGCTTAGTTTATTCTGAATACCATTAGCAACAGGCCCCGATACGTCCTGAATACTGCTGGCAACAGACCTCAATTCATAGGACTCCAGTGGTAACATGCCCCTTTTCATATGTCATGAATACCGGTGGATAGTATTGTACATATCGTGATATTTAGCTAGATATATAATATTAATAATTGAATTAATCTATAAAGTAAAATACTTTAATCTGAAATAAAAGTAAATTAACTACGAACACATTAAGAATCAGCGATTACATAAATAGTTTCAAACCGAGCTATTTTAGTCAATACATATATGTAGCATATTCATTCGGAATCAGTATCACCAGACTCTTCGCTGAATGCCTCATCATGAGGCCTACTAAAATTCAACCATAGCTTTATTTTATCTATCGCAACTATTGAAGAGTAAGACTTATTACCCTTTTTGTCAATGGCGTGTCTTCAATTTGGAACCTGTCACATTTATATATCTTTGTGATCCTATATGGACCCTGATACTTGGTACAAGTTTTTTTTACTTTGGCTGCTAGCAGGGATATTTTTTTCGACGCTAACTAAATCTCCTACATTAAACTTTAGAGATTTACTACGCTTCTTGTCATAGTAGTCTTTTTGTCTTCTTTTGGGATAGTTTGACATGGGAGTTAATATTTTCTCTAATTTGCGAGATATCTTGATTAGTGATTACATCAGTGACATCATCGGCTAACTTAGATAATATCTTACCTTCATTATTCCCTGTTAACCTGGTACCAAATAAGGCTTCTGATGGCAAACGATTAATGCCCTTATTAAACGTATTGTTCATACCCCATTGTACATCTAGCAGGTGGTCGTCCCATTTATTATCAGCTAAGCCTATGCACTTGGTACTTAATGAGTCTATTATAATTTTATTATAGCGTTCTAATTGCCCGTTGGCTCTAGAGGTGGTTACGGCATTTAAAACGTGTCTGATACCCTTCTCAGATATAAATCTCTTGAATGCATCACTTGTAAATGAAGTACCACGATCCGTTATCACTCGCCTTGGAACTCCAAAGATGCCAAAATATTCAATTAATACTTTCAAGGTCGTAGATGATTTAGTGTTCCTAACTGCCTTTAGATAAATGTAGTGAGTGTAAGCCTCCACAATTACGAGTATATACATATTACCCTTGCTACTCTTCACAAAGGGTCCTACGTGGTCCACGTGAATGGTATCGAACGGGGTATCGATCTTTTCAATCGGGCGTAGATGGCCTGGTTTTTCCCTCCTAATGATTTCGGATAACTGCATTGTAAACACGAGTTTACATATTTCTTAACAAATGTACGCTCTTCTATCTATCTTAGGAAACCAATAGCTAGCTCTGATCTTTTCTAAGGTCTTTTCAAAGGCAAAATGACCAATATCGTTATGGTTCTGTTTAGCGATTTGCCATCGGACTCCTTTAGGCACTACCCATTTATCACCAGCTGATGTAACTAAATAATTGGTTATTTTTTTTTAAACTTATAGTTAGTTTTAATATCTACGATATTGTTTAGATCTGGATCTCTTTATATTCCTATGATTCTCTGAATATCACTATCTACACTCTGTAATTTGGGTTACCAATTATTATTAACATTCCTAACGACCATTACGTTGTGTTCAATCTCGGGAGCATCTCCTACAGGGTTGCGACTTAAGGCATCTACATGACTCACTGATAAACCCGGTCGGTATTCTATATTGAAATTATACTTTTGCATATATTCCCACCATCAAGCGACACGTGGCAACATGTCTCGTTTTTGGAATGTGGCTCTTAGGTAATTACAGTCGGTAATCATTTTGAATTTGATTACAATTAAGTAGACTGAATTTATGTAAAGATGATGCAACAGCTAATGTTTTGAAATCATATGAGGAATAATTTTGTTCCTCTGGGTAAGTTTGCCTACTAAAATAAGCAACGGGTCTGAGCATATTATCATATTTCTGATGAAAAATGCCAACGACACCTATTTTGCTGGCGTCTGTGTGTAACTCCGTTTTTAAATTTGTATCATATAATGCCAATGTAGGTTTGCACACTAGCGCACTCTTTGAAGACCTGAATGCTTTTTCTTGGTCTGGCCCCTATGACCACTTGATATCCTTCCTAAGTAAATCTGTCAATGATCTAACTGATATAGCAAAACCAGGAACATGTCTTCGAAAGAAACTGGCTAGCCCAAGGAATTGTAGGACGTTATGTTGATTTAATGGAGTGGGGAAGTTTTCGACAGCCTTTACTTTCCGTGAACCTGGATGAATACCTTCTGCAGAGACCTCAAACCACAAGTACGCTACTGAAGGACTAAAGAAAGTACATTTGGACAGATTCAGAGTAAGGCCAGCTTTAAGGAGTAATTCTAATATTGATTCCAAGCGCCCTCACTACTTTCATTTGATTTGGATGGTATTATGACGTCATCTAGATAGGCTAAGCTAACTTCTATACTTATTTAATAAAAGAAGCAATTGTTCCCGTTTATCATGGTTAATTGTGACATAGCGTTACATTACTAATACTATCGGAGACCATTGAAACTTGGTGCATTTTAACTTCAGAATCTAGGCCAGAGACTCTGACTTAATAAGCCTTTCCTTAGGCAGAGAAAGAGGCGTTTTACCCCATGCGTTGAGAACTATCTCTCCAATACCGGATTGGATATGGTACAAACCAGGTAGAATTGTAAATATAGCACCAGATTCAAATCTGGTGTCTCCACTAATGAACAAATCTCCGTTGTACTCTATCTCCGTATATACTTTAACAATCGTCACCCCAGTTACAGAGGTATCATGTGTACAGTTCAAACCTACTTTATAATTATTTAATACCGTATCACTTAATTGTGTAATTTCTAATTGGTCTTTAGTCTTATGTATCTCTATATGCGATTACTCCGTAAAGGTATGGCCTATCATTAAAGACGGTTGCATAACATTGTCCGGCACTCTTACTATTTCTAGATCGGCCACAACGTTATCAATAGATATGGATACTGTTTGTTTACCTAGCGATAGTACAGATGAATTGCCGAAACCTACTAAAATAGAGTTGTCCAAGTTAAACGGGATTCCCAATTTTTGAAATTCAGACCACTTGGAGTTTCTTAAATACGCAAGTAATTTATTAGGGTCATCGAATTGTACCGCCTCTGCTCCCAAGCGTACAGACTTATCGTCAATTCCATGGAGAATACAATCTACCGCCTTTTTTTCCAACTATACCGCACCTATTCATTAAAGAAACTTTGTCGTAATAATAATTCTCTAAAGAATCGCCAATATGAGCCCGTTTGGATAACATATCACAAAGCATATGGCCGTAATTTTCAGTGAAAGGAACAGCGGGCCCAAGTTTCTCCTACCACTCTGCCCACGTAAAACGGACAGACGGGAGATCCTCGTACCACCGCTGGGCTAAGCCCCTTATCTTCGGGAGTGTAAAATGAGTAGTCTGCTGTTCAGACCAACCGTAAATAGTCGCGCATTCGTTTACTTTTTGTAGCCTTATTTTCATGGTTTTGTTCTTTCTTGCATCAGTTGTTATTAAGGTTCCCTAATTTTGACATAGGATTTTCATCGCGCAAAGACTTCAAAGCTGTGACAACATATCATTATTCATACTAGGCTTACCGACATCTTGTGGTACCGCTCCATCCTTGATGGCGTCCTCAGCAACTGGTTTCCGACTTTGTTGAAATGAGCTGCAATCGCCGCCGCGAAGCTTCTCGCAAGGAGGTTTTCTTCCGATTACCACCGACCGTTGGCTGTGAACGCTGTCAGGGCTCTGCGACCGGCGACATCGTGAACGGTGCCAGTTTCGGCTCCTTGATTGTAGCCGCTGATGATGACGACTGGAACTGGTCCTCTGGTTACGGCTACGGCATCGGGCTGGGCTAGGTGAGCGGCCAAAATACCGCGGTCGCGGGGTTGTCAGGACACGGCCACGTGAAGTTCTGAGATTTCTTGAACTACATGACCTCATGTCACGTTCACGAGCAGCTGACTGTCTGCTACGGAAACATCGTCCGCTTCCATCCATAGTTTCTGAAATATTAAATAATCGGACAAGATGCTGCATTTCAAATGTATGTAGTGAGAGTTTAACACTAGGCAACCATACTGTAAAGTTTAATTACTGTATTTATGTAGGCGTGTTTAAAATACATGAAGGTATTTATAGTAAATACTAATGGTTTTATTTCTATAGTGAAACAGTACATAATAGCAAAATAATTCCTAATAATGTTACGACGTTTTCAACAAGCTGTTAGGCAGCGAATAGTTTTAGCAATGAGACTTAATTTGCTATAACGTGGGTAGAGTACAGTACAGTACAGTGGTAGCATGTTCGTGTCTAGTTTCACTACATTCAATCAATCAATTTAAAATATTTCGATATACCTACCTAATAATACCTTTAGCTCAGTAGTAATGATTATTTTTAGGTGCAATAATTTTTAAAGACATTATAAATAGAAACTGTCTTTTCTGCCTCGTACCTACTAATTGCCCAATGTTGAAAAAAAAACAAAAAGAAAAAACTTCTAGAAGTGGGTACGTTTTATAATCCCTCTTCTGAATTGTTAGAATGGCGAGGTAAAGGAGAATAAATCAAGGCACAAGATAATACAATTATAGAATTTATTCCAATATTGCAATGAGTAGGTACATCTATCGCGTACGAAAGTTAATATTGCAAGTACATACACACGGTATCGGTTGTTCACTGTTAACAAACACACCTTATAGCAAACAGTTATTAATTATACTGTGCAGTACTTACATGGTAATATTACAATACTACACCCGTATAGTAATAGGGAAGATTTTGATGTTTCCTCGGTAACTCTTTTGAGTCGACTGCGCCTACCAAAAATGGCATTAACCCCCGCTATTCTTTTTCAACCCGCCTTTTATGCACACAAGATAGTCAAGCAACATACTTTTAATTTGTTCTATTAATAATATTATTTATGATCTGTTAGTGCCATTTTTAGTATTACAATTAAATATTTATAAATTGCTAATATTTGAGAATAATGTATTTACTTCCAAATTTATAAAATGAGTAATATTATATTAATATTTTAATTTAACACTAATAGTGTTTAGCACAATATCCGTTAGCGCCATTTCGATATTACAAATAAATATTCATTTATTGCTAACATTTGATAATAACTGAGTTATCTAACTCTAAATTCGTAATTAAATAAATAATAACGATTAATGACGCTAACACAAATGATACCAATGATGAATCAGAAGCCGATAGTGACTCTTCATTTGAGTCATTAGTCGATACTAATCCAGATCATGATGTATCCTCTTGGTCATTATCTTCAGAAATATTAGCGGATGTGCCATTTGGTGTAAGAAATGAACGTGGAAAGTTAATGTTAGGTTCCTCTAGTATAACGATTGGTGATGACGTTATTACTGTAGCCGGACACAAGTACAAATGCACACCTGGCTTGCGACAGTTGCTCTTAAAAAAAGACGTTGATCTGAGCTTTGTTACAGACTATGACATGCAAAATTATAAGTCGATGTTACTTGTAACAAATGCACATCGTCGAGATTTTGATTCAAGAAAACCAATTAAAAGTAATAAAGGACAAAAATATATGCAAGTTATTAAACCTCTTTTCGATCAACAAAGTAAAAGTCCAAGCTGTGAACCAAAAGTAGGAAAAGGATTACCTTTAACAAAAATGTGGAAAAAAAACACCGATTTTGTATATTGGGATGATCCCAATGAATTGGTTGATAGATTAAAGTTATTAATTGCTTCTCGAGATGCTGGCAATACAGGACTAGATAATGAAATAATATCTATTGTTGAAGAACTACGTGAAAGCAAAATCATTAAATAGATTTACTAATAAGAAAAGTGTATCATTTTATTGTACACCGTTCAGCACAATACATCTTAAACATGAATGTGGATAAATTTGGTCATTATATTCATAAGCGATTACGTATATCAGAATTGCTTGAATTTTATGATAATGCGTTGCTAAAATCTGAAAATGGTGATTACGATTTGAAGACATCGAAGCTAACAGGGGTCAAATCTCCTCAAGATGCAGATGATGCAGTAAACAAAGCATATGTAGATGAATTGAGAACTAAACTAATAACCGACTTACAAAAATTGCAAAATACTTTCGTAAACGATGTTCAGAAACAGCTGGAGCAAGCTTTAAAAACAATAGTATCTGAGGCAGTGGTTCACTTGGAAAGCAAATTTTATAGTAGAAAAGCAGTTGATGAGATAGTTGAAAACGCAGTTAAATTTGTATTAGATCAAAAGTATAAGCTTGGAAGTTCCTCAAAATGACAAAACAACAAGTTGTTAACGAAATACATAAAGCTGCACGAAAAAATTATCCTCGTCGATCTGTAATTTTAAAAGGTATTGATGATTTGTGGCAAGCTGATTTAATCGACATGCAAAACTTGAAAAGATTTAATAAAGGTTATAACTATATTTTAATAGTTATTGATTGCTTCTCAAAGTACGTTTGGACAGAACCATTAAAAACTAAAAATAAGCATGATGTTTCTAACGCATTCGAGAAATTGATATCGACTAACCATCGGATACCAGCTCATCTCCAAACTGATTTGGGTACTGAGTTCTATAATTCAGCATTTCAAAAGCTTATAAAGAACTATAACATTAATCACTACTCAACTTTTTCAACGAAAAAGGCTTCAATCGTAGAACGTGTTATCAGAACTATTAAAAATAAATTGTATAAGTACTTTAGCCTCAGCGGGCACTATAAATGGTTAGATTTTGGTTTGGAGTATGTTGTAAAGACATATAACAACACAAAACATAGCACTATTAAATTAGCACCCGTTGATGTCAATAAATTGAATGAAGCAGATGTTAAAAATAATATTAAGAACTCAATAAAAACGGTATCCTATAAACATAAGCCCAAGTTTATGATTGGTGATAGAGTTAGAATTAGTAAATACAAACAACTATTTGAGAAAGGTTATACACCTAATTGGTCAACGGAACTATTTACTATAAAAAGTATCAATAACACTGTACCAGAAACATATCACATCGAAGATCAACACAAACAAGTTATATCAGGAACCTTTTACAAACACGAACTTCAAAAATCATCTTGTCCAGGTGTCTATTTGATAGAAAAAGTTTTACGAAGGAAAGGCAATAAACTGTTCGTAAAATGGTTGGGCTTAAGTAATAAAGAGAATAGTTGGATTGATAAGACAGCAATAGTGGAATAAATTATATACATAACAGTTATTAATTAGAATATTTTGTTCATTATACTATGAGCCATGCAAGGTGGTGGACTTCTCAATAGTGTTATTAATCATTTGCCATTTGAACTGCACTTACCCGGCTATAATTATTGCGGACCTGGAACAAAACTTTTAAAACATTTACTGCGTGGTGATAAAGGTGTAAATAAGCTAGACGAAGCTTGTATGTATCACGACATTGCATACGAAAACTATACAGACTTGTCTAATCGTCACAAAGCCGATTTACAACTTTTAAATATGGCTAAACAAAGAATGAAAGCAAAAGATGCTAGTAAAGGAGAAAAGCTTAGTTCGTGGCTAGTGAGTAAAATTATGAAAACGAAACTCAAATCTGGTGCTGGTGTTAAGACATTTCATAATTTGGTTACAAAAATTAAAAGAAAAATCAAGAAACGCGTACCCAAAGATGATAAATCTTTAATACATGCAGCTTATATAGCTGCTAAAAAAATTGTTCCATGCGTTCCAAAACTTCGAGTACCACGAGTCATACCTTTACCAAAAACAGGAGGCATTCTGCCTTTAATCCCGATTTTTGCCGGTTTATCAGCTTTAGGAGCTTTGGCTGGTGGCGCAGCGGGTATTGCAAAAACAGTGAATGATTATAAAGAAGGTAAAAAAAAATTACAGGAATCTGAACGTCATAATAAGACTATGGAAGCTATAGCATTAGGTAACGGTTTATACATTAAACCACACAAAAAGGGCAAAGGATTGTTTATAAAATCGTCAAAAAACTAAGTAATAAGCTACCTAATCGTGCCTTAACTAATATCGATATTCAAAATTATGCATATGGTATTCCTTATTTTCGAGGAGTTTACATGAAGGATCAGTTACCAAAAATCCCTAAACGAATTGAATGTAGTATAGTTAACTTAGATAATTCAGAAAACGATGGAACGCATTGGGTAGCTTATGTTAAGGTAAATAATTATTGTGAATATTTTGATAGTTTTGGTGATTTAAGACCACCAATCGAATTGATACGATATTTTAAGCACTGCAATATTAATTATAACTACACAAGATATCAAAAATTTGACACAGTAATTTGTGGACATTTGTGTTTAGAATATCTACAATCTTTTTGGAATAAATACTATAAATTTTATACTGTTCTTTATTTTTAGTCATTTGCAAGATGACACTCACCTTGTCTATAACTGGAAACTCGTCGGTATTAACTACCTTCTATCCAAATACGTTACAATTAATCGGAGAGTATGAATGTGCATTATTACATTTATCTACATATAATTCTATTCCAAATATTGATGAAACAAATAATAAGTTATACTATGGTTCAAATAATGTTATTGAAATACCCGAAGGTACTTATGAGTTGCAAGATATTAGTGATTATTTAAAATCTGAAGTAAAGGATGCATCCATAAAGCTCCATTGCAATAACAACACCTTAAAAACTATGTTATTTTGCACATCAACTATAGATTTTACTAAAGATTGTACGTTCGGAGGTTTGTTGGGGTTTAAAAGACAAGTCTTGGAAGCCAATAAATATCATGTATCAGAGTTTCCAGTCAACATTTTGCCTACAACCGTGATAAGAGTTGAATGTGATATAATTAGCGGTTCCTATATAAACGGACAATCCAGTCACATTCTACATGAATTCGCACTTAATGTCCCACCTGGATACAGAATTATAGAAATACCAAAAAACGCAATTTACTTTCCAATCAACCAAACCAACATCAGCTGCATACAGATCAGACTTTTGGATATAAATAATAACTTAATAAAATTGCGAGGTGAAGAAGTACAATTGTATCTACACCTCAAAAGAAAAAATGATTGACTATAATAAATATAATATGTTTCTTCCAATTCAAAATAGCAGTCCTACTCGAACTCTCAATCAAGTAAGAACTCGACCTAAAAGGAGAATAAAGTTGAATAAAAACAATAAAGCATTTCTTAAGGCGATTGGTTTGTTAAAATGAATATCCTAGATGTTTTATCCGCTCCAGCCTACGACAACTCTGTGGAAGGAATTGAAATTCACTCTTACAAGCCTTATGTAACAAGTTTTAATAGAAGCGATGAAATCAGGATACCCATTAATCAGCAAGACTTGTATATATTACCATCAGAAAGCACTTTGTTTTTGGAAGGAACTGTTATTGTAAAGAAGGCTGAAAATTCGAAAGAGAGAGTCAGTAACGTTCATTTCACAAACAATAGTTTACTGTACTTGTTTCAAGATATAAGGTATGAGATAAATGGAGTGGAGATCGATAAAATAAAAAATGCTGGTATAACTAGCACGATGAAATCATTTATATCAATGAATGAGAGCGAAGCTAAAACATCTAATGCTTGGGGTTGGAATATCGCGGGAATAAGAAGTTCTAATGGAGGTAGCTTTTCTGCTTCTATACCACTTCGCAACATTCTTGGTTTCGCAGAAGATTTTAAGAAAGTAGTAATAAACAGTAAACATGAACTAATCTTATTACGAAGTAATACCAATCTGAACGCACTAAAACTTAACCCTGGTGAAATTGTAGAAGATATTATCATAAACAAAATAATATGGCGTGTACCGCATGTTAAAGTATCTGATAGAGAAAAAATAAACATTCTAAAATTGTTAGAAAAAGATCGACCACTTCAGATGATATTCAGGAATTGGGATTTGTATGAATATCCAATGTTGCCTCAAACCACCAAACATACTTGGTCAATAAAAACATCTTCGCAAATAGAGAAACCAAGATTTGTCATTATTGGTTTACAGACAAATAGAAAAAATAATGCTACATTTGATATGTCTCGATTTGATCATTGTGAGATTCGTAATGTTAAGGTATACCTTAACTCCACCTACTCCCCATATGAAAATATAAATACAAGTTTCTCGAATAATCGAATTGCTTTAATATATGAACAATTTACTAAATTTCAACAGTCTTATTATGGACGTCACGCTGAGCCTTTATTAAGTGAGGAACAATTTAAAAACGTTGCTCCGTTATTCGTCATAGACTGTTCTAGACAGCCAGATAATCTTAAATCAGGTCCTGTTGTGGACGTAAGAGTGGAAATTGAAAGTGATATCGATATCCCAGATCAAACTTCGGCATATTGTCTTATATTGAACGACTGTATAATTGAGTATAAACCATTAAGCAGCACTGTGAGAAAATTATCATGAACCCGAATACAATTATAGTAGATGTCCAGGGGTTTAAAGACGCTTATAATAACTTTATAATCAAGGAATTAGCTCTAGCCACTCGTGTTTATACCCAAACGTTCTTAATAAAGCCCCCATACTTATTTAAATACTTAACTACGAATGAAAAAAAACAAGTTACGTGGTTAGAGAGAAACAGAGGGATTTACTGGAACGAGGGCTACATCGATTATAGAGAGTTCCATCGTATAATTATTCCTTATCTAGAAAATAAAAAAATTATTGTAAAAGGTTTAGAGAAAGTTAAGTGGATTAAGGACCTTTGCAAGAATTGAGTAGTATCGGAGCTTGATCAAGACCAATGCCCAAATATTTCTGTGTTACATACAAAATATTCAGACAGTGAAATTAATTTTAATTGTTTTAAACATTCAAAACAATGTGCACTTAAAAATGTATTATGTATAAAAAGTTATTTAGAGGATGAAAATGTGATTTAGGTTTAAGGTTTCAAATAAATAAAAAATCTCAGTTTAAAAAATAGTTTTATTTTATTTTTTTATTTTTTACACCCTATCTCATACAATAATAAAAATTGAAATAAAAGAGACCATAATATCAACTACGTAAGTATAATAAATAAATACCGTAAATAGATATTTATTAATTATAATAAATATAATTGTTAAGATTCAATATTTACAATATTTACAATGGTAATTAAAACTATCTTATAAGACTACTGGGACAGACTGCAAATTTAGACATCGAAAAATTAAAAATGTGATTTTTTTTAAGATTATAAAAAAATTTAATAGATACTTATTCAATGTAAAATAACAATAACCGAATTAAAATTAAACTAAATTTAAAATAAACTAAAATTAAAATTATAATTAAAATTATATTTAATGTGATTAAACAAAAAAATACTAATAAAAATCACTTTCTACTAAATTCTTAGAAATTTTCTTTATTAGTCCTTCAGTCTCGTCCATAATATGGTCAACTGCATCTTTGACCACATACTGAACATCTAAAACTATGTTATCACTATCACTATTATCACTATTATCACTCGTTTGGGTGCACATGTCTATTACAGTAATTTTGATCAAGCGTGTTCCTCGTTGTTTTCGCTGGGTCATGACATAGGATTGTCTCTGATGCTTGAGGTTTTTTTTCTCTCGTCGACGTTGTTTTCTAGGAGGTTCACTAGGATGCTCCTGTGCGCAGCGGAGCATCTCATGATAGTCTTCGAGCGGATCCTGGGAATACATGCCGAAATCAACTTCTGGTGCAGGAATCTGAGATTCTGAATCAGGAATCTGAAACAAGCAAAACAATAATTTGATCACTGTAATAAACAAAAATTCGGTAGGGTATGTAGTGTGTGTACTTAATAGATTATAAAATATTATTATAATTAACTTACCGTAATAGATGCCATAGTTGTGAAATTGTTTACTTTTACTACTTTTTCTTTTATACTTAGGTAACCTACACGACACGCAAGAGACTACGTACGAGTCAAGTACTCTTTCATAAATGAAGTTTTAAAAATAATACTATGCACGTTATAAATACCTATTTTAAATTGCAAGCAAAGTCAATGAACTCAACCTTATTATTATTTTCTGAACTTGTACAGACTTGACCCTATTATAACCAAAACATGTCGAAACTTGAAATTATGATGACGAATCGTGATCGTGAAGGAAAATAAAATTGATACCTATTTGTAAAAGCGGTCTCTAACGGTACTTGATGTAACTGCATTAACTATTATCTTACTTTCTAAGGAAGCATGTTGTTCATACATCAGCGTCATCTTATCTAGCGTATTTACAGACAGAACAAACATCATCAACAAATCTATTCAATAGATTAATATTAGCATGTGTTATGGAGTTTATACAACTCATAAACATACCTACTTATATATTTTAAATGTATCAATGCAATATTATAGATTAATAACGCTCTTTCTTAAATAAAAATAGTCAAGCTTACATACCTACATACATACATAAAGTCACACCTCTTTCCCAGTAGGGTAGGCAGAGACAACCTGTTTCCACCTGCTACGATCTTGGCATACCTCTTTCGCTTCCTCTACTTTCATAATTCAAGCTTATTCATAAGTCAAGCTTATCACACAAATATTTATCCAAAGTAGGAATCGAACCCACGACCTCTTATGCAGCAGTCGAGTTTACTACCACTGCGCCACAGAGGCTAAATTGATTTTGTAGTTCCTGAGATTAGTGCGTTCAACAAACCAAAACAAACAAACTCTTCAGCTGTCTAATATTACTATAGATTACTTACCACACGAGTGGTAAGTTAATTGTTTGTTCTTAATATTAGGGAATAATTAAAAACACTGAATATTTTCTTTTTCACATTTTAATTTTTATTATATTAATTTAATAATACAAATCGTCTTATAAATCTATGTAGATGTAAGTCATTTAATCATTATTAGCAGTTATATTATAATACATATATTATGTCATAAATAAAGGTAAAAAAAAAAAAAGTTGAGTTAGAACACACAAGGCACACAAAAATGTGCTTTGTTAGCAAATAATATCGTCTCCATGACGCAATACTTACTAATGTTTCAAATTACTTATTTATTACAATATCATAGAGGTATTTAATTAGGTAGTAATATTACGTCATCGGTGAAATTCATTTAGTTAAACGATAAACATATTTATACGAGTTCTCTGGTAGAAAGCGGTTACCATTGCATAGCGCTTACAACATCTTAGAACCTAGAGTCATGTCTAGAACGAAATATTGAAATAACAGGAAGTACATTATATTTTTTTTTTTTTACTTTTACTACATAAGTACCTATAATATTTCGTTGTATTTATGAAATCTACAGACAAAAGAAAAGACAGCGAACAAACATTTTCGTTAAATATTCTTAAGAAATGACGAATGACCCCAGGCCTGTGTACCTACTTTGTCTACAGATATCGCTCGCTTGTCATCATTACTAGATAACACAATTTTATTAACACTTTGGGTAAATATTTCATGCTTTAGTGATTTAAACATAATGTTTTTCTTACGGATAACGTCATTAGTAAATAACGTATTTTCATAATCCGAGAAGCTTAAATCTTTCACTACGCACGATTTTGCACCCTTTGCTTTTTTAATGATTTTATCAGAGGTTTTTATAGTATATAGTTTAGACCTTAAACCTACAAAATGGGTAATATATTTACCTCCCATTTCGTCTTTGAATAGGCCGGGAACTTTTTTGTTAATTAAAGGAATATTAAACTTATTTTGCTCATCATAGTTACTAGTATCAAAATATTGTAAAAAATGAAATTTTAAGTCATTATAAAAATCATGTGTATATATTTTATAGACCAAAGAATCGGTATCTGTATAGCATAGTTGCACTCGTTTATTATAAAAGGGTTTAACAATATTGTAATGAAAATCATACATGTGTGATTTGGAAAGTTCTAGTACCGTGAACCCAATGTAAATAGGTTTGTCTAAAATAATTTGGTCGGGTTTCATCTGAATCGCAACTAACTTGTTAGTTAGTATAGATGCGCTATGAAAGTATGGGCTGGCGATAAGTCTCTCAGCGGATATTGATTTTTTCGTTTGATTATTATTATCACACCATTGATTCACCAAATGTACACACACTCTATTTTCTGTGTTTTCTAAAGTTTTACCAAAAACACTATTATTTAATAACTTAAAAAAATCTTGTTCAAAAGAACTTGCAGCCTTTTGCCTCAATTGAGTATTTAATTCTATGTATTGTTTTAAATACGGGGCCTGTCTGAAAGTAATTACTCGATGAACTTTGCGCAATATTAAACCATGTTCAATACATTTTTTTAAGTGAATGTAATGTATGACATAATTATATTTATTATATAAATTTGCAATTAATTTTTTTGATTTCCCTCCCGGAGGTATACATTTCTCTGGACAAAAAGGCAAATCGTTGTGATGATTGTGCAAATAATCGGGATAAAAAAGATCTACTTCTAATATAAAGCCCCAGTCAGAGTTATCTTTAATGTTTTCAACACGTAAATTAGCTATTTCATTTTCATTGAGAAATCTAAAACTAGAAAACGGTAAATACTGACACATGCTAAAACCATATAGGTTATTACAATCTAGATATGTTAAGAAACATGAAGGCTCTGTTGCTTTATACCCAGGCAAATATTTATGATTAGCCTCTGCATAACGATGGGAACACATACATAAACCACCGCGTATACCATTTTGAATCATCCTGATAATAGCCAGGTCTGATACAAGCTCTAAACGCACACCTGTTTTCAACAACATTGCATCGAAAGATAAACTTGGGGCGGTTATATAGAAGGAGGGATCGAGTTTGTAATGCAATTTACATGTTTTTCTAAATTTTTGAAATATGTCGGTCAATAAAAGGACATCTGTTTTTAAATAGAGATCCGTATACTCTCCGAGGTTATTTATTTTGAACTCACTCCAAACAGCCTTAGCATGATTATAATCTTCATCGCTAATGTGTTCGTCGGTTAAAGAATTATAAAAATAGCGTTTAAACGGTAATGATTTTTGTTCATAACGTTCCCAATTTATCATATACTCATAGGGATAAACACCTTTTCGTGTCAGTAAATTATATTGTTTTTCATTACCAAAATGCGAACGGAGATTAATAAAATCCTCCATCTGCATTGTTTTAGCTAGTTTCTCTAAACTAGTACCTAAAAAATTAAAGGAATCTAAAAATCTAATTTGTATATACTCACTAACGCTAATAGGAATAAACTTACTAAATGTAATATATTTTTCCTTTGTTTTAGGAATTATTTTAATTGGGCCTTGTATTTCACTAAGCTGTCTTATAAATAAATGAGCATCATAACCAGATAAATTATGGAAAAATACTGGTACGAATTTAGGTATCTTATATTGTAAATTACAATATGAATGAGCTGCACCTCGATATCGACCTGAAATATGACAGTGATCTCTATCTCTGTCGCGCCATAGTAACTTTTCACATATATGACATTTAACAGCGTTTCTAAAATCATATGCATCTTTTTCAGTTAAAATCATAGGCTGATTTTTGGACAGAATTTTATATATTGATTTTACGGCCTCAGTCAAATAGTATACAAATTTTGATGTACAATCCTTACCACGATAGCTTCTAAAGCCATTGACCTCATTATCAAATGCTGACACTATATTAAAAGCGAACGCAGCAGGCACGTGTCGTTGAGTATATGTTGTATTAATTGTATCCGATTTCTCACCGGAGATAGGTACAAGTAATGTTTCAAAGTCTGCATAAATTACGAAAGGAATATTTTGCTTTCTATTGTAATTTTTAAATTCTAAAAATGAACCTTGTTCTGGTAAAACTGTGACAACCTTCCCACAGAGATGTGTGTCAATTTGATTAAGAGTTGGAAAAAATAATAAGCATGATTCGCAGAAGTATAATCTACTATGATGTTTAGTTATCTGTTCTCGAACTAGACGAGTTAAATCTTTGATAAGACAATAATGCGCTCCCCTGTTATCTTCTAAATACAACATATGAATGCTCTTATTTTTTTTATTTGATGATGTATATAGAGGCCCGGTGATTGTTCTATTATTTTTTAAACCGTACACGAAAATATTTAGAAGAGGATTATTTTTTTCAAAGACAGCTATATCCGAAAAAGTGATTGGAAATGCTAAATCATCAACGTTTAAGATGTCTTGGAAGTGTGGATAAGATGAAACTCTATCAGGATGTCTATTTGTAGGGTATAAAGCTGCGATTATACACCACAAAAAACAATAATTGTCTGTATTTCGAATATTCAAACAAGCTTTTTTGTTCTGTATAAATCGAGGCAAATTTATAAATTGGGAACCGCCCAAAGGTTGATATTTATTGATATTCAATTCTAAATGCAAATTACTTAAAAATGTCCAACCGCTGTCCCTTTCCTGAAACTCTGCAATTTTTTTCAACAGTAACTCAACTGCTGAGTTATATATTACATTAAAATTATAATTAGAAAGTATGACATAGTTTTTCGTAGCAAATGATTTAACTTCTTGTTGATCATTTTTATACATAAGAAAATAACAAAAAAGTTCAAAGTTAACTTTCACAGCGGTATGTTTTTTTAAATTATAATTTATTAATTTTTTTACTTGATCACTTATGTTTTTAAGAAATAACTCAGGGAAATTATTTATTTGTTCGCTGTCTGCAATAATCCTATAACTTATGATTCGACCCTTAAATGATGACTTAATCATTTCTACAGAGTCTAAAATAGGGATCGCAATATTATTTTTATGAACATTGCTACGTAAATGACCCCACCACAGACGATTAGCGATATCAATTTTACAAACAGAACAGTGATGCATTATTAATATATTTTTGTGAGATATAATGAAGGATGATTCACAAAGGTGCTAAATTTAATATAAAATAGATTATTAATACTCACTATACAATACATGCACAATTTTTATAGATATAAGATTTCTAAAAAATTCTTCACTATAGAGTAATGATGAAGTCACGAGTTATTTTTATTCAATGAAGTTCGTCCCAATCCCGTTGTTAGTATTCTCTTAGCAACAGTATCTGAAAATAAAATACATTTGATTTCAATTTTTTCTTTTGAATCAACCAGATCGGTTTTTAGAATATGACCTTTTAAAAGGCCTTTGGGTCGTTAGTCAAAATTAGTCTTAAAATGTAATGGGTTGTAAGTACTACTTCAAATATGGGTTATGAAAAGGCCCTGGGGCGCCAAGAGGTTATACTAAATCATTTTTAAAATATAGTAGAATGCAAATTACCTACCCAAACGTTTGGTGATATCTTCAATAAGTGTCCTTTGTATCAGATCTCATGTATTTGGGTTTGATTTGACGCTGATCCTAAAAAAAAAAAAAAAAAATTATAATATTAAATAAACATTCCCAACATTTTACTCAGCATTAAACATAATAATTTATTACATAATAAAAATAAAATATTAATTAACTCTAGAATTAAAATAATAATATAAAATTACCTTTAACTCTAGATGTCTGCAGATAATCCAAATCCAAAGGTCTATTAATTACTAGAGTTTGATATTTAAAAATATCCTTCGTAAAAACTTCCTTCGTAGCTTAGCTTACACCTAAAATATAGAAAAAGAAAAACATTTCACTCAGCACTAAACATAATAATTATTTATTATATAAAAAAATTAAATACGAATTAACTCTAAAATTAAAATAATAACATAAAATTACCTTTAACTTTAGATGTCCGAAGATAATCCAAATCCAAAATCTATTAATTACTAGCGTTTGATTTTTTAAAAATCATTGGCACTTCCTTCGGAATAACACTCCTAAAATATAGAAAAAAATCATTATGATGTATGTATCCATAATAAAGAAATATAAAAAAATATTTTAGAGTAAAATATAAAATTACCTGTATATGTTTTAAGTTCAAATTAAATAGAGTATTTTAACTCAAATAATACGTTAATTCACTTCGGCAATTCTTATTTCTTTAAGAAAAAAATGAAATTACCACCGGATACGAATTTGATAAATCTAATATAATATCAAATTCGTATCCGGTGGAAACTTAGTGCTTATTCTGTGTAAATGAATAAGTACACCTAATTTTTCACAATCAACAATTCGTCAATTTTAGATAGGGTTGACATGCAATCGCATTATGGTATTTAAAGTAATTATTATCAATTCATGCTCTGAACCTTTTCCCAACTCGGTTGGGGTCGACTTTCTAGTCTAAGACGCGGTCGAACTTTGATATTTTCCGCGAAGGGTCTGCCCTCCTATCCTACCTCCACAACCAATTGACGATATAGAAGTTCTGTAGATAGACTTATTGGAATTTTTAAGACTCCAACTACTCGTAACGATTGCCAAAGATGCTAGTACGGCAACCACAACCAATGCAAATATCATTATAACAAATACAAATTTTTGCACTAAGCGGGGATCGAACCCGCGCCTCCTGCGTAGCGACCGCGTTCACTACCGCCACGCTTTTAGTGTACTTTAAGTAATTATCATTGTTTGCAAATTACGTGTTACTAGTGTGTCAGCCCTAAGTATTTTTGATGCATTAACAAAATTGCACGCGCTCGATTATGCTGATTTAGGACACGTGTAAATGAATTAGTATTAATATAATACTTACAAAAAGAAATGTCATTTTATCGTTATTTTGCTAATGCTGTATTGTCATTTTTAATATAACCACATAATATTCGTAATACGGTATATAATTTACTTGGTTTTTGGTAACGTTTTATACATCACCCAGAAGTAATCAGCGCTGTTATACTTGTAACAGTACTTACCTAGTGGGAAAACAGTCTTCGAGACTTTCGTCTAAAATGTAAGTTTATAAACAAATTTATTAATTACTTTTGTCTTCGATTTTGCATCCAACGAGCTCGGCCCGCACGACAGCGACTTGAATCGTCAGCAACTTCTCGGTGAAGTTAAAATCAGCGTATGTACGTAAACCAGCGATTTACGTATAGACGTTGATTTTGAACATCGCCTACGAATAACTATCGATTCAAATCGCTATCGTAGGGACCAAGCTTTATATTTTTCTTCGATTTGTTTCTTTGTTTTTGTTTATGTGTGTGCCTATTTTAGATAACCATCCCATTGAGCTCGGTCCGCACGTCAGCGACTTGAATCGGAAGCAACTTCTCAGTGTAGTTAAAATCAGCGTATGTACGTAAAGCAAACGATTTACGTATAGACGTTGATTTTTAACATCGATTCAAATCGCTGTCGTAGGGGACGGAGCTTTAGATAACTTCCTTTCTTATACAAGCGGCAATTCGTTGACTAGCGTATTGCAGAATAGTATACGGGATTGACATTTACAATCGTCAACCCATGTCAATCCCATACATTGATTATCGTATTCTACAATACGCTACAACGTATTGCCACTTGTTTTAGAGGAGTTTATCTGACAGTCTTCTTTGTTTTAATATTTTAATGAAATGTTTCAGGTCCGACTCAGAATTTGAACAGCATCACTGCTCTACAAGTGCTACAACTGAATCAGCATCAAAAAGCAAGAAACGCAAACAAACTGGAACAAAAAAACCTTCTGCTACTATGAGGTAATTGATTAGGTTTTTTACTAAATAATTAACTTTAATTGTTTATCATTTAGCATTGCATCGTTGGTAACTTTGCCGAAGCGACTGTCGGTTGACGTTGTACTCTCAACTTCGAGAAGGGACCCTGCATCACAACCTCGATTGTCAATCAACAGGTGTATCGACAAGCAGATGAGGTTGACTTGGTCAGGAGTACTTATATTTTTAGGTATAGGCTTAATATACAACGTGTTGATGACGGACGAAAGTCTACATATATGACGTCAATGTGATTTACCAATCCAGAAGGTAATTCAATATTTATTGTTTCAGAAGCAAAGCCCCGAAGACTTCCGATGTGTTCGGAGTCAGTCGTCGGAACGCTGACTCCGATGCATCAACATCGACATCATCTGCCGTGCTGTCGTACTTTGTGAACCGGGTGGCCAACGGGATGGAGCGGCGCACAGCAAACACCGTTGGTCCCTATCATGTGGACCTTAAAGTTTACGCCACCAACGACGTTCGGAACACGGAGCCGACGGAGCTGTGGAAGAAAGCGCTGGTCCGCATCAAGTTGCAGACTGATGAGGACAGCACGCAGTGGCGTAAACTGCAACACTTCGTAGAGTCCCTTGACGAGGTGTTTGAAGGGACTCAACCTAGGTTTAGCTCATAGGATACATACACATCACAATAAATAAATTAATATCGTATGTTTCAGTAATCGTGGTGTTTTTATTTTTATTTTTTTCTGTATCGTATCGTGTTATAATAACACTGTTTTGCTGATTATTATGGTTCGATCCTATAAGCGAAGAACAGTGATAGAGTCAGATAATTTACTTTGGGTACCTATGAGATGAGTCTGTTGCGCTAATTATTGTGGTTCGATTCCATAAAGTGTGATCCTAGACCTAGCCGTAGTATATTATTGGGAACGATACCTCACAGAGTGAGGCCTGGCGAGCAGGTGATAGCGAGACATCATAATCTCTGGTTCTGTCAGTTACCGAACGAAACAGTTCTGTAAGTATACGTAATGATACATTAAAATTTACGAACGTGATCGATAACATAACATTTTATAGACACGTTGAACGTATTCGATTGTATATTATTGGGTATGCTGTACCACCGATTGGAGCGAGGCGAGCCGTGATCGCCGAGCGAGAGGGTGGTACAGCGTGCCCAATAATATACTACTGCCATTGCATGATTAACTACTTCGCCGACTTACGGCAGTGAGCGAGCGCTGAAGGAACACGATAAAATACGTCATATACTCTTAGTAGTAAATACAACACATGATAGAGTAAATTATAAAATAATAACATCTTACCTCATACATTTCTAAACTGAAAATAGAAATTAGCATAATAAATACGTCCACATTAGGTGTTAAAATATAGTTTTACTAATGCTTCACAACTGTTTTCACTGCACCTTACAATAAAATGTGTGTATGTCTTCGGTTAAAAGAAAAAGCAGTGTAGTGAAAAAAATTAAGTTTTATAATTCGTGGTGTCGGTTATATCATTTGAGATTCCGTTCATAAAGCTCGTCTATCTAACCAGCTAAACAAAACCTAATATTCTGCAAACAATATAGTAAATGTGGTAGTTTTCAGAACAAAGAATTGTATCAACACTTCTGAAAAATGGCGTAACAAACTTGCCACCACTTAGTTCAGATTATGCATGACAAATATAATTATATTTTTCGAGCAAAGTCGCTTTCACTATTGTACAGAACCTGTGTTAAATCCATACAAATTGTGCACTGCCCCCAAGACAAGTGGCAGTATGTTAGCCGGCCTGTTCTAGAATATAATGTATGAGAATTGACATATATGACAGACGTCAACGCATGTCATAAATGTCAACCATACATTCGCCATTCTTTTCTATAATACCATGAATTGCCACTTGTGTAGAGGGGCTGATGTGACTACGAATAATTCGACCTGAAAATAAATAGAAAATGCTCCAGAGCCGAGGAAAAATCGTGGTAATCCATCAGACGTTAAACATGTTCAACCTCGTGCGACCATTTAAATGCAAGCTTAGCAAATGTTTTCTGTTACAGAAATTCCGCCAGGACAATATTCTGCTATTAAACTAACTTTTCTAAATGGCGGGGAAAAGCAGCGATCGTCGCAAATGTGTACGTTGAAAAGGAAGACTCGAACAAGCGACCTGTAACATGCAACATGTTCTGTAATTACTTCACAACCTTTAATGAACCCTCGCTTCAGGCCTCGGGGCTGAAGACCTGAACTCTGAACTGTGCATGCTCCTGCAGATTCGAGTAAAGTTCTTCTTTATCGAATGTACATTTAATTTTACATGTTATGTAAACAACAGAACATTATATATATCTTTCCATTATTTTAAGAAATGTTCACTCATAGGGATAATTTCCCACACCTAGCCTCAGTGTATATCGGCCTTTTAATTCGACGATTCCACCAACAACTCAGTTTTTATGTACTGATTACTGATCGAAATAACGTGTGAAAGTACAAGTGTCAAAAAACAAAATAAAAAACAAAATTTCTTTTCCATACAAACAGTTGATTTAGAAAGAGGCCAAAAGGTTTATGGAGTGTTGAAATACCTGGAAAGAGGAGACATCATTAAAGCAGACACAATGTTAAGTGGTAGAGCAAACGAGCACAGTTTTACAGGTTTATATTGTTAAGATCTATGAAGTAACATAATGTATAAATGAGTGGGGAATTGACATAAGTCAGGAGGGTGTTAAAGTTGGCAGGAAGAGGGAAATCGTAAAAAAATACCTTCGCATTTATGTCTCGATACTACCATAGAAAAAATAATAGTACAAAATAATAAACGATTTATTACGCTATCGGCCCATCATCTTGTAGAAATAAAGGAATCTTATTATAAAAATATATTTGAGGTGTTTATTTGATCGTGCGTAAACATTCCTGTAATTGTGTCACTCGTACGTACAGTCAGCGTCAGAACGACCCTGACTATAAAGTCTCAAAATGATCTTAACACAAAGGTACTAAGAGCAAACGAAACTGTTTTATTGATTTTAATTGTATTACTGTCCGGAAAAATTGTGTGTACTAAATATCAGAATAATCAGTCGATAGAAAGGGGGGAAAACCAAGACATTAAGATCATTTTAAGTATTTTGTTCGTAGACTGTACATTGACCGGGAATCTGTGGGAGGGTGCGCGGGCCTGCTCGCTGTGCGCCGTGCCTAATATTTCATTTCACGTACCATAAACGTACCTCCCGTAAATAACTGAAGTAATGGCGCCACTGAATAACACATAGGTATGGCGCGGAGTGCGCTCGCTCAACTCTTGGAATGGCGTGTTTTAAGATCGACTTCACTCAGCCTGATGTTAAGCTCGGGTAAAAATTAAACATAAGTGTACAATTAAGCGTCGACTTTCAGTTTGAATTAGTCATTCAGTTTTATGTGAAAACCAACTTTGTATTTTTGTTGGTGTAATTTTTTTCAAGCACTTGATTGTCTCTGATATAAATATACAAATATCTTCCTTTCATATTTCTTATTCCTTTAACGCTTTCCTTCAGCTAGGCGCAACGTGTCAGTGACACCCCTATTTGAAAACGTTTACAAGTGTCGGTAGCCTCTTGTCATCAAACGGATCGTATACCTACTTGTGAATAATTGTACTTAATAGCTAGACAATATGACACGTTTAGTTACGTCTAATCTAATGGGGATGTGTAAACAAATGGATAAAAGTTTAATTTGGTTGTAGATATTATAACTCACTCATTGGCAATGAAGACCTTCCGCATGTGAGGATCAGTCAAGGGAAGTGTTAGGTACGCATAATACTTACAATATGTTTGATCGAGTCAGTTGCCGTGAGCACTGAACTGAACTTAGAAGAGCGAACGGAGAAGAGATTCTTTTATTTGACTAAACGACACGAGAGAACATTCATTCTAGTAACAGAGTATAAACCCTTTTGTTGCTATTGCCAATCTCACAAACGTACGCCCCCGACGCGACGCTCCCGACCACGGACAGGCGGGCGCGATGCCACAATTGTTTCATTGTAGTTACGTTCTATCATAGCAACGTTTCATATTTTTCAACGAGCTTTTTATAATTTAAATTGAAAATATGCTATAAAATCAATGATGGAACGGAGCAGGTGTGCGGAGATTTTTCAAAATTATTAAGTAAGTCGTATTGCTGTGTGATGTATTCCTTTAATATCACGGTTGTAGAAAAATGTTGCTATTTCCTAATAAAACTACACCAATCACAACAAACATTAGTAGGTGCTGTATTCTAACTTATAATTTAAGTTTAATAATTAGATGCCAAATATTTTGAGTAGATATGGCGTAGAATTCTTATACCACTGATGCGACAGACAAGTAAAAGGCCCACCTAATGGAAAGTGATTATCGTGGCCTATAGACGTGTGGAGTAATAAAACATTTCGGTACCTATGAGAGAAAATAATTATTAAGCCTCTTCATATCATTTATAATAACACAAATAATATAAACTAGCAATTCCAATATTAAAATAATTCTAGCGTCCTTCCGACAATGGTTCACACAAATAAGATAAACTTAAACTTTGCATGAGGCGACCCACCACAATGCACACAATAAGCATTTTGTTCATTATTATCAAGATAAGATGTTTTGCGCATACATATCGGTATACGCAAAACATCTGATCGGGCGGGGAGCGCCCTCCAGCGTAGCCACAGTTCTGGCGCCAAAGGGCCGGAACAAATTTGGACGCGATTCAACATTCAGAGTATTGCTATTGAAGGCATATTTGATGCGATGCCGTGTGGCACGTACTCTGAATCTAACAGAATAAAACAGATAAAATTACTTATGTATTAGTATATGATAAATCTAGCGAATTAATTGAAGTATAATCATTTATCAATGACAAATGCAGCTGTAGTTTTCTGTTGCCCTAAATATAGCCCTAAATATAGCCCTCTTTTCTGGGATTTTGCCTTCAGCTTACCATCAGGCAAGGCGAAGTCCAATTGACGTGTCCTATATAAAAAAAAAAAAAAAAAAAAAAAACATAGAATCACCTGTTGAAAAGATTAGTACAATTGAGACTTAACCTATACATACGTAAAAAAATAGACTTAACCTAATACGTATAGGTTAGGTCTATTTTTTTAAGCCATGCGGCTTATAAAAATAAACAACTGCGTATAGCTCTGAAACAGAATTCATGTAAACTAACATCTAAATACGAGAGCTTTTAGTTAAGCCCTAGGCGGCCACTGAAGAATTCAGAGTGGTAGCAAATCAGCGAGTCCCTCGGGGTGGCCTCGGTCGAGCGTCCGGCGCTGGCCTGGTGGACTGAGACCAACTGAATGTATCGGGGTAGCCTCGATATCGTTATATTCATTCGGTTTCGTGAAATTGTTGAGGCAAATATTGGCAGTAGCAGAACCAGTGCATTGAGAAAATAAATCGATACGATATCTTTCATGTAGCAGAACACAATCTCTTAGCTTTATAAGGAAGGTATTGTTATAATATACAAAGACAATACAATAACTATTAGAGCTATTAAATCGCAAACCTATTTGTATGTAAGTTACACTTGTAATCGGAGAACGATCCAGCCATAACTACTGTGTCGCTTGCAGATACAAGCAATACAGTAGTTAAGGCGGACAACGTTTTGGGAATATGTCTGAGGAACCAAATCTAAATATATATAATTCAAAGGTGACTGACTGACTGACTGACTGACATAGTGATCTATCAACGTACAACGCAAACCACAGGACGGATCGGGCTGAAATTTGGTAGATGTTATGACGTAGGCGTAAAATCCTTTCTTAGTGGATACTAAGAAAGGATTTTGATTAATTCTACCCCCAAGGGGATAAAATAGGGGATGAAAGTTTGTATGAAACTTAGTCAATTTTAAACTGATCGGGCTGAAACTTTGCACACTAGCTACTTTGACGTAGGCATCCCCTTAGAAAGGATTTTGGGATGCAAGATATATTACTTTTATTTTAGATTTTTTTTATGCTCAATAGTGTTGATTCAACACTACGCGATAACCGACATCCACGCGGGCCGAGCCGCGGGCAACAGCTAGTTGTATTATAATTTGTAAAATGAATCCAGTTTTTTAATTTCTTCTATCATCATTTAATATTCTACAACAAATTCTTATTTAATCTCAAATCAATAAAACATTTACTGTAGAGCGTTTTGGAATAGTAATTTTTTTATTCGATATTCAATTGTCTTCTTCCTAATCTACTTTAGACTAAACAAAATAAATACCTGCAAAAAATACCCACAACGGTGAAACCATTTGGAGAAGCATAAAACAGAAATTGATAGTATTGCAGTGCAGCCAACAGCACAAATATATCCTCAGCTAAGTTGGCGAAGGAGACACTCCCTCCCGTGCGCGTCCTTGAGAGACGGCACTAAACTGAAAACCAAACTGTTCCGTTTGTATGTGCCGTATTTCTTTACACTGGCAACCTTGAAACAAAAGGCTCGTTTGATATATTGTTTGCGGCCTAACTGTATACGAATGGAAATTTATTTACGACGCAAATGGAATTGTTTAGTGGCTGCCATTTCATTAAATAACTTCAGCTTGTACAGAGAATGGTGGACTTTCATCCTAATAACATTATTCAAGGTCTAATTTGAAAATGACAGCGAAAAGACTTGAAACAAAACTTAAACAACTTCATGCATCACTATGACAAACAGAAACTGTCTGATGTTATCTGCATTCATTAGACGTACGTAAATATTGCAAGTAAATTCAAGAATATAATACTTAACACAACATAACATAAACTCACGCCTATATCCCCGAAGGGGTAGCACCCACATTTCGCCAGTTTATGTTTAGGTCCCAATGTATTAGGTGGCGAGCCTATTGCCATTAACCGGCCACTTATAAACCTGCGATAAATACACACATATAACTTCGAAAAGCATCGAAAAGTCATTGGTGTGTGTCAGAATATAATACTAATCAGAGCAAACGATGGTAAATTGTTCGGAACACTTTCTGATTGCTTTTTAAATTTGGAATAGGCAAGCACTTTCTTCACAAAAGGTTTTATAGGAAGTAAATCATCTCTTGTTTTCGAAATTTAATAAAACCAGGCACCTGTTTGGAATGGCAACGGAATAACAAATAGGCCTCGGGAATAGCTTTCCGAGAGAATTGGGTGTTGATATCGTTGTGGAATACTCTCACGGTATATTTTTCCCTCGCCATTTTGCCGTGCTCGTCACAATCATAATTAAAAACAACTTCTGGTCCAGCGATGGCTCATGTATACTTAAGGTAGTGTCGAAGATTTATCGCTGTGTTTGTCACTCGTTACTGCGCGTCCCTCGCCGACGTGAAATATGCGGGGCCCGGGGACTGTCTGACCCCGGCCGCCACATGTGTGAGCTGGAGATGTCGCTAAATGTGTGAACTGTTCTGTATAATCGATTTATGTTAGCTATGTCCAGGATAAGGACATAATTAAGTTAGTGGAAGTAGTTGGACTTCTAACCTTCAGACTAACGTTATGCTTATTTAAGGCGAATGAACTGTGTGAACATAAATAGAAAAAAAAATGCTTTTTCCCTGAAAAAGTTAATATTTTTTGATTATAAGGTGTCAAAAGATCCTTTCATCTTTCATTAAAAGCCGCTACCATGTTTAATTCAGTGAACAATTGATACCACAATACACTATGGTATCTAAACCCTGGCACTGTGCGGAGGCTGTTTTTCCTGCAATAAGTTTAACGTTATTATTCCGCGTCTGTTGAAAAGGATTCCGTTCCCTACCCCTTGTAACTCGGACGATATTGTAAAAACAAGTTGACAGTCTTATTTTTCTTTTTCTTAGTGTAATAAAAAGCTTTTCTACGAATGATAAATATGTTTTATATGACGTGTAAGTAGTATTGGAGAGCAATTTTTTTTTTTTTTTTTTTTTTAATTTATTTATTTAACCAGAAAAAAATACATTGGGTCTAATGCCTTAGTAGTGTAACAAAAACCAGAAAGGTTTGTCCGTACACTACGTTCGTCGTCGAGTCTATATAATATTAATTCTGTACATCAGGTAGGCAAGCACTAAATCTAGGTATAACAATATAAGAATTAAATCTGCACAACAAAAATATGTTACATTGTGGGTACATATATGTTTATTGCAACAATATAATTTTACTTTCGTTCTGTGTTCGTAATATAATATTTTTAAAGTGTATAGTAAAATAATGTGCGGGTAGATTGGTAAATTTACAGCGCACAATGGCTCACAATATGAATAAGTTGCCGCTGCGACTTACCGCTCTGCTTACAGGATGTTTCATTACTTTTCGATTTTTTCTTTTCTTTGATTTTTAGTTTTATTTTCTAGCTACTTAATTATTTTAGTGTATTAATAAGGTAGGTTTTTAATGTAGCTTTTAGATTTCTACAATTTATTTTACTTTTTAAATGTTTAGGTAATTTGTTTAAAAAGTTAGGGACTATATAGTTCAATGTTCTTTTTCCATGTAGGTTATTGAATCTTGGTATTATCAACTTTTTATTGGTCACGCTTCTGGTTAATTTATTGTGAGAATTAACTATTTGTAGGTCCTCGTTAAAGTATTGTTCTGTTAAGATATTATATTTTATTTTATCCTGAACTGGCATCAAAGAGCAGTATGAGAACAATTCGTGTTGATTATTTTTATACTCTTCCCTTACCTTCCGGGGAACAATGGTTTTCAGAATACGTAACTGTAGTTCATAGATTCTGTCTATTTTTGATTTAAAAGTGCGCCCGTAACTACTTAGTCCGTAAGATATCACTGATTCACCCAATGCTTTATATAATGATAGCAAAATTGGATATGGAATTTTATGCCTTAGTATAGAGAATTTGGCCAGTATTGCGCGCAATTTATCACATACATGTTGAATGTGATTAGACCAAGTTAATCTGTCGTCAATAATCACACCTAGGTAAGTCTGTGTATCCACTACTTCTAGGGCCTCACAGTCACAATTTATATTTTTATGTAAACAATTATGACTGTGCGATATTATTGTAATAGGATATGTTTTCCTATTTTGATTTGTACTTATATACATAACTTTTGTTTTACTACTATTTAGGACGAGTCCGTTATCATGGGACCATTTAGACAGAAAAGTAAAATCGCTTTGTAATTTACCAAGAGCCATGTCAATATCCGAGTCGGCCGAGAGTAAACAAGTATCGTCAGCAAATTGATAGACTTCGCAGTTTTTTATGACGTTTCCTAAATTATTAACGTAAGTTATGTAGTGTAAAGGTCCGAGTACTGAGCCTTGTGCTGTCCCTTCGCTAACGTGTACCTTATCACTGAAAGCGCTATCAACTTTCACCTGGTAAGTGCGGTCCTGTAAATAATTTTTGCACCATTCCAATAACGGACCACGAATTCCACTTTCTTCCAGACTATCTATTATTTTACAGTGGCGGAGTGTATTATGGGAGAGACGACTTGGGCAACCAAGCGCAGGGCACGCCGTAGTAACGGCGGTAAGACCCATCATGGGGGAGTGGCTAGAGAGGCCACACGGCAGCCTCTCGTACCGTCTGACGCAGATGATCACCGAGCACGGATGCTTCGGAAAGTATCTGCGTCGGATGCAGAAAGAGCCAACGTCCGAGTGCCATCACTGCGACGCGAGCGAGGACTCAGGTCCGCACACGCTCACCGAGTGTCCGGCGTGGGAGACGCCGAGGCGGGAGCTTGTGGCGGCCCTGGGAGTGAGGGTTCTCACGCTCTCCACCTTGCTCGCGGCGATGGTTCGCTGCGCGGATGCGTGGGCGGCCGGCGCCTCCTTCTGCGAGCAAGTAATGCTCGTGAAGGAGGAGGCGGGGCGGGAGCGGCAGCGGGAGCGACGAAGGATCGCTAGACAAGCTGCCCGCGCACGAAGGCAACTCGGGCGTCGGAGGTCGATGAACGACCTCCGCCCCCCATGAGCGCCGGCCTGGGGGTGACAGGTGAAGCCGCCTGTCACCCTTGCAGAAGCAGGCCGCGGCGGCGGCGCGCGTGGCGCGCCTCCCCGTTTCCGGGGACGAGTTGGGGACTCTGTGGTCCCCACACCCGAGAAGAGGGCCAGATCGTGAGAGATGGCCCTGGGTCGGCCGGGGTGCGAGGGATATGCCTGTCAACCTCACCTTCGGCAACCGAAACGACCCACAGGCGGCGTGCGTTTTGGTCGGTTCGAGTCCGACATAACCTCCTCCACCGGGTCCGGTGGGGAGGTATCCGTGGGGATTTTGCGCACGTAAAAAAAAAAAAAAAAAAAAAAAAAAAAAAAAAAAAAAAAAAAAAAAAAAAAAAAGTGGCGGAGTGTATCAAACGCTTTACTATAATCAATGAAAGCTGCAATTACATGTTGTTTGCCATCTAAATGTTTATTGACAGAATCCGTAAAATCCGAAAGTAGCTGTGTAGTGTTCCTACCTGGTTGAAAGCCATACTGTTTTGATGAAATGATGTCATTCTTTTTATAGTATGAATACATTTGATTTCCTATAAATTTTTCGACAACTTTATCAATTGTGGGGAGAATAGTGATAGGTCTATAGTTTTCATAATCTGTATGGCTGCCTTTTTTGTATATTGGCCTAACTATTCCGGTTTTCAGCTGGTCAGGATATCTACCGGTGACTATGCTCGCATTAATTAGATTGACAATAGTTGCTGTTATTTTGTCAATTATGCGCTTTATATCACTTGCCCGTATGCCATCTGAACCTGGTGCTTTTTGATTGTTCAGATTTTTTATAAGGGGTTGCACCAGGTCTGATCGGGCTTTAGTGAAGTACATTGTAACATTTTTAGGCATACTGTATGTTGATTTATCTAGCAATGGATTATCACAATTTGGTGAGATAGACTTCACACTTCTCTCAAATGTCTGTGCAAATTTATTCGCTATATCACTCGGCCCACTTGTGCTTTTTTCAAATGCTGCAACGATAGACTTGTCAATGGATGTTTTAATTCTTCCGGTTAATCTATTCAGTAATTGCCAGAGTCGTCTTATATTATTTTTGCTTTCATATATTTCTTGTTTTATGTGTTTATTTTTTGTTTTCTTTATTAAATTATTAGCAAAGTTTCTAGCCTTATTATATTTCAAACGCAATATGTTATTATTTGAATCATTTTTCCACTCGATAAATAATTTGTCCTTATATTCACATGCTTTATTTATTTTTTTACTAACCCACGTATTGTTTTGCCGAGACGATCTGGTATTACATTTAATATTGATTTCTGCTTGACTATAGCTTTTATTTATACTATCATTTATAAATGTGTATATCTGTGTAGGACACGACATGTTATTAGTTGATTGCCAGTCAATGTGATGTAATAGTTTTGTTAATTTTTTAGAATCTGTTATTGTTTTAAAAGAAGTACATGAAACATCCTGTATCATCGGTCCAATGCAAGCTACCGCTGTCGCCCGGTGATCGGCCAGTACAGTTCCGAGTGCGGCCGTAAACAGTTCCTGTGAGTGAGATCTCACGAAAATATGATCGATACATGTTTTACTTATCTTACCGTCCTTTGTTTCAATTCGTGTGTAATCGGATATCCCACTCACAAGACCACAGCCATACAAAGAAGTTTTGTATTTATGTTTCACAGGACAGTCAACCTTTAGGTCAATGTTAATGTCTCCCAGCAAGTATAGATCACAATCCGTATCAATACTAGACAGAGTATGCTGCAATTCATTTATAAACAAGTGTTTACTATATTTCGGTGGCCGATACACTGCACACACAGTCGCGGAATAGTGAAGTTGTGTATGTATTTTAAAAGTGAGGCATTCAAAGTGTTCTGTTTTAATTTTAAGTTTTGATATTTTATGTGTGTTATGTATATATACTATTATACCCCCACCCTTTCGAGCATTCCGTAACTCTGTTATCATGTGATAGCCGTCGATATTGTATAAGCAACTAAGATTTTCTGAAATATTAGCCTCAGTTAATATGACAACATCTAATTTTTGTGGGCATGAGCTAATGCATTGTTCTAATGTTGAGAAATTTTTAATTATTGACCGAATATTTATATGAAGACATAGTAACTTCATTAGTCCCTTTGGTATAGATTTTAAGTAATTTTGAATATTTGAGCAATTTTTTAATTCAAACACATTATCTTCTTCGAAAGAAGTCATTTTGGATGTGGAAAAGTTACATAATGATAATATATATCTAAATTAAACGAAACAAAAAACATAAAAAAAAAAGCCTGCCAGATACCTACCTATTTTTCACTAGTTGCTATTTTTACGTCACTCAAAGATCTTACTATTATCGGTTTCTCATTTTCAGATTTTCGAGCTAATATTGTTCCTTTTTTGCACCAGATGAATTTGTAGGTATTCTTTAATTCTTGCTTCGCGTTCCATAGTAGTTTTTTGTTATGTGGAGTGAGAGCTTCGTTAACATATATTTTTTGCTCACCGACCCCATTTGCTACATTGGAGATGAAATTCTTTGCATGCAGTGGGATGCTTTTAGCTGCAACTATCCATTTCTCCTGCGTACTGTCGTCCTTCACTATGACTCGAACGGGGCCAGGGTGGTCTTTTCTACCACTCATTCGTTTCACACTTATAATGTCTGCTTTAGGCATCGATAGTTTTTTGGCCAGTGTTTCCGCTATATCTATTACATTTTCTTGGTCTTGTTGTGGCAAGTTATTTATATCGATGTGATTAGACAGTTGTTTTTGTTCCATCTGTTGGATATGTTGTTCGAGAGCGCCTATACGAATTTCTAAATTAGTATTTTTGTTAGTGACTTCCACAAGTTTCCGTTTTACGTCAATAATTGTTTGCTTAAGTGCGTGAACGCTTTCAAGCACTTCATCCATCTTGTCACTATGGAATTGCATGGACTGTCTCAGATCTTTCATCTCCTTGTTTATAGCCTTTTGTACTTCTGAGGTTATATTTTTTAGGAGTTTATTTGCATCAATATTAACTAATGTACTAGGTTCTGTAAACGATTCTTCATTCCCTTCTTCATCTTCATTCGGGATTATAAATGATGACTTTCTGCCCGAGAACTCTAGACATTCCTGACACGTCCATTCTAGAGTCTCCGCAGCTCGAAGTGCACTTATCTGCTTTTTCGAGAGACCGGAGCAGAGCTTGGTGCTATGAACAATCTTCTCACATCCAGCACATTCTAGTCCAGGGCTTTTGGCCGTGATATTTTTATTGCACTTATCACATTTATTCATCTTGAGGGTATGAATTTAATATAATTAATATGAAAAGATTATTTAGGCTTATTTTTTTGAATTGTAATTATAATATACAAATAAATGGAAATTAAAACGAATTATATTTTTATTTTATACACGCACAACCCGTTTGCATAGGGCCACAGGCCAGCCGCACACACGACGCGAACTGCTCAATGTTTCTCTTTTACTTTTCAATAGTTAGCCTTATATGTTTGGAGAATAGTTTTATGTACGTTTACACTTACATTATATTAGCTACTTATGTCAGTTATGTGCATAGTTTGTTAGATTTACACATACTAATACTCTTTACGTTAGGGATATAAATGTGGTTTTCTCACTACGAAAGTTCAAGAGAAATCATTAAACACTTTAGAATCGAAGATCTTCATGTGCGACGGGGTACACATATGGTATGGGGTACCACCAAACTAAACTCTCCCGTGAGCTGGTATGCCAGTTTACATCATTATATTTATTCCTTCAAAAACAAGATACTGGCGGATCCAAATCACAATCCGGTCAACCCATAGTTACTGTGCTGACACATAGGAACAGGACGAAAATTTGTGTCAAATGTGATATGAAGGAAAAATTGATGACGTCCGACCGAGATGAATAGCAGAGATAACATTACGCCGACATAGCAGTTTGATGAAAGTGCTGATGAATTGAAAAGCGCATGTGGCTCTAAGGTGTAGATATACCTCGGAACACGAATCTTGGACCTAAATTGTGAGGCAAACTAGGCTCACGTGTCGCACGTGAATGGTTTTGTAATAATCTATGCTTAATGAATTTGAGCTGGTCCACCTCCGTTGCACCCTGTGCTATCCAAAAAGACACCTAAGAAAAGTGTACTGCGGCCTATTGAGCACATTTTAGGTGCAAGATATATGTCTTGAGCAACAATAAGCGATTTTTGACGGTTAATACAGTACTCGTTACCACACAGATCTTACTACATCCACAGAATGTTTCTACAAGTATAGCAGCTACAATATACCACTAGTAAAAGTGTTTACTTCTCGGGGCGGACCTTCGCGGTTGAGGTAAAATTTCCAGATAATAGCGAAGTGGGCCAGGTTTGTTTTCGTTACCGCGGCGTGGTAAGCTCACGCCGTACGGAAGTGTGAGTGGGCGAGGTGTGTTAAGCCAAGACACTGGTCGTTAGCCGTATCCTATGTTAGAGGGAAACTGCAGACGTTGATAGTGGAACTAGTGCAAACGAGAAAAAGAAAACAAGTTTTGTAACTATGGTTAAGGTTGTAATTTCACGTTTCAAAAAATTGTTCCTATTTTCTCGCTAAATAAAAACTAAATATATTGTCTTGTCTATTGTTTTTTGTGTATGTTGTATTGTCTATTCTTGTATAGTAATAGGTATAGTTACCTAGATAAAGTCGGATCAACAATGAAATCCATAAAAATTGTAAGAGTTGAAGTAAATACGATTATTCTTTGAAGTATGGTACAGAATGGCTCATAATTATTAAAACAAGGGCGGATTAATAATATTCTTTTAGAATGCTCATGTGTTCCTTTGATTTTTAAGGGCCACACCTTCACTGTTGCATTAATTGCACCACTTCACAAGCATTAATGTGAAATATTATTTAAACAATAAATACAACGAAAACAATGTTTCGGTGGTCAATCGCTAAAATTAAAACCACCATATATTTATTTTAGTTAATTAGGAAATATAGTTCATTGATTAGGAAATTTTATGTATGTTGTAATACGACTGGCTAGGTGCTATGCCAGCTATGTTCCCACATTACAAGCACTGGTTTATAAGGTAGTTTTAGTGATACAAAATATAATCTGCTTAGAGTTTTGGTTAAATATGTTAACCTCGTGTATCAACAAATAATATTTAGAGGTACACTTGAGACACTAATCACGTATCGAATTACATAGTTATTAGCATTAGCAACTGTAATCACGTCACGCTAATGACATCATATAATATTACAAGCGCCTACCTGCGCCCGCAGTGGGCATATAGAACACAGATACATCACCCTCCACGCCAGCCGCACAAGTTCGCCCGCTTGTCGCCGTGCGCACTACATTGATGGATCTGTACGCGTTTGATTGATTCACACTTGAACTGTGAGCTCGTGCGAGTAAGTTAGAGGTGGTTAATTATTGCTCTCTCTTCGTAAGCTCGGCGACTGTAATATTATTGCAATTTTATGTAAGAGACTCATAATCATCAAAGCCTGTACTTTGAAGTCCAGGGTCCGCTGAGACGTACGTTAGCTTCAGCGATCAGCAATCTTATATACACATATATACAAAAGTCGTATTAGTTACACTATTTATAAATCAATAACGGCTGTACCGATTTAGCTGAAAATATATAGGTGGGGATGTAGCTTAGAACAAGGAAATGGTCACAGGATGCCGTTCTACCGCGTTACCGTGTGACGTGGCATAAAACCTCAAAAAGACTACAAGTCACTATAAAACGTAGTATAACAAAAACGCATCTGACTTGGAATAACAAAACGCAAATGACAACTAAACGCAATTTTGTCTATGGTTAAGTATGGTGTTCTATATAAAAAAAAATATAAATTTTGACAAAAATCAATAATAAGTATTAGTCAGTCACTCGAAAAAATCTTTATCCACAATATGAATGTATGAAAATTGGTATTACACATGGGTTTGAGTTACAGAAGAGACCATATCTTAATACTCGTATATGCCGAACGTAACGTGGACGAAGTCGCGGCGAAAAGCTAGTTTAAATATAATGAATAAAACACCACCTTCTATTCCCGGACTTGACAGTCAAGCACGCACACACATACCATTGTCGGATCTACTATTTCGTCGCCAATGTGTAATTTCGTCAATGTAATTGTGAGTTACAAATGACAAGTATTTAGTGGACCCTCCCAGCATCGCCCAACATGCCGAGGCTCAGAGAAAACAAACAGATCGTTTACTTCCTGTCCTTTCTTATTATAGCTACAAGTGGTCAGATGGAGGGCTGCTCCGGAATGCGTCCCAATTTAATGGAGTGTGAGCGGAGGACCGGATGCCACACGGCGCGCGGAGGAGTGCTACACAATATATACTTCAACAGTGAATTTGCCACGAGCGCCACATTTTGTTCTTTACCTACTTCATGTGCAGACGAGTACCTATTTCGTAATCCTTGCAATTATACTTTTGAAAATATATTAATTCTTTTAGATTTTTTTACTACTAGCCTGGTATAGATCGCCCAGCCAGATTGGTAGCTTCTGTTAGCTATAATACATATATACATATAGTCATGCCTTTATCCCTGGAGGATTAGGCAGAGGTGAATTAATAACCACAATTCACTTATCATTGCATTCGGTCCCTTGTAATAGGGAGTATTCCGGGCGCTATTGTTGACTCAAGCACTGCATCTCTACCTGAGTGTGAGCTTTATATATCTGTCTGATGTTAAACAGCCCTACCACTTAGTCACCTTGTACGCCACCGCATGGGAAGAGATGGGGTCCGAAATTCTACTTGCCGGGAACTACGTAGCCACCCAGAAACACCTCAAAAAGACCTCTGGAGTTCCTAGTCAAATTTAATGAAATACACTATTAGCAGATTGTGTAATTCTCTATGTGCAGTTGTATAGAATACCGAACATTCACTCAGGAGTCTTTGCCAAATTTATTAGTAAATATCGCTATTTATTACAGAAATAAATGTCCTATTTGGTACGTTAAAACCACCATATGTACCTAGAGACCACAATATCCCAAGCCCCTACTAGTTAACATTGATTACGGTCCGATAAATTATTGGATTTCAAAAACTACCCGAACCAATTACAGAGCATAGCTAGCTTCGGGTTGAGGAAAATCACTTTGATATTGAAAGCTTACAGGAAATTGGTCGGTCGGGGAATCTCCTGTAACCGAAAAACTAATTATTTTTTACAATTTTGGCGCGTAGGTATGATAAAATACGTTTATTTCAGTGGCTTATTAAATATTTGTGTATTTTTACAACAATCAAATAAACCAATTGATTAGCCTATTAGGTACATTCCACCGCTGGACATAGGCCTCGCCCGATCCTACACCTTGCATCTCTATCTTAGCCACATTTTGAGGTCGTCCGTCTATCTTGCTGGGGTACGTCTCACACATCGTTTGCGAATTCGTGGTCTCTTTGTATCCATGCTCTTTAGTCTAGTAGTTCCCTTAAACAGAAAAGGCAAGTCAATATTTTCAGCGATAAAAGTACTTAAAGAATGAGGCTAGAACATTATTAAGTTATAATTTTAATGAAGGTTGGAGGAGGAAATATAAACAAAAATATTACGTGGAGCCATTTCCCAAAATGAATGTAACGCAAATTGTTATGTTTTCATTTCCTCCCAGGGATGACAGCGAGAGGAAAATGCTATTAAGTACAATTTTAGCGGAACGATGCAGAACCTGACAAGAAAATTATTACTGTATACTGACGTGGATAGTACTTTTAAACGTTCTAAAAAAAACTAAAGTAACATATTTCACTTACGTGATTGTGAATAGAACGTAGTTTCAAGGGTGTTGCCAACACATTTCTTTAGAATTCCTTAAAATCTGCCCAGCGTCACCCATAATCTATAGTGAAGGACCATTTTTTAGGCTTGTGAGCTGTCAAATACTCTCCAAGGCACATTGTTGACGGGACCCAACCATATTAATCATTTGTTATCAAGCCTACAGGCTCACTTTCTCTCAAGCTATTTATTACTGTATTGAAGAAATGGGAAAAGTTACCACTCACGATGCGATCTATGGCTGTTTCGATTTTATCGGGATCTCTCTGCCGGAACCACGCGGCTATTCCAAATCTAACTACTCGTTTATAAAACTCGTTTTGTTTTCTTGAAAGCTTCCATTAAAAAACAGTCTTTCTGTCTAGATATTGGGTAGTTTCTGATCTGATATCCGGCGCCTGTCAGTGGGGACTCTAAATACTCAGTTCAGAGTCCACTGATTGGCTTAGTAGAAGTTTGTGCAAAGTTAGTTTGGTCTAGTTTACTCTCAGTGTCGCCTAATTTTAGATTTGCAAGAGCTACCGAAACGCTCCGGAGTACCGGATCTAATTGATAAATTGATCTAGTACAAGAACTACTGTCGGTAGTCAGTAAGTTATTTTAACAAAGTTGTGAAGTCTACTCAAATTGCGGTTGGATTCTACTTGATATAATATGTTGGATATTTGTTACTCAATCATAATCAAACTGCTGAACGTATCTGGGTAAAATAGGTAATATGCACAATAGAAACGCGTGGCGTCTATGTTACTAGGTATTATAAAATTATTGTCAACACGTCATAGCATGCAAATTACGTTTTCCCGCAGCCAGAGGGTACAAGAAGGAAACTAGAATCACTTAAAACGAGATTTATTAAACTCATTTAATTTAATATAACTAGCCTAGAGATGAATGCACTCGATGTTGGAACTACGTTATACAAAACAAGTTTAAGCGAATGAGTTCGATGATGCGAACTACATTCTAACTACTACCACTAATTAAGTCTAGTGACCACGATCGATGCAAGAACAGAAGTGAATCGTTATTGTAATAAAGATTATATATCGGTTCGCATATTGATGCAATCGATTTACGATCACGCCAATATTCTGCTGACGGTGCGGCACGAGGCGGAGACACGGGGTCAATCGCTGCACGTGGTGCCGATTCGGCAACTCGTACTTGCTGTCTTCACAATTTAGTTCACTCAGTATAGCGTAACATGCGGGTTTGCGTATGCAATTTCTTGAGACGGTTGGTTCAGGCCTCGTGTCGTGGTTGAGGTACCGGCGAGATTGTATTCGTCGGCACAGATACATAACATGCACGGCGAGGCGTGTTTATTTACAGCAGTATCATAAACTTGTGCGCGATGCACCAGCGCCGCACGTGTTTAGTTAAACCATAAACGCGGGCGTTGATGACATCGTTGTTCACTCGTAAACTGTACTTATTGCATTGTTAAATTATATCTGCACGTATCGCTGAACCTTCACACGTGATGACGTCACCGTTGTAATGTATGTACTGTCTTATCGTACAATTTCAGCATATTATGTTGAAACGATAGCCTATTAGTACGATAAGTTTAGTGGGCAAATTCGTGAAACTATAAATAAACATCCATACATAAGTACATACATACATATACTCACGCCTTTGTCCCAAACTTCATGAGCTAAATAATTAATTAACTACATTAGTTGTAAGAGCCCGATGTCAAGTCCCACCCGACAAGCAGCATCCATTCATGAGCCAACAGCTGTGGACCTTCTATTATCTAGTGAAGTTTGATGAAATAATTTATTAGGTGCATTTTGTCAGATCCCTAAATGGTAACTAGGCACCATTGGAACAAAACAACACTATTTTAATCTAAGTTAAATAATTAGTAAGTACATAGTATCTTATCGTAGTAAGTTTACAAAATATAGTGTGATACATTTAATTTTAAATTACTACAAGTACCTAAGTAATCTAAACTGTGACGTGAATCTGTATTTCTGCGAGATCTCTCAAGACAGCTACGTTTTACGAGTTTTCTGTTTATTATTTTAGTGTTGTGACTGTATTACTCGTAAATTCGGGTGTAACATTTTAATCGTATGGAGATTATCTCTTCTCGTTACTTCTATAGTCAACGATGCTTGAATGTAACTTTCGTAACATTTAGCGTTACTTTTACCCTCTTTTTTTCGTGTTACTAAAAATGTTGCTCAGATGTTACTTTTGCGGTTTACTTCAGATGCGGTATGCATAATAGAGACAACGAATTTTTATTGTTTTTTGTTTATGATAATGAAAGCGAGAGTAACCCAGAAAGTAAATAAATGATAATTATTAATATCCATTTTATGTTTTATTAATCCTAACATATCCTAATCCTAATATCAATATAAGATAAAAAAAATACCACTTAGGTGGCAGACAAGCACTCGGCCCACCTGATGGGAAGTGGTTAGCGTGGCCTATGGACATGTGCAAATGATTAATTGTTTGTTTACTTAACCGTTGATTCTCACAATCGGTTTGAGTCACTCCAACCCTAGACAGCAACTGTCATAATGTACCTATTAAATTGTTTCAACTATAACAATATTTTAGTCAAATCATATTGAGAACTAGTACACTTTCGGAAACAGCCAATTTAATAAATTGTTTGTTCACGATATTGTTACGGTATCCACATAAACCCGTCACTTAAATGTAAAGCTTTTCTGTTGTAGCTCTAGCGCTCCAGAATTAGCGTGGACTGAAGTTGGAATGAAATCTACTCCTGTTCACTTGTTTGTCTATCATTCGTCAGGCATTTCGCCCGAGAAGGCATTTCGCGTTATCATTAAAATGGCTTTCAGTCCCACCTGGGAGAGGCGCTTTGAGACAATTTGTACGTACGTCATTAAAATATAACTTTGTATGTCAATACATGTTTAGTTGAAGAAAAATCTATTTTGTCGGTAATTTCGATTTATATAATTTGTTGTCCGATGTCTGTAATGTGGGCGGGAGCTCCATTCTATGTTTGTAGTTCTATGTAAACAATATCAACTATAAAGTAGATTCTCCAAGTTCATACTTTAGCTTCCACAAAGATACCATCCAACAAAACATATTTATGACAGTTCCATTCACAATAATTGCTCAAACAAAACTTTTAGTGTATTTGCACTTTAGACTTTTTGACAATATTTGTCACGTGTGTATATACGGCTAACATCTGTGTGGTCTGTTTTAAACTTAACAAAATCACGTGTATTACCAATCCGATTTTGTTAATTTTAAAACAGTCCCATTTAAGAACCAATGAAGATGAGATATTGTGCGTATAGTACTCGTATTAGGTTTGCGCCAGTTTTCCCCAGGGCAAGCATATATGTCATGTGTAATAAAATATGCCCTAAAGTTGCCATCCCCTCGGTTATTAAGGGTCGTGGCATAAAAAAAGTTTATGAGCCCATCAGCTAAAATTAAGTTGTGACCGATTACATTGAATGCGAGTGTGGCGGCCATTAGACCCGAGTGGACGATAACCAAATGATATTTAGATATCAGCAGAGTAGTCGGTAATATCTCACCAATTCAATGGAGTGAACAAAATTAACTATGTTCTTTAGTTGGAAAATTCAGATGAAAAAATTCAAAATCTTATTTTAGCTTTTGAACCGAAATTAACGTTAGTGTTATGTCACTACTTTTGTGAACAAGTAGGGCTAAGTATGTTTCTCTTAGGGTCGCCCGGCGGACGAACCGTCCGGCTACCAGCCCATTGTGTTGCTCGACGAAGTGGGCAAGCTCTCTGAAAGAGTTGTCGCCTCGTCACCTCTCTGGTAGGGGGCCGGACATGGTGGAGACCCAATACGGCTTCCGCCGGTGGCGGTCCACTGTGGATGCCATCACGCGCGTGAGGACTTTGGCGGAGGAGGCAGTAGCCCGGGGCGAGGTGACGTTGGCGGTGTCCTTGGACATCTCCAACGCGTTCAACACCTTGCCCTGGAGTTGCATCAGGGAGGCACTCGTGTACCACGGTGTGCCTCTCTACCTCCGCCGCATAGTCGGGGCGTACCTGACGGAGAGAGCCGTCATCTACCCAAGTGCGACTGGCGTCGGTCGGCGTGAGGATGTCGTGCGGTGTTCCACAGGGATCGGTTCTAGGGCCGCTCCTGTGGAACATCGGATACGACTGGGTGCTTCGCGGTGAGCTTGCGGACGACACGCCAGTGACGGCGAGCGGGGCTACATACCGCGAAGCGACCCTGAGGGCCACGACCGCGGTTTGCTCAAGTCGTGGAACGGATCCGGCGGCTGGGCCTTGAGGTGGCTCTGCATAAATCCGAGGCCATGTTCTTTGATGGACCTCGGCGCATGCCACCACCTGGTTCCAGTCTCACAGTGGGAGGCACTCTCATCGGCATCAAGCCCCAGATGAAATATCTGGGGCTCGTGCTCGACGGCCGGTGGGACTTCGGGAAGCACTTCCGAAGTCTGGGCCCCAAATTGGGGGGCACAGCCAACGTTCTGGCGCGGCTACTGCCCAACCTGAGGGGCCCAGAGGACTCCTGCAGGAGACTCCGAGATCCTGCGAGTGGTGGCGGAATGGGAGCTACCACTTGGGTGACCAGGCGCAGGGCGTGCCGTAGTAGCGGCGGTAAGATCCATCATGGGGGAGTGGCTAGAGAGGCCACACGGCAGCCTCTCGTATCGTCTGACGCAGATGATCACCGAGCACGGGTGCTTCGGAAAGTATCTGCGTCGAATGGAAAAAAAGCCAACGTCCGAGTGCCATCACTGCGACGCGAGCGAGTACTCGGGACCGCACACGCTCACCGAGTGTCCGGCGTGGGAGCTTGTGGCGTGGTGGTGGCCCTGGGAGTGAGGGTTCTCACGCTCTCCACCTTGCTCGCGGCGATGGTCCGCTGCGCGGATGCGTGGGCGGCGGCGCCTCCTTCTGCGAGCAAGTAATGCTCGTGAAGGAGGAGGCGGGGCGGGAGCGGCAGCGGGAGCGACGAAGGATCGCAAGCCAAGCTGCCCGTGTGCGAAGGCACCTCGGGCGTCGGAGGTCGATGAACAACCTCCGCCCCCCCATGAGCGCCGGCCTGGGGGTGACAGGTGGAGCCGCCTGTCACCCTGGCAGAAGCAGACTGCGGCGGTGGCGCGCCTGGCGCGCCTCCCCGTTTCCGGGGACGAGATGGGGACTCTGTAGCACTGTAGTCCCCACACCCGAGAAGAGGGCCAGATCGTGAGAGATGGCCCTGGGTCGGCCAGGGTGCGAGGGATATACCTGTCAACCTCACCTTCGGCAACCAAAACGACTCACAAGCGGCATGCGTTTTAGTCGATTCGGGTCCGACATAACCTCTCCCACCGGCTCCGGTGGAGAGGTATCCGTGGGGATTTTGCCCACGTAAAAAAAAAGTATGTTTCTCTTTTAGTCAGTAATAGACTAGAAAGTAAGGCTGGAAAGCCGACCTCAATTGAGTTGAGAAAAGGCTCAGAGACCGATGATAGTCACTAGAAGAAAAGTAAGGGGATAAAGATAAGAAAGGGACTTGCACAAATCTTGATAAAACCGTGAAGAATCCAGAAGGTGCATCAGTTGTGTGCGGGACCCTCAGTGCAAAAATACGTTTAAAACTGGAATCTACTACTACTTACTACTACTTAGTCTAACAAAACAATATATTCTAGGAAAAAGTGGCATACGACCACGGCTATCCTTGATATTTTTTTGTTTAATACTTTTTATAGCATCATTTTTCAGTAGTCGGGTTCCAGTTTTAAACTTAATTTTTATTTATATTATTTTGGGGTAAGTAATAGCTATTATATACACACATCAACAAAGTCTAGGGAACAAGGACATTTCTAGTTTTTATTTATAAACCCTTTCTTGTAATAGTGAGTGTTTTATATCAATAGAAGGGTATTTTTATACCGTTTTTAATTTTAATTTTAATAAAAACATTTTCATACCAATTTTTTTTTTTTTTAAGAAAGAGTTGAATAGTGCCAATATTGAGTATTACAACCTTCTATGATTAGGCACAAAAATAACGAGGTAGTAAGAAATACAGTAATTAACCGTACTTTAAACGTTTTTAATAATCCTCCTAAAGCATTAGCAACAGCTCGACAACGGCGTGGCATACTTAGTATGAGATTGTCAATCATCGTCTGTGGAATATGGCTCCATACACTGCGAAGGTGTAAAAAAAGTAGTTCTTCAGTGTTCAGATTTTCCAAAGTATCACTGAAAGCTCTTCTCCCAAGCAAATCCCAGGCATGCTCTATGGGATTGAGGTCGGCAGACTGAGCAGACCATTCCAACGTCGTCATATTGTGCTCGCTTAACGCATTGACCACTACCCTCGCGGTGTGTGACCGTGCATTATCTTGCATGAACATAAAATCTTGACCGAACTGCTGTCGATGAGGGATTACCATGGGGTGTATAACCTCCGGAATGTATTGGTTTGCATTCAAATTGCCCCGTATCCAAACGAGGTCGGTCCTTCCACCAAGGCGAATTCCAGCCCATACCATGATTGTTCCACCTTGGTAAGGATGAACTTCTTGCGGATTCTGGAGACGACTCCGACGTCCAGGAACTCGCCATATACGCACTCTTCTCGAATCAGGATGAAAACCGAAGCGAGATTCGTCGGAAAACAGAACCCGTGCCCATTGATGGTCGGTCCACTGAAAATGTGCGTTAGCCCACAATAAGCGACGACCTCGATTTCCACGTCGAAGAGCTGGAACCCTAAGCGGTCTGCGAGCATAAAGATTGGCTTCGTGTAGTCTTCCTCTGACAGTTTGATCGCTAATAACCACTTGATGCTGAGACTGGAGGCCTGCGACCAACTGACGAGCAGTAATCGTGGGTTGCCGCCTTGCGGAATTTTGCAAGAAACGATCTTGTCGCGGGGTAGTAACCCTATTTCGTCCCCTGTGACGTTCGGCAACATCCCCTGTAGACCTGTAGCGTGCCCATAATCTGCAAATTACGCTTGGTTGGGTGTTGACAGCATCCGCTACGTCGCGTTGAGTTCGTCCAGCTTGCAGCATACCAACAGCCCTTAACATCTCTTCGCGACTTAAATGACGACGTGACATGTCACAAAAATGCACAAACCATACGTAAAAGACGTATTATTGATAATAAACGTTATTTACAATAAAAAAAAAAAAAAATATTTTGCCTCAGAGAAACTGCACAATCAAACACTTTTAAAAGTTATCCCTCCATATTCGAAAATCATTACTTACTTAAATTTATTTTTAAATTTCGAACAACTTTGTAATCTACTTTATTCTATTTTTATTTATTTGCTGCCAGTTATTTGCAAAACAAGATTTACACGAAAAAAAAAATTGGGGTCATCTTGTTCCCTAGACTTTGTTGAGGTGTTTATTTGTAATGTGCTAATTAAGCCCTTTCAGATGATACCAAACACGGTATATTTATCTCATTTTTTTTTTTAACACAGTACTTTATGACCGCTACAGGGCGCTACATTAGATTCAGTGATACGTCATGTAGCCTATTATCAGTGGACGATCAAGACGTTTCTAATAATACCTCACTTGTCCAGTTCTAATTAGTAGTTCAGACGCTATAAGGGAACAGATGAACGTACATGTATACATACATACATTCATAGCCTGTCAAAATTATAACCCTCCTTTGGTTTTGCCATAGTCGAGTAAAAACACAACTCGCACTAGACATTTTAATCAAAGCAGATTATTTATCACTTTCTTAGAAAAATATCACTAAATTAACTGCATAAATACGATTATTTTTCTTCAAGATCAACACAGCTAAGGCACATTAGCAGATAACACTTTTGCTGCAACGTAGATGAAACATTGTTCTTTCGAGAACTTATAATCCAGACAAAATAAAGATTTGAGCTTGCATAAATTCGCAAATTATGCAAGCTTACCATTTAATTTCTTCTACATTGACTGGATTATTAACGTAGTACCAGCTTGTTCAGAGTGACGTTTAAGTGAGGCATTTAAGTATCAGGTCGTCAGTCGCGAGCCACTAAGTGCGTCATCTAGCTCAGCCGCGGCCGCTGCCAACTATAACGTAGTGCGTGTCGAGAGCGCGACAAATGGCGCCGTATCTATCACGTCGGCGACTCATCGCCTATCGCGTCTCCTGGAGCATTCGGCCGCCGAGCTTGGCGCACTTATTTGCGTAGAGAAAACGTGACAGGGATCAGTTACCTGAGCATTTGGTTTTTAGGTTTGTTGAGCTTTACACGATCGGTTGTGTAAAAATAAGTCTATTTATGTTACTAAATTAATATTTAAAGTTTTACACAAACTTTTGTTTTAAATTTTGTAATGAAAATGAAAATGAAATTTTAAATAAATTATACCATCCAATTCATAAAACTATTTGAAATGAACAATGTTTGTTAATCTAAACATAACCAACTTTATTGTATAGTCTTAAACAAATAAAAGTTTAAAATTATTACAAAAGTTAGGTGTTTAATTATAAAACTCGTGTACAGTTGAGAATATATTGTAATGGCTTGAGGTTAAAAGTTTAATAATGCAGGGTGAAAGAGTTCGTTGATCCCATCGCCAGGATTTCTAAAGCAAAGAAATCAATGCGCTTCCATTTGCCAACCCGGGCCCTTACACTAACGATGTGCACCTACTCGTGACACAGGCCATTTAGTGTAGCTGGAAGGCATACGAGTAGTTTCGGTTAATAATACTGTTCTCATAAAAAATGTTTGCAATAGATAAAAGTACCTATGTATAGATCTCCAGTTCCCCTGCGCCTATTAGGTTCACAACTTCACAATGGCTGCGGTAGGTGTTCTGATTCCGCGTTTATATTGTGCGCACGTACACGCGTCTTCCAGTTGCCACTGATTACGATTACATAAATACATTGTAAGTCGTTTTAGGTGGTAAACATTTTGCTCCGAAGGAGGTTTACGTGACCTCCGTATTATACTGGTGATTGGTGAATATGTGTGTTAGAAGTACTTATTCATCTGAATGTATTTACTCTATTATGAAAATAGTCCTCGCCCAAAGTTACATTAGTAATATTACCCAACACGGGTGGGTTGCCGCGACGACTATGAATAACATAAGTAATTAGCGCGCTAATTGAATCGGAGCTACCTCGTATTGCGAACACGCGAGGACGAACTGTACAACATGTCGCTGAATGCCGCGCGGCCAAGCTTATTAATATAAAGATAGAAGCATTTCTTTATAGGAGGTGAAGTCGATATGTATTAATATCTACAGTACATTAAATGTAAGAGTATTTTATTAGGAAACTTAATCAAAACATTCTTTTAAACTAACTTTCAACTACGCACAAAGTGCATTGGATTTCTTTTATATTTTTATATTTAGCAGAAAACTGTAATTGATTTTTAATTCGAGCATCACGCACAATCAATCACGCGTGAAGCTGGGGGCAATAGTGAACGTCATTATGTCCATACGTACAACGTACATGGCTATACGTCAAATTGATATAGCCCGATCGATCTTTGCACACTTACGGTAATATCATGACAACACATGTGCGTGGGAATGATGTTAGTCATCTACTTACCGATATGATATCGACGTAAACAACTTTAGGAAATAATTTTCCTTGAGGTAACACATAGTGACGTCACATAATATACAATATTTTGAGCACATTTATTTGCAAATGGAGTGTGGTATCACCTGGCTAAACTTTCGTGCGTGCTACTGCAGCTACCGCATCAACGCGCAGCATGCAGTAACCGTAGACGATGTCGTGGCCATGGCTATAGCTGCTGCCGTAGCCGTCACTGTATTCATTAATGTTGTATAATGTAATAGGTGCATTCTGCGTGCATATTTTTCAGTGCGTGCGATTATTTTTAACTATCACGACATTCGGTGTAGTAATGAAGGTGAGTCTGGATAGTAGGAGCATTACTGGCACACCGTAAGAAGATATAAGTCAGTCGGTAGGCGGTAAATCGCCGCCAGCAGTTCCCGAAGCAGCCGCCGGGAAGCGCTACTTACCACCACCTCGCGCTCCGAGTGGCGCGTTTGTCACGCGCGCTAAGTGGCTCGCGCCGCACTCCGCTGCAATAACTTTGACGTCGGTCGTTAACTTATCGAGATATGGCCGCTCTTTGTTTGGGAACATACCTGGCACTACCCCACTTAAGCGGTTTTATACTACTTAAGTTGTAAGTACAGTGGAACATTCATCTGAAACTTAAACGACGTTAGGTATCATGAAGTTACTTCGAATTTATTTTGGTTGGATTAGAACGAATTTATTGTGACGTGTTCGATGTAAAGTATATTACCATTCTAACTGGGAAAATTATGGCTTTGTCACTATCTGGCATTCGAAATAAACTAAAGTGACAAACTAGACAGGAGCCAGGAGCTGAAAAGGTGGAACGCTCTAACCTTGTTGATGCGAATGGCATTCATTTGTAACTTGGATTAGATGTGTTAGCGCCACGATAGAAATAGAACAGTACTTAATTCATGTGATTATATAAATATACTATAAAAACTATAATAATTTAAATACGTGGATTTTGTCACGTTAATAAAACATTATTGATTATGATTAATTAATAATTGCATTGATATTAACAAATGTCGATATATGTATATAATTTTATGAGTTGGCAACATGTAAAACGGTACGCGCGATGCGCGGGAAGGAGAAATAGAGGTTTATATACGAGGGCTTTGTTGACAAGTTGGTTTAACATTTCAAAAAGAATAAATTGTTGTATTCTCAATACTGTAGTTTTTCTGGGTTGGAGACATCGATCCTTCAGCTCAGAAGTGGGATTAACCAGGCCCACAGCATCTTTTGTGAAAGAATTTTTTTTTTTCTTCCTCTTCCCTTGGTGTGATGATTTGTTATCTTATTTCTTCATAAGAAATATCATTTAATTACGAATGGAGGGAATCTTCACGCCGCCTATAGTGATGAATACCGTATCACGATCGAGAAGAAGAAAATGTCGTAGTAAAGATCGTGTGTTGCGAGCGGAGAAACATCGTAAGAGGCAATGTTCCAGCTATAGATATTTTTCGGAGATGAGCGTTAGTAGTGATACGAGTCGGATAAGTTATTCTTCTAAGCGACGGAAGTGTCGTTCTCGTGAGCGTCGTAGTAGTAACTTACGCGAGGGACGAAGTAAGCGTGTACGTGAGGATTCAATCAGCCATTCTTATGAACGGAGAAGCAGCTCTAGATATCTCAGACGAAGACATAGAAGCAGTAGTTCTCGAGACATCCGGAGTACAACACGTATGGGTCGGAGCGTTCACCGCCGGGTTCGTCGAAAAAGCCGTAGTCCCGAGAAGCGCAGCAGTCGATGCCGAAGCCGACGTCGTCGTGACCGCACTTCACAAGAAATGCAGCGGAATAGTCGAAGGTACAGTAACACTTCGAGTGAGGAGCATAGCTTTAGGCAGCCTTCGCGCCACTGTCAGGTACGTCATTCCACAAGTAACAATGATAATTCGGCATTAATATCTGAGTTAGTTAAGTCAATAGTTAATAGTCGACCAGAAAGCAATAAATTCCCTATGCTTGGTAATGTTATACCAGAATTTGACCCAATGATCAAGGGCCAAACTATTCACACTTGGCTCAATAAAGTTGAAGAGTGTTCTAAGTTATATAAATGGGGTGATGATCAAGTAATCCACTACGCGTTACCTAAGTTGTCAGGTGTTGCGAAGACTTGGTATCAGAATTTACTTACCATGTCTTTTACATGGGCCGAATGGAAAACTAAACTTACGGAAACTTTTCCTAGTACCGAAGATTATGCGGAGTTGTTAACAGAAATGCTGAGTAAACGCGTTAAATATAACGAATCACTAGAGCTATATTATTATGATAAAATTAATTTACTAAACAGGTGTCAGATAGTAGGTAAGCGAGCAGTTGACTGTTTGCTTCATGGTATCGAAGATAGATCTTTAAGACTAGGTGCTAAGGCTTCAAAGTATCAGGAGCCAGAGCAAGTACTCGAATATTTCCAGTCCAGTAAACAGCAATCACGGGATTTGGAAAAAGCAAAAATGTTTACTGATAAACGTACACCTTCGACTATTGGCAGCAACACTCATAAGTCCTCTAACAGCGATACTAAAACGAGACAGTCGGGTAACTCCGTGGTATGTTATAACTGTAATGAGCCGGGCCATTTTAGTTTTAAATGCACTAAGAAAATCTTAAAGTGTACGGTCTGTAATCGATTAGGACATACAACTATCAATTGTTCAAGACTACCCTCTGATAATCTTAAAAAAGTGGATAAGGCTAGTGAAAATAATGTAATGCGCATCGAAACGAAATATATAAACGATTGTAAGTATATGGTACCGTTAAAAATAAATGGACAATCTCTAACCGGATTTGTAGACCTAGGTAGCCAATGTACTTTATTACGCTTCAGCGATGCGCAACGTCTAGGAATTTCGTTTGAAACCCATGATCGTTTACCAGTTATGAGGGGTATTGGGAATAGTATAGTGGTTCCTTTAGGAGTAGCGACTGTCAATATCGAAATACAAAGTATCCTGGAACAAGTCGAAGTATTTGTAGTTAGTGACGAGGTTATTAAGTATTCGGTGTTAATAGGTCATAGTTTTACTGAAAGGCCTAATATAACTATAACGAAAACTAAGGAGGGTCTTTTTTTGAAAAGGACACAGTAAGGAAAATTGAATTAATGTTAAGTGAGGACGCTAAATTAATACCCTTGGCTATGTGTGTAGTGCAAGTGATGTGTGCTGATACGTACACGGGACCCATTTATGTACCTGGCTCATTACGGGGTCAACCAAATCATGAATTTTATCTATTGCCAGGCGAATATGATATTTCCAAAGGACAGGGTTCTTTACTGATACAAAATGTGTCAGACAAATTAACATACTTAAAAAAGGGTACACTATTGATGCGAATTCGTCCTGTCACGCATGTTATGAATGTAAGTACCGTAAATGTAGAAAATGATGAGTCCACTGAAGTTATTAACTTTGATAAGTCCTTGACAGCTGATGAGTTTGAACAGTTGAAATACCTTCTAAAACAGTACAAAGGTTGTTTCTCCAGTAGTTTGAAAGACCTGGGGTTTACAAACATGGTAGAGATGGTAATTGAACTTGAGGATAGTCGACCAGTTGTGTATCGTCCTTATAGATTATCGTTTTCCGAAAGAGACTTGGTGCAATCAATGGTGCAGGAGATGATCGAGTCGGGCATAGTCTGTGAGTCGAAATCACCATACGCTAGTCCTGTCTTATTAGTTAAGAAAAAGACTGGCGAGAAAAGGCTGTGTGTGGACTACAGAGCCCTTAACAACAAAACGAAACGAGAACGTTATCCCTTGCCATTGATCGACGACCAATTGGATAGATTGGCAGGAAATTCACTGTTTATAACACTTGACTGCGCATCAGGTTATTACCAAATTCCAATAGCGGAGGAATCACAGGAAAAGACCGCGTTTGTAACACCTGATGGTCAATATCAGTTCAAACGTATGCCCTTTGGATTGGCCAACGCGCCCTCAGTTTTCCAGAGGGTGATCAATAAAATTCTTCCCAAATCTAAAGTAGATTTTGCTCTAATATTCATGGATGATATATTAATACCCGCTAAATCATTCCAAGAGGGTCTGTCCAGACTAGAACAGGTTCTAAAGCTTTTATTAGAAGCAGGATTAACTCTGAAAATGAGTAAATGTTATTTCTTTTATAAGGAGATTGATTTTCTTGGTTTTGAGGTAAATGGCAGTGGTATTAAGCCAGGGGAGCGTAAGACTACTGCTATATCGAATTTTCCTGAACCTCAAAACGTACATGATATAAGACGATTTATCGGACTAGCTGGTTTTTTTAGACGTTTTGTAAAGGACTTCGCGCTCATTGCACGACCGCTGACAGATTTGTTACGGTCCAACTTTGAGTGGAAATGGGGTGAAAATCACAAACATGCTTTTCAATCACTTAAACAAAAGCTTGTTGAACGACCCATTTTAGCCTTGTATGATGCCACTCTAGAAACTGAACTGCACACGGACGCGTGTAAATTAGGCGTTGCGGGAATACTAATGCAAAGGCAGTTTGATGGTTCCCTTAGACCAGTTGTTTACTACAGTCGAAAAACGACTGGTGACGAACAAAAGTTACACTCGTTTGAATTAGAGACTTTGGCAGTTATTGCTTCACTAAAACGGTTTAGGGTTTACTTATTAGGTATAAAATTTAGAATTATAACCGATTGTAATGCTCTAAGAACTACTTTGACTAAGCGGGACCTGGTACCCCGAATTTCTCGGTGGTGGATACAGCTGCAGGAGTACGACTGCGAGATTGAGTACCGCGCGGGAAGCCGCATGAGTCATGTAGATGCACTTAGTCGTGCTCCTGTAACTGATCCCTTACCCGGTGACGAAGACTGTCCGGCACTAGATGTACTAAACGTTGAGTTAAAAGATTGGATTTCTACGGTGCAAGGAAATGATGACGAAATTAAGAGAATTAAGGAAGTTTTGCAGGATCCAGAAACTAAACGAGTTGCTGGTATTCATAAAGATTATATGTTAAAGGGCGGGTACGTCTATAAAATTTTGGAAAATGGTATACGATGGGTAGTACCACGCGCAATGCGATGGCAGGTTCTTAGGATGAATCATGATGACGTAGGTCATTTTGGTTTTGATAAAACTTTCAGTCGCTTACAAAGCGTATTATGGTTCCCGAAAATGCGTCGGTTTACAAAAAAATATGTGTCCGCGTGTATCGAATGTGCTCATCATAAAACCCCCGGGGGTCGTAAGGAAGGGATGTTGCATCCCATTCCCAAGCTTGAAGTACCATTCCACACGTTACATGCCGATCACTTGGGCCCCTTCGTTCGTTCCAGAAGAGGCAATACATATATTTTGGTAATAATTGATGCTTTTACAAAATATATTAATATTCGACCGGTGAGAGATACTAAAAGTACCACAGCAATTAGAGTTCTAAAGGAACATATTAGTTTTTTTGGTACACCATCTCGATTAATAACTGATCGCGGCACTTGCTTTACTAGTGCAAAATTTAAAACTTTTGTGACCCTTTCAGGCATTAAACATATACTCAATGCGGTAGCAACTCCTAGAGCGAACGGACAGGTAGAACGCTTCAACCGAACCATTTTAGATGCATTAAGTACCAAATGCCATGGTAAAAATGATAATTTGTGGGACGATTATGTAGGTGACATTCAATTAGGCTTAAATACTACAATCAACAAGACCACTGGTAAGACTCCTTCGGACCTATTATTTGGGTGCAGGTTAGTTAGTACTTCGGAAAACATATTGAACGACGTAGTGGTAGAGGTTACTGAACGTATAACGGGGGAAAATTTAGATAAAATAAGAAAGGAAACGCAGAACCGCATAGAAGACCAACAGCGTAAGTCAAAAGAAAAGTTTGACAGCCGCAGAAAAGCAGGTACAAGGTATAATATAGGTGACTTAGTTAGGGTACAGAGAATGATACACGATAAGGAACACACAGGTATTTCAAAGAAATTAGTACCCAAGTTTAACGGACCCTACCGTATAGTAAAGATTTTGGATAATGATAGGTTCTTAATCGAAGACACACCCTTAACCCGAAAGGGAAATAAGAAATATGAAAATGTTGTAGCGTTAGATAAAATACATCCTTGGCTAGCATTTAAAAGTATTGTAAGCGAGTCCAGTGACAGTGATAATAATAGCATTAGCGATTCGGATGGAATGGAATCCGCTAATTAAACTAAAAATTTTATAATCAAATAATTATAACTTTTGATACCGTGATTAGACTTTATAAATAAATTACCTACATAAGTAAACATAACAGGGATTAAACTGAATTGAATTGTTTATAATATGTTATATTGATTTTAAGGGAAACACAGGCTATGAGCGAGCGAGAAGGAATAGATAGCCGCAGATCATAGCACACCGTGTCAGCACGGGTTATGAGCCAAGATCTAAGTCATAGATTGTAGCAGACTGTGCGTATTAACGAACAGAATTATTATTTGAGTTAAGGCTATGAGCGTTCAGTGCTGAGGCGTAGATGGTCGTAGATCATAGCAGACTGTGTTTGCGGGTACTCCGTAACATGGGCTATGAGCGACCAGCGCTTAGGCATAGATGACCGTTGATCATAGTAGACTGAACAGGATATTGTGTGGTGTGAGTGCATGAGCTATGAGCGACCAGCGTTTGTAATAACGTAGATGGCCGTAGATCATAGTAGATCATGAACTTACAATACACAGGTAATAGAATAAGAATAATTTTATCATTTAGTTGGTATAAAATATTTTGTAAAACTTTTCTTATATAGAGTTCTTTATCTGATAATGTTAACAGAACTAGAAACTATAGGACTTATTGAACTTTATCTAATAATATGTGCATTGCAATGTATAATTTGTGTTTAATGTATTGTATAATGTGTTTTTTTTTATCTCTTCATCATTGTATGCATGATGCAATAACGTGAGAGGACTCACTAAAATAAGGATGGCCGAGCTGTTAGCGCCACGATAGAAATAGAACAGTACTTAATTCATGTGATTATATAAATATACTATAAAAACTATAATAATTTAAATACGTGGATTTTGTCACGTTAATAAAACATTATTGATTATGATTAATTAATAATTGCATTGATATTAACAAATGTCGATATATGTATATAATTTTATGAGTTGGCAACATGTAAAACGGTACGCGCGATGCGCGGGAAGGAGAAATAGAGGTTTATATACGAGGGCTTTGTTGACAAGTTGGTTTAACATTTCAAAAAGAATAAATTGTTGTATTCTCAATACTGTAGTTTTTCTGGGTTGGAGACATCGATCCTTCAGATGTGACGTGACAAATTCGCGGGTCTACTAGTACTATGACGTTCCAGTACGTTCCCAGCCGTTCTCTCTTGCTTTTCAGCTCAGCAATCTAATGATTAAGTTTGGTATATTAGTATTCAAAATGATATTATAGTTTCGATGTTCCACTTCCACTATGCGTCTACTAGTCTTGTGAATAACTTTATACTTCAAGGCATAAGACGAGCACCTTAGATGGATTGCACCATTAATAAACCGATCAACGAAATTGAGTTTTCACATTTTTTTATGCCACATAGGCCTTTTAATCAATGAAAATCATTAAGTAAAATTTCGCAGTTGTCGTGATATCATTGAGAATCCCACTCTTATTCTCCCCTTCACCAGAGCTGCTGCAAAGCCATCGAAATATCCTGTGTAGCGTACAAATGAGACATAGTAAATAGCAAAATAATCCGTTTACATTAGCTTTACTTTGCATTGTTCAAATGAAACATTAACCGATATCAGATTTCAAGTGCTGTTTGGTTTGTGAGTTCAGTTGGAATCATTTGTTACATAATTAATAACGAACCAAACTACATTGCGTCATGGAAAATGGACGAGCACGTGCCTTTTGTATTACTATGGGCGCAATGAAATAGCAAACGCTTTAATATTCATTGTAATTGTAATAATTAATTGTCAGTCGCAATACACAACGTGCGGGTGTTCATGTATTGACATGTATCATGTATTAATAAGTTTTTACAGTGGTGCTAGTATGGCGTCATGGTATAGTGGGGCACGCACTTATTCACATTATGTATATAAATCTAATGTGAACATTACATGCAAAGCTAGCTGAGGCCCTCAGCGTCTAAGTGGACACGAATCTGCAAACAGTGCGGTGTATTTGAGGTATTGTAGCGTAAGAAGTAATGCAAATGACGAAACAGAAAATATAGCAAAGTCACTCTTGAGCACGTGGTATGAATGAGTACTGAACGAATGGTAAGTCGAGTAGGTATACAACGCATGTTTTTCACTGGCTGTTTGTAGTCAAGGTAAGTAGTACTATTATACACACATCAACAAAGTCTAGGGAACAAGGACATTTCTAGTTTTTATTTAAAAACCCTTTCTTGTAATAGTGAGTGTTTTATATCAATAGAAGGGTATTTTTATACCGTTTTTAATTTTAATTTTAATAAAAACATTTTCATACCAAATTTTTTTTTTTTTAAGAAAGAATTGAATAGTGCCAATATTGAGTATTACAACCTTCTATGATTAGGCACAAAAATAACGAGGTAGTAAGAAATACAGTAATTAACCGTACTTTAAACGTTTTTAATAATCTGTAGGACCTCCTAAAGCATTAGCAAGAGCTCGACAACGGCGTGGCATACTTAGTATGAGATTGTCAATCATCGTCTGTGGAATATGGCTCCATACACTGCGAAGGTGTAAAAAAAGTTGTTCTTCAGTGTTCAGATTTTCCAAAGAATCACTGAAAGCTCTTCTCCCAAGCAAATCCCAGGCATGCTCTATGGGATTGAGGTCGGCAGACTGAGCAGGCCATTCCAACGTCGTCATATTGTGCTCGCTTAACGCATTGACCACTACCCTCGCGGTGTGTGACCGTGCATTATCTTGCATGAACATAAAATCTTGACCGAACTGCTGTCGATGAGGGATTACCATGGGGTGTATAACCTCCTGAATGTATTGGTTTGCATTCAAATTGCCCCGTATCCAAACGAGGTCGGTCTTTCCACCAAGGCTAATTCCAACCCATACCATGATTGTTCCACCTTGGTAAGGATGAAGTTCTTGCGGATTCTGGAGACGACTCCGACGTCCAGGAACTCGCCATATACGCACTCTTCTCGAATCAGGATGAAAACCGAAGCAAGATTCGTCGGAAAACAGAACCCGTGCCCATTGATGGTCGGTCCACTGTAAATGTGCGTTAGCCTACAATAAGCGACGACCTCGATTTCCACGTCGAAGAGCTGGAACCCTAAGGGGTCTGCGAGCATAAAGATTGGCTTCGTGTAGTCTTGTTCTGACAGTTTGATCGCTAATAACCACTTGATGCTGAGACTGGAGGCCTGCGACCAACTGACGAGCAGTAATCGTGGGTTGCCGCCTTGCGGAATTTGGCAAGAAACGATCTTGTCGCGGGGTAGTAACCCTATTTCGTCCCCTGTGATGTTCGGCAACATCCCCTGTAGACCTGTAGCGTGCCCATAATCTGCAAATTACGCTTGGTTGGGTGTTGACAGCATCCGCTACGTCGCGTTGAGTTCGTCCAGCTTGCAGCATACCAACAGCCCTTAACATCTCTTCGCGACTTAAATGACGACGTGACATGATGACTACAGTCACAAAAATGCACAAACCATACGTAAAAGACGTATTATTGATAATAAACGTTATTTACAATCAAAAAAAATATTTTTTATTTTGCCTCAGAGAAACTGCACAATCAAACACTTTTAAAAGTTTTCCCTCCATATTCGAAAATCATTACTTATTTAAATTTATTTACAAATTTCGAACAACTCTGTAATCTACTTTATTCTATTTTTATTTATTTGCTGCCAGTTATTTGCAAAACAAGATTTACACGAAAAAAAATAATTGGGGTCATCTTGTTCCCTAGACTTTGTTGAGGTGTTTATATTCTGCAGTCAAGGCGCCTCAGAGCCTACTAGCTCTTAGCGACCTATCTGCATATGAAGGGCGACCCGGGCTTTCCTGTATATATTCTGTCCGATCCCGATTGTTATCAAAAATCGATTCACTATAATCGTGGCATTTCTAACTGGTTTAATTAAATCAGAAAATGCCTATACCTTATTCGATGTAGCGATCAAGTGCGCTATATCTACTTAGTACAAAATATAACAAATTGAATAAGACGATTCGTTGCGAAAGTCCATTCTAAATTAATTTGTAAGCCTAAGACTTACAAAAAGCCTCAGGCTGTGGGGTCTGGAAACTGTAAAACGTGACAGGAATGTTTTCGAACGAATACAATACTGTACAATGAAAACAAATTTACTTTAAACTTAAATTGTAAAAGCCAGCAAGCACCATGGGACGTTACAAGCATTATAAGCATATTTACTAGAAAACAATGTGAACTCATATAACATGAAAATAAAAACTTAAAACCAATTGACGTTCAATCTTCATTGTTTGAACAAACCAGACGTGTTTGAGTAATTCAGTTCGCAAGTGGTCTCCAGGCACGACTCCGCCGCGGGCGCAAACCCGAGAGTGTTGGCTGTCTGATATTAAAATAAATGAAACATTTATTTCCTTTTTCTTTCATGTTAGAAACGATTCGTGAACAAATTATAAGCAACAACAACAAAACAACTTATATAATACTAGCGACCCGCCCCGGCTTCGCACGGGTGCAATGCTGATACTAAATTAAATACACTACAGAAAAACTATGAACGTTGTATATAAAAACATAGCGGCCCGCTCCGACTTTGCACGGGCATATAATATATATGCCTATGTCACTCAATGAAAACATGATTAAAATCGATCCAGTATTTTTGATTCATTCATTACTGCCCTTGGCCTGCACGCATTAAATTTGGAGTAAAACAATTCCTCTTTCCCTATACTTACTATGAAGATTTCCTGCTATCTTTGGAATATCTAAATTCATACAATTTTTATTACATTACACATTTTTACTTATTTACTTTTTACATTTTTACCTAGGTATTTATTTTATTTTTACAACAATTAATATATTACAGGATGTCTTTATACACAACGTTCACAGCTTTCTTGTCATTAGACAATACAAACATGTTTTCTCTTGAGGTTACACTTGAAAGAGCGACATTCAGTTGGCCATGTGAAAAACAGTCAACGCTCAAATCTAAGCCTGCAACGTTGAAGGTTTGACCTTGCGATTTATTAATGGTCATTGCAAAAGATGTCTTTACCGGAAAATGTAAACGTTTAAATTGGAAGGGTAAATCCGATGGTATCAGAGGGATTCGGGGAATCAATACATCTTCTCCGGTACCACATCCTGTGAGTATTGTGCACTCTATTATGAAAGTTTTCAGTGATTTTATCAGCAAACGCGTGCCATTGCAAAGTTTAGGTGGATTCAGGTTTCTTAATAAAATAACAGGACAACCTACTTTCAACACCATTTTGTGAGGAGAGAGTCCAGACGGGTTCAAAGAGTTTAGAAACTCTGTAGGAAAATGAACAGCTTCTTCCAAATCGAGAACAGTATCCACCGAGTAGTATATTTTCGTCGGCGCATCAATCTTTGAAAGAATCAAGTTATTTACCTTATCTACTTGTTCATTAGTTGGTGACAGAATCGCTCTTTCTTTAAACCAAGATATTGTCTTGTAACTTATGTCATCAATGTCAGGATAGACTTTGTTGACTAACTCTTGGATGTTGTCTATCAAAACACAAAGGTTTTCAAGGTTAATCCTTCCCTCACTTTGTGTTAATTCTCCATTGCCAACTTTTAGCAGCATCTCTGGAAATAGCCTGTTCTCACGTGAAGATGACGAAACCCCTCATATTAGTTTTAAGCTCTAATTTATTGACATGTGGCCAAAGGTTTGATCTTTTTAGGGAAGCATTTATTTCGTCAGCACGTGTTCCTCGAGTCACAACTGGTAGGATTTGTCGAAAATCTGCTGAAAACAGAATTGTACATCCACCCATAGGTGAATTTTTGTTGCGCAAATCGCGCATTGTCCTATCCAGTGCTTCCACAGACGACTTGTTTGACATGGTAGCTTCGTCCCAGACTATTAATGAGCAGTCACGCATCAATTTTCCTGTATTGCTCTGTTTAGAAACACTACAGACGCTGATATTGTCATCGGTGGCGATTTTCAGCGGGAGCTTGAATGTAGAGTGTGCGGTTCGACCTCCTTCTAAAAGCGTAGCGGCAATGCCGGATGACGCAACAGCTAACGCAATTTTCCGGTAGATCTCACTTTTTTTAAAAGCAGATTGATTAAAAATGTTTTTCCTGTACCTCCTGGGGCATCAAGGAAAAACAATTTCCCCTCATTGTTATCAATTGTTGATAGTAATGCAGTGAATACTTTTTTCTGATCGATGTTTAATCGTGGCTCATCTTGAGCTATATTTTGTAAAAGTCTTGTTTGATCGTATGATATTTCTCTTGTGTATTCGGCACTGTTAGTTAAATCTGAGTTAGTAGTATTAGCTCGCATCGGCAGCCCAAAATCCTTGATCGATTTACCTGAAAGTAATTGCAGTACTTTATTCAATTCAAATAATGTTTCGTCAAATATGTGTTGATCATATTGTATATCATCTGAGTTTAACTCTCGCCGTCGTCGATTCAGAATATCACTGGCTATGTTTTCTTGAAATTTATTCCATATATTAACAGAATCAGTTACTTGACAAAACGCTACTATGACAGCAAATAAATATCTTAATGATGTAGCTGAACTACAAACAGCGGCTTCTGATAATGTATTTTCCCAGTGAGAATCATCTTCCAAGAGCCCCATAGTTTTGCATGCTGCTTGATAAGTATTGTAAACAACACCTTGTACAGTTCTTAGGCGTGCAAAGGTTGTCGGGCCTTTTACAATATGCAGTAACATTCTCAGATAAAAGCATTCACTGTTGTTGGGATGAATCGTGTAGACTCTGCCAAGAGCATCCGTTTTTTTACTCCGGGGAAACCATCAACCGCAGTACCTTGTTTTCGCCGTTGAAAAGTTTTAGAACTCTGGTTCCATGTATAGTAACTTGGAACTCTGTCATATGTCAGTGTTTTCGCGAAATCATCTTGAGCACATAACTTGAAAAATGCTGTCAATGTTGTATCCCGCGGATTATTAACAACTTCTTGTATATTGTTCTCCATGAAATATACCCTTTGTCCATTTTCTAAATGAACTGCAAGGTGGACAATTGTGGGAGCCCGGTCGTGCACTTCGAATGATAATATCCTCCATACAGCTTCAGAGCTGCAGATGTAACGTCCAGACTGATATTTTTCCACTTCATTTGGTGATTGTATGCTGAAAGTGGCTTGATCACTACCTTTATTAATGTACTTAGTAACATATTGGATTGACTTTATCGAATTGCACAACTCTACGTTGATGTGGGCATCAAAAATTTTCAAAAGGAGCCGATTATAGGGAACGATCCATCGGTTATCAATATCACGGTTTCGGACGGTAGCACTTTTCCCGCCTTGTTCTGGCGATCGTCGACCATATTTGGGATATCCGTCATCGCTAGTGATTGTTTGAGTTTGGAATGACTTCGGAAATTTTATGCTGCATTTAGAATCTCGCATACATGGAGAATTCGGATTTAAAGTCCCGCAAGGGCCGTGTACCATGTTTTTCTTTACGATTTCGTACAGGATAGGATCTTCATCTTTATCCGGCAACTCAGCTGAAATGACCTTGTCAATTTGGTTTGGTCTAATTTTGTTCACTAACCACACCAGCAGGTGCACATGTGGCAACCCACGTTTTTGCTATTCTATTGTGTACATATGACAGCGCGGGGGATCGAATACATGAGACTTGTTAATGAGGTGCAGGAGTTTCTGTACTTTTAAATGGAAGACTCTGTTAACTATATCATATCTGTCTTGTGGACTTAAATTAGTGTCAATATTTTCTTTAATTTCCGGCCAATTTGGGTTACATGTTGCAGTTATAAATAAATCAGGTTTGCCGTAATTTCTGACGTAAGTCATGGCGTCTTGCGATTTTTCGTGTAAATATCGAGGTCCACCTGTGAATGATGAAGGTAGTATAACTAACTGACCAATGCCGTTGACATGTTCTGATAGTTGTAAACCTAGTTTCATTGGACTACAGATTTTGACATTGCCATCTATATATATTTTGGAAACCGTGTTGTTCGTGAGGAAAAATATGCAGCTTTATAGAAATCTTAATAGTAAAAGACATAACATGAAGATATGTCTTCCAGCTAATGCAACCACATATCTTAACAGTAGTGTGTTCTGCATGGCTCCAAGGCTTTACAACCGACTACCAGTTTCTATTTTGCATATCACAAACATAAATGAATTTAAACGTAGCCTTAAGAACCTTTTGCTGGAGAAATGTTATTATTCTGTTGAAGAGTACATAAATGACAAGTCATTGAAATAGATAAAATTGGTGTTTCACTGAAATTAAATTAATTGAGTTTACTAAATTGAACACGGATATCATTTGTTACTATCTGGTGGCGCTTGGCCACGTGCGGTAATGGACTGTATTGCGGGAAGTAGCTAACTGTTCCATTGACGCTTTACACACAAAAGACAGGTGGTCGGGTTGCCGCGGGCGTGATCCAAGCAATGAATGCAACCCGAGAAATTAGGAGAGGATGCACTAACCTTCACGACACACGTGTTTTCATCGCAGCCGGTACACGGATCTTCTCTTCCTTGCTCAGGAGCTGCCGTCAGCGTCACTAGATCACTTGAGGAACACACGAGAGGCACAATCCGATCGGTAAAGGTCTATGAAGCGGTAAGAATGTAACAAATATTAATCATTTTTGAGAGACGCGAGCGCGGCCGTCCTTACGCTGGCTAGTTCAAAGCGAGACTCAGTGTCTATATTTCACAAATGGCGGACGGAAGCTACATCTATGGTTAGTGCGGAAGGGGAGACGGGTATAAAAGGAGTGTGTTTCCGTGTCAAAAATACAGTTTCTACTCGGCGCAACCATTCCCCCCGGCTTGAAGGGTTACCTTCGAAACGACAAATGCGAAAAAATCTAAAGTCTAATCTAAATCTAGGTTTGGGAAATAACAACTAAAATATAAACCTAGATTGGAGCTCGTGCCTACTGCTGGCTAGGCAGAAGGCAGAGGCGAACAAACAACACAACGCAACAGTCTCGACCAAGACGAGACGCGATTAGCCAACAACAAAATAAGGGTCTCTTCACGTGGGACCGATACAACAAGCGAGTGCTTCTTCTCCTCGGGTGGTTCGGAAACCGTAGTGGGATTGAATTGACTAACTGGCCACCCATCTAACGCGGCATGAATCCAGGACGGTCCACTAAACCATAACGGGTGATCTAAAATTTGCGAAGGAAGCAATCCACGAGAGAGACAATCGGCTGGGTTGTCGGTGCCAGCAACGTGAAAGAGATTATGTGGCGCCAATTCAGATTGAATTTTTGCCACTCTATTAGCGACGAATGTGTCCCAACGATGGGGCGAAGAGTGGGCCCAACACAAAGCGACTGTTGAGTCCTAAAAGCTAAAAATTACTAATATTAATGCGAAAATTTACAATTATGTCATTAAGCGACACGGAAGTGCTAGTCTTAGCACTGCCATCCAAAACTACACGGAGTTTTAGTAGTAAGCTTATCTTCTCTAATAACTCCGCGGTGCGGGATAATGTACGAAGGCTGGGTCCCGCCAGTGTCCGCAGGCGCAGGTGAGATGTAACCTTTATCTAAATATTCGTTAACAACCTCATCATAGGCCCGCTTCGACTTTGGGGACGCCTGCATCTTTCGTTCCAAACAAAGAAAGCGTTTTTCAGCGGATACACGGGAGCCACCGAGCGAAAACTTGCGGATGGTAGACTCCAGTGGCGGCTCGACGGTGCAACAGAACGAAGCAGTCGAGTGACTAAAACTATCCATAGAAGCGGGTGCGGAACCAATTATAACAAAACCAAGAACTGTTTCCAGTGCGTGCGGAGCGGGGTACGTCGGTCCCCCTTGAACCTTACGTGATAACTGGAGGTGCGGGAGAATCGAAGCGCCGATCAATATATCGACGACTCCAGGAACAGCGTAAGTCTCATCTGCTAAAGGCAAGTCTTTAAATTTCGTTAATAAAGACGTGTCAACCGGGACGGTAGGCAACTGTTCAGCTATTCTATCTATAACGAGCGAATCCATGTCAAACCAAATATTATTATTAAAACGAGATCTAAACCTTGTTTTAACGGTGCCACGAACAGCTGACTGTAAGCTTCCAAAACCCTTCACCACTGAGCGGGTTGAACGCTTATCAACATTGAAACCAAGACGCCGACAACAATCTTGAGTAATAAAATTACTTTGCGAAGCGCCATCTAACAGCGCTCGAACAATGCGCGGCTTACCTAATGCATCAACAATAACAACGCGAGCGGTCGCAAGACACACAGTAGTGAGTGCAGCACTAGCGGAGAACGAACACAAGGTGACGTCATCCGCGGCGGTCACCGGGCGGGCCGGAGCGCGCGCGAGCGCGGGCTGCGGCTGCGGCGCAGGCTGCCGTGTGTCACCGCTCGACGAGCCAACCGTGCTCACATTGGATGCGGCATTACTATTCTCAAAATGAAGCAAAGTGTGGTGTCTCGCTTGACATTTGCGACAACTATTTCTACTATTACATAAAACAACGCGGTGTTTAGTACCGAGACAATTAAAACAAAAATTATTAGCGCGAACAAATTTATAACGATCACTAGGCGACAATTTTAGAAAACCAGGACACCTGTACAGTTGCGAATGATGAGTGCTACACAAAGAGCAAACAGGTGACTGTACACGTGCTGGTGCGGTACTAACATAAGTATGAGTTGACCTCAGTGACTTCGATGACGCATCTACTTTGCGTGCAGAATCAACAACTATCTTCGCGCCTTCATGTTTCGATGAAGAGCGCTGCAATACCTTTATATGCTCGCGAACAAAACTTTCTAAGTCTTCGAACTTAGGAATTTTATTGCCGCGATGATCCGACTCAAACAAACGAATGGTTTCGGAATCTAATTTCCTTAAACCCATATACAAAAATACGAAGTCGCAGAGGTCATCGATCTTTAGGTTCTTTACGGCGCGAACAGCTGACGCGAAAGTATCTAGAAATTTCTCTAAGTTTTGATCGTTACATGCCGTAATAGATTTCAAATCAAACATCTGATCTAAATAGGCGTTAGCTACCGATCTTTTATCCTCATACCTAGCTTTCAAAGTATTTAAAATTAAATTATAATTCTCGGCACTAAACGTAATTCCAGCGCAAACGGTTATAGCTTTACCAGTCAATTTTTCAACGAGATAATGCAATTTTTCGTGATCTGTCAACGAATCGTTCTTATCTATTGTATTCTCAAAACTATCTATAAATAGACACCAATTGCGAATGTTACCATCAAATTCGGGTATTTGAATTGGTGGCAACTTAGGTCGGTCGCGAGTGGGGTTGGGTAGGTCAGCCGGTTTCTCCAAACTCCTAGCGACGCGTTTGATACGACAATACAAATCGTCAAACGACGACAAGGCTTGATAACTCACTGAGTAATCGGGATCCAAATTCAACTCTAAAACATTGATGTCATGTACTAAGGTTTCGAAATCCGCGCGTAGACTATCTAAGTTTTCTATAGAACACAAGAACGAATCTCTGATGACCAAATCAGAGGTTTTAAGTGCATTATCATAAATCGATTGTACGCGAGAGTAAATCATTTCTTTTTTAGCGTTTAAAAGTTTCAATTGAACCTTACCGGTCCTATCAACCTTTGGGGACATGTTTACAATTAAATCTCAAACTAAAGTGCGGTAAACAACAAATATGAAATGACTTAATCTTAGCGGTACAGAGCAGCGAGGCGGCGCGAGCGATAACCGTAGGTAGGCAGGTACTTATAACTGCCAGTGCAAGCTTGAACCAACGCGCATAGCAACAAGATCGTACCTACGCGATGGTCGCTGTCTAGGTTCAACTATTATTTCAGGGACTAAGTATTGCGTAATATCTATTCAAATCAAAACACTTTCGTATGAATTGGAATGAGGTACAACCACGTGTCTACCCACGCAGGTACCAGGCAAATACGACGCGAGCCGAGAACAACGTAATTGAAAAAAACAAAACAAAGCCAAATGCGTTAGGTATTACACTGTGCCTATGCACTAGGGTGTCTAGTATACCTAAGATCTAAGCCTAAATGCCTGGATGCGGGGTTTTCCACTAAAATAACCAGGTATTTAGGCGCGGTGCGAAAATTGTGAACTACGATTAAGTGTTGATATGATACCTAACCTATTTATGTATTAGGTAGGTACAATGCGAGCCAGCGGCGAACGGACAACAAATTCTAAGCCTAAATGTCTGGATGCGGGGTTTTCTACTAAAATAACCAGGCACTTAGGTGCGATGCGCTTATTCCCATTAGAATAATAACAAAATACGAACTACGGCTAAGAATCCGGCTCGATCCGGACCAAAAATGGTGGCGCATGGCCGAGTGCGGTAGTGGACTGTATTGCGGGGATGTAGCTAACTGTTCCATTGACGCTTTACACACAAAAGACAGGTGGTCGGGTTGCCGCGGGCGTGATCCAAGCAATGAATGCAACCCGAGAAATTAGGAGAGGATGCACTAACCTTCACGACACACGTGTTTTCATCGCAGCCGGTACACGGATCTTCTCTTCCTTGCTCAGGAGCTGCCGTCAGCGTCACTAGATCACTTGAGGAACACACGAGAGGCACAATCCGATCGGTAAAGGTCTATGAAGCGGTAAGAATGTAACAAATATTAATCATTTTTGAGAGACGCGAGCGCGGCCGTCCTTACGCTGGCTAGTTCAAAGCGAGACTCAGTGTCTATATTTCACAAATGGCGGACGGAAGCTACATCTATGGTTAGTGCGGAAGGGGAGACGGGTATAAAAGGAGTGTGTTTCCGTGTCAAAAATACAGTTTCTACTCGGCGCAACCACTATCATTATTTAATTAATAATTAATGTAATTGACATTTTCTAATTTGATTTTATTTTCATAATGTATTATTTCCTATTACTGACATACCTATTTTATTTTATTTTGATTATGTGAAATCTTATTACAGTTGACATACGCATTTGATTTTATTTTGATTATGTGATATTTAGTTACTATTGACATAATGTACGTATCTCGAATGAACTGTAATGAAGTGTAGTATAAATGCATGTCCACTAATTATTTGTATGGCTCTAATTTGCATGCCGCAAGGCCAAATGTAGTGATACCTTTTTAACAAACATGTACCAACTTTCGACCTACATTTGCAAAATGAATAAATAAATAAATAAATAAATGTTCATTCGCCTGTAACGCATCCTGAAGATGAACGTAATTTTCGGCTCTCAATTTAGTTTGATTATTACGGATGTAGGCCAATCTCTCAGATTCAATTTTCGCATATTCGCGCGTATTGGTTTGTTAACATTCCATATCTAAGCAAAGTGTTGAAATTGTTACGTCTTGTCATTATACGGTAGCAATAGTAGTTCATACATGACACTGTTTTACGCAGAGGTGTTCCACCTATTGGATCAACTTGAGAAATATTAATGGCATAACCATTTTCTCCACGACATAGCATCAAAGGATATTGTAAGCTGTCATAAGATCTGTGTAACTCTGAAATTTTTTGCAAATTATCATCACGACTATGCAATACAATATCTCTTTTGTCAAATTGCTGTCCAGCTATCACCACTGCTACCTCACTCGTAGAAGGCGCGTTATATCGTCCTCTGTGTTCTCCAACAGGAACTTTATTTGCATGGATTACGACATTAAAGTCAGGAGTATCTGCTAGAATACTCTCAATCGCAGTTTTGAAAGACTGTATGTAGTAATTATGAGAATGTAACATATCTTGCAGAGATCTAATTAAATCTCTATCAATTGGTTGTGCAACACTTGAACACCGCGTAGATGCTTGTGTGTCTGGATCTGTAATAAAATATATTTGCAGAAATTTGTGATCATCGGGTCGAAGTGGTAGCAAGCTCCCAGCTAAGTGGTACACTTGCCCTTGAATTTTAAATGTAGGCATGAACCCACGCTCAACGACTTGCTTACTCTTAAAAGAGGTCATTTGAAATGCGTTATTATAACGGCGTATATTGCGCATGTATTGTTTGGATTTCTGATGATCACCCGTAAGAAGAGAGTGAAGTGGTTCAGGTGGAGGGAGAATTTCTTCTAATTTGACTTTTCCTTGTAAGCAACACATGCCTTTTGATTCGTCCTTGAATTTCAATGCCAAGCAATATTCACATACTACTGACATAGTACCTATTGATACTATACGATCGTCCTTGTAAGAAATCGAAGGATCGTAATTCATGGGAGAATTTTCTTTATTTACCCATGAATTAGTAACTCGTGCTGATGATTCTCTGGCTCTCTGTATTCGATGTCTATCCCTATCTCGACTGCGGCGAACCTCACGCTCTACTGAAGATTCTCTCTCTCTATCAGCTCTATATCTATCCCTAAGCTGACTGAGTCGGGCCTCACGCTCTACTGACGATTCTCTATCTCTCTGAACCGAATGCCTATCTCGATCCCGGCTGTGGCGAACCTCATGCTCTATTGAAGATTCTCTCTCTCTCTCAGCTCTATATCTATCCCTAAGCTGACTGAGTCGAGCTTCACGTTCTGTTGACGATTCTTCATCTCTTTGTGAACGTACTCTTCTAGCATTCACTGAACTACGACCTATGTTCGAACGACGACGTCTTCCAGACATGAGTTTATAATTTCTGAACAAAGTTGACTCAGTTCTAGACTTATGTATGATTACCTACCTATGAACAAATTGCCATATTATTGGTACCTATGTGCCGCAGTAAAAAACATCTAAATACTTACCATTTAGACACAAATGATAATCAACAATCATAAAAAACAAAAGATATTTATTCTATTCTTTTCTTTTTTTTTACTGAAATAACTTAAACTACGATTTTAATGAAATCAACTTAAAATACGATTTTAATTAAATTAAAAACACCTAAAAAATAATTTGCCATGCGTGTGACTAAAAACAAAAGATAATCTACAATCATCATGAACAAAAGATAGCTATATTCTATTAAGTTTTTTTTCTGAAGTTACTTAAGATTTTTGAAAATAATTTCCTTATTATTAAATTAATTGATTATTATTTATCGTAACTTATAATTATTAACTGATACGTTGTCGCGCTGAAAAGCACGTTTTTATCAAGTACTGTTATTTTCCTCGCTAGAGAGCTCCGATAATAAACGCGTCCGATTGCTGCTAAATTCAAAGTGCTATAGGGAGAACAGCGGCCTCCGACGCGCTATTTATAGGCATGCCTCCCCGCACTGCCCCGTCCGACCGGTACCACCCGCCGCAAACGCAAATTTTAAAGGGCAATGTCCAAAACTGGCCTCCCATGGACACGACGTACGCAAATGTAGCTATTGATCAATAATCATGTTTAATTTTTACCGAACTGATACATAATGATTTCTTGGAGTATAAAGAAATATTTTTAAATAATTAGTATTTAATCAATTAGTTCATTGAAAATATACATTCTCCTAACATAAGTATACATCTTTCTCTTTTGCTTAATAATAAAATGTTGCCAGTTATAATAAAGATTGAAATCGATTTTTATTTAAAACATGAATATATCCATAAAGAGTAATGTATGGGACACCGGTGTTTGATAAGGAATTGATAGAGAATTGAGAGGTTGACTACTTGATACTTAAAAAAAGATACACAAACTAAATGATATTGAGTACGCGTTGACTGTGACGCATGCGGTTAAGCCCGCGTGGAAGTCGGTTCTACTCAACGATCAAACGTAAGATTATAAGAACGATGACGAAAACGTAAAAATATATGTAAATAATTATGTATTATATTCGGTTAATAATGAGCTCATTTAATTTATTTATTAGACTTCATGCACAAGTAGGTACATAAGCGGACTTAATGCAACAAGCATTCGCTATCTGTCAACCTAAACACTAAATAGTGTATGTAACTACAATAAAAATAATATATTAATATGGTTTAAAAAAGATTCACAACTCAAAACAATGTGGTGTCGTCTCATCTTTGATTAAACATTGTTTTTATAATAATGAAACGAAAACTTTTTAACTCGATTTAAAAACGAATTTATGTTTAATCGATTGAACTTGTGTTTTTATACTTATGGCAACTGGAAAGAAATCCTATAAAATGTCATTCTCTTGTCATCTTGATTCGTGAATACCTACATTTTTTAATTTCTTGCGAAAGCCGATTCTGTTTTTCGAGTTAATATTATTGGCGTGTGGTACATACCAACTTAAATAGGTCCCTAGGGTAAACCCACCTGCCCAATTCCAGAATGTTTTAATAACTTATGACTGAATAATAAAGAAATGATGAATACAACTAATCTTTTAACAAAAATTGACGAAATACTATGATCAATAAATAATATTGAAATGGAACATAATCGTATATTTAGAATATAGATTATTTTATCATTTTAAAAACTCATATTTGAAGCATAAATACACAACACGAAACCATGGCATATTTTTTCTTTCTCTTAACTAAAATACGTATTATTCTAAAGAGAGGTCGGCCGGTCATAAACTATATTTTTTTGTTAGAGCGTCCACTTCAAAGCCATGGGAACGATGGCTAAATCGAATTCGTGGGATATTCTATTTTTAAACACATGTATGCAAAAGACTGTTATGATGCTAATATCATTTACGTGAACGAGTGCAATATTACATATAACAATATATTGAGAATGTAATCATATTTGATATGGAATAGTATCATGATAAAGATGGTGGATTTTGATTATAATTAAGGCGTCGTGTTACGCCACACACGTTTGTAGGTTCATGCGAGTTTGACTCCATGGAATGATTAATCTTCGGATTAATCTAATAATTGGCACAAAGCATTACATAATTACGACAAAATAGAATTCTATAAAAAAATAAATAAGAGCTCACTCTTCACGACGAAAGCGCAAATACAGTATGTTTATACATACGTGCATGACCAGCTGGTTAACTATTGGTATACTATTGGTTTACTATTTAGTTACTGTATATTTGGTTTACTGTATTTTATATACTATTGTTTTGCATGATTGATATTCTGTAGAATATAATCATAATTGATTATATTGCATGAAAGCATGTTATATCTGAATGTAAACATGAGCTTAAAATTAACTTGCACTGAATTCCTTTGTTGACATTGTAAAAAAATCCTATGATAAAAAAAGGACGCAAGCGTCCCCGCTCCCGCGCGGAGTTCACACTGGTATAAAAGGAAATCGGCTGATTTGCGGGGGACAGAGTTTGGTTCGATTAGTAGAAGCGCACAGACCATGCAACGGTTTCATTAAATTATTCTAGCCGTATTACGCCAGTGTAATTTGTGAGAAAGTGGCAAAAGTTCGGTGTGCGGAAACTGTGTCGGAACAACGCGCTTTCTGAATTATTTCAGAAGGTTCCTAATTATTTATATACCTATTCCAATACACACAAATACCAAACATCCTTGAGACGTAGTGTTGATAAGTTCTTGTAGGTAAAGATTGCTTTAAATTTCGGGGCTGAGACTGGCCTTCGAAAGCGTCTCAATACCTTATCCTGGTCACCTAGGTTTCCGTGGTTTCGTTGTAGGAGAGTCTAAACGAAATCACTTCCCATTACCTTAGCTAGTTCACATTGTTGATTTACACAATTCACAACACACACATACACATAACTTCTAACTCACCTATTAAGGTTGGTAAGTCTTAATAGACCTAAGGTAAACACTAGGGCTCCTAGCTAGGTCTAGTTAGTTTTTCTGTTGCTACAGACATAGATTGTAGGAATTCTATAAGAATTATAGGTGTGCACTGTACATTAAGTTTGAAGTGAATCTGTTACGTTATCTTTGTGTTGATATAATAACTGTTGGGGACATTAGGTATACATGGTATTCGTAAATTATATCTTGGTTAGGTATAATATACAACTTGTATAGAGATTGAGTTGGGGTTTGTTATTTCCACATTTGAATGTAACTGGCAAGAATTTGCAGTTGAATTATTAATGCGAAAGGCTTTATTTAGTGAGATCTTATTTAACAGCATACGTGCTAAAGTGAACTATTTATGTCCTATCAGAATTACAAGTAATTCATATATTATACTAGATCTCATCATTTATACCATACTGAGGCCTAAAATAGTAAAGTCATACATTTATTTCCAACTGTTCGGATTCAATTTTGTGGCTCCTGGATCATTTTGATACAGTATTAGAGCAACTCTGATTGAAGATATCAATAAAATTCCAATCAGAGCAGTTTGTAAAGTGTAGCGGTCCATAAACCTGCCAAAACCTATCAAATTAATTATATATTCATTAGTAAATGACAGCCATTACAGCCGTGAAGGCATAATATCTCTTTTCATTGTTGAAATAATATTATATCACATTCAATCATTATTCTAAATTGTTTTGGCATCGTTCATGAGATTCGTGAGGCGTTAAAGGGCTACTACATTTTGTACTGGAACCAGAAGCCGAAAACTGAAGGATTACAGTATACAGTGGAGTTTAGTGGAGGTTTTACAAACTGAATTAAATTAACTGTGACGAAGTGGAGGGAGAGCCTTGATCTTTTGATCAACGCTATCAGTTCTTCGGAATTGATCATATGTAATCTCGCTCTTCGGGGCTTGAGATTCATATTCTCGCTCTTCGGGGCTTGAGATATTTAATTGATCCGGATCACTTATCACAAATCATATATGATATCTTCGACATTAAAGGCCTATATAAAATATACAGCTGAAAAGATGCCACAAAGTTCAAACTATCAAAGACCTATATTGAATTTAATATATATTTCATTTGAATAAAATATAAATCCACAGTCTTATCATCATAATACTATTCCGAACAGTTAAAAACTTAGTTAGAATAACGATTTAAACTATAGTGTCAGGATTATTAAAGTAATGAATGATAGATATTGGGTCGGGTTTTAAAGATTAAGTAAATAGACGATCACAGCTATAAGTATCGTGGGATTACCCCGGTAGTTCCCGTTACAGATTTGGCGCCGCGTGACCAGAATTCCGTTTAATGTATTAAACATTCTTAATACACCGGAAAGAATCAGGCGATATTACTCTCAGTGCCTTATACATATTCAAATATAATTCAATCATTAAAATTTTAATAAATTACATTTTACCAAAAATATACACAACGTAGATAAAATCCTTGAAATTCAAAACTGTTAGTAAACAATAAGTTCATTCATTATTTTGAAGCCGTCACTACTGTTCATTCACAAATTTTGTTAAAGTCAGGTAATAAAACTTGGGATATATTGTTTAAAAGGGGTCATCCATTATAGCTGCATACAAACTGCAGTCCGAAAAGTTAATTTACGCAAGTTACGAGATAGGTACACGTGTTGAGTTAGACGATAGTTAAAGAAAAATTGTTGCGTGTTTCAAAAACTTGCCAAGTTAAACAAAAAAAGAAGGGTCAATACTTCGAAAACTCCAGATAACATAAACACATAAATCTCATATTCAAAAACTTTAGTGTGACACGTCATATTATTTAAACATTTAAAATAATAACAAAGTAACCCAACACACTCAAATACTCGTTCATTATAATACTTGAGAAATAGGTCGTTACTATCGGGTTTAAAATAACCAATTGGTTGAGTAGACATTTAGGTGATAAAGATTTTGTGAATACTTGACAAATAGATTACGATAAGCATAAGTTATTTAACACTTACATATTTTGATACATTGACACACAGTAATAAGTAACATTTAAGTAGAAAGTTGTTACTTTAGATTTATTAGCTTGTTATTTAAAGTTTTAAGATGTCTGGAAAGAATAACAAACGCCGTATGCGTAAGTCAGGTAGCAAGAATCAGGTCACAGATAGCGCGAATCAAACAAATCAGTTACTTTCGGAGATTTTGAATAGGTTGACGAAATTAGAAAACGATCGCGATAGCGGTAGGAGTTCAGATTCAACGGTAACACCAATTGCTAGTGGTACAGAAATTAGCACTGTTAGTGAGATGGCGCGTCAAACGGTTGTAGTTCAAGTGAAACAGAAGTTACCTACGTTCGATGGCAATAAGACGTATAATCCAATAACTTTTCTAAGGGATTTAAAAAACTATTTAGTAGGACAGAATTTTACTGATGAAAGGGCACTTTTATTTGCAATAGAGTCTTTAACTGGGGAAGCTAAATCTCGTATGAATATTTATAGAGATTATTGGAAAACTTTCAGTGGTTTTGAAATAGATTTCAAAAATGTATTTTGGAGTTCATCCGAACAAGAAGTAGTGAAAAATAGGTTCATAACTTCTCAATATAATAGACAGGCTGGTAGCATGGAGAAATATTTTTGTGAACAGTTAGAAAAGGTTTATGCATTATCATTACCATTTACGGATGCGGAAAAAGTTAATACTATATTTAGACAATTGCCAGACTATGTGCAGGTGGCGTACTTTAGCCGCAACAGCAGATGACAGTCAAGGAGGCGGTAGAGTTTTTACGACATTTAGAACGTAACATAAACAAAGAAAAATCCGGTAGCTTTCAATCACAGAGTACAACTGCTAAAATACACGAAAGACCGCGGGGTACTCATGTAAATACAAAATATAGTTCAGTACGTGTAAATACCATTAGGCATAATCCAACTAGTAACAATAGAGATTATCATAACCAAGGTCAGTCTTATAGGGGTTACAATAGGCGTGGTCGAGGTGAAACACGTGGTAGAACTTATTATAATATGCGAGGAGGCGTGAAACCTATTGAATTCAAACTTGCGACTGAAACTCAGAGTACAAGTAGCGAAAATAGTCCTTCACAATCTACTACTAATATGAGTCCAAAAAGTAATTAAACCGGGTTGCTCTGACGTCATAAATATATCTTATATAGTTATCTAGAAGTTAAATGGTTAACAAAGTACGAATTAAAATTAGATAAAATCAAATCGTTAAAGTGGAATTGTTGATAGGAATTTCAATGTTTATAATTATTGTCTAATGAGACAGAAAATCCAATAAGACTAGCTGGACAAGATGAGGTGACATGTACTAAACGACTTAATACATTCATTAATACATTAACAGAGAGTTATCCATTAGATTATGTAGAGCGTTCAAATAGATATTGGATATTGCCAAGAGATAAGTTTAGGATAGGAGGCGTGAGTTAGACATGTTTTTTGACACAGGGTTAATGTAAACTTTAATTTACTTTACCTTCGTTGACACATTAAAGTTGAACTATTTTAAAATACCGAGACAGGCAATGACAATCGAACAATAAAACAGCATATGGTTTCAATCGTCAAGTCATAGGGATGTGAATGTTTAAGGCTATAACTAGGTTACAAATAATTATTATACTCTCGTGAAACCCAAATACAATAAAATAAAGGGTAATTATAACACTATCAATTTACCAAGGTATTATATAAAAAAAGGGGTCAATGAAGATAAGTTTGATATATTTAGAGTTTTACCCTATAGACAGATCTTCGAAAGAAGACTGCTTCTAAGCGAAACAGCTTATTTCAAAGTCTGAGGAGGCGACTGAAATGGAACATAATCGTATATTTAGAATATAGATTATTTTATCATTTTAAAAACTCATATTTGAAGCATAAATACACAACACGAAACCATGGCATATTTTTTCTTTCTCTTAACTAAAATACGTATTATTCTAAAGAGAGGTCGGCCGGTCATAAACTATATTTTTTTGTTAGAGCGTCCACTTCAAAGCCATGGGAACGATGGCTAAATCGAATTCGTGGGATATTCTATTTTTAAACACATGTATGCAAAAGACTGTTATGATGCTAATATCATTTACGTGAACGAGTGCAATATTACATATAACAATATATTGAGAATGTAATCATATTTGATATGGAATAGTATCATGATAAAGATGGTGGATTTTGATTATAATTAAGGCGTCGTGTTACGCCACACACGTTTGTAGGTTCATGCGAGTTTGACTCCATGGAATGATTAATCTTCGGATTAATCTAATAATTGGCACAAAGCATTACATAATTACGACAAAATAGAATTCTATAAAAAAATAAATAAGAGCTCACTCTTCACGACGAAAGCGCAAATACAGTATGTTTATACATACGTGCATGACCAGCTGGTTAACTATTGGTATACTATTGGTTTACTATTTAGTTACTGTATATTTGGTTTACTGTATTTTATATACTATTGTTTTGCATGATTGATATTCTGTAGAATATAATCATAATTGATTATATTGCATGAAAGCATGTTATATCTGAATGTAAACATGAGCTTAAAATTAACTTGCACTGAATTCCTTTGTTGACATTGTAAAAAAATCCTATGATAAAAAAAGGACGCAAGCGTCCCCGCTCCCGCGCGGAGTTCACACTGGTATAAAAGGAAATCGGCTGATTTGCGGGGGACAGAGTTTGGTTCGATTAGTAGAAGCGCACAGACCATGCAACGGTTTCATTAAATTATTCTAGCCGTATTACGCCAGTGTAATTTGTGAGAAAGTGGCAAAAGTTCGGTGTGCGGAAACTGTGTCGGAACAACGCGCTTTCTGAATTATTTCAGAAGGTTCCTAATTATTTATATACCTATTCCAATACACACAAATACCAAACATCCTTGAGACGTAGTGTTGATAAGTTCTTGTAGGTAAAGATTGCTTTAAATTTCGGGGCTGAGACTGGCCTTCGAAAGCGTCTCAATACCTTATCCTGGTCACCTAGGTTTCCGTGGTTTCGTTGTAGGAGAGTCTAAACGAAATCACTTCCCATTACCTTAGCTAGTTCACATTGTTGATTTACACAATTCACAACACACACATACACATAACTTCTAACTCACCTATTAAGGTTGGTAAGTCTTAATAGACCTAAGGTAAACACTAGGGCTCCTAGCTAGGTCTAGTTAGTTTTTCTGTTGCTACAGACATAGATTGTAGGAATTCTATAAGAATTATAGGTGTGCACTGTACATTAAGTTTGAAGTGAATCTGTTACGTTATCTTTGTGTTGATATAATAACTGTTGGGGACATTAGGTATACATGGTATTCGTAAATTATATCTTGGTTAGGTATAATATACAACTTGTATAGAGATTGAGTTGGGGTTTGTTATTTCCACATTTGAATGTAACTGGCAAGAATTTGCAGTTGAATTATTAATGCGAAAGGCTTTATTTAGTGAGATCTTATTTAACAGCATACGTGCTAAAGTGAACTATTTATGTCCTATCAGAATTACAAGTAATTCATATATTATACTAGATCTCATCATTTATACCATACTGAGGCCTAAAATAGTAAAGTCATACATTTATTTCCAACTGTTCGGATTCAATTTTGTGGCTCCTGGATCATTTTGATACAGTATTAGAGCAACTCTGATTGAAGATATCAATAAAATTCCAATCAGAGCAGTTTGTAAAGTGTAGCGGTCCATAAACCTGCCAAAACCTATCAAATTAATTATATATTCATTAGTAAATGACAGCCATTACAGCCGTGAAGGCATAATATCTCTTTTCATTGTTGAAATAATATTATATCACATTCAATCATTATTCTAAATTGTTTTGGCATCGTTCATGAGATTCGTGAGGCGTTAAAGGGCTACTACATTTTGTACTGGAACCAGAAGCCGAAAACTGAAGGATTACAGTATACAGTGGAGTTTAGTGGAGGTTTTACAAACTGAATTAAATTAACTGTGACGAAGTGGAGGGAGAGCCTTGATCTTTTGATCAACGCTATCAGTTCTTCGGAATTGATCATATGTAATCTCGCTCTTCGGGGCTTGAGATTCATATTCTCGCTCTTCGGGGCTTGAGATATTTAATTGATCCGGATCACTTATCACAAATCATATATGATATCTTCGACATTAAAGGCCTATATAAAATATACAGCTGAAAAGATGCCACAAAGTTCAAACTATCAAAGACCTATATTGAATTTAATATATATTTCATTTGAATAAAATATAAATCCACAGTCTTATCATCATAATACTATTCCGAACAGTTAAAAACTTAGTTAGAATAACGATTTAAACTATAGTGTCAGGATTATTAAAGTAATGAATGATAGATATTGGGTCGGGTTTTAAAGATTAAGTAAATAGACGATCACAGCTATAAGTATCGTGGGATTACCCCGGTAGTTCCCGTTACAATATAAATGATGAACTCTGATACAACCATATGATGTTATTTTATTTCCTACTAGTATGACCTACCAAACCCGTATCATATTTGCCCAATTATTATCTGTCCATACCAGGCCAAGTGCTCATACAAGTTGGACAATGTCCTTTGTAATATCTCCGAAAATATTTGTTTAATTTACATGCTGTAAGGAACCATATTGATCTATATTAATTGCACACTGTATTTAAGGTACTTAATTCGATAAGGATTAATGCCGTATTGCTTAAAATAGCTTCGTAAATAAGCCATTTTTTCACGTAAAAAGTAAACAATAAAAATGGTTAATGTGGGTTATCCCTAAAAGATAAACATATACCATGGCGGACTTTTTTGTAGACCTTTTTATGGTGTACAATACTGTAGTTCATTAATTTGATCTAACTCGTAGGATTTAGGCAGCGTTTTTGCTAAATTGCTAAATAAGCCCAAAAAAATAGGTTAATTTACGACATCACGTTAGAAACCTCTAAAATTAGCAATGTTGCCTTAGTATATGATGCATGTATTATACATATAAACCTTTCTCTTGAATCACTCTATCTATTGGAAAAAACCGCATCAAAATCCGTTGCGTAGTTTTAAAGATTTAAGCGCACATAGGGATATAGGGACAGAAAAGGCGACTTTGTTTTATACTATGTAGTGATGATGATGACTAATGCTAATTTAATATAATGCCAAAAATGAAGTAAAAGATTTAGTTTTGCAAGTTTAGGACTCACCTGTGGAACATACAATTTTATTTTTACTACTACTTCCTGGAGCCAGGTCCTTCAAAATGAAAACCGTGAGTGTAAACGTGGAGCACAGTTCTTAATGTGAGCTATATACTCTTAGAATAACATAAACTTATAAAGAGTATAAACGTGATACGCTATATATGTATAACACTTAACAGTAAGTAAGAGGACAAATTCACTTCGCTAAATCGAGGTTCTCCAGTAAATTACAGCTCCTTGCCGGCCACGTGTTAGTGCCCGGGCCACAGCGCAGCGAGCACTCGGGCCTAGCCACTCCGAGCCGCTATTTGCAAGTTAGCTATAGTTAATGGCGACACGGCGGCGCGCGTCGGGTTCCTCTCCCATGTGAAAACAAATCTTACTTAGGTGTGCACTGCACGTGAAGCTAATAGGAATTTAAATTTTCTTTCCAGCATGTCTACCACGCCTTCAATTACAAAAATTCATACAATTGTCAAAATGGTCACTGATTTTATAAATCAAGAGGCATATTAAATGTAACATAATCAAGAGTTTACTCACCGACACAACACTTTAACTATTTGATATATTAATATTTTTACATTCAAACTGTTCAATGAAATGAATGTAAAATATTTGGTTTAAGTTAATATATTACATTTAATAACGTAATCTTGTTAATAAAATAAATACAATGTTAAAAATACATATTAATTATTTATTATAAATGATTAATCTCTTCTTTGATTTTGTAAAACAAAAAATAAATAACTATATTTACTAAAGTTCGCGAACTTGTATGGTTTAATAATGGTGGATGAAGCTTCCAAGACCGAAAAGATATAATAGCCGAATCTGGGGACCATCTTAGTAATCCACAGAACAGAGTCCGAAAGCAGCCCAGCCTGACGCAGGCGAGCGAGGGGGAGCATCATGTAAGCGCCAACAAATGTTCGCGGGACGAAGGCGCTGCGAGACCTTCTGCTTTGTTATGTTAATTTGCGAGACCTGTCCACTGTTCACTATAAGAAGTCTCGAGCGGTATTTTATACTCTACCGAGTGGGAGCGATCCTTTTCATGATAAATACGGAGTGACGTCAGAGAGGGGTATAGTGGTAATATTTGGATATCCCTACCTACCGTAAAATATTAGGGTTAGCCGAGGATACTTTTTTCTGTATATTTATCTGATATGACATTCCGCTCTGCAAATAATTTATGCTATACCAAGAAATTTTAATTCGGAAATATCTTGATACAGTTATTTTGTACCTGTTTCTTTATCGTTCAACATATTTTCTTTGCCTTAAATTAACTTAACAGTTCATTTAACAGTGACCTGTTTAATAACCATGAATATTACACAGTTGTTTGCTAAGCGCCTTTTTTTGTTTTTACTGTCTCATTCACACATAGATGAAAACGTAGAAATGGTGTATCTCTAACATTGTTACATTGATGGGCGAGTACTTACCGTAATATAATAAAAAGGAAATACATAACACAATAACAAAGCCAGTATTTGATCAACTTGCACATTGGCACTGTATTCAGAAGCGGTATTCAAGGAAAATAAATATATTTTCGGCAAAAGCAATTGGCCTATATTCGCCTATGGCGCGCCGCGGTGTGAATCAACTACATCATAAACGTGATCGATCACGGCAGCGAGCGCGCGATGTATCATGTCCTAGTGAATGCCGCCGATGTACTCCCGGGCAGCGAGCCTGCTGATTAGTGTTATGTACATTTGTCACTATGTACAATGTGTATTAGGGATAAGGAAGGTTATTATGTTTGTGTGATTAGTCGCAGAACTTTGGCGAGTGACAACTGCGCGCTCCTCCCGGGAGGCAATAATTCACGACTGACTTATATTATTGTTGTTTCTTGTATTAGGTACCTAGTGCGTGTGATGTGTGCTGCCCTGCGGCGGCTGTGGGCGCCGCGCGGGGAGGACGGTCGTGTATCGACGATTTAATTTAGTGTAACATCACATAGTGAAGAACCAAATGGAAAGTTAAAATGTTCTTGAAGATCATCGGTTTTAATGCATACATATATACATATAAAGGAGGTAGGACACGGCGGTATATCCGCCCGATTGAGCAGTCCGACTGGGGAAGTACCTCCGCCCTACAGAATACCGCGCTTATAATAACTTCGTGTTGTGTTCCCAGCGGTGAGTAGGGTAGCCAGAGCTCACTGGAGAATTTGTGCCATAAGTGGGAAGACTAAAGGCTTGTCCTGATTTGTCTTCTACTGACGGCACAGAAACTCTGTACTTACAGGGTTGGCAGCGCGACTGTGACTTCTCTGGTGTTACAGACGTCCATAGGCCACGGTAACTACTTTCCATCAGGTGGGCCGTGTGCTTGTCAGCCAACTAAGTGGTATAAAATAATAATAATAATAATAATAATCACGCCTTTATCCCTGGAGGGTTATTCAGAGGCGAATTAACACCCAAATTTCGCCAATCATTGTATTCGGTCCCACGTAATAGGGGGTGAGCATATTGCTGTATTACGGGCACTATTGTTGACTCGAGCCATGCATCTGAGGCTGAGTCTGGGCTGTATATATCTGTCTGATGTTAAACAGCCCTATCCCTTAGTCGCCTTGTACTCTGCCGGGAACCGCGCGGTTGTAATGATCAAGCTAAAATCATGCATCATCGTAATCAGATATAAAAGCATATAAATACATTGTAACCCTACGATTGCGAGCTAAGGAAAGCTAATCGTGTAGTAATATAATTTTGTGTGTGTTTAAGTCTCAAAATTCTCAAGATACAACTGTTAATTTTTGCTTCCAAGGAAAATGAGAGAGCCTTAGCATCGCGCAGTAAACGCGAATGATCTAATTTCTAACAGCCTACGTCACAAGGTCACGTTTACGAGCACCCGAGCGGCGAGTGGCTCTCCACTGATCTAGAGAGATGTCGCACCGGCCGCTAAACAATCTGGAATATCACCACAACTTAACCTCTTTACAAGACCTTTGGCACAAGCGCGTTATTGTCACGATTGGACTGAACGTTTTCTCGGCCATGCGCTCTTGAACAATAGGAGGCACTCAGACCTCTTAAAACCTTCGTGTGAGTTCATGCTCACTGAACGCGCCTCTGCAACCATTTTTTAGTCTGTACTACATTTAGCAAAGTATGTTGGTACGTTTTCGAATTTGAAAGGACACAAGGAACACGTCATACCTACCTACCTTTCTTACTTAGACTAGTTATAAGAGGTATTTATTATCTCTACGTAGCCCGTGGCCGGACATCGTTAGCTCCTGGCTCGACGGATAAACCGTCCTGGCTGGTACTTACGCTCTTCCAGTTACCGTTATAGTGCATATGCAAGCTGGTTGAGCTCTTGTGCGACATTACATGGCCTTTTGTGCACATTTGTTTTGTGAACACGCTGTGCATTGGAGCATATAGTGAGACTGGTAACTGATATTTTAATCCGATTTTTACAATTTTTTAACGCGATACAATAATAAAAGCAATTCGCTGTTGCTAAGCACCTTTCGATAAAAATATTTGGGTTATTTTCATAATTGTTAGGACTCTGAGATATATAGACAGATGAGAGACGCACAGAGATGTGTTGATAAAAATAATTCCTAAATTAATTTAGCATAGCTTATAATATGGTTAAGCTGTACATAAATATAGACTATTTATACTGTAGATTGATGGCACTTGGTGGAATTTGTTGTTACACAAATTGATAACCTTTGAGGATGCCGTAAGGCGAAACCGGCCAGGTGTAATAAGTAATAAAGTAATGTGGAAAAGTACAAGTGAGTTATCAATATGTGTACATAAATATACTTATATAATTATGTTTTGTAAAAACATACATTTTATATTAAACAGTATGAAAGAGTATTTAGTAGGCATATTATTATGTAAAAGCTATAGAGCTCACAATTCGAACATATTTTCATTATGTTCTCAACAAACTAATTTAACTACTCCAGCCACACACACACACATAATGTAGTCAAGTGCACATGTGTGTGTGCGTGCGTTCCACACACTTGACAAGTTCACGACGCGCTGATATTAAAAAGCCAACAAGCTAGTTTAATTAAAGTTGCGAATAAGTTCAAACACACGGAGAGGAGGTGGGGCCGTGGTGGAACTTAAGGGGATGTGTAATAGTGAGTGCCGCTGTGAGGGAAAGGGCAGAGGTAAACAGTTAAACAATGAAGATTAAATTCTTAACAAAAGACTGTAGGCACTCCTTGTCTTTTTGCCAGAAGACAAATGTAATATTGTGCCAAGGCGCACTGGACACGTCGTGACATTCCAATGACAATACCATTTAAGTGCATAAAACATTATAAACAAAATAAAACATTATAAACAAAATAAAACATTATAAACAAAATAAAACATTGTAAACAAAATAAAACATTATAAACAAAATAAGTTCGATCCCAGGTTTCACCATGGCACACACCAATGACTTTTCGATGCTTTTCGAAGTTATGTGTGTATTTATCGCAGGTTAATAAGTGCCCGGTTAATGGCAATAGGCTCGCCACCTATTACATTGGGACCTAAACATAAACTGGCGAAATGTGGGTGCTAGCACCTCTGCCTACCCCTTCGGGGATATAGGCGTGAGTTTATGTTTATGTTATGTTAAACAAAATAAAACATTATAAACAAAATAAAACAGTGAATACTAATTCAAATTAATTTTATGAAGTTTTCTAGATTTTACACAAGAAATTATCCACGTCGATATTGACGTAGCTACGAGTAGCTCTCTGTAGTGCGGTCAGACATCACAGAGTAGTGGGGTTGGTAGTCCGTAGTAGCACAGTTATGCTATCTAGTTACAAGCCAGTACAGTACAGTGGCGCGGGACGCTGCGTCTTGTTGATATATAAATAGTGCGAAATTTATATCTTATCACAGTCACGTGGGTGTTTCCTTAAGAAACCGGAAGACGACCCGACGGGTGAAGTTAGTGAAATTAACAAGAAAATATAATTGACCTTTCATTTAGATTATATGTATATGTTGTGTGCGTCCTACCTGTTATGATTTATGGTGCCGAAACGTGGACACTTACAGTGGGGCTGGTCCATAGCTTAAAAGTCACGCAGCGGGCTATGGAGCGACCTATGCTTGGTGTTTCTCTGAAGGACAGAATTCGGAACGAGGTTATCCGACAGGGAACTAAAGTTACCGACAAAGATCACAGAATAAGCAAGTTGAAGTGGCAGTGGACTGGCCACGTTTGTCGAAGGACCGGTGGCCGTTGGAGCAAACGAGTCCTAGAGTGGAGACCGCGAGAAGGTAAACGAAAGGTAGGACGCCACCTAGCCAGATGGACGGACGACCTGAAAAAGGTGGCTGGGACAGACTGGATGCGGAAGGCGGAGGAGCGGAGAAAATGGCGCACATTGGGAGAGGCCTATGTCCAGCAGTGGACTGCGGTGGGCTAATTGATTGATTATGTTGTGTAGAATGTTGTAGAATATACTTTCCACTAGCACACATCACTACAGTTGTACTACATTATACCAACTAACTAATACGTATTTAGCGTGGTGCCTCAACCCAGCCCTCCTCCCCCACCATGCGGGTGGCACTAACTTGTTGCCGCTAGAGTTGACGCGACAAGTAAAGTAGTTGAGACATCCTCGCACAATCTCGTTGCTCCGCCGAATGAGCAAGTGAGAGTTATATTAAATGTGCTTCTTGCTGCTGGTGACAGTCTCAAATTAGAGTGGCTAATGATAATTACTAGCCCTATAAATATAAGGAGAAGGATCCGGAAGGCGGACCCTCAGCTCCGAGAGCACATTGGTCTCAGATCTAATCAGGATAATTGGTCTAAATGAAAATGATGACACATTTTACACACTTGTTTAATTGTATTGAATACAATGAGCAGCAATTCATACTGTCACGGAGTAACCAGAGCCGACAGTGCGCCTCAATTCGTGCAGATGGCGCCTCGCTCAGCACAGCGTTATTGAAATGTTTGTATATGTTGACTCGCAGATTTGCACAGTGTAGTAAACTAGTAAACGAGTTAAATTGACGCTCTTTAAAGCTTACTGCAAATGTTTCTACACGAGCAGTCTGTGGGTGAACTTTACGCAGCATGCATTGCGGTGCTTTGTGAGTACTATACAATAATGCGTTCAGACTGGTGTTCAACATCTGTACCTCCTACCGAAAGCCATAATTTATTTAAATATATTCTATTGCTAAGATACTTATACTAGATTCAGATCATATGCTACTTTTCTAGTCTATTCTATATTCAATCCCATCGCCATTTATTCTAAGAGTCACCAAATTTATGAAAAGAATGAAAAGATATGAAACACTCCGCTGATGAAGAATTTTTTTTTTAGACCACTTAGGTGGCAGGCAGATTAGCACACGGTCCACCTGATGGAAAGTGGTTGCCGTAGCCTATGGACGTGTGTAACACCAGAGGAGCCACCCTCGCGCTGCCGACCCTGTAAGCACAGAATTTCTGTGGCGTCAATGAAGAAGACAAAGCAAGACTAGCCTTTAATCTTTTTACTGACAGCACGAGTTCTCCAGTGAGCTCTGGCTATTCTGCTCACCGCTGGGAACACAACACGAAGTTATTATGGCCGCGATATTCTGTAGGGCGGAGGTACTTCCCCAGTCGGACTGCTCAATTGGGCGGAAATACCGCCGTGTCCTACCTCCTATAGAATTTGTTCAATGAAGATTATTCCTGTGTTAGTAACTAAATATCCATAATTTTGTAATAAAAAATCCACATGTACTTCATGTATTTCAAAAGTCACAGTTGAGATCTTAAGCATCTCGTTAACTTGCGTTGTCGGGGCACTCCCGCACACTTCATTATGTCTCAAACTTCAAAATTATTCTCTAGTCGGAACTACACTCAAAGTTTCGCCAGCTTCAGTATAAAAAGTTTCAATCTACTTCCCCTCTTGCGGCGGAGTTTGAAAAATTCCTTTCGTAGCGGTATTATGAATTAAATGAGAAAGCTTTTATTTGAAGAAATATGCAAACATTTGCGTTGCTAATTCGTTGTTATAAAATTGAATTGAACAGTCTCAATGCGGCAAGTGGGTCGCGATATAATATTGTCATATCGTTATTATTGTCAATCTGTGTGGCGCGTATAGTTATACAGCATCACACAACAACCACTCACCACTACGTGAACATGAAATACACACGATACACTGATACACAACACATTGATATTATCAATACTATTGACTACGCACGGTTGGCTTTCCAATTTAATTTGAACGGTGGTGAAAATTCAAGATAATTTATTTATTTGTCTATTTCCCCTATTTGTCTATGGTACAACAAGCGCACGATAACCGCTTACCACTGTTACCCAGTAAAAACAAAGCACTACGAAAACAAAACAAACATCCATACAACAATGTGTAGCGATAAGATCGTATCGCCAACAACAGAACTATGAACTTGTGTCCTTTCGCTCGGTTAGTGATATAATCTGTGTTGTGGACGAGCTCCGCTGAACGATACTGACGCTAACTTTTACCTCATGAGAACATCCCCTTAGCGGTAAACAATATTACAGAGAAGAAATATTCTTTACGAATCGCATCCCCTTTTTCTAAGTAATGCGTCAAGGAAAACAACGCTTAAGCATTTTATTCTATATATATTATAGTATATATTATACAGTCGGCAAAGGAGATACGGTAGCATTTTTTCATATAAAGTTGTGTGTAAAAGTGCAACCGTATCTCTTTTATCGACTATACATTCGTTTGTAGTATTTTAGTCAATATTTCTTGAAACTCGACTCGCAGCAACTCGCCACACAGTGTGCACCGCGCGGCGGACCGACCACCTCGGTGTGTGTGTGGTGTATGTGCACCGACGTAACTGACAAACTTCATAACGACGCGACGGTGGTTAGGGACTATTACAGTGGGCGAGGCGGGGGGGGGGAAGGGGTGAGGTACTAGGGCAGTGCAACTTCATTACATTTAATTGGATATTCATATCGGTTATTGCTGGTGGTCCACCTATCAGCAGAAGCTCGCTCAATTGCCTCAGTGATTCACGAAATATTGTGGTAATTTATCGGTATATCGTAGGCTTATTTAGCACAAATTAAGAAACCTAATGTAAGGTCCTACAGCGTGTGTGTAATGTATTCAGTTCACAAAGTTTGTACGAATGTATTTGTGAACAAAAATGCCTACATTTCCTGGCCTAGAATCTGGGTTGTTAGCTCTAATGTGGAAATATACTGCTTAATTCATGACGTCACGTGTTCTCGAGCCGAGTGCCGAGCCGCCGCGCGCACTCTTGATCACGGACGGCCGCTCGAAGCCTCTCGACGCTAACGAGTGACGTCACGCTAAGCTGACCCTGACGCACGCATACTCGCAGAACTTTGTCGTTACAGCCATTTACACAAATAATATTACATCGAGATTCGTTCATTTATTTAGGCCACTAAACTTGAGTCCTGAATTCCACAACTAACTTGACCATTAAGAAGGTTTTCCACAGTCGTTTAATAAATAAATTGAAAGGCGATCGACGCTTCCCGTGACCATAAGGCTGGCCTTTACCTCGCTCAAAGAATTGACATCGCCATTCAGCGTGGTAATGCCGCCAGCCTCTTGGGCACGGTACCAGTAGAGATCGACGGGGAGGAATTTTTCGATGCCTAAAATTGCAGTCTCCCTCTTTTTCTCTATTCCATTTTTGTATATATTGTATAGTTAGCATAGTTTTATATAAATTTGTAAGTAATTGTATATTTTAATAGCATATTTTATGTACCTAAAATGAATAAATACCAATTGTAAGGAGAGTAAATTATATAATAGTATGGTTAGGCACAATTTGTGTATCGTCGCTACAACTGCTATACTCGGTTTTAACACAATTTGTACACTAATAAACACAATAAATTAAATAGTGATTTTGTAGATACCTCGTAGCAGGGTCTACGCCGTAGCACACGTGTAATGTGGTTATTTATATCAGACGGTCGTCAGATTGTGGCGATGTAATGATTGGAGTACATTTACAAATTGTCACACATATTGCGTTATTTTACAGTTTCTTGTACTTTTTATAGAATCTTACGAAACAGGGTTTCAAAGTAAGTTCCTACTGAGGCCTAAACTATCTAGAGCAACAGAACACGAAACCAATTCCGAGGAAATACGTTTACGACTTTTACTGGGTTCGATATCAAAAGGTTACTGCACTCTAATCCAATAGCACCGTTAAAAATATTTACAACCTGGGCTCGACGCGCGCACTCCGGCGACGTGCTCGTAAAGTGTGGGCTCGGGGTAGGGGCCCCCACTGACGGTACTGTTTTGTACACACTCAGTCAGCTCAACTTACAATATTCGTAACAAAGGAGTAACTAGCCCTAAAATCTTTCATGTCGCCCCGACAGGTTGGCAGCAATTCCCAGCCGTGAGAGTAGGCTCTAAGGCGCGTCAAAAGTCGGTCACACAACACAGCTACGCGCTACACGCCGCCCCCGACGTGCCTTTTGAATCTCCACCGAGCTGTATCTCACATGTGAGAATAGAATATCAGTATAGGTTTTTAATTAGGTCAAAAGGTAGTCTGACTTGTGCTGTTCTGGCTATATATTTGTGCCATGCCAACTCACATATTTTGAGCGCAAGTAAGTTACTACATTTAACTCTCCCAGTCGTCTCTGTTATGTTGTGAATTTAATATGTTCTAATAAAAGACTCAACAATTTGATTCAGATTGTTTATATGAAACATTCTTGTTGTGTAAAAAAATCTCGAAGAAAAAGATAACCTGCATCCTACATGTGAAACAAACACTTGAGTCATTGATCTAGTTTAGTATGTTTTTATAGTACTTAGTTAGTAGATATCTGTACATCCTACCTAATGGGAAGTAGTTGTTATTATAAAAGCGTTTACCTATTAATAAGACATAAGATCTGGGCCTGTTCATTACATTACTATTGAGTTAATAAAGAAATATTTCGTAAGGAGGTAGGACACAACGGTATTCCCATCCCAAATGAGCAGTCTAACTGGGGAAGTACCTTCGTCCCACAGAATACTATGGATATAATAACTTCGTGTTGTGTTCCCGGCGGCGAGTAGGGTAGCCAGAGCTCACTGGAGAGTAGAGTTTTTGTGCTGTCAGTAGGAAGATTTAAGGCTTGTCCTGATTGTGTTTTCTGCACTGACTTTGTGTTGGCAGCACGAGTGAACTTCTCTTGTGTTTCACACGCCCATAGGCCACGTTATCCACTTTCCATCAGGTGGGCCGTGTGCTTGTCTGCCACCTAAGTTGTATTAAAAGAAGTCTCAGTCGAAAGTAGGAATGTGCTATCGTAGCGTAAACCTAAAGAAATTCACGCCACATTTTGGAAGAGTAGCTACTACGCTCGGTAAGTGCGGGGTAATGCAGCTCTCGCATTATGTATGGGAATGGGAACCTCGCAGAGTGACACGTCTAAAGCTAGTATTGGGCGTGAATTCTGTCCTCTACAACTGCTAGACTCTTTAAAGAACCCTTATAGAATTATGGTAAATTGTAAATATATATAAAGCGTTCTTAAGTTGGACTGTCCGTTTGCGTACACAGAACACTGTAGAACTATTCCTGTTAACAGGAGTGAAGACCGATTAATATTATTCAGTTGTGAGGTTATAAGTCTCTGCACAGTAGACAGTAGCGCCTTCTCTGCAGCACATCAAGGCAGTTTCTATGATAATCAACTTACATCCAGATTCTGTATAGCAAGATACCTAGATAGAGCCTACCCACATGATTTATAGAATCGTCAAAATGCTGTACGTGACGTCAAAATTTGTTGACATCTTCAGACGTTTGACTTCTCATTCATCAAGATAATGAATAAATAGACGATGATGACAACGGAACTGATTCAACCTCAACCGAGGAAAGGAACTGCACACACATTCGCGTACTTTACGGATTAGTACCGACTTCTCAGTGGCAATATGTTATTAGCAATATAACGTGGGGCGTCCTCGGGGAGCCCATACGCTTTCTTTTTAATATCTCGTGTCAAATATAAGCAAACAAACGCGGATTTTGGGGAAAAATGAGGATCTGCAGGAATTCATATGTAACAGAGGTGGTGTAATAGGCACTGTTGTAAACAGATTTTGGTGCGGAACATGGAATATGCGTGATTCAAAAAGGTCCTCGTAGGTTTATTATCTTTAAAAAAATATTGAAGTAGACATTAGACTTCTTCCTTCTCTTTACATGGTCTGTTCGGCAGTTCCTGGTCATTGAATATTTCACAAGGTTTGCACCTCTGAGTTGAGAAATAAAACCGAGCTCTTAGTTAAAGTAAAGGCGATAAAGTCATAATAAATGTTTAAACGTTCTCAAGGTTCAAAATGAATAGCATTATATAGACAATGTTATGCAGAAAATACAAGACGTAGATTACGATGCAGAAACAATAATATATTGAAAACGAGGACTATGTACACAAATAGAATACGCATTGCTCGTACACTCCGACACAATCTGACTAGATTACTTATCCCCTGTTTACACATGAAAGCGATTCAGTAAGTCGTTCAATCAAAATGTTATTACATACCTAAGCGCACTTGTTCCCTTTGGCACAAGTGTTCCCCTTTCACTTGAGAGTCAGCAGGGGAATCCGTTACAACAGTACCCGCGGTGGGGTGATCTGCCGCTAGTTACACTAATACTTGTGCGCTAAGAACATAATTGATTTCGTGTATTTTATGCCATTCCAAGATTACACTACTTACTACTGATATTTCACATTTCGTATAAGATAAACACAACGTCTCAGAGCTAACTTTGGTTCATTTATTTACGAGTATCACTAGTATACGGGTTTTTGAAATGAAACATATATCAAGTAGAGACACGTTTAAACAGATCTGTTTATTATAACGTAACACGTTATGACAAACAAAAACAAATAAATATGAAAACTGTTGTACTGTATCGTATGAATTATTTGCGTATATTGTGATGTAACTGGTAGTGGTAAGTAAACAAATCTATACAAAAACATCACAACTAGAGTCATGCGAAAGTTATTTATTTATTGTATAATCAGCTTCATGTCAAAACGGCTTGTCTTTACATTCGGTAATATGAAAGTAATTAATAAGTCAGTGGTGCGTCGGTGCTGTAATCCTCCTCTTGTAGCTTTCTCCACGCCGGGATGGTCTCGTTCGGCTCGAGCGAGCAAGCACAGCTTCCGTCGATAGCGGTGCCTTGTGCTGCATAAAGACAAAGAACAGAGAGATGGGAACTCAACACTTCGTGTATCTGGGATAGTTTGTAGGCATAAAGTGGACGACGCACGAATATCTGGTGGACATCACGTGAGAAGCGATGGCAGAAAGTATCTTTAACGCAGTGTCGCGTGGAAGGTGTATTTGCTTGAGCATCGAGTCTCACTCAGGCGTGTTGACTCGATGCACGGTAACAATATTGTAATTCAGAATTTTTTCTTATCACAACATTAAGGAGGCTTACGTGTAGCAACATGGTGACGTTGTATTGAAGGTATTGCGAACTAACATCATTTCGTCATTTACATAACCCAAAGAGCCACGAGGGAGGCAGTTTTTGGGTGTTCTCAAACACGTCGCTCAGCTTTATAATGTGTTGGAATAATTCATAGTGCGCCGGGCGAATAATGAATATATAACGTACGGGCACCTAACAAGCTCCGACCACAGAGTCACCCCCACCCCTCCCCCCCGACCCGACCAGAACCTACGTGTGCGCTAATATGAACCGATGGAACGACAAAACCATGTAATATATGTACACATGCAAACCTCGCAGTATCACAGCGGCTGCCCCTCCACAGTGTAGGTACGGCGTATGTACATACATATGTATGGCAGCTTCGTGAATGGCGCACTGATTTATTTGGTCCCTTGAAAACCTCTTATTTAATGTCGAACCCGTCGATCTAAATCTTAAGCGTCGTAGCCCTGAGCTGGGACTGGGAGGGAGTCCTGGTGTGAGCTGGTACCAGGGGCAGGCAGGAGTGAATACAATAAAAACATCACCTTTAATCTATTATACAGGTACCTTAAATAGACAGGTATTTAGTGTATATCATAAATTTATTACGAAGTATAATGTTATTAATTGCCGTTAACATTAACGCGAAAGCTTAAAAGCTAGTAAAGTATGATATGTGTCTCAAACAAACGTTATCCCCCTTAAAAATTAGTCCCTATAGCCGCACAATAAGCTGTAGCTCACTACTCACTATTTACTCACCACTCACTGAACAGACAGCGGAGGTCTAACGTGCACGATCGATGAGTAGAACAACTGGCGCCAAGCATTCATAAAAGCCGCGGCGGCTTCGGCTATAAAGACTAACTTACATGAATAAATTCAGAGCTTAAGCGAGCGGTAGACGTTTGGGATAAGGCTCGTAAGGCTTGCAAACCACTGACCCGACACTGCGGTGCGGTCACGGCGAGTAAAAACTTCACAGTGTACCCTCCACATAGCAGTTCATTAGCGGCTTGCATATGTCGTGAAAATTCCAGAATTATTATGTAACATAGCAGTACACTGTAAACTAACCAAACTATCTGATTAATAGGAACTGATTTGTTCAGTGAAGCACGAAAGTGTGTGTGTGTGTGTGTGCGTGTGATAAAATGTACGCTAAAACGGTTATTTATCGCATAAACACGAAAAACAAAAGCCAAACGAAAATATAGTGCTCGGTTGATCGTTCGATAGGCTCATCCCAGATATAGTTAGTGTTGTTTGGACGCACCACAAACGTTCAACAACCGCCTGATCGGTCAGATTCTTATACGATAGAGGATTGAGAGGTACCAACTAAAGAAAATCATTTAACATTTAAAAAACAATGAATTATTGACTAGTAACTCGGACAATAACAGTGTATTTGGCTTTTTTGCAAGGCCCTATCATATGCAACTGGAATTAAAGAAATAGTTGTTAAAATGTGAGAGTCAAGTACATGTGCTAATACGAGTATTTTGATATGCGCACACAAATGTACACTCGTATTAACTTTTGCGGCTGACTGTACCGCGACGTTAATGTACTCAAACACGTGATCACGGCCGAGACGCCAGCGACAGACGCTGCCAGAGCCGGCGCGGATAGCTCAGACCTCAGACATTTTATGAGCGTCGTAAAATTGCTATCATTGTTAACAGACTCGTTTTCATCCGATTCAATCAATACACCCCAATAAGAGAAATCGTTTCTCGTGTCGTGACAACTGTGTAGTGTATTAACAAAGAACAACATAGCAAATTATGCCAAATTTTCTGTAAAGTTGTTTACGGATAAAATAATATCGCGTGCTAAGTTGTCGAACTAGTACTGTTTTAATATATTAGTTATACACACTAAAATTATCGGTATTATACTATCAGAATGATATAAGCGCTTACGCCTGTGATGACATCCTTGGGTATGATAAATAGCTGCATCAGTTCATAGAAGAGACTTCAATGTTTATGTCCTATGATCGGTTTTACAGGCTCACGGTTACCATTAAATCATTAATTCACCAAAAACATCTACATAAGCATTATTTGATTCCCATGGTATCTCACAGGACGCCTAATTTTATACTATAATTCGGCTTTGTGTCTAGATCAAATGATGACCAAAAACTCATGATGTCAATCAAATCCGCAAGGGAGCTTGCACTGGAGAACATAGCACGCACTTAGGAGCCAGGGTAACATTAGAACTCCACGCTTTAACTTGCGAGCAGCTATGAATCAAATAGCTGTCAACTTTTGCTTAATTTGCTCGCTTATATTTTTACGTCGACGCTTAGTTAGCTTCCCTCAAAAGGAAAGTGTAAGCCGCAGATTTATTTGTGCAATTTTATTTAACCGTTACAGCGCGGAGCCGCGGGCGCGCTTTAGATGACTCTTACTAATACTATACAGGAATACTGTGCTAATACTCGGCGCAGCTGCTGGCGCTTTTGAACCTTCGGAGCCCTAAACTTTCGTGAAGTGTTACGGTCCAATACTTTCACGGCTGAATGCCACACTTTATCGCCGTTGAAGAACATTCCTGTAAATTAACTTTCGCTAAACATATTAAATACGGCTGCGTGTAGAGTTCATTCCGTACCTCGCATAGCAAATACATCTTCTGCTATAGCACGAGGGAAAGCACACCGTGACCTGTGAATATAATGGCATGGGAAGCTTGCAGAAGGTAAAATTAAAAATCTTTCTCACAAAACCTATCTGGTATAAAGACGCTTACTGTCGTTAATAACGTCGATACGAACCCCGTCAAGGTTTTTAATATTATAAGCCATTAATATTATTATCCTCTACCCGAGACATCTAAGACGAAAGCCCCGCTGTAAAGGCTTATTGTAAAAATAATTGCCTTATTTACTTTGTACCTGTATATTAATATTTTAAAATTATAAAATGTGGAATTCTCGACAATACCAATCTAAATTAAATAATTCTTAGAACGACCACCATTTGTCACATTGAAGTGTGGAATAGGATTAGTGGCCATGTAGTGTACCGGGGTCTGAGCCGGGAAAGGGAATGTGTCTTGGTCAGATCAGTGACGACACAAGTTGCTGCTTGCTGATTCCGGGAATCACCAACATGAAGCAGCGACTGACCCGGGTCGGAATATCTAATACTAATGCTAATCCTACTATTTACCTATGCTAAGCTTGAGCTAAGTCAAAGTACGCATTATACATAATATAATGCATACTTCGCCGCAAGGCTCGTTCCACGGTTCACGTATGCACCCACCCCGGCACTGCGCGGATGGGCGCTCGGCCCGTGCATGCAGGGCCCGGGATCGCTAGAAGAATAGTGTTCATTTAAATGCTGCAATCTAAATGCATATAAGTACATCTCCGCCCCCTGGCGCCATCCTCCCACCTCGAGGCAGATTCGCCATCTAGTTGAAATCATTTAAAACAAAGCTACAGAGCACTTAAAGTGATCAAATGTGGAGCTACACCCGAGTACCTAACTAGCAGGAGCGAGAACTTAGTGAATTGTTCTCCAACGAGGCAGTGAAGCGTGTAGCGCGAGGAACTTTTGCTAAAGAGAGGCTTTACCTCTCTTTAACCATTCGGGAATGTTCAAAATATTGCTTTATCTTAATTTATTTAGTTTTAAAGGTCGCCATCATCGTCGTTTGCGGTGTTTCCAATCCCTCCCCGGGCTCCAGAAGTCTAGCCCAGCTTCCATTTGCAAGTTAAATTGTTTGAATATTTTTGAGTATTACATAACCAATATGTCGGATTATGTTTAACTTCTAAAAACTTACGTGTTTATGTATTTCACCTAACTGCAATGACAGAATAATAATGAAATAATATGATTTGAAACTTGTTGTTGCCCGCAGCTTTGTCCGAGTTGAATCTGATCTCGGACCCGCAGGCCTTGGGAATATATTCTCAAGTGAAAATAGTAAGTAGCCTGTGTGTTATTCCAGATATATTATATTATTATCTTATATATTATATTATTATTATTATCCCTGTACCTAGCTAGATCCGTTCAGCCCTTAGAGCGTGATTGAATAAGTAACTTTCAAATGTACAATATTTATAGGACAGGATATTTAAATCATACAATGGTCACCAGTAACAAATTAGTGAAGGCAAATAAAAGGAATCTCCATTACGTGTTCGTTCTCAATGTGTCCGTTCAAATAGCGTCTGCAAGTTTAATAATTATATTTGAAAGTTTTAGTTAGCTTCGAAGTTAGCAGTCCGTCAGCGTTTCAACTGGAGTGAAAACGTCCTCGCTAGTGAGTGACTCGCTCAGAATCAGTATTGTAAATAGCTGTGTAGTACACCCCGCGCGACTGGGTGCTTCCATTGAAACGTTTGCGTAGTGGCTGCAGGCGGGCGAGTCGGGGGAGTCGTGGGAGGTCGGCGAGTCTGTTGCATTGTGCGGTTACATGTCAAACGCTATGAATGCACAACGCGCACTTACCACCGTGTAAAAATGTTATTGGAGAGGGAGCCATTTGGCGCGACGTGCCCTCCCACACTCACATACACAATTATGTATTCTGTCGCCGCGTGGTGCACACTACACGCCACACTAGCTCGTTCACGTGACGTTGATATTTTAAAGAATTGCAACTGCATTTATAATTATAAGTATGGCAATGTGACGCCGCTTGCGAGTATTCACCTTGAGCTGATCGTTTCTTAAGTCGTTCTTCATCTGATTAATATACTAACGTAACATACTATTTATGTTTAAAACAAATCTTGGTAAACCAATGATGTATTATAACTACAGATAGGTATGTTGTCCCCCCTCTAAAATGACGACAAAAAATGATGACGAATGTAGCACCAATCAGAGATGCTGCGGTTTTCCCAAGCGCCTACAATATGGGGTTCTTCAAGAGGGGCATCAGAAGGTTTCTTCATGGTCGGCAGCGCGAGTGTGACACCCCTGGTGTTGCATACGTCCATAGGCCACGGTAACCGCTTCCCATCAGGTGGGCCGTGTGCTTGTCTGCCTACTAAGTGGTATAAAAAAAAAAAAAAGATGCGACAGTATGCCTAACAAAGAATTACGTCATTAATAATGACGTAATATTTTTTGTACATAAATAACTAATTATATTTGTGATACTTAGTATTTTCGCCATTTTTAAAAGCCGTGATATTCCAGTCGTATATCTATAGTTTATAAATAATCATTGTGGAAAAGTATCGACTTTAAACCTTGTGAGGGACAATCAACCACATTCTATGATGAAGTCAGGATATAGATATTGAAGCACCGGCAGAATAGAGTTTGGGCTACCCCATCTCTTCCCATGCGGTGTGGTCCAAGGCGACTAATGGATAGGGCTGTTTAACATCAGCCAGATGTATACAACCCAGGCTCAGCCTCAGATGTACGGCTTGATTCAACAATAGTTCCCGGAATACGGCAATAGGCTCACCCCCAGTGAAAAGTGGGTGTTAATTCACCTCTACCTAACCCTCCGGGGATAAAGGCGTGATTATATGTATGTATGTAAAATTAGTGAATTGAGGTTAACTTACTTTATTAGTTATATTAGTTTTATTTAATACATTTCTACATAGTGACGCGTAAGAGGAGACTGAAGTATAAAGCATATTCCTTGCTGCACAAAAGTCCCGCACTATCGCCGAGCGCCTCCGACCTCCTCCACTCGGTAAGTATATGTATTGCTTACTGCGCTCCTTGGAATGTTTCCAACGGCCCCTCGCAGTTGCCAGCCTCGCGGACTGTCGCCGCCGACGGCTCCAGACGCGCAATGGGAACATGTGGCCACTAGGCACCGTCCCCTTATCAGATATTTATCGGACAGTAATCCCAGATAAGAAGGTCCGGGTAAACTTTTGGACGTATTTTACAACTAGTGCCTACTAACTAGTCACCGCTTGTGTTTGCACTATTGCCGACAAACACTATGCTGAAACGAAACTTATGTTAACACTAAAAAAACTGTATCTGCAAGTTTCTGTGTTTTGTGCTTTTTCAACCAAAAATATAGATTCAAGTTTGACCGAATACTGTATGATCTAAAAAGATATCAGATAAATAATCCACCTCGGTGTCTTATTGGAGTGGACCGTGGTCCTACAGACATGAGGAATGTAATGGTGATACTCTTTTCTGAAACTTAGCCATCAGCAGAGGAGAAGTCTAATTTACGTGTCCTATATAAAAATAGAAAAGAATTATGTCTAAGGAGTTAAACAGCTGAGATCGGTTGTACCTCGCACGTTGAAGGATGTGAATACGTTTGTTACTGCAAAAAGTTAACAGCACCATGTATTTTGAAAATGTTATCTTATGCATCTCGAATGGATGCCAATATTTAGCATGCGAGGGAGTTGCTGGTAGTGGCCGTGTCGGCGGGCGTTTTTGCTTCTTACAGTTCGTTCACCGCAGCGCTAATAAGCCGCAATCAAGAGTCGGTGCTGACATTGTAAACACTCATTAGCGTTTAGCGCTAATTGGCGTCGCCCGCCGCGCCTGCGCCGCCCGCGGCCGCTTATTAACCGCAACGGTGCATTGCTTGATCGCCGCGTCGTAACCTGTAGTTAGCGCAACAGAACAGCTGTTACCATTTACAGAATAGGTTTGCCGTACTCACCCACTGCATGGCAATGTACGAGATACACTGGAAATACACTGTACAGTGAGTAAGTGGGGTGTGTCCATCTAGATATACGAGTATAAGACAGTATGTTCCGTGACAAAAGGCCTGAAACATAGAAAATCGACATTAATGATGAAATATTTTCATTTTTGTAATTTAATAAAGGAAAATTATCTGCTAACCATTACACGGTTTTTTAGCTAGTAAATTCGCAGTTCAACAGAATTCGCAAGAAGAAGGAAGGGAGAGCAAGAAGAATAGACAAAAATGACTAAAAGTCTTAAAAGAGAGACAGCCCCTTAAACTTACTCTTACGTACAACATTTAACATACCATTTCTAAACTTTGATGTTGTACGGGGGTGCTTGCGCTTGTTTTAGTACAAGCAAGCTACTATTCATATATTTTTGTATCATTTTGACCATGAAGAGTCGTCAGTAATAGTGCAACATGTAGACGTACTCTGTGTACATGTCTAGAATAGAATATTTGAACATGTTTTTTTTTTTTTTACGTGCGCAAAATCCCCACGGATACCTCCCCACCGGAGCCGGTGGAGGAGGTTATGTCGGACTCGAACTGACTAAAACGCACGCCGCCTGTGGGTCGTTTTGGTTGCCGAAGGTGAGGTTGACAGGCATATCCCTCGCACCCCGGCCGACCCAGGGCCATCTCTCACGATCTGGCCCTCTTCTCGGGTGTGGGGACTACAGAGTCCCCAACTCGTCCCCGGAAACGGGGAGGCGCGCCACGCGCGCCACTGCCGCGGCCTGCTTCTGCCAGGGTGACAGGCGGCTTCACCTGTCACCCCCAGGCCGGCGCTCATGGGGGGCGGAGGTCGTTCATCGACCTCCGACGCCCGAGTTGCCTTCGTACGCGAGCAGCTTGTCTTGCGATCCTTCGTCGCTCCCGCTGCCGCTCCCGCCCCGCCTCCTCCTTCACGAGCATTACTTGCTCGCAGAAGGAGGCGCCGGCCGCCCACGCATCCGCGCAGCGAACCATCGCCGCGAGCAAGGTGGAGAGCGTGAGAACCCTCACTCCCAGGGCCGCCACAAGCTCCCGCCTTGGCGTCTCCCACGCCGGACACTCGGTGAGCGTGTGCGGACCTGAGTCCTCGCTCGCGTCGCAGTGATGGCACTCGGACGTTGGCTCTTTTGTGCATCCGACGCAGATACTTTCCGAAGCATCCATGCTCGGTGATCATCTGCGTCAGACGGTACGAGAGGCTGCCGTGTGGCCTCTCTAGCCACTCCCCCATGATGGGTCTTACCGCCGTTACTACGGAGTGCCCTGCGCCTGGTTGCCCAAGTCGTATCTCCCATTCCGCCACCATTTCCCTGTGGAGCCGGGATCTCACGGCCCGAATTTCTTCGGGCTCGGGATCGTGACCCCGCTCCCGCGCCGCCCTTCGGAACCGGTATAGCGCCGAAAGGCATCTCGCTTCCAGGATCCATGGTGGCGATCCGGCGAGGAGACTCGCCGCGTTGAATGATATCGTGCGGTACCCCCTTATGATGCGGCACGCCAACTTCCGCTGCGGACGCTGCAGCAGGAGCATGTGCCGATCACTCAGGGTGTCCGCCCACACGGGACACCCGTACAGGGCCATGGACCGCACGACACCCGCGTAGAGTCTCCTGCAGGAGTCCTCCGGGCCCCTCAGGTTGGGCAGTAGCCGCGCCAGAGCGTTGGCTGTGCCCGCCAATTTGGGGCCCAGACTTCGGAAGTGCTTCCCGAAGTCCCACCGGCCGTCGAGCACGAGCCCCAGATATTTCATCTGGGGCTTGATGCCGATGAGAGTGCCTCCCACTGTGAGACTGGAACCAGGTGGTGGCGTGCGCCGAGGTCCATGAAAGAACATGGCCTCGGATTTATGCAAAGCCACCTCAAGGCCCAGCCGCCGGATCCGTTCCACGACTTGAGCAACCGCGGTCGTGGCCCTCAGGATCGCTTCGCGGTATGTAGCCCCGCTCGCCGTCACTAGCGTGTCGTCCGCATAGCACGTGACGGCGGCGCCGTCCGCAAGCTCACCGCGAAGCACCCAGTCGTATCCAATGTTCCACAGTAGCGGCCCGAGAACCGATCCCTGTGGAACACCGCACGACATCTCACGCCGACCGACGCCGGTCGCACTTGGGTAGATGACGGCTCTCTCCGTCAGGTGCGCCCCGACTATGCGGCGGAGGTAGAGAGGCACACCGTGGTACACGAGTGCCTCCCTGATGCAACTCCAGGGCAAGGTGTTGAACGCGTTGGAGATGTCCAAGGACACCGCCAACGTCACCTCACCCCGGGCAACTGCCTCCTCCGCCAAAGTCCTCACGCGCATGATGGCATCCACGGTGGACCGCCACCGGCGGAAGCCATATTGGGCATCCGCCAGGTCCGGCCCCCTACCAGAGAGGTGCTCGACGAGGCGCTTCGCAATAACTCTTTCAAAGAGCTTGCCCACCTCGTCGAGCAACACAATGGGCCGGTAGCCGGACGGTTCGTCCGCCGGGCGACCCTCCTTTCGGATGAGGACCAGTTTCCCCGTCTTCCATATCTTCGGAAACTGGCCCCGCTCCAAGCATGCGCTGAGGAACCCTCTCAGTCGGGGTTCGAGACCGTCTTCTCCCAGAGCTAGGACCCACGCGCGGCCTGGAATGCCGTCGGGTCCCGGGGCGGTGCTCTTCTTGGCTCTAAGCCTTCGCACCGCCAGCTCCAGTTCTACCCAAGTGACCTCGGGTACTTCGTCGTCAACTACCACACTGGGCGCCACAGGCGACCGAGGTGGCGGAGTCATCTGCGGCGGAACGTGTTCCGCTCGCGGCGGGAACAGGGACTCGACCACTCCACCGAGCAGAGCTGGCTGGAGAACCCGGGTCAACGGCGGGGCCCGGGGGCGCAGCTTTCCTCTTAACATAAGGTAAGGCCGCCCCCATGGGTCCCGCTCCAGCGTCTCCATGAGCTCCTTATAAGCCGCGGCTTTCGCCCGCTTAATCTCCGCTCGGAGGGCATCTCTGGCCTCCCTGTATCCCACATGAAGCTCCGTCACTCGGGGCTCCGTATCTGCGGTTTGGCTACGCCTCCTACGGAGTCTGGTCCACCGGCGGTGCGCGATCACGCAGGCTTGCCGTAGCCTCGCGATCTCCGCAGACCACCAGTAGACCCGACGCCTCGGACTATAGGGTGGTACCCTAGGCATACCCGCATCGCAGACACGAGTCATGGCCTCCCGGAACCACACCGCCTCATCGTCGATATCGACAGGCCTGTCCGGCGCAATGGCCCAGGCCTGTACGATGGCGGCCTCCAGTCCAGCCCTCCAGCCTCCCGATTCAGTCTCCCAAGCACCCAGCGTGGCTCGCGTGGGGCCGGTATGACCGGCGCATCATCCGCGGGAGGGGAGACATCAAACCGAACGTATCGGTGATCCGCCAGTGTCTCCACCCCCACAACAACACGCCAGTCCCGCACACGGTGCGACAGCGAAGCACCTGCGAACGAAAGGTCGATAATCGAACTGCGCTCCGCGGCCACGAACGTGGCTTCGGCCCCGCGATTCTGGAGAACTAGACCGTGATTAGCGGCCCAGCTCTCCAGAGCCCTACCTCGTGGGTTCGTGTGCCGGGACCCCCAGGTCACTGACCATGCGTTGAAGTCCCCGAGCACAAGAACCGGATGAGGGTGACAGGCGTTGACGACGTCTTTTTGAACATGTAAGCACCTAGACACACTTGGTATAGAGAAGGACCTGTAGTAAACTAGATATGTGCAACGAGTAACTCCATGTATTCCTCGAACCGCTCACCCGCGTGGTGCGATCAGTAAAGTTATTTTCGTTTGTAGCAGATCGAAGGCTTGCTCGGAGCGCACACAGTCAGTTCGTTATGCGATATAGTGTAATCCTCGCAGATCCAATTACTTGCGTTAAACGCAGTCATCCTCACGACCCCCCCCCCCCCTCTCGCCTCACGCCGCCCCGCCCCGCTCACCCCGACGTGTATCTAACAATAGTGCGGAACAGGATGCTGTGGCCCGTGGGAGCAGTCGCGCAGCTGCACGTGACTGTGTGCGGGCACTGCCTCGGTGCTGTTGCATGTGGCGTATTCCGTAAATTCATATCAATTATACTACGTTACTTCGCACAGTCGGCTAGGTCGACCAACGAGCTGTTCTCATTGTTAACTACCAGTATGCGAAATTTCGTACACATTATGAGAAGATTATTCCTTTACAATTATAATATACTCGTACCTACTATAATAAAATCAGTTAGCAAACATGAACTTAAAATAACTTGCATCTGGTGAAAGGCACAGCAGCACGTTTGTACAGTGCAGTTCAGTAACACGTTCAGACATTATGAACTTGACGCTGCACCGCGCACGGAGCGCTGCGCCTCCGGTCGACTGCCTACAGGTCGCCGACTCGTACTCATCAGCGCGTCAAAGTGGCCGCGCGACAGTTCACCAAATGTTGAACATATTTAACCAACGAGCAAATAAATTGCGCAGTTCGTGCAGCGCCATAATTGTTCAGTGTATGCGATCGGGCGGCGGTGGGCGCTACAGGGCTCGGAAAGAGAAAAACAACAGATAAACTGGATTAACTCGCCGGAGAATATTAAATTATTTTGCTTTCGCTTCCAAATGAAATTGCCGGATTAAAATCAATCCAATTGTTGAAATTGCACTTTATCACAAAATAATAATAAAACGTGGGTACCGTTGTTTGCTTTTCATTTTATCCTCTAGTTTACAACTGGCGGGGACTGTTTTCCTTTCCCGGCTTGTGCTCGCGTAGCTATAGATACGGTAATATTGTTAAATGTTCCTGAGGAAGTACATACCAAAGGAGAAGGGGATTTCTGGGCCAAATTGTAATGAGTTGAGATATGACTTAAAAAAAGCGGTATATTTTTCTATTTCAAAATTTAAAAAAAACAGCTCAATTGAACATCAGGGAGACGAGAAATCTTAAAACTAAGTTTATTCCACGAATATGATTCAATATCGATTACTAAGATCGATTCAAACAACATTGTCAATAAAAACACTTTCATCGTAGTATTATTTCAGTCAAAGTGAACAATAAAACATAATAATAACAAAAATACGCATTTAAAAAATATAACAGTGTAATTATAAGAAATTCTGAATAGATTTTCGTTAATCGATTAAATAATTCTCGTGTTTATCAACTGTATAAGTCGTATTAATCTGTGCTCTGACAACTGATGTAACGGGAACTACCGGGGTAATCCCACGATACTTATAGCTGTGATCGTCTATTTACTTAACTTTAAAACCCGACCCAATATCTATCATTTATTACTTTAATAATCCTGACACTACAGTTTAAATCGTTATTCTAACTTAGTTTTTAACTGTTCGGAATAGTATGATGATGAGACTGTGGATTTATATTTTATTCAAATGAGATATATATTAGATTCATTATAGGTCTTTGATAGTTTGAACTTTGTGGCATCTTTTTCAGCTATATATTATAGGCCTTTAATGTCGAAGATATCATATATGATTTGTTATATGTGATCCGGATCAATAATATATCTCAAGCCCCGAAGAGCGAGAACATGAATCTCAAGCCCCGAAGAGCGAGATTATGATCAATTCCGAAGAACTGATAGCGTTGATCAAAAGATCAAGGCTCTCCTCCACTTTATCACATTAATTTAATTCAGTTTGTAAAACCTCCACTAAACTCCACTGTATACTGTAATCCTTCAGTTTTCAGCTTCTGGTTCCAGTATAAAATGTAGTAGCCCTTTAACGCCTCACGAATCTCATGAACGATGCCAAAACAATTAGAATAATGATTGAATGTGATATAATATTATTTCAACAATAATTTATTATGCCTTCAATGCTGTAATGGATGTCATTTACTAATGAATATATAATTAATTTGATAGGTTTTGGCAGGTTTATGGCCCGCTACACTTTACAAACTGCTCTGATTGGTAATAATATGGTATCTTCAATCAGAGTTGCTCAAATACTGTATCAAAATGATCCAGGAGCCACAGAATTGAATCCTAACAGTTCGTAATAAATGTATAACTTTGTTATTTTGGCGTCATTATAGTATAAATGATGACATCTAGTAATATATATGAATTACTATTGTAATTCTAACAGGACATAAATAGTTCCCTTTAGCACGTATGCTGTTAAATATGATCTCACTAAACAAAGCCTTTCGCATTAATAATTCAACTGCAAATTCTTTCTAGCTACAGTCAAATGTGGAAATAACAACCCCAACTCAATCTCTATACAAGTTGTGTATTATACCTAACCAAGATATAATTTACGAATACCATGTATAATGTCCCCAACAGTTATTATATCAACACAAAGATAAAGTTACAGATTCACTTCAAACTTAATGTACAGTGCACACCTATAATTCTTATAGAATTCCTACAAACGTCTATGTCTGTCTCAACAGAAATCTAGATAACCTAGCTAGGAGCCCTAGTGTTTACCTTAGGTCTATTAAGACTTACCAACCTTAATAGGTGAGTTTGAAGCTATGTGTATGTGTGTGTGTTGTGAATTGTGTAAATCAACAATGTGAACTAGCTAAGGTAATGGGAAGTGATTTCGTTTAGACTCTCCTACAACGAAACCACGGAAACCTAGGTGACCAGGATAAGGTATTGAGACGCTTTCGAAGGCCAGTCTCAGCCCCAAAATTTAAAGCAATCTTTACCTACAAGAACTTATCAACACTACGTCTCAAGGATGTTTGGTATTTGTGTGTATTGGAATAGGTATATAAATAATTAGGAACCTTCCGAAATAATTCAGAAAGCGCGTTGTTCCGACACAGTTTCCGCACACCGAACTTTTGCCACTTTCTCACAAATTACACTAGCGTAATACGGCTAGAATAATTTAATGAAACCGTTGCATGGTCTGTGCGCTTCTACTAATCGAACCAAACTCTGTGTCTCGCAAATCAGCCGATTTCCTTTTATACCAGTGTGAACTCCGCGCGGGAGCGGGGACGCTTGCGTCCTTTTTTTATCATAGGATTTTTTTACAATGTCAACAAAGGAATTCAGTGCAAGTTAATTTTAAGTTCATGTTTACATTCAGATATAACATGCCTTCATGCAATATAATCAATTATGATTTACATGTCTCACTAATTTTAATAGTCTTCAAGTAGTTCAAAACAAGTCACTTAAATACGCGTTTAACACCCCTTTTCGAACAAATCTAAATAAACTACATATTAAAATCAAATTACCAACTTTAAGAGAATTCATTATTAAATTATCCAAAAAGTTTTATTTGTACAGTAACAAAGTTAGTAAAAATATTTATATTAATAACATAGGTAGGAGCCGTATGAAGAATCTTCCGTTTATCAACAAATACAACCGATACAAATTACCCCATCACTTGTTTCTTGAGTGCGATGAATAGACTTGCACAGCGGCCCGTGTGCGCCAATGATCTACGCGGGGCAATGCGCACGGTTATCACCCGTATTATTTAGGCATATAGACCAGTATGGCCGTGCGCATCGCATGCGCGGTGGCGTAGACCTACTACGGTGACTGTTCCTATTGAATAAAAATTTACTTGTTTGCTTTCTGCCGGGGCGATCTTTTGTCCGTTTTGCTTAGTCAGTAGATAATATTTTATTTTAATACCTACATACAATGCATTATCATTGTACTAATTATGTTCGTGGTATTATACCATTATTGTTTAGTTTTAACTTAAGTACCTATGCATCAAATGTAATGCTGTACTAAAGCTTGCATAAACAATATTTCTAATTTACCCATTATATTTTCTGTATTTTTAATGATCTACAAACATGTGTATAAATTCGTAAAAAGTGCAATAGCTTTGTGTAATGTAACCTAATTTATTTGTTAACCTCTAGGATATAATTTACACTGGAGTTGTTACATGTAATGTTTATTTTTATGCAATAAAGACTTTGAAAAAAAAAAAAAAAATTATGATTATATTCTACAGAATATCAATCTTGCAAAATAATAGTATATAAAATACAGTAAACCAAATATACAGTAACTAAATAGTAAACCAATAATAAACCAATAGTAAACCAGCTGGTCATGCACGTATGTATCAACATACTGTGTTTGCGCTTTCGTTGTGAAGATGAGCTCTTGTTTATTTTTTTATAGAATTCTATTGTGATGTAATTTTGTAATGCTTTGTGCCAATTATTAGATTAATCCGAAGATTAATCATTCCATGGAGTCAAACTCGCATGAACCTACAAATATGTAATATGTGATAATTATAATCAAAATCCACCATCTTTATCATGATACTATTCCATATCAAATATGATTACATTCTCAATGTATTGCAATAATATGTAATATTGCACTCGTTCACGTAAATAATATTAGCATCATAACAGTCTTTTGATACATGATTTAGCCATCGTTCCCATAGCTACCAAGTGGACGCTCTAACAAAAAAATATAGTTTATGACCGGCCGACCTCTCTTTAGAAATAATCCCTTTTTCCACTCCGGCCAACTAAAACTGATCAACTAAAACTAATCAACTATTTTTATTCCTAACGAATCAACTATTCAGTTGATTCGTTAGGAAATAAACGGGTCAACTCTTTTTTATCCTAACGGCACAACTTATAGTTGATCCGTTAGTAACAAAATTTGGATCATAAAATAGTTCCTTACAATACGACGAATGGTACGTAATCCTTTAGTATCTAATGTTTATATAACTGGCTACTTGTGAAAAAGGTAAGTGTTGATTAATTTGAAGTATGTCATTGAATTTTCTGTACATCCTGCTTTTCTATATCAATACAAAATAATTAATAACAGGTTTTCCGTGAGTGAGATCCAGAAGAGGGAGTGAGAATCTGCCTTTTGAAAAATTTAAGAAAAACGGGGGTATAATTTATTTACATGAAAATTACCAATATTCTAAAGTACGGATGTTTAAAAATGGTGCAGCTTATTTAAGATGTACCAATTATAAACGACAGAAGTGCAAAGCGAGCATCACGTTTAAAGTGAGTACTAACCACATTCCCCTCATTACATTATTAGTACAGAAATAATAGTAGGTAGGTATATAATAAATATTGTGGGACATGTCACACAACGCCATCTAGCCCAAATTAAACATACTTTACACTTTTGTATAAGATCTAGACAACGGATATACATATTATATTATATAGATTTTTTTTTATTATATTATAGATAAAATTAACACCCAGACGTAGAATAAATTTGGGACTATCACTTGCTGTTCTGTGGACAAAGGCCTGATCCCCTTCACTGTTAACTACGTAATCCTATGTGTGGGACCTATTAAGTTTTCACCTATTCTTTTATTTATTGATTTGATTTCAGGATACCAACATATTAAAAAAGACACCCCATACTTGTGTAATGGATGGCTCACAAAATCAGTTTTTAATGGAAATTAATAAATTAAAGATTAAAGCAGCTGAAAGTGATTTACCGATAACTCGACTTTATAAGGATTCTCTTTGTGAAATGTTAGACAAGGGACTAAATTTTGTTGCCGAAATGCCTAAACTCTCTAAGTTAAAAAGCGGACTTTATGACACCAGACATAAAGCAATTGGTGCTTCAAAAACTGTATTTAGATGTTACAGAGAGGTTGAAGTGCCACAAATACATAGAGATTTTCTTCTGTGTGAATATGAGGATGAAAATAACAGAATGCTTGTTTTTTGTTCAAAGGAGTCACTATCACAACTAGCTAACACAAAAGAATTTTTCATAGATGCTACATTTCAAAGTTGCCCCAAACCATTTTATCAATTGTTAACTATCCACGGGGACTTCGGCAGCTCAGAAGACACAGTTCTAACGAAACCATTAATTTACGCCTTAATGCCTGATAAAAAGCAAATAACTTATTCAATACTCTTCGAACTTTTAAAAACAAAATTAACGGACTTAAAAATTAGCATATTACATTGCGACTTCGAAGTCGCTTTATGTAACGCTATAACAGCAGCATATCCAGATGTCTCAATTAAAGGTTGTTTTTATCACTGGACCCATAATATGTGGCGTAGAGCAAAAAGATTAAACTATAAGTGCAAAGAAGAGCGAAGAATTGTAGGGCTTTGTGCTATTCTTCCTTTATTACCGGAAACTTCGATATTAGACGGTTGGGAGTACATTAAAACGGAGTACAAAGAAAGTGACCTGAGAATGTCAAGTTTTATGGCATATGTAAACCGTTTACTGAAAAAACGCAACTACCTCAAAATTATAAGTGTGTTTGGTCAGCGGCACCGGACCAACAATGTTTTGGAATCATTTCATTCGAAATTAAATAAAGTTTTCAACAAGAACGTGACTTTGTTACGTTTACTTAATTTTGCATCAAGAAACGAAAAGCTTAGTAGATTACAAACACCCACAAAAAGGAACAGAAAATATGCGAACAAAGATGGAATTATTCGACATATAATGATGCAGTTTTTAAATAATAATATAAGTCTTGGGCATGCAATGGAGAAATTAAGATAAGCATTAGAAAAAATAATATAGAGATAAAGAATAAATAATAATAATAATTTTAAATACTTAGATATATTTCATGCTTGTATTTTTTGTAAATAAAGATATAAAAAAAAAATAAGATAAATATAAAATAAGAAAAAAATAGGTACTCGTTAATTTTTTTGTTTAAGGATTTAAGTTTATTAAGGACAAATAAAAAGGTAAATTTTTTTCGTAGTATATTATTTCATTTGAGACCAGCGACATGAAATACTTATGTCACGTGATATTTCGTTTGCTACTGTCATTCGTCAGATTTTTCACTTCGATAGAGTACGAGTATAATGTGGATTCCAAGTAAGTTGATTCGTTAAGACCATTCATTATAAGTTAACACAGATCATATTAGTTGGTCCGATTAGGAACGAAGTGTCTTTAAGAGTACCAAACGGATCAACTAATTGATCCGTTTAGTTGGTCGGAGTGGAAAAAGGGGAAATAATACGTATTTTAGTTAAGAGATAAAAAAAAAATTAACACAAGTGTCTTGCCACATGAATAAAAAAATATATCATGGTTTCGTGTTGTGTATTTATGCTTCAAATATGAGTACTAAAATGATAAAATAGTCTACAAAAAAAAAAATATTCTAAATATACGATTATGTTCCATTTCACTGACAACTTCCTGACTTTCAGTCAATCAGATATTACAATTACCACAGAACACTTATATCCTGATGGAACAATTACGGTTCACAATGATAACTTAAATGATTTTCCCCAGCTTACAGAAAATGAATTAATTCTAATGTATTTAAGGACATATTTATCAGATAAAGCAGGCACGTTCACACTATGGTGAGCATCTAAGAGGTAATGAAGGCATCATTATAGAAGTGTGTAGGGTGGTCAGCAGCACCCTGCTTCGAGAGTTGTCGGCTTCTAATTCTGCATGGATGCTAAGGGGACGCATACAGACCAAACATATAAGTCGCAAGACGTATTTTGTATACATCTTAGTCGACAACTCACTACGAGGTAGAGAAGCCATCCTCGGACATTACTGTAACTGTATTGTAGGTAAACGAACTGTAGGCTGCTGCGCACACATAATGTCAATTATATGGTACCTTGGTTGGGCTAGGTACCAAGGTAATGTAATTCCCTCTGCGCACTTCTTAGACGATATTCTAAGTATTATTGAAGTAAAATAAAATATAATAATTATTTAAAGAGTTTTTTTAACATGACATCTTTGTATTACATATCTGTAAAATCTATTTGTAAGTTTTCTTACATTATCCCTGAGTACAATATAAAACTTTTACAATAAAAATAACTACTTTCTATAAAAAAAAACAGAAATGATAGTTCAAAAATGTTAATTTCTTGCATAACCTCACTTACTAAATCTCTTATAACTCTGCTCTCTGATGTTCAAAATCTGTAGATTTTTCAGGGATGTTTATTAATATATAAGCTCTCACTTGAGGCCACTCTCAACTTTTTACATTTTGGCCCAAGAATGTATGAAAGCGAATCCATCTCCTTTAGGAACCATAAGTTTTTTTGCTGTACAAAGTTGTCATAAGCGCTTCTCAACACTTATAGTGCCGTGAATATATATTACATATGTTCACTAATTTCTACTTTTGATGGCCTCCCTCTGCGCTGGCCTGCAGACATATTATTGAAAGTGCACTGTGTTAATGCTGTTCCATAGTCGCTCATGGAAAGGAATAATAACAATGGATACTATCACATGGTTGCGTTTGTTGGAAGTACAACTGCTCCTAAATATAATCTTAAGTTTGATAACATATTTACTTTGACACCCTAAAAAATACGAACTTTACTTGAAACTTCTAAACGAGGTACAACAGAAATTTCCCAATGTACACAGAGGCGCCTGCACGCATCACTTATAATAAACACGAAGGTAGTGGAGAGAAGGTGCATAAGGGGCCAAGCTCTTGCCCCCTTTTTTTTTACGTGCGCAAAATCCCCACGGATACGAACCGATATGTCGGACTCGAACCGACTAAAACGCACGCCGCCTGTGGGTCGTTTTGGTTGCCGAAGGTGAGGTTGACAGGTGTATCCATCGCACCCCGGCCGACCCAGGGCCATCTCAAACGATCTGGCCCTCTCCTCGGGTGTGTGGGGACTACAGAGTCCCCAACTCATTCCCGAAAAACGGGGAGGCGCGCCTGGCGCGCCGCCGCGGCGGCCTGCTTCTGCCAGGGTGACAGGCGGCTCCACCTGTCAACCTCAGGCCGGCGCTCATGGGGGGCGGAGGTCCTTCATCGCCCACCGACGCCCGAGTTGCCTTCGTACGCGGGCAGCTTGGCTTGCGATCCTTCGTTGCTCTCGCTCCGCCTCCTCCTTCACGAGCATTACTTGCTCGCAGAAGGAGGCGCTGGCTGGAGAGCGTGAGAACTCTCACTCCCAGGGCCGCCACAAACTCCCGTCTCGGCGTCTCCCACGCCGGACACTCGATGAGCGTGTGCGGCCCTGAGTCCTCGCTCGCGTCGCAGTGATGGCACTCGGACGTTGGCTCTTTCTCCATCCGACGCAGATACTTTCCGAAGCATCCGTGCTCGGTGATCATCTGTGTCAGACGGTACGAGAGGCTGCCGTGTGGCCTCTCTAGCCACTCCCCCATGATGGGTCTTACCGCCGCTACTACGGCGCGCCCTGCGCCTGGTCGCCCAAGTCGTAACTCCCATTCCGCCACCATTTCCCTGTGGAGCCGGGATCTCACGGCCCGAATTTCTTCGGGCTCGGGATCGTGACCCCGCTCCCGCGCCGCCTTTCGGAACCGGTATAGCGCCGAAAGGGATCTCGCTTCCAGGATCCATGGTGGCGATCTGGCGAGGAGACTCGCCGCGTTGAATGATATCGTGCGGTTCCCCCTTATGATACGGCACGCCAACTTCTGCTGCGGACGCTGCAGCAGGGGCATGTGCCGATCATTCAGGGTGTCCGCCCACACGGGACACCCGTACAGGGCCATGGACCGCACGACACCCGCGTAGAGTCTCCTGCAGGAGTCCTCCGGGCCCCTCAGGTTGGGCAGTAGCCGGCCAGGCTACTGCCCAACCTGAGGCCAGGCCAGGCTTCGGAAGTGCTTCCCGAAGTCCCACCGGCCGTCGAGCACGAGCCCCAGATATTTCATCTGGGGCTTGATGCCGATGAGAGTGCCTCCTACTGTGAGACTGGAACCAGGTGGTGGCGTGCGCCGAGGTCCATGAAAGAACATGGCCTCGGATTTATGCAAAGCCACCTCAAGGCCCAGTCGCCGGATCCGTTCCACGACTTGAGCAACCGCGGTCGTGGCCCTCAGGGTCGCTTCGCGGTATGTAGCCCCGCTCGCCGTCACTAGCGAGTCGTCCGCATAGCACGTGACGGCGGCGCCGCCCGCAAGCTCACTGCGAAGCACCCAGTCGTATCCGATGTTCCACAGGAGCGGCCCAAGAACCGATCCCTGTGGAACGACGCACGATATCTCACGCCGACCGACGCCGGTTGAACTTGGGTAGATGACGACTCTCTCCGTCAGGTACGACTATGCGGCGGAGGAAGAGAGGCACACCGTGGTACACGAGTGCCTCCCTGATGCAACTCCAGGGCAAGGTGTTGAACGCGTTGGAGATGTCCAAGGACACCACCAACGTCACCTCACCCCGGGCGACTGCCTCCTCCGCCAAAGTCCTCACGCGCATGATGGCATCCACGGTGGACCGCCACCGGCGGAAGCCATATTGGGCGTCCGCCAGGTCCGGCTCCCTACCAGAGAGGTGCTCGACGAGGCGCTTCGCAATAACTTTTTCAAAGAGCTTGCCCACCTCGTCGAGCAACACAATGGGCCGGTAGCCGGACGGTTCGTCCACCGGGCGACCCTCCTTTCGGATGAGGACCAGTTTCCCCGTCTTCCACATCTTCGGAAACTTGCCCCGCTCCAAGCATGCGCTGAGGAACCCTCTCAGTCGGGGTTCGAGACCGTCTTCTCCTAGAGCTAGGACCCACGCGCGGCCTGGAATGCCGTCGGGTCCCAGGGCGGTGCTCTTCTTGGCTCTAAGCCTTCGCACCGCCAGCTCCAGTTCTACCCAAGTGATCTCGGGGACTTCGTCGTCAACTACCACACTGGACGCCATAGGCGACCGAGGTGGCGGAGTCATCTGCGGCGGAACGTGTTCCGCTCGCACCTACCTTTCCTCTTACCATAAGGTAAGGCCGCCCCCATGAGTCCCGCTCCAGCGTCTTCATGAGCTCCTTATAAGTCGCGGCTTTCGCCCGCTTAATCTCCGCTCGGAGGGCATATCTGGCCTCCCTGTATCCCACATGAAGCTCCGTCACTCGGGGCTCCGTATCTGCGGTTCGGCTACGCCTCCTACGGAGTCTGGTCCACCGGCGGTGCGCGATCACGCAGGCTTGCCGTAGCCTCGCGATCTCCGCAGACCACCAGTAGACCCGACGCCTCAGACTATAGGGTGGAGCCCTAGGCATACCCGCATCGCAGACACGAGTCATGGCCTCCCGGAACCACACCCCCTCATCGTCGATATCGACAGGCCTGTCCGGCGCAATGGCCCAGGCCTGTACGATGGCGGCCTCCAGGAGGACCTCCCGATTCAGTCTCCCTAGCACCCAGCGTGGCTCGCGTGGGGCCGGTATGACCGGACCGAACTTTGAGTGGAGCTCCCGCCTTGCGGCTTCGGCTCCCCCCCGGTGCAGGTCTTGCTGCCAACCCTATGGTCGGCCGGTTTGCCCCCCGCTGCACAACTAAAACAGTGCAGCGGAGCTTCGCATCCATCGGTCACCGACCGTCACCGCCGCCGTGCACTGCACCCCCACGTGGCCGACGGACAGGCACCTATAGCACCTAGCCGGTCGAGCCTGCAGGAGCCGGACCTGCACCCGCACCACGCCTCCAACGGCGAGGCACCCCCAGTCGGCAGCCTTTTTGGCTGCTGCGATGGGGCAGCCGACAACTGCCGCCCCCAGTCCACGGCGGCCGAAGCGGATCGCTCCGACCTTAAACGCCTCTAATGGGCAGCCCCCGGCCTCCGCCACGGTGAGGCGGATTTGCTCCGCCGTGATGGAGTCGTCCAGGTCCGAAATGCGCAGTTCTGCGCACTTGTTGGGCCTGGACACCCGGACGTCGGCTGCGTCAAGCGTCTCCCTAAGCTTAGCCGCTAGGGCATCAGCCTGGGGACCGCTTGAAGCGCCTGGGATCTCGAGTAGCTGAGCACCCGTCCGAGTGGGTATCACCCGGATGGGGCCCGGCATGTCGAGGGCCCTCATGTCAACGCAGGCTCTCGCCTACGTGACAATCTGGGCGTACTGCACGCCCCTCTCCGCCACCTCCGCTGCCATCGTAAGGACGACTTTCGACTCCCCGGCACTCCCCTCGCAGCAGCCTCAGCCCTCCTGGCCTTTTTGGCTGCCTTCCGGTGCGCCTTGCGCCGCTTTTTTGAGGCTCCGGCAACCTCCCAGCCCCCCTCCGGCGAGGAGCTCGTGACGGCTATCCCCGCCGGAGTTCGGGCCAGAGCCGGGGCTGGGGCTAGGGCTGGAGACTTCTTCCCCTTGCCCTTCCCCTTTCCCCTGCCCCCGGCCCGGACGGCCCGCGCATCCTGGGGGGGGGCTCCCAGCCCCCCCAGCGAGAGCAGCCCGAGCGGGCGGAGCGGCAGGAGCGGCAGACGCAGCGGACGGGCTGCTGCCCGACCCCTTCGGGGACCCCGCCACTACCGGACAGGTGGGGCCCCTCTTAACCGCCCCGGCATACCAGGCCGGAGCCGCCAGGGGCGGTCGGCGGCTGGAGTCCATTACTCCTTTATTGGACTCCAGCCAGCTCCGGGTGCGCTCCTCCTGCGCCACCCGCCACGCCCGCTGCTCCGCCAGCGCCTTCTCCTGGCGCTTCTCCATGGCAGCTATTGCCGCCATGCAGAGCGCCAACGGGTCTGCAGGCCGAGCCGGCCGCAGCACCGGCGACTCCAGCCGAGCTGGTCGGGCCGGCGACTTCGGCGGCTCCGGCTGCGGCGACTCCGACCGCACGGGCAACAGCAGCCGCGCCGGCGGCGTCGGCTGCGGCACCAGTCGCCTACGCGCCGACCGCGTCACGCGCTCCGCCGGCAGCCCGGCGACGACCGCTTGGAGGCTCGCCAGTTCGGCCGCCATCCTCCCCATCTCCTTGCGGTATTCGGCCGCCATCCGCTCATTGTTCTCCAGGAGCTCCACATGCCTCCTGCCTAAATGAGCCCTGTCGAGCCGCAACTCGGCTAACTCCGCCCTCAGGAGGTCGAAGAGCTCGACAAGCCGCGTCGTCGCCTGCGTGACCCGGTGCTCCTCCGGCGTCGGAGAATCGGTGCGGGCCCCGGCCCAACCTTCTAGGGCTTCTATTACCTCCTTCGACATTGTGTCGGCGCGAGGTAAGGGTAAGGACGCCGCCGAGGTGGAGGAACTCGGCGGCGCTTCCACATCCTCCGGGGCCCTAAGGCTATCACCCCGCTGCAGCTCGCTGCAGCTCGTGCGGCTGACCGCTAGCTGCTTCGGCGGTGGTGGGTGCAGCGTTTCATCACCGTCTTGACTGCTGCTAGTGGAAGACGAGTCGGTCATGGTGAGCTCCAAGTCCGACTCCGTCTTCTGTGGTGGAGGTGAAGGAGGAGGAAGAGACTTCTTCCTGAATCTCCTCTTCCGCCGTACAGATTTCCGGGTCTGTAAGCCCACCGGGCTGTTCGCCCTACTCTTCTCCGTGGCAGTGTCGAATTCCTCCGACACCGCGGCTTGGGACGCGACCTCCGCGTCGTGGTGCTGCGCGACCTCCGCGCAGACTGTTTTTTTTGGTTTTTTGTGATTTTGGTTTAAGGATTCCATTTAGTTCCCACGAGTATGACGCGATTTAGATTACACTTCCTGGGTGACGCTCATTCCAGGAAGCGGGGTAAATACTGTGGATTTCCCCAGGTGTCCACAGGTTTTAATCGACTTCGCTGTCGGGTTTTTAAGACTTTACCTTATCGCGGGCCGGCCAATTAAGGCAAGCCCCGCGGCCTTCAGGATACCGGCTTCCCAAGTGTGGCTAGCACTCAGGTCGTTGTCGATATCCTGGATGTTACGCGACGCGGGAGAGCTCTTGCCCCCTATAACAACGTCAAGGCCGCGCCGGGCGTTCCCGTGCCGAACGAGAACTTTTCAAAGCGTGAATTCAAAAGTACCTAATGAAGTTCAAGTCAGAACTCGGCTCTCGCAAATATTTCTATGGAACTTTTTGTTGGAGTTGTAGACGACGCGACGCTTCCACAAATGTTACGTAGACATGAGATCTGTCCACGCGGCACAGTTACTTGTGGTGCATTAATTGTTTCGAAACAACACCGAACAAGTGTACTCTATAAGAACACGCGAACTGAACGTCTCGTCCCTGAGACTGAGAGTGAAAAGTGAAAATTAATGGCCTGTGGGATTTTTAGACTTGAATGTGAACTTATTTGTTTGCATATTGTATCGTTATGTTATATTGTCACTTGCTTGAGTTGTACCTTTAGAAGTCTAAAAGTTTATTTCAGCGAGTTGCTTTCTGTTTAGTATTAATAATCCAAATGTGTACATAATTTAGTTCCGAGTTATTCACTAGATGGCGTTGTACAATTTGTCAGTTTTGTAGATGGCGGTATCGAAAGTCTCCGGAACCATGTTAAAAGCTTCAGTCAATAAAATTGTTTTTATCCTCGCTGGGAATGTGTGTTGGTTATTTAAACCCCATTCTAACTGCGATTTTTGGGACTGCGGTCTTGCGAACTTAGGTACTTTACGATTTAAAGTACTTAAGTATTGGCGTGTGGTTGTATTAGTGGATCGCTAATACACCATTGGAGTGTGTGCGTGTTGGCATTCGTGTGGAAGTACGAGACCGTTAGCAGTGAGCCGACAGAGGGCGCAGCGGTGCTTTCGAATCCAAGAGTTGGTTCCTACCGCTATCAATTGCGGTAAAGGAATTGCATGCAGAGCCACCTGGAAGACAAAAGACGCAGTATATGCAAGTCTTTCCTTGAGACACTAGAGGGCGCCACTAGAAGTTAACGTCAAGACATCGATGAAGTGACGACATTGTGACGTGACACAAGTGAGGTTTGGCAGAAAGAAACCGTGAGTACAATTGGAACTGTTTACGCCTTTGTGAAAGTTGTGGTTTGCGAACTTAGTTTGAACTTAGTAAATTTATCAGTGTTTAGAACTTAGAAAAATTATAGTGACTTAATTAGCGACTTAGAATAATTCAGTAGTTAGTTAAAGTAGACTTAGAATAGTTTTGTAAAAAGTGTAACTACGGTGAACCTATGCCCGATTTCGCCTAGATTTGTATTTATTCTCAAACACTTGTAAAATTTTTGCTGTGATCTTCAACTTAGAATTCTGTAGTCCGTAGACTTAGAGTATTTGAGTGTAAAATTAAGACTTGAATTCTTCGACTTACAATAAATTTTATGTAAAGTTTGTAGTCTATTTTTGTAGTTCTCTTTAGTATACTAGAACTTAAGTTGTATTAGTGTATTGTAGTTAGATTGTCGTAGTAAATATGGAATCTTTATCAAAGTTGCAATTAGATACAAAGTGTATTATTGAGAAAGGTCGAACTAATTTTAAGAAGTCTCCTAAAGACAGACTAACTCAATCGTACATTGAAACAAGATTAGAAACATTGGAAAGTCAATGGACAGAATTTGTGCGAACACATCGTAGTATTATTGAAATTGCAACTGATGAAGAAAGGAAAAGTACATCATATTTTACAAAAGACATTTTTGAGAAAACAGAAGATATTTACACTATATACAAATCGGAATTAAAAGAATTTAAACCTAAACCTACCACTAATAAACATGTAGAAGTTAACAATTTTAATGTTAAATTACCCACAATTGAACTTCCCAAATTTTCTGGACAATATAGTGAATGGAATTCCTTTCGTGATTTATTTTTGTCTTTAATTGATAAAAACGACCAGATCGATGATGTTCAGAAGCTGCATTATCTAAAGGCTCATCTTTCTGGCGAAGCAGCACAACTGTTGAGACATACTCCTATAACTGCATCCAATTATAAGGAAAGCTGGTCTGTGTTGATGGAGCGCTACGATAATAAAAAACATTTAGCGAACTGCATCTTAAAACGTCTTGTTAATCAACCAGTGATAAAGGAGTCATCAGCGTCCGTAAAAGGCATTTTAGATACAACTGTCGACTGCTTAAGAGCCTTGCGTGCGCTAGGTATTAATGTAGATTCTTGGGATGTCATTGTAATATTTTTAGTGCGTTCAAAACTCGATGTTGAATCACGGAAACTGTGGGAAAGGGAAATCAGTACGTCCGACAAGTTACCAACTTTTGTAGAATTTAAGAAGTTCCTAGAATCCAGATTTCGTTCTTTAGAGAACATAGACGAGCCATTAAATAAACAAAATGTAACAAGTACTAATAACCGAAATAACTCTGCCAAATCATTCCATGTCGCTTTAAAAACTTGTGTTTTATGTTCAGAGGAGCATACATTGTGTCATTGTAAGCAATTCGCAAAAAAGGACACAGACGAACGTCGTGAATTTGTCCGAGTCAGTAAATTGTGTTTCAATTGTTTAGGTCCAAATCACAACGTCTATCATTGTCGCCATTCCACCAAATGCCAAATATGCAAGAAAAAGCATCACACACTACTTCATCCCAAACCAATCGCAGAATCCACTGGATCTAATAATTCAGCAGACCGTTCTGTAGTGGTTGCAGCTGCAACTACTTCTACTCAAAGCGAGTGTACCAAAAGGTTTTGTTTATTCACAGATGTCACCAGCCAAGGTCTGTTAGCTACTGCTTTGGTCAATGTGAGGTCAAGAACAGGTACTGCTGTTGTGTTACGAGCTCTGATGGATCAGGGTTCGCAGGTCTCTTTTATTACAGAGGCCGCAGTGCAGATGCTTGGCCTTAGGAAAACACCTGCACGCACCGACATATTGCGGCTAGGCGATGATGAGGGTTCCAGCATACCCTCTAGGTGGATAGTTAAATTCCAGTTGCAATCACGCCTAGATCCCAGTTTTGTTTTGAATGTCGATGCGTATGTTTTAAGCAAACTTATGTCACAACTGCCTGAACGGAAGGTCGTTCAGGTATTGTCAACATTTTCATCCTTCGAGTTAGCCGATCCAACTTTTGACACTCCAGGTAAGATTGACTTACTCTTGAGTACTCGTGTGGTCGGCGTAGTCTTGTTGGAGGGTTTGGTTAAGGGTCCGCCGGGAACACCCGTCGCACAAAAAACCAAACTTGGTTGGATTCTGTCGGGAGAAATCCAGAGTAATCCAAGGAAGTCGAGTCCAGTATGCTGCCATGCTATTGCAGGCACAGATACCAACGAGCTATTGCGCAAATTTTGGGAGCTCGAATCTGATCAGTTTTTGACTCCTAAGGTCATGTTGACCACTGAGGAACAAAGCTGTGAAGATTTTTACTCCGCAACAACCCAGAGAGATGCAACCGGGCGATATATTGTCAAGTTGCCTTTTAAGTCCACCGATCACAAGTGTTTGTATGGTGAATCGAAGGCAATAGCTCTCAAACGCTTTCACATACTGGAAAGGAGACTTATGAAAGACCCTGAACACAAAACGCAGTATAGTGCTGCTATTAATGAGTATCTTGAGTTGGGTCATACAGAGGTGGTTCCCCAAGCTGATAAGGGAACTCATGCGGTCTATCTGCCGCATCACGCAGTGGTACGAAACGATAAGAGTACCACCAATGTTAGGGTCGTTTTCGATGCTTCCTGTCCCGGAAACAACGGAGTTTCATTGAATGACGAATTGATGGTTGGGCCTACCTTGCAAGGGGAATTGCGAAAAATTATTATGCGATGGCGCTGCCACTGCATAAGTTTGGTCGCTGATATTGTCAAGATGTACCGCCAAGTAAAGGTATCAGAGAGTGATGTGAATTATCAACGCATCTTGTGGCGCGACAATCCCGACTCTGAAATCCAGCACTTACGCTTGCTGCGTGTTACCTTTGGTACATCTTCGGCGCCATACCTAGCTGTACGCACCTTGCAGCAGTTAGCCTACGACGATGGAAAGGATTTTCCTTTGGCAGCTAATTGCGTTCTCAACGACTTCTTCGTTGATGATTTGCTGTCTGGTTGTGATTCGATCGATGAGAGTGAAAAAATCTATGCTGAAATGAACGAGTTACTTGGTCGCGGTGGGTTTCAGCTTCAGAAATGGTCAAGTAACAGCGAGGAGTTTTTGCAGAAGGTAACTAAGAAATCTGTAGGGTCCAGGGAAAATTTGGAATTTAAAGTAGACCATATTGTAAAAATTTTGGGCCTTTCATGGGATAGAAAATCAGATGACTTTAAATATACCGTGAATCTTCCTCAGAAGAACCTTCCCGTAACCAAGCGCAGGCTGATTTCGGATTTCGCTCGTTTATTTGATCCTCTCGGTTGGATCGCTCCTGTTGTCATCACGGCGAAAGTTCTCATTCAACGAGTTTGGCTATCAGGTATTGGATGGGACGATGAACTCCCAGACAGCATACTTAAAGATTGGCTTAGTTACAGAGGAACTCTTCAAAATCTTTGCGCCTTTCACATTCCTCGATAGTTTTATACAAGTCCAGGTGATACAATCGACCTTCAAGGTTTCTCTGACGCATCCAATGCAGCCTATGCAGCTGTGGTGTACGTGCGGTCAGTAGATTGTAATGGTACTGTTCATGTCAGTTTAGTGGCATCCAAAACTAAGGTGGCTCCAGTCAAGGTGGTATCTATACCACGCTTAGAGCTATGCGGCGCAGTGCTGCTATCAAAACTTCTATCAGAAGTTTCGGGCACCTTAGGTATAGGCAAGGAACAAATTCATGCCTGGACTGACTCCTCGGTTGTTTTAGCCTGGCTGAGTAGCCATCCTAGTCGATGGAATACTTTTGTCAGCAATAGGGTATCTGAGATTCTTACCATAATGGAAAGTAATCAGTGGTCACATGTCCAGTCTAAGGATAACCCTGCTGATTGTGCATCTCGAGGAATGAATTCGTTGGACTTTGTCGGGTTTGAGCTTTGGAATAGCGGGCCCAGCTGGCTTAAGGATAAGAGTATTAATTACAATAAGGGTATTATAGAGACCAGTTTAGAGGAACGGAAAGGTAAACATTTAGTGTTAAATGCAGTAATTAATGAGCGCAAGGAAAATACTATAATTGCGAAATTCTCATCTTTAAAAAGATTAGTTAGAATAATAGCCATTTGCAGGCGATTTTTAAGGTGAGCACAAAAAAATAGAGAGCCTATTAACACTCTTTTATCCTTTACAGAAATCAATCTCTCATTATTTACGTGCATTAGGATGTGTCAATTGGATCACTTTGAGGAAGAATTCACTAGTTTAAGGAAGACGGGAGAGGTTAATAAAGGGAGCAAGCTCTCCTCGCTTAATCCATATCTCGATAGTGATCAGATTTTAAGAGTAGGCGGTCGATTACACCGAGCTAATATGCATGAAGACATGAAACACCCAATTATTATACCTCACATGTCGCACTTTACAACCCTTTTAATCGCAGATGCTCGTGAACGAACTTTACATGGTGGGCCACAGCTAGTATTGAACTATTTGCGTAGTCAATACTGGATAGTCAATGCCAGGAGTACTGTCAGGGGTTACGTGCGCAAGTGTGTTTCGTGCATTCGATTTTCGGCCCGAGGGATTACGCCATTGATGGGGCAGTTGCCATCCGCCAGGGTCAATGCTCACCGACCTTTCTTTCGCAGTGGTGTGGACTATGCAGGTCCCATCAGCGTCAGACCAACGAAGGGTCGCGGTTATCACGCCACCAAAGGATATATCTGCCTCTTTGTATGCATGGCTACTCGAGCCATACATTTAGAAATTGTAAGCGACATGACGTCACAAACATTTTTGGCAGCCTTTAAGCGTTTTACAGCTCGACGAGGCCATTGCAGAGAGCTGTGGAGTGATAATGGCACTACTTTCGTTGGGGCTGACAAAGAGTTGAGAGCTCTTTTCCGCCATGAAAGGTCGGGCGTAGCACCTGAAATTGTTGACTGGCTAACAACTAATGGAACTGAATGGCACTTCATTCCACCTCACTCTCCAAACTTTGGAGGGCTTTGGGAGGCTGGAGTGAAGTCCACGAAGCACCATCTTAGGCGAGTAATAGGCACTAGTACGCTAACATTTGAAGAGATGACGACAGTTCTAGCACAGATTGAGGCTTGCCTAAATTCCAGGCCAATATCTGCAATAAGCACAAATCCTGAGGATCCGTGTCCGTTGACTCCAGGTCACTTTTTAGTCGGTGAACCTCTATTGCTTGTGCCCGAGTCCAACTTTGAGAGCTCTAATATTAGCACATTAAAAAGGTGGCAATTGACACAACGCATGCTTCAGGACTTTTGGCGTCGGTGGTCTAGTGAATATCTCATCCAATTTCATCATCGTCACAAATGGTCGCACCAAACTCCAGAACCTAAAGTAGGGGACGTCGTATTAGTGATGGAAGATGATTTACCTCCGGCAAGGTGGCTTTATGGTCTTATTGTTGAAAAGCATACTGGCTCGGATAAGGTCACGAGAGTTGTTTCATTGCGCTGTAAGGACTCCATAATAAGGAGACCTGTTTCGAAGCTTATTATACTTCCGGTAAGCAATATGTAATTAGATTTAAGTGTTTACGCCATGTTTGTATAACTATTTAGATTTTGTTTTTGTTTCGTAAGAAAGGTTTATTAATTTGTATTACAGTCCACGAGCTCTGATAACGCCTTCCAGGCTATAGTGTAATACGCTCATGGTGGGCGGTTATCTAATTGTAAGTTTGTCGAACCATGTATAATTCTATCTTTTGATTGTTATGGCCATTCTGTCCATGGTGGGCGGAATGTTTAGTATTAAGAATCCAAATGTTTACATAATTTAGTTCCGAGTTATTCACTAGATGGCGTTGTACAATTTGTCAGTTTTGTAGATGGCGGTATCGAAAGTCTCCGGAACCATGTTAAAAGCTTCAGTCAATAAAATTGTTTTTGTCCTCGCTGGGAATGTGTGTTGGTTATTTAAACCCCATTCTAACTGCGATTTTTGGGACTGCGGTCCACTTTCACTTATTTTTGACGATTCTTCTACTCTTGTTCTCAATAAAGTTGATGATTTTAAAATATTCAAGAGTTTAAGAAAAATTCTAAAGACTAAATTAAATAAATAAATAAATATTCCACGACATTCTAAACAATGCTATCTAGACCCATGGTAAGCATACTAGCTTGTGTTATGGGATCTAGAATACGGATAAACATACTTATAGTCTAACTTTTTATTAGCTGCAGTAAAATGACGTTTCTAAATGTCATTCTGTAAAATAATGTTGACAGCTTAATCTCAATAGTGATGTGATTCAGTTCACAAAAGTTTACGGAATATCTAATCGTTCCATAATTTGCCTCATAATGATCATGCTAAATTCTATTTAATATTAATGTAAATAAAAGGCTGTATAAACGTTGATCCTTTTACGCATTAAGCAAGATAACACTCAAGCAACCGCTCTCTCAAGTTGGTAGTACTGATTTTTGGTTATGGTGCTACGATGACGCTTGGCCGCCATTTTGTTTCGGTTGTCATGCGCTCATTCGGCTTCTAACTTCTGTTTTGAGTACACGAATAATTTTGATTTGCCCACTGCGCGTTGTTTTTGTTATCATTATTGTTAAGTTTATGTTACGTTGTTTTTGTTTTTCATTGCCTGTTTTCGTTAATAGTTTTAGTTTTTTTTGTTTGATACATCAAAGACATGGATGCTCTGCCGGGCACATCGCAAGATGGAGACACGTTTTTATCTCCTAAGAAAAAGAGGCCACGTGTAGCTCTAAGTGCAACAGAAAAACTTTGGGTCAGAAACGTTTACAAATATGTGTTTGAAGTGAAATGTTCAGAACCAAACATTGAATTACCAAAAACAAGTGAATGCGTTGACAAGGTGGCTGAAGTCTTGGGAATATCCGTCCGCACTGTTTATTCTGTTTTAAAGGAGCACAAGGAGAACGACAGCGAATCACCAAAACCTCCCGAAAAACTGACCCAAAACTTACCTTTAAAGATAAACTTGATAATTTCACATCCACTGCAATTAGACGAATTGTACATCAGTTCTTTCATAGAAATGAAATACCCACCATCGCAAAGGTTAGTTTACATGTCGTCACTCATCTTTTTATTATACGTTATGTATGTTTTCTCCTATCCCATGTGTAATATTAACTAATTAGGTAATAACTATATCATTTTTAGGTGCTGCAAGTTGTAAATGATGAACCAGGATTGCCCAACTTCTCGAAAGAGACACTGAGAAAAATTATGAAACATCTCAATTTCGAATTCGTTACTCGATCACGCAAGAGTGTGCTTATTGATAGACAAGATATCATATCATGGCGCTACCTGCGTTTAATTAAACAATATCGCAGGGAGGGAAAATATATATATTATCAAGACGAGACCTGGGTCAATGCTGGTACGTGATTTTTTATTTTTTTTATTTATTTATTTACAAATAATGGTTACATAATAAATTATATTTATAATAAAAATTAAAACTAAAACTATTATTAGATAGCTACTAAAATACACTAAAATAAAATAAACATAAAAATTACATACATAATGCGTCATGAAATTCCTCCGCATCCTCACCGACCGGTAACGTACCCAGAAGGCTGGCAGCATTGCCACGTTGAATGGCAATGCTTATCCTCTGTGCAAGATAATAACCAGCCTTCTGGTCACGCGTAGCGTCGATCAGCTGCTTTGCCAAGTCTTTATATAGAGACCGAGCACTTGGACCCCATGTCCCTAGCGTTTCAACCCCAAACGGCTCAAAAACATAATCACCTGACAGGTTACAGTATTTGCGCCGTTTGAGGTTTTCCGCAGATGCAGCAGCAGCACCGGCACACCCTGCTGTGCTTGAAAGATGTGAAGGCGCAAGAGTGTCGACGCACGTAGCGTCCCACACCAAAGGTCTACCCATCTTCCAAGGTAGCAACGACATACCATCCGGTCTCTTGCCATCGCTACGCACCAGCCCTTTAGGTTCACGAATGGCTGGCACGCCAGCGGTAACTAGAGCACGGCGGATAATGTCGTTGATGCAGGCGTGTCGCGGTATACGCCCAGCGCTTCTGCTGCATGAAAGGCCATGGTGCCCAAGACTGTCGACAGCTTCACCGCAGTGGCAATGATGCGGAGAAATGCACGGCGCTCCTAAGCGAAGGCAAGTGGCAAGGCGGAAAGTAGTATCGTCCAACATAGTACCTATGTTGGGCGATGGAAGTGCCTGAATCCAGAGGCCTGACTCCCATTCCCCCACAGCCAGAAGGCGCGCACGTTCTGTAACATGGGAAGATGTGTGTATTAAGGTATCTCTTACCAGCCTGCAGAGCGGCGCATCCCATTGTCTCTGGGAGAAAGGGTTACCAGGCAACTCAGTGTTGGGACAAGCAGCCTTCCAAGCATTAATAGCATCGGACTTACATGACACCTCAGAGTTAACCTGTGTGTTTATGAGAATTTTCCTGGTTAACTCCTCAGTGCTGTGCACCGACGACAGAAATGCTGGAAGGCTAACGTCTGAAATTTTGCGAACGCCGAGACCACCCAAGCGAACTGGTAAGGACGCTTGGAGCCAGGCTCGGTCATTCAAGGCCACATTTAAAATTGTACTGAGTGTGTTTTGCAGAATGTTGTCAATTTTTGTCAAAAGTGTCAAATGTTGCCAAAACTGGGATGCCCGAAGTGCATGGGTAAAATTAGGGACAAAAAGGCAAAACCGAAGTATAGTAAAGGCGGAATGAACACTTATTTTTTGCAAATGATCAGTGATCAGTGACGTCCAATACCGAAGTCATTTGCAGGACAAGGTTAAGTTGGCATCAAGAAAGCTCGGAGTGCTCAACAGGGCAAAGCGGTATTTCACTGCGGGGCAGCAACTCCTTCTTTATAAAGCACAGGTCCGGCCTCACATGGAGTACTGCTGTCACCTTTTTGCTGGAGCGCCTGCATACCAGCTTGACCCCTTCGACTCGTTGCAAAGACGGGCATTGAGGCTGGTTGACAATCCCATACTCACAGGTAGAGTGGAACCTCTTAGCCTTAGGAGGGATTTTGCCTCACTGTGTGTGTTCTACCGCCTATACAATGGTTTGTGCTCAGATGAATTGTTTGACATGATGCCCGTAGCTACATTCTATCATCGCACCTCTCGCCATAGGCAGGGAATTCATCCCCACACATTGCGACCTGAGACGGTACGCACTGTGCGGTATGAAAGAAACTTCATCCCACGCACACTCAAGCTGTGGAATGACCTCCCTGCTGCGGTTTTCCCAAGCGCCTACAATATGGGGTTCTTCAAGAGGGGCATCAGAAGGTTTCTTCATGGTCGGCAGCGCGAGTGTGACACCCCTGGTGTTGCATACGTCCATAGGCCACGGTAACCGCTTCCCATCAGGTGGGCCGTGTGCTTGTCTGCCAACTAAGTGGTATAAAAAAAAAAAAAAAAAAAAGTGATGTATTCAAAATTTTGAATTTTTTCCTCGATAAATGTATGAAATCCATCTTCCAAAACTGGGGACCCTAGGAGGCGCAGTGAAGCTTTCTCCAAAATTTTGATATTTGGAGCTACGAGGTTAAATTTTCCTATAGTCGAGGGTCTGTCTGTCGTGTCGCTGATGAAAATTTCACATTTGTCCGAGTTAAGTTGTAAGCCGATGGATTGAAATTTATTTTTTATTAGTTCTAAATCTTGTAAAACTGTTTGCACATCACCCCCTAGGGTTCCGTCGTCTAGGTACCAAATGTTGAATTTTGAATTTATCTGCTGTATGATGGGATGTATTGCTAGACTAAAGATCACTGGTCCCAAAGGGTCACCTTGCTGACAACCGACTGCTGATTCCAAAAGATGATCCTTGTAAACTAATTTCGTCGGGTGTCTATAACATTGCCAAAGGAATTTATATATATGAGGGGTTTCTAATTTTGCTTACCTACTTACATAATAATATTACAAATAATATCTCGCCAAAAAGTTTAAGTGTCAACTCTTAGTTTCTTATATTTGTACCATTTTTGTTTTGCTATCGAAACTTATGATTTTTCTTGTTCTTTTCAGGTCATACTACAAAAAAAGCCTGGATTGATGGAAGCATTACCTCTTCTCGACAGGCACTTTTAGACGGCCTGACTACGGGATTAAAAAATCCCACAGGAAAGGGAAAACGACTAATAATTAGTCACATAGGCGGAGAAGAAGGCTTCCTGGACGACGGACTTCTTATGTTTGAAGCAAAGAAAGGTATAGAAGACTACCATGACGAGATGAATGCAGAGTGTTTCGAGGATTGGTTCCGCGGTATTCTACCCAAACTCAAACCAAATGCAGTAGTCGTAATGGACAATGCGCCCTATCACTCTAGGAAGATCCAAACAATCCCGAAGATGTCGTAGACAAAACCACGAATTCAAGAGTGGCTGACTAATAAAAATATTGTATTTGAACCAAATATGGTAAAGGCCACTCTAATAGATATTGTGATACAGCAAAATCTTACTGAGAAATGAGATGGCTGCACATTTTAAGATTGCCCCCTTATCACTGTGAGCTGAACCCCATTGAGTTGGTATGGGCGCAGGTAAAGGGTCACGTTGCAAATAATAATAAGACGTATAAAATGCAAGAAGTTAAAAATTTATTTCAAGAAGGTATAAACAAAGTGACACCGGCTAAGTGGAGTGACTGTGTGTCTCACACTATAAAAGTGGAAGACAAAATGTGCCACCTCGATCATATTATAGATGAAGTGACAGATAGATTTATTATTAGTGTTACCGAAAGCGACAGTGACAGTAATTCCGAAAAAGATTGATTAAAGTACATTATTATGGCATTTTTGTTTCATTTTAAATGTACCTCCCTATACTTCCAATAAAAAAGATCAATCCTCTAGTATAGTAACAATAATAGAATAAAAAAATACATTACAACTTAATATTAAATCTCAAACACAAAACCAAACTGTTCATTCATTTATGATTCACTCATTTAGCTACATCCCTATTTAATTTTCTTCAAAAACCGGCAACCCACAAAACGTCATTTTACTGCAGCTAATAAAAAGTTAGACTTTAGATACTTTTTTTTTTGTAAATACATACATATTACACATAGAAACACCCAGACCAATGCAAATATACATATTCATGCATACAAATATTTGCACTGAGCGGGAATCGAACACGCACCCTCTGCATAGCAGTCGAATGCTCTACCGCTACGCCACGGAGGTCGTCATAAAATAATATTATTGTTGAAAAATATTTGACTTTTACTTATCCTACTAGATTAGATATAATTTTTATGTGCCCGTGGGTGCCGGTGGGACGAACAAGTACCGATCCTGCAACGCCTCATATTTGAGCTGTTTCCCAGCGGCTGCATTCTCCGCAGCAGCGGCTGGAAGCCGGACCGTACCACCCAGGTTACCTGCAGCGACTGTGCTGATGCATGTGGCGTCCCACAACAAGCACCTGCCATTCTTCCAGGGCTCCAAAGTCATACCATCCGGTCTCCTGCCATCACTTACCTACTTACTGATACCGAGTGGCTCTAGCAGGCACGGAACACCCGCCGATACCAAGGCTCTGCGGATTATGTCCATGAGGGCATGGTGACGCGAAAACCTTCCTGCACATTCACGACACCTCAGTGCGTGATAGCCATCAACCTCCATTTTGTTTTAATCAATACCACTTTCGTTTTCCAAACAGTCGGTACTAGATATACTCAAAAGCCTTACAACGCCCTTCGCGTGCAATATAATAACGCGTTCAGGGTGCTGCTGGGGCTGCCGCGCTTCTGTAGCGCATCAGGGATGTTCGCAGAGGCCCGCGTAGATTGCTTTTACGCAACCGTAAGAGATGCGCGTCACTGGTGCGCATGGTGCGCGGGGGCGGCAACAGCATCCTGAACACGATCACGAGAGGATTGGATAGTCGCCACGTAAACCATTGCTGTACCATAGCGGGGGGGGGGGGGGGGATGGTGTAGGAATGGCCTTTGTAGATTTTTAGATTTTTAAATTTTTACTGACATAGACATAAGTAATACTAACAAATATTGAGCCTTTGTTGCTTATAAATAAAGAAATTCATTCATTCATTATGCATTCGTCTTCAAGGAAAAGACCAACCGGAATAGTGAATATCGCACATGACGGCGACGGCCGACGGAAATTGTCCGCTGTCCTTTTATTGTTTCGTTTCAATCCGCTTCAGATCAGATCGCCTGGCGAGCTTGTTTGTATTCAGACATCTGCTAAGTTAATGTTATATGCAGTTACATCAGCTATTGTACTGCGCAGCTAGGTTTTACCTTGTGTGCAATTTATCCTACACTTTTACAAATAATATAATCATTCATTCTGATTGTCTGAAATAAAGAAAGTAATTTCCAACAGCATTAATGATCTCAGCAATATTTTTAAGTTTGTACCTATTTCAGAGACAAGACCATATTAACGTATGTATTACTTAATACTAACTATTCCTGTACCTCACCTGTAACTGCCCATAACACAAAATATTTACCATTACATTAAGATAATGCTATATATAGTTACCAGATTGAAACTCTACGCCTTTATTTCTTATCGTCTTTAGGAATATCCTCGCGACAGCGTCAAGCATGCCTCGGTTAGCCGTTCTGTTAACGAACACTTCACCCCGGAGACGAGTGCTAACAAGGGCTTACGACTACTCCTTGCCCCGCTCGCGCTCGCTACTTGCTAAATAAATTATGCGCCAGCGTCGGGTAATTAATCCGCTTGTGAGTCCCACTGAGCACGGGTCGCCTTGAATACACGCTAATAGGACTAGATTGTATCACGAAGCTAACTTGTATCACATTTTGTGAACCAACTTTTAAACAAAATTATATTCGCAATTACACCGGTTTGGGAGGTATTAATTTCGTTCTCAGAATCACATTGAATAAAGTTTCCAGTCCAAAAGTCACCCTAATTTCAAGGTATCTCAAGGTATCTTTTCATGGGGCAATAGAGGCGGTTTGTTTGATATCTGTCGATACATTGCGTGTATTGTTGTCGAAATCTCGTAACCTAGTTTCAAGTTAAATGCAACGGGGTTATGAATTTACTGCTTGTACAGAACGAAAATATTTTACATTGTCGGACTGTAAGAAGACTCATGTCTAGACATACGTCCTGTATCTCAACTAAATCTAAGGTATATTTAAATATGTCAGTCCTCCTGGTTCCTTGTCGGCGCAGACTTGACAAAGTGACAGAAGTGAAACTACTCAAATTCGACAAAAAAGAACACAAATAAATTAATATCATAGAGGTAGTAATAGGTTATAGTTCAACGAGACGAATAAATAGATCAGTTTTGGATGCGGACGGCAGCACAACGTAATATATTTGGACGAGGGTCAGCCGCGTCTCACGCCACACGCCACGCGAGGCGTGCGGCACACGCCAACGGCGGTGAGTGGTGTGGCGTGGCGCCCGATTGACATTCATTACGTGAGATGGATTGAATTATGTGATGTTTTATTCAGAGGCGCGAGCGCGGTGTCACACTCGCGTGTCGCCCGGCCTCGCCCGGGACAGGTTTAAAGCCCCGCAATCAAAGTATTATCCGTTTCCATCGCCCAATTCCGATATCAAATATTATGACTGTTTCAGGCGGGATTTGAACGGATTTACGATGAAAGCAATTACGTAATCGGCTGATGGCAGGATTCTCAGTGTAGTCAGAACGTAATATGTTTAGAATCACGTTGCTAATGTGGTTTCAGTATAACCGATGTTAAGTGATTAGGACATAAAGCTTGCGCCTCTCTGAAATGTGGGGCGACGAGGATGTGAGGACCCACATTAACATTAAAGAACAATATGTTGTGTGCGGATAATGCCCCGGTCACCTCATTACGTGGGCGCCGCGGGTCCCGACGGGGTAGCGTTGCCCAGAGAGATTGGCCGCTTAATAAACCGATGTCAAATGAAAATATAAGCATCAGAAAAGTTTAAAGGGAGTTTGTTTTATTTGTGTAACAATAACATCTATCATAACATTCGTAATGCTCTGTACTACAGTCTGTATTACGTGTTGCGTCAAAAGCGCAAGGGTTACGAGTACTGTGGCTGTGCGGGAGGTTTTGGATTTGATGCTGTATGTAGAGGTTGCGACCTGTCCGTGGGTATCAAATGTTGCGCTAAAGCGTATTTCTCGACAAGTAATCCGTAGACAGAGCCATAAGACCCCACCGTCTGAGACACGGGCCAGAACTCGCTCACATTGTATTCTTTCTCTCCTCTAACGGCCTCTGTGGCGTAGCGGTAGAACGTTCGAATGCTACGCAGGAGGCGCGGATTCGATTCCCGCTCAGTGCAAATATTTGTATGAATATGTATATTTTCATTGGTTTGGATGTTTCTATGTATGATGTGTATGTATCTACAAAAAAAAAAGTATTTAAGTATGTTTATTCGCATTCTAAATTCCATAACACAAGCTAGTTAATATATGCTTATCATGGAACTAGATAGTGTTGTGTACAATGTTGTGGAATATTTATTTATTATTTCTTTCTTTCTTTCTATGTGAGTGAGAGCAGGCACGGACATAGGCCCGTGTGTCGTCTTAGTTTTCCTAGAAGATAACTTTATTTATCATTCATTTTGTGAGATAACATGACAGGACATTTTCCGATACAGTCAAGACCTACGACGACGGCAACTAGGGAAAAACTTCACTACATTTTATCCGCCATTTAGTCTCCCTTTTGATTTGTAACTTTAAAGGCTATTAAATTAATTATGTCACTATTTTATATTAATGAATCATCATTCTCTAAACCCCCTCCCGACCCAGTTGGGGTCGGCTTTTAAGTCAAATTAAGATGTATCTGAACTTCGATATTTTCTGTGAAGCAACTATCATCTGACTTCAACAACCAATGATGAACACCAACCATGGGATAGGGCACACAGAATTTTTAATGTCTAGTGATGATCTAGGTCGCCATTTGCCAGAGCTCCCTGAGGTCTCTCCCTGTAGGTGTGTTGCCACGCGACTGCCTTATGTGGGTAGTTGTGCACTTATTTAACTAAAATTTATTAAACAGATGCAATGGATCAGAAATTAGTGCCGACCTACAGAGGCAACCGATCTATTCCCAGGCTCCGGAGACCACGAGTGTGGAGCGCGCTGACAATGAGCAGCAGAAAGCTCTATACAGAAATATAAATTATAGAAGAAGTAAATAAAATTGCTTTTAGGAAAAATCTTCATTTGTGAATTTATTTTACTGGCAGCATTTGCAATTAACCTTAATAAAAGAAAAATTCACTATCAGAAAAAATGTCCCCAAAATTTCTACAAGATATGAACAATAGACAAGTTGAAGCAATTGAATGAAGGCATTGGAGCTTATCCAAGCAGCGGCCCCGAGTATGTGCGATTCGTTAGACAGCTGCTACGCTACCCTCTACGAAAGCTACGACGTTCGTAGCTGTGAGCTAAAAAGTAATCTCGCTAGAAAAACATGAGATCTTGTTCGCCACCGAGACACACAAACATTATATTTTATCGCTTTAGGGTCCATAAACGTTCGTCGAGCCCGTTCTGTACAATATGTGATCCTATTCCATATAATTCCGTATGCACACAAATCCCTTCCTCGGCCTTGACCTCCGGCGCAGTACAAACAAATAAAGTTAAACTCGATCGCTTACTAAAACATCGCCGTGTAAAAGCTTTAGCATCCGATACGTAGCACTGTGAGCTCGCACACGTACAAACACAAGTGGCGCGCATGTAGGTGTGCGTGCGGTCGCGGCGCGCTCGGCCGCGTGAAACTTTTATCAGCTCGCCGTGCCTTTCACCGGACGGGGCCGGGGGAGGGGCGCAAGGTGTGCGGCCTCGGGGGGAGGGCAAGGGGATGCTCAGCCGTGCTTATGACGTATGTACGCTCCACCGACGTACGGTTAGCGAGTGATTGACGCGGTTAGCGATCGCCATCTACATGACGTATGCACGGGTGAGTCGGTTATATTGGACCACTTGTGGACTTATAAAGATAAATATGCATGCAAAATAAAGTTTTAATGTCTTAATTATCATTTGACAAGTGATCAAATAATCTTACGTACTAACGTTAGGTTAGATAAAATGTGGTTTTTGCACTAGTGGTTTATATTGTACTACATGTGTATTTAAATTGAATACGGGAGTTATCACAGACATCCTGTGACCAAGCTGTCAGATATCGTAAAAAAAAAGGCAGCTTCTTGTCACTGAGCATGACCGGTCAATGGGGCTCTGAGTACCTGATCGAGTTCAATGCCAAGAATACGCAAGAATGTGCGTTCACAGCAAAGGTATCTTCTTTCCTTCCCCTTCCCACTTCTCATAACATGCCACTGCCACTGCAAGACAATCTCAATATCCTGGGTATGGATGTTCGCTGCAACGTGAATAACAAAAACTACATCGAGAGCATTATCATTATCATTAAAACAGCGTCGCGAAATCTCAGACTCCTGAACAAAGTGAGACATTTTCCACGCTGGAGCAGCGATGTATTCTCTATAAGACAAATTCGCTCCTGCGTGGAATACTGCTCGCATCTCTGGAATGGCTCAGCAAAGTATTTACTAGATGCTCTCGACAGGTTGCAGCGACGTGCGGTTTGCATTATTGGGAATCCTAAGGTCAGGAACACCCTAGAACCTTTGCAGATGTGTAAAGATGTTGCGTCGTTGGCAGTATTTTACCGTCTGTACCGTAGTAAATGTTCTAATGAGCTCTTCCAATTAGTACCACCCTTCACTTTCCTACACAGGACAACACGTGCACGGCTTAGATGTCACCCTTCCACGGTGCAGAACCAAGCTGTTCGGAGACTATTTCCTTTGTCGCACCACTAAGATCTGGAATTCATTACCAGATCACGTGTTTCCTTTTTCCTACAGTCCCGGGTCCTTTGTCTTTATAACGTGTTCTATATACATATAAAAAAACATATACTCATGCCTGTTAATTCTAGAAGGGGAAGACAGCGCAAAATATAGATAATTAATTATATATGTCTTTACATGATGACCTCAACCGGCTTACCCTTTACTGTTCCCTTAACAAACTGCAGCTCAGTCTACCCAAATGTAAAGTAATAACTTACACTAAAAAGAGGATAGTTATAACATACAATATGCAAGATTTTGCCTTGCAAAGGGTTGACAGCATCCGTGACCTAGGCGCCACCCTCGACTCGAAATATACACCTCGGCCAACAAGTTGGAAACATCGTAAGTAGGACATACCAGATGTACGGCTTTGTGAGGAGATCCTCTCAGGACTTCAAACGCCCCTCTACGCTTTTATTTTTATACAATAGTTTAATTAGATCTCAGCTCGACTTCGCTGTCCCAGTCTGGCATCCTACATATGACAAGTACATACATAGATTAGACATGGTTCAGAAAAAGTTTCTACTCAAAATAAATAATAAATTGCACCGTTTTAAAATCCCCTATCAACAGTTACTTAAGGAGTATAACCTGAGGAACTTGGAGACAAGACGTAAACTACTCATGTCCATGAGGCATGATCGCAACTATCCGAAAGTTTATTAACAATGTGAATAGAACAATACAAATCAGTGCCATCACGAGTCTGCAATGCACAATAATCAACCACATTTACCAGAATCTTACAATAGCATGGAGCGGGCACAGTGTGCCGCGCGCACATGTTGTGTAAACAGAAATAGACTAAAATGAAATGAATTCACACTGTTTTACTGCAAATTGTAGCCGACGAGATGACAAAAGAGTGAACGAATATGAAATGTGCGCGAATGAGCGAATAACTAGCGGCGGGATTGTGGTCACGCCGCGCGTGTCGGCCGCGCGCCGCGCCGCGTCGTGCCGAGCGCGCCTGGCGTGTGCAACGTTGCGCATTAACACGATTGCCGCGGCCATCGCTCACAGCCTCGTACATAATTAAATAATGATGATAATTTATTTTGTACTTACCTCACAGTATTGCGTGATGGCTGTTTAATGTTATGGGACTGACCCAGTTTGCACTCGTGGACACGATTCAAATGTAGGACGATAATCCAGCCGCGGTGCTCCAGATCGACCTGCCGTTGTTATTGTTCGTGTGTAACATTATCGCATTCAACTCAGACCACATGAGAGTACAAGTGATTATCTGCTATTATTCGACCATTCAATCCTGCAGCAGTTCCATCCTGGCTCAAGTTTCAAGCACTTGAGCCACGATGGAACTGCTGCAGGATTGTAAAATTGTAAAATGTGGCACTACACAAGGTACTTAATGCAAATGAGACAATTCATTCGCCCGGGCCCTGTGGTGCGCACATGGTGCCCCAGTCTATCGGAGTGACTGATGTTAACACGGAGGCACTTTATGTTTCAACGGAACACGGGTTACGGTTTTTTAGGTTTTTATTTAACTTCTAAACTAATGAAGTTCACTTTAATTTGAGAACAATAATTCTTTAACCGTATTCTTGGACCATGTTACTATTATAATATTATATTTTAATTGATTGAAAATAACATCTTAAACATATTGTTCGATCGTGCTAAAGGAAGTTATTAAACACGGCATATATACAATGCTGTTAGAGGAAATTAATGTCGGGCAATTCGACGGTATGTGCAGTAGGTATATGTTAACATTTTTATATGTCACAGAACAGAAGAGTTTAATAGTTAGTACGGTGTTACCTCTGCAGCAATGAACGCATCGGGACATCGTCTGAATGCAAATGACAAACGAGTGACAACAAACACTCACCCGTCCACTGAGGGTCGCCCTGAGGGGTCGCCGGTCGCCAGGACTAAAGTAAACAACAAGTGACGACAAATTTGATAAAAGAGGCACTTGTTCGCCTTGTGTCGTCCCGCGCACCCGCCCACTTGCACTACTTCTATTCTATCTATTATATTCTCTGTGTTCATGTTTGGACCCACGACTGCTCTTAGTACTGACCATTCGACAGATTGCGCACTTTGATTTGGCGTGCTTTTATATTTAGACACAACTCATAAAGCGGACTGCTTGTCGACGCCTTGGCACGCCGCGTGTATCGCGCTACTGCGGCAGGGTGACTTAACTTGATGGGTACGAAGTGCTGGCGATAGGGAGAGAACATTTTTTACAAAACATAACTATACTTTTATTGGCCCGCTGCAAAAAATGATTACGTTTTATCGATCGAACAAAAAGTGAAGAAACGATGTAACCAATCGATATTATTCAACTATTTATACACAAACAGCGCTGTGATTTGTCATCTCTACATATATCACAGGACGTAAGTCTTGAACTATAAAGCAAAACTGTGTATGTTGAACTACATTTCAGAGTCTTGAGAAGTTCTGTGAAGCCAGTGTAACTTGCTGCTCGGAAAGTCACCAACTTTGTGTGGAACATCAAGACTGGCCGATCAGCGCTTCCCCTCTCGTAGACCGTTTAACGTTCACTATGAATTTGGAAAAACATAGGATCTCAGCGTCGACTAACGTAGTGCACAGACACAGTTTGGCAGCGATTTTGATTACACAGCGAAACCCGCGCCGAATCGTTAATGGACCGGGCGCTGCCGCCAAAACTCAAGAATTGTTATTTTAAATGAAGTTTATCTTGAAAAAACATCGTGGAATTTAATGTTCATTAAGTACCTAGATATTTTCGTTTGTGAAAAAATGATGAATAGGATGGAAAAAAGAATCGTGTGATACCGTTAGCAGCACATCGAACAAGCTTCGACGGCTCCACGAAGTACCGACGCGGCATCGTGCTTATTCACACTGTGATCACAGGCTTATTACTACGAGACCATAAGAGCCGTTATGCACTGTCGACTAGTCACCAGCGACTCTAGTCTCTCGGCGACTAAATCGTAGGTGAAGTCGCTCGAGCGACCGGCGACTAATTGCGTATACACCTATTTGAAGTAATGAATGAAACAGCTGCTGTCGACCGAGTCGGCGACTAGTCGACAGTGCGCGATGGGGCCAAGTGTGCGCCGTGTCTCGTTGTTATAAGTTATATTCAACTACAAAATTGATGTAATGAGGGTTAGACCCACAGTCACGAGTTCTGAGGCTACGATGAGCCGAGCGGCCCTTGTTCAAATATTGTCATAATTGTAATTACGGCATCTCGCTACAGAATAACCGTCTCGGATCTTTCTATCTGTGGAACAATCAAATCATTCAATGTTCCTTACAATTGATTTGAAGAGCCTCCTTTCTTCCTGTCCCTTATTATGCAAAGAGAGGGAGAAAATATTGATGAGATCCTTAGAATGGTCTTGTCGTAATTTTTTCAAGTTTCATTCATTGCTTCAGTTTCACAGCCTATTGCCAATTTTATTTGTGAATTCTACCAATTTAGAAATGTTATATTATCGGTATTATTTGCATATTGTATCTTATGTAAGTATGTAGTATCATCATAGGAGTCGGTATATACTACTGCAGTAACTTGGCTCCACTTTCGAAGATCATTCAGTTTCCAATATGAAAATTGTATTTATTCATATTCAAAGTGTATACCTACTTATGTGAAATTATTTTCACAGTATTGGTGTAGTAGATATTAACTTTATCAGCCAACACCTGGACGATATCACGTACATTTCAAATGTGTCCCGTGTACAGTACAATGTGTTGATTGTACACCACTAGAGCGCGCTGAGCCTCGCCAACCGCGGCGAGGAGGCGAGTGGAGCTCTTTTGTCGGCGACAGCTGTACTTTAATAAACAGCGGATACGCGCCCATTGTGCACCTTCGCCGTGTGGCTTGTACTTACAAGCCGACCATCACTCCCGCTTTGCACCTGATTGTATTCTTACCACGCCGTAATAAGGTTTAAATTAGCGCAGGCGTTTGTGTGTTGTGACGAGGACACAATGGGAGCGGGACAACGGGCCGCAGCACAAGTTTTAATTAATCTGCGTGAAGCGAGCGTGGCGCTGGGTCCCTCCGAGCCCCCTCGCCGACACGACGACGATGCGGTCACATTCTTTTTTCAACGTGTGAATAGATAGTTACCGCTCGCTACTGTGTGGAACGAAAAATAGCACTCACACTATATATTATTGATGGTAGGTTTGCATATTATGTGTAATGGAGGCGCTAGGTAATCATTGGTAGTAGCACAGCGATACAATCAGTTCGAGGTTGACACAGAGCGCAGTGATCCGCTCGAAGTGGCTGTGATTCAATCAGTGGGCGGTCAATACCGCGGTAACTGAGAGCCGCCACGCCGCTCAGATAATCGCGCTATTAATGTGCCATCCCAATCGTAAATTACATCAGGAAGCGATTTCAGGTTGTCGGGAGAGGAGGGGTGGGGGGGTGAGGAAAGTGCGGGGCGCCCAGACCACTTAGGCCCGGGCTCGCGTCGCGTCGGCATGAGTCTCACTGCACATCGTGCACTTCTCTATGTGCATCAGTTGATACAAAAGGTGTCAAAGATGCCCAAAGTAGTAAATGGTGTTAGCATAATAGGTATTGGAGTCGCGGTCGACTGAATATGGGTTCGAATGCCGGACAAATATGATTTTCTATCAAACCAAGATGTGTTGCTACATACAAATCGATATTAAGTATCTGACAAAGTTTGTATATTCCATAAAGAACGGTGCGATGCGATGGGCCACTGCGGGTCAAGTTGGCTTCTTTTCTTTCAAAAATGACCTTAAGACGACATTCAGTGTCAATGGCCGGTCGCGCCCGGGAGGCGGCGAGGGCGGCCGTCTCTCGCGCTGAACCAGACTATTACCTCTGCCAACCCTCCGCGCCTGCAGCGTCCCTTACGCTACTCCACGTCACCAATTTATAATTCAGCCGCCCGCGCCGCCCGCGCCGCCCGCGCCGCCCGCGCCGCCCGCGCCGCCCGCGCCGCCCGCACCGTCCGCGTTTGCCGGCCGCACATCTCAACCCTATCCTATTACGTAGTCGGGTAAAAAGGCAAATAATTAATTAATACTTGAATTGATTTTCTGAACATACTTTTATTTCTAAATACTTTTGACCATCCTCGGGATCGGAGACAGCAGCAGTCGCGCGCCAAGAACTTTTGGAATGGAACAAATAGTAACAGCATAAGCAGCATTGGAAGCGGAAGAAAATATAGCAAAAAATTTAATTTAAATTTCAACCTCAAAAATAATGAAAATGAATTGTGCCATTTAACTTTACATAAACCTAGTAATATTTTTATAAAATCGTTGCCATGTCGGGGGAACCTAGTAAAGGGGAACTGGTAAAGCATTCGTCATATTATGTCATACTGGATTGGAACGATCCAAGGTCACCCCGACATGGCAACGCATGAATAAAAATATTACTAGGCTTACCAAAGTTGAAAGACACAATTTATTTTAAATTTTTTGAAGGTGGTTTTTCTGAAGGAGGTTTAAATTTTTAATTTAAAAAAAAGATTACTCTTTTTAAATTGATCTACTAGTCAAGTTTTATGTTTGGTACCCATTGAGGGAGTTGTGAATAAAATGTAATTCGCCATTTTGTGGTGGCGGCCATCTTGGACCGACTTTTTTCAAACATAGTTAAAAACACTCCCGACTAATATACCTTTCAAACGAAAAAACACAGACAGACACACACATACACAGACACGTCAAACTTATAACACGCCGTAGTTTTTACATCGGGGTTTAAAAACAACGAGACAATAACATTAAAATGGATAGTATAACTTTTGTATTAAGTACATTTCCCTGAACCTCGAATTTATTTTGCCCGTTACTTTCTCCATGTTTCACGCATGCTTCACGTCTCACACTGTTACAACATATGTACCATCAGCACTTTACTATTTATTGATGACCTGAAACAAATAGCTGGGATAGTTCACTGTACTACAACAGGCGGATGGTTTGTATAGAGATTGTATCATGTTGTGTGTATGTGTTTCTGTTTCAAGCGTACCATCATCCCTCTAATCTCTTCTTCAATAATAACTTAGTCTCTTCTCAGGTGGGTGCTCAGCAAGGGGATCCGCTGGGGCCCCTCATTTTCAGCCTGGCAATCCATAAAGTCATTACGGAGCTTAAATCCGACCTGAATTTATGGTATCTTGACGATGGGACCCTCGGGGGTTCACCGGAAGACGTCTACCAGGATCTGAACGCTTTGATTCCTCGTCTCAAGAATCTGGGTCTGGAGGTGAATCCCTCTAAATGCGAATTGTTCCCTTGCAGTGCTGAAGCTCGTTCTTGCTTTTCTCGCTTCAATTCCCTTTTGCCTGGTATCAAAGAACTTTCTCCGTACTCCTTCACCCTCTTAGGGTCTCCTATCTTCCCTGATGGAGTGCCAGAAGCAATTTCTTCCCGCACTAAGCTTCTCCTGACCGCTCGAGAACGTCTCAAAGACCTTTCTGCGCACGTGGCGCTGGCCTTATTGCGCATGTGCTTTGCCCTCCCTAAGCTAACGTATCTCCTGCGGACTACGCCTACCTGGGTATGTCCAGTGGAAGTCGCAGCATTCGACGACAGCCTTAGATCCACTGTTGAGTCGATTTTAAATGTATCTCTCAATGAGTCTCAGTGGACACAGGCGACTCTTCCCATTCGTCACGGAGGTATCGGGGTGCGACGCGCGCAGGATGTGGGTGTGCCGGCTTTCCTGGCGTCGGCGCATGGGGTAGCGGATCTCGTCACTGTAATCCTCCATAATAATGGTGGCAGAGTGACCGTGCCCTTTGCGCCCGGCGCCGAGACAGTGTGGTTCGCCTGCAGTTCAGCGGCGTCGAGACCAGTCGTGCCCACTGTCCAGCGCGCTTGGGACGAGGGCATTGCTGTAAGGCTTAGGGAGCAGTTATTGGAGGTTGCTTCGGGAGCCGATATGGCCAGGCTCCGAGCAGTGTCACAGCCGGAATCGGGAGCGTGGTTGCACGCGCTGCCTTCACCTCACCTGGGCACTTTGTTGGATGACAATTCGTTGCGGGTGGCGGTGGCCCTCCGCCTGGGCTGCGGGTTGTGTGAACCCCATAGATGCACCTGCGGTTCCATGGTGGCGAGCGATGGCCATCACGCGCTGAGTTGTCGTAGAAGTACGGGTAGGTTTCCGCGCCACCATGCTCTCAACGACATACTTCGGAGAGCCTTTGTGTCGGCGGATATCCCATGCCTATTAGAACCACCTGGCCTCAGCAGATCCGACGGCAAAAGGCCGGACGGTATGACTCTGGTGCCATGGAAAAATGGTAAGTGCCTTCTGTGGGATGCCACGTGTGTCAGCACGGTTGCGCCCAGTCACCTGAGCCGTACTGTCCGGTCTCCGGCAGCTGCTGCTGAGGACGCAGCGGATAAAAAACGAGAGAAGTATGCGGCGTTGACAGAGCAATATATGTTCGCTCCCTTTGCGGTCGAGACAATGGGTAGTTGGGGTACCGACGCCAAGAATCTGGTGAGCGAATTAGGGCGCAGGTTGAGGGACAAAACCGGTGACTCCCGCTCCGGCTCGTACCTGGGGCAACGGTTGGCCATAGCTGTTCAACGGGGCAATGCCGCCAGTGTCATGGGTACCTTTGCACCAGGTACGATGAGGGGCGGGTTAATAGATTAGACTGTCACTCTGACTGTACAAAAATGTGGACAATATTTTAATTGTATAATGTAATAATTAATTTTTATATATTGGCGTACTCTAATTTCTAAATTATTGTAAATCTAATTTTAAGTGAACTTTATGTTTTTATGAGAAATAAATACAACCTTTACAAATTTCGGAGTAGCTTCTCCGATTACAATAATATACCTGAATTGGTGCTTGTTTTAAAAGTAAGGCACTTATCAACATCTCCATATTTGGGCTCTATAAAAGGGAGCAACCGTAGACGTAACTGGCTAACCGTTATTCGCGCTTACGCTTGCCCTAATTCATAGCGCTGAGCCAATATTGCAGCCAATTTAGCTTACGTCTATCAAGATATTCCAGAACGTTCGAGAGCAGCACTTCGACGTCCATGAATCTGGGCCAATGCTTGCGCTTGACGTCTTTAATGTTTTATGTATGAGACAATGTTGGGAGTCATCTGACGGCCTTATCGGACGCATATAACACAAACATATTACCCTCGGCCTAATTCATCGATCTAACAACAATGAAAGATACGTAGATACATAGCACTTTTACCATAGACTGATTAATTTCAGCATCGTTAGTTAGCGCAAATGCAGTGGACTTGCGTGCCGCGGTGCACTCTGCAACTATTTGATACATGGAGAACTATTGATGCTTGCCGCGACAGGCTCGCGCTAAGCATGTTATCTGAATAGAGTTCTAATGGATTATGAACATGCGAACAATGACATGATATTGTTGGTGATCAATCTTTGATCTCGATACCTCTGTAATTATATGTGGCGGGCCGCGGGCGCGCGCCACCTGCGCTTTTTAATAAAGGTATAATAATTGTGAAGCGCCGCGTGCGACCGCGCGAGATTGGTTAGTTTCCACAGTGAATATATTGTCGAACGCGCGATCTACCGTTTAACGTGCCTAAACGGCAAAACATTGTGGAAAACACCTGTAGCGTGCATGATAATAAATATAGTTCACGTATCAAAATACCGAAATTCAAAATCCTGAATTACAAAATCCCGAATGTGCGAAATACCGAAGAATGATATACCGAAGTCTAGAAACCCGAAAGTCCAAAAGTTCAAAATCCTGAAGCTCAAATTCCCGAAAATATGATTCTGATACGGGTTTAATTTTTATAGTTACTGTTTACAAGGGGGTAGCTTTAAAATGACTTCTTCGTTTCTCTTAGCTCATTCGTTTTATCACGTCGTACGTTAGTGCATCCGAGTAGGTAATTTATAATATTTAAGCAACAAACAGTATTATATGTACAACTTCCATGTCTTCCAAGCGCGCAGTATTCACCCACGCAATCCGACTTGGATTGATAAGGTTAGAAAACTAAGGCGGGAGTCTTCGTGGTGAATTTTTTTATAACCACCCAAAAATCGAATTTTCGTAATTTTGTACGTTCAGTATTTTGTACTTCCGGTATATTGAACAATCGGTCACAAGAACAATCGGGATTTTGAATATCTGTCTTCCGTACGAGTACATCAGTATTACGAAATACGGTATTTACGAATTTTGAAATGTAACCTAAATATATTATATAATATCAGAAGCTATTTATTAAAGGACGCAGAACCGTGCTATTATTTGAATCATCTTTACGATAACCACGAGACGAGGTAGCCTCTAGTACTCTAACTCGCCGAGAACCACTTGAGAAGAATCACCGTGGCGTAGGCAGTACATCACATTACAAATATTACTCTAGGCTAACACTAACAGGTTACATAAAACTTAACTAGTGTAAAGCTCGCCGGGATATTTACAATGTTTATTATTTTGGTTGAGCAACCGATATCTCGGCGCTATTACAATTGCCATGGTCACGTTGTACTGACGACCGTCGAGCTAGTTGTTGTTGGGCAGACCATATCGGTCTACCCTCTTCCGCACTCGTTTGTTACGCGCATCGCCCCTACCACTGTCCGCATTCTCGCACTGTACTCGATCACGTTCACGACACACAACACTCACTGAGTCGACTCGCACAGGTTTTGACAATTTGGTTTGCTCAGGTCTTGTAAACATACGGATCACTGGATGCTAGACACTCGACAGTTGAAACCCATCTTCCCGGTAGAAGTTCTTGTATTTTTTCTTTTCAATAGCTTCTTTCATGTCGTTGTTTTCGACCGCCCTGATGTGCTTCCTGATCCGGCATGAGACAGTGCGTTTACGACCATTCAAACTTGGAATTTAGTTGGGTAAAAGTAATGAGTGCTAATTACTATTATACGCGGAGACTTGTGGTAAATAGCGACATTTAAAATTAAATAAATACACTTTAATATAAAAATATTTTAATAAAGCAAACTTCTTCAAAATTACAGACATATACCGTCCGCTCCCAAGTCCCAGTGGAGCAGTCGTTGAGCGAACGCGGAGTGGAGCAGAAGTGAGTCTCACTCTGGTATATATTTATAGCCGCCTCAGTCTACTATTTGCGAGAAAGAAATAAAAAACAGTAAGAATAAAGTAAAATCCCAAATGATTTGAATAGTTAGCATACTAAAAGCTTTAAAAATTCATTTAATGTGGAAAAGTACAAGTGAGTTATCAATATCTGTAATAACAAATTCTACCAAGTGCCATCAATCTACAGTATAAATAGTATAATTACATGTATCTAGATCCGCCATTCAACCATTCCATGTTTGAAATTGAATAAGAACTTTTTTATTTTCGGCAAGCGCAATGTACATTAGATTTTGTTTTTAAAATTAGTCGAAATGTTTAGGTGTTTGGTCAGTATTTTAGTTAACAAGTGCTTCTTAGGTGAAAATTATTTCGTTTTATCCGAAAATTTAAATTATGATTGCAGTGTGACTAGGTTCGGAATGGTATGTATGCATAGCCTAATACTTCGAAGTTTATTATAATTGTTTGTTTTTATGAGATTATAAAAGCATTTTTCACAAATTTATACTTGGAAAATGAGGACTGCGGTTAATTTAAAAGAAAATAGGATCTTGAATATAAAGTTATTGTTCTCTCTCTCTGATTGTTGTAGAAGATTCCAACATAGAGTAAAAAGTATACTTCATAGGCTCACTCCTCTCAATAAACACAATTATTACAAGAGCTAACACGATCATAGAAAATGTTTTATCCAACTTCGATATACAATGTGATACGATTTTCCTTATTCCTTTTGATAATGCTGCGGTGGATGTGTGGAGTCACGCGTAAAGGTCGCGTGAGGAACTCTCGCATCCGCAGCAACCTTCATGTCCGTGATATCGCAGATAAAATTCAAGAGTGCCGCCTTGGCTAGTGCGGGAACGTTTTCCGGCAACCGCCGGGATACGTGGGTAGGAAATGCCTGAGAGTGGCGCCCCCGCCGTATCCAGGTAGAAGAGGTAGGCCCAAGAAGTCAAGATGACATGCATCTCACTACCATGGACGATCAAGAACGTTCGAAGTGGAGGAGGAGAAGCCGGAAGGCGGACCCTATACTCCGAAGGCAACTTGGCCTCGGATACAATTAGGAGAATACATCAGAATGAATTGAGCCCTGACTTACAAAACTGGATCAATTTTTTTTATACCACTTAGTTCACAGACAAGAACACGGCCCACCTGATGAAAAGTGGTTACGGTGGTTTAAAGACGTGTGTCCCTGTAAGTACAGAGAGTTTCTGTGCCGTCAGTATAGAAGAGTATCCAGGACAACCCTTTGGTTTTCCCAATGACAGCACAAAAAGTTTTTAGTGACCTCTGGCTACCCTACTTCACGAGGTTATTATGGCCGCGGTATTCTGTAGGGTGGAGGTACTCCCCCAGTCGGACTACTCAATTGGGCGGAAATACCGCCGTCTCGTACCTTCATTGGAATTTAAATATTCAAGTAACATAACTACTATCATTAAACTTTTGTGCACGCCCCCGCTGGTTTTGAGTGCTAAAAATAATAATTTCAAGGTTGTACGGAACCCTCGGTGCGCGAGTCTGACTGGCACTTACCCGGCAAAATACTAATTGTGCGATACATTGTTTTACATTATAAGCATCTAGCATAAAGTTTACGAGCAGCATTACCCACTTATTACTAATATTAATATACTTAGATATTACGAAAGTTGGATCAGATACATCAAGTTTCACCACGTTCGGCTGAAAGTTTTAACTAATTGAAAGTTGAATCGGAGTATCGAAAATTTATCATAAAGTATAAAATACAGAATGTCGACATAAAATAAGTACGTCCGCATATACGCATAGAGCTTGAGAAAAGACATAGTAATTGAAAGGCTATGTTTGCTTGTGATAACCGGCATCCACACGGGTGGAGTCGCGGGCACTAGTCTTCCATATTTTTATTACTATATAATGTGTTTTTTCTATCAGTAGCAAATGTTCAGCTTGGTTTCTTCAATAGTTAGTTAAGAGGAGTCTCCCGGCCCGTAGCGAGCGGCTCTTGGCGAGGCGCGGCCCCACGTGTCGAGCGCCCAACTCAGCAGGACATTAAAGCACTTTTTCTTATATTTCTGTATAGTCGGCCTTCAGCAGTTTTGTAGAGACACTGAAATCATTTGAGTACAATTCGAGCAGCTGCTGCACACTTTAGCAGACTTCATCTAAAAGTGTTCGTACTGTACATGTCAATTACTTTGCCGAGGCTCGTGTCTGCATCTGAAACGTAGCGCCTATACCGCCAACACATCCGTACGTTGGGCAGATTCCACTTCAAGTGCCTCTATAAGCTACAACTCCCACGTTCACGTTCGGGGTCACCACTTTAGGGGCTATGCCTATAGGTTCACAAGGGAGTATTTTAATGAAAGATAGCGTACACTTAGAACGTTTATTACCGATCACACAAATGTCTCACAATATGTAGGACTTATAATCGAGTAACTAGAACACTTGATATTAACTTAGAATAGTGGAGCGAGTTTATATGTGGTCGACTGTAGCGAGCCTTACTTATAAACTGGCTTCACCGAGCGCGGGCGCTCCGTCGCTGCCCGGCAAGGAATTCGCTGACATGGCGTCTTTTTTTTTATACCACTTAAGTGGCAGACAAGCGTACGGCCCACCCGATGGAAAGTGCTATGCCGTGGCCTATGGACGTGTGTAACACCAGAGAAGCCACACTCGCGCTGCCGACCCAGTAAGCACCGAGTTTCTGTGCCATCAGTGTAGAGGACAAAGCAGGACAAGCCTCTAGTCATACCACTGACAGCACAAATTCCCAGTGAGCTCTGGCTACCCTACTCACCGCTGGGAACACAACACGAAGTTATTGTAACCGCGGTATTCTGTAGGGCGGAGATACCTCCCCAGTCGGACTGCTCAATTGCGACGCGACGCCGCTACAGCCTCCACTACATTATCAACATCCGTGGGTAGGGCCGTATCCGGAACACGGAAGTCTTACGATGGAGAAATGTTGGTAGCATCGCGGCGTATCTAATGAGACGGCAGCTTCAGTAGTGGGATCACGTGTCCCCAACGTCGGATGATAGGGTGACCGTCACGGCTAACGATGCATACGATAAAGCATCTCCGTCTATCCCTCACTACGTCACATCTTGCCGCCGGCAGGCGCGCGCTCACTAATAGCCGCTATCTGGCATCTAATAGAGGACTTATCTGTCGGCCCGCCCGGCGGCGCGGCGCGGCGCGCCTCGCTCGGCGTGCGGTGTGCGGCGAGCCCTATCGCCCTGCTCGGCTCATTACACACGCCGCCGCGCCGAGCGGGGCCGCTGGCAGAGATGGATACATCTGATATACTACACCTCACTTTAGAATTTGTTTCCTTTAAACTACAATATTTGAGTCGTTGCGTCCTGCTCGTTTACACACGTTCCAGCTAGTTTTGTGTGAAGAATGGTTGTTTTGAAAGTTAAACAATAACTACCCAGAATTTCCAATTTGATGCATTCGCCACTATAGATGGTACACGGAGTAAGCCAAATCAGAGCTTCAAAAGTAAGGATCGCGTTTTTATCACTCTGTTTTTTTTATACCACTTGGTTGGCAAACAAGCACACGGCCCACCTGATGGAAAGTGGTTACCATGGACTATGCACGAGTGCAACACCAAGGGAGTCACACTCGCGCTGCCAATCCTGTAAGCACAAGAGTTGCCGTGCCGTAAGTGTAAAAGACAAAGCAGGATAATCTGTATATATCTGTCTGATGTTAAACAGCCCTGTCGACTTGTACGACATGCGACACCGCCTGGAATGGGCTGGCCCTGTACCAAATCACGCTCTAACGCTTACAGTGTGAACTAACACACAGGCGCACTCACTGCGGGAACTAGTTCCAGGCAATAGGCTTATATTTTTTATGTTGAACCTAACCAGGCAGATAAATAGAGTGATTCAATATGGTTACTGTAGGATTCCGTACCTCAAAACCCCTTATGGGCTCGCTTTGTAGTCCGTCTGTCTGTCAAGCCCTTTTTTTAAGAAGTGCGTTGAGGCATCAAGTTAAAGTTCATACAACATACTCAGGTCTATAACGTCTTAAGTAAAATTGTGAACATATCAAAGTTATAAGTCAACGCAATCAGAAAATATATTACAGTTTATTGACATAATTATATTTCATCCCTCAATTCAATTGTGTACGGCACCGGCTTTTTCTTTTGTAGTGGAACCTTAGGGATATACGCAGTAGATTTTGTAATCCTATTTAAATACTCGAATAAAAATAACTTTAATGAACAAGTCGCGAACAATGTTTTCGTAATTGCATCAAGTTGAAATGTTGGTGAAGCAGTCGAACTGAGGAGTCTGCGTTGATAAGTTATGAAAAAGCAAATATCTTCTTTAAGTCAAAAAGTGTCCTCGCCGCCCTCGTCGAGAGCAGACGGAGCGTGACCCTCGCGCCGGGAGACACCACCTCCCCTCCCCCCTCCTGCAGGCCGGCGAACAATATTTGGTTATCTTACATTATACTAACTTTTAAACTCTCGCGTCGTGATTTAGAACAAGCTATACAATAATTATAACGGGAATGAACTGAATGAACACGTCTGGCAAATCAATGGTATGTATGTACCTATACCATGATCGCGTTAATTCCCGTTAACATCAATGTACGAGTATATCATATATTATACTAGCTGTTGTACGCGGCTCCGCCCGCGTGGAATTGTGATATGTAAACTTCAAGGACGGTTATGTCGCACTGGACTCACTAAAACCGCATGCCGTATCAGGTCTATCAGGTCAGGTCGGGAAATAAAATTGCCTAAAGCTTATCGTGCGCTCCCGGCTCACCATACCATAGATGGCCCCCTCACATGTGAATAACCGGTGTCCCCTTAGAATCCTAGAAATGGGGAAAGGCGAACGTCGCACCACTGCACTGGCGGGGGTGAAGTGATGACAGGTGACCGCACCTGTAACCCCCGATATTCTCGCTGCACCTGCACACGAATAAATGTACGGGAATCTACCGGATTTATTGACATTTATATTTTATTTAATGGTACGTCCGATTTCTACAGTTAAAACAATAATCAACAGGTACTGAAACGGTCTTAAATACAAAGTAATTTATTTGGATAAGAATTAATAATAACACCTCGTCGTTTTTGCGTTGGGGGTTAAATAAGGTATACATAACGTGGTCTGATTATGATCTGTACTTTCTATCAGCCACACTTGAATTTATTTCGTTCACGCGTTA